>CM055977.1:36060000-37260000 GCA_029531755.1 Holothuria leucospilota | reverse complement strand
TTATTTGTGAGGGAAGATTCATGCGCACTAGAAAATGTTTATTAATTTGAAGAATGAAAAAGTTGGCGTCGCCTGTATCCATGAAGTCAATCAGTGGCAAAAGAACTAATTTTATTTAAAAAAAAACGGATTTAGTTTTGATGGAGTGACAGGTTGCGTTTATGTTGCCCTCGTGATGTAATGTTAAGTCTCAGTTCTTCCCTAAAAGGCCAACTCCAAATGTTCAAAAATATCCCAACCAACATGACAAAGAAGCTTTAACCTCTTTTTGCAATCTAGGCAACTGCGTAAGCACTTCCTACTAAATATTTTGATTAACCCAAGGCCAAATTTTTTCTACTGAATTTATTTCAGTGGCTGTCTACCTTTCCGCACAATCTACCTTATACTCTGAAGTTTAAGAATTTTCCTGTATTGCCTCTCAGTCTCTATACAGCCATTGTGCTTGCACAGCTCGTTACAATGCATCTCACAGATTAGTAGATACCATTGCCCAATCATGTTGGCTCATATTCATCTGTTCATTTTGAGGTTTGCCTTCCTGTGTGAAAGCATTGTAACCACTGAAATATTTTAGGAACGTTGCAGTGATTGTATTTTGGGATAGAAAAGTTCTCCCTTTAAACGACTTGAGAAAGTCCAAAACAAATGATGTTTTCTGTTGTAGGAACTTTACCATATTGTTCACTGTGTAATATTGCTTATCTATAATATCAAAGTATATCTGAAGACCCTCCTTGGACTTAATCAACCGGTAGATTTCAGCTTCAACGTTCCAGATGCCAAGTACATGGCCTAGAATTAGATCAAGGTTGGGGTTGTGTATAAGATGAGTTGGCGTCTTTGAAAGAAATTTAAACCTTGGTTCCCTCTTTTCTATTTACCGTAGCACTGAGAAATTTCCAAACACACGTCAATCTGTCCATCATAGCAAACGGTAGTTATTAGTGTAATTTCTTGTTTTGTAGACATAGATTCCGTGAATTGTGTGTTTCGGTTCAAGAAAGTGGCTCAAGGCGAAATCACGGAGGTATTTCCTACCTGTCATGACAGAAATCGCGTTGTTTGGTAAGCGAAATTTGCCAAATGAATTTGTCAGTGGCTCTAGTTTGTATGGGGGACTTACAAGGGGTGTTCTTAGTAACGGAATATGAAAATAGAACTTATCAAATATTCTTTAATGTGTGATGTGTGAAGTCATATAAATTCAATATCTTGTCTTTTAAATTTACTGCTGAGATTGATCAGCCACGTGGAGGATAGGCTATACATTCTTTCTGATGGCTGCAACTGATGTACACTCGACCTGCTAAAAGTTAAAGCTCTTGGCTAGGGATCTTTGATCGTTCAATATGGTATGAAAAAGGGCAAAGGTCACCTCGTATAGCCAATAATTACAACATTTTCTTAAGACAAATTCTAAATTATCCCTCGGAAACGAGCACGCTTTTCAGGCTTTTCGATGCACGAAGATGTCTTGACACACACACACACACACACATGTAAAAGGTGTCAATCGGGGACATATGGTTTTAACAGTGAAAATGTGGATATCCATACTTGGGGTGTATCCACACTTGACTAGGGAAAAAACGATCACGTCCCCGATTTCCGTGTACTACACGCATACACACACACTCATGTACCAACACATGTTGTGTTTCCTAATGATAGGTTCACAACATGGGAAATGGGGGGAAAACACCAAAATGCTTCAAACTTACTGGGGCACATCTTTGAAAGGTGCAAAATCCAATTTCATGGCAAATTTTGCATTCGGGAATTGGGGATATCCCCACTTGCAGGTGTATCCACACTTGCCAGGGGAAAAAACGCTCATGTACCCGATTTCCTTTTTTTACATACGCACCCACACACACACACACCCACACACAACACACACACACACACAAGATGGAAACACCAAAACTGAATTGCTACGGTTCACAGGTTCATCTTCATCTTCACTCCCGTTGTGTTTTATGCAAGTGGACATATCACGAGCAGACCTGTAGCCATACAAAGCTTTGAGGGAACAAGATGGTTTTCAGCAGGAAAGGCTGACCTCGATAGTATTTCCTTTTCCCATAAATTTTCTACGAAAAAACTTTCCCTTGATGCGGGGACTGCTCCTCCGTCCCTAAGCTAAGAATCTGATCACTTGGCATGGACATTCTTGGCATGCACATATCAGTCTAAGTGATAACAAAATAGACCTTATACACAGGACGTCACAAAATCATAGAAATTGAAGTGCGCGTGCGCAGAGGACACGCATATACATGTTTTCTGTACAACCAGTAGTACAGCATGTCTCCTGAGATGGCGGGTATCAAGAGGGTGAATACGTCAATGCTTAAGGTCTATTGGGCTGACGCTACTGTTCCTTCTCAATGTGTCAAGCGTAATTTGCCCGTGCGTTACAAAAGCTGCACTGAGCACTGAATTTTATCAGAATCGGGTCAGATAAAACACTGAGCAGGCGCGTAGCCAAGGGGAGAGCGAAGGGGGCAGCCGCCCCCTCCTTAAGTATTTTTTTATTTTTTAATAATTCTTTATGATATTGCTAGTAACTCAAAATAAAAAAATCTTTAGATGCAGCTTACAAGGCCTGGGAAGTGCCATTTCCGGCAAGCGATCTCGGAGGTGTTTTCAGCCAATCTTTTCTTGTACTCTTCGCGCCAACCTATGGTGGCGCTACGTTTAGTTTTCCTACAGGCCTCGCCCCCTCCTTGGCAAATTCCTGGCTACGCACCTGAAACTGAGAGGCTTATACTCAAGTCAAATACATTTATTCCTAAATACTCTCCGTGTGTTTGGTCTAGTGGTAGAGCATCCGCCTCTCATGCGGGAGTCCCGGGTTCGATTCCCAGGTCGAGTCATACCAAAGACTTTAAAAATGGAACCTTCTGCCGTTGTGCGTCATGCTCCGCATAAGCAATGGAGTAAGGGAAAACAAGCCAGTGAGCCACAACTGGAAAAAAGGCCGTTGCCGGCTCGACTTGAACCAGTTGGTTGGAAACTGGGCCGTTAAACCTCATCTAACTAACTAACACCAGTCCTGAACGTTTTCCATCAATTTCTTCTGATTCCCCATAACAAGGTTTGCAGTGATAATAGGAAGGCTTTCAAATACCTTGGATTGGCCTACGCTAGATTATCCCATCAGCGTGAAAACCGGGATCACCTATCAGTCTGCGTGGTTATACACTATATCAATGCAAACATTCAGAATGACTCGAATCACACCCGTACTTCACGCAAACGAAAATTTACCTTGAATTCTTATTCCCAGTTTTTGTTACAGGGTAATAAGTAAAAGGCGCATTGTATCGAGTTTAATATTTCACGTACAGGCCTTCGTCAGATATTTAAGAGTGACAACATTCTTCGTATGTTGATTAAGCAGTAGGACTTGAAATATGTTCGTCTCCGTTTTGAAAAGAGAAGAATCAAAACAGAATGCTTGAAAATTTAAGAGCTTTTTTCTTACAGAGAAAAGAGAATGGTGTTTACGTACACCCTAACATAAAAAACTTTATTCTTCTGCAATTTCAATTACAAGAAGACTTTACAAATTTGTTATTTCTTTATTTTTTTTAAATTTTTCTTCATTTTTGAATCACTCGTGTAAGGATTTGTTTTTAAATAATACTGCTGTTAACAGTGCATCAACCTACGTTGTGCATTTTATCAAGTGACTGGAGAAGGAAAAACTACATTCAGAGGAAAAATATTTGGAAAATAAATTGATTTATAATTTTAAAAGAGAGTATTAAAGCACGTTGCATTAAAAGTATCCTTCTTACTCTCAAAAATGCAGTGCAGGTCTGAGAAGAAAATCCTTCAAAATTTGATGGAAGACTACTTTTAAGAGGTTGCATGTAGTATTCTCAAAGTAAGACAGGAGTTAGGATCGTTAAAATGTATGGTACTTTTTTATTATTTCTAGTGACTTCTGTCTTGAAAAAAATATTCGTCTATTCCACTTGACTGATGGAATAATGAAAGTTACATATTTGCATAATCACACGTAAGTAATATTCCATGGGTTTTTTTTTATTTTTCACACTCCTTTTGTTAGTATTTTGATTAAAACGTACAATTCTTGTCATTCCTAATTTATTTTGCATAACAATCAGAAGTAGCACTTACATTGCATCAGGCAGAGAGCTGATTTACATTTCAATGTACAAATTACTACAAGAAGAGTAAGTTGGATATCTGCTCTCAAATATTGATGCAAATTTTATGCAGAATTTGCTTTAAGTGCGTCTTTAACGCCTAAAAGTTGAATCATACGACTTCAATATTATGGTTGCATGCACTTATTGTAGATTTCCATGGTAATACTATGTTCTTCTAAAGAAATCTTGACAATTTCCTCTTTATCTTTACCCCAAGGGGTTGTATTTTGATCTCACATTCCTGACGGAACATGTTTCTCAGTAATTTATGGGCAGAATGGACAGCCAGCTACGCAGGCTATTTTATTTTAGTTTTTTTTTTTTTTTCTCTGCGATCTGAGACATACTTGTTGACATTCGTCAGCGCTGATTGAAAACAAGATTTGGGACAGATTTTATTATGGTATACAGTCAAAATTATCGGCGTAACTAGTCTACGACCCCCAATCATCGTGATGGTTTTGCATGGGTTTAAGTGGTTAGTGTATTTTTATTGCTTGGGAAACGCCAAATGCGTAGGTGGTTTTCACATGAACGGCACTTTTAGTCTTTTACACTTAAAACGGGTCGAAAAGCGGAGATCGTGCATATAGCTATTCCGTAAGTCCGTGATAGCTCCATGCTTTTATGCATGTTTTCGTAAACTATTACAGGTATGAATGATCATCAAAAACTGAATGACCTGTTACGCGGGCATCATCGATGAGGTATAGCAGATCTATTCACAACACTCACATCACCAAAACGTGTGAGATTACACACTCTAAAAACGGTCAAATTTGAACCGACCGGGGTCGGCGGGGCAACTAACCAAAATCTATTCAGAAATGTGACTAGATTTGGTTCAAAGTTAAACCAACTCCGTTCAATATTGAACCAAATTTAGTCAAATATTTGAACAGATTTCGGTTAGTTGCCCCTCCGACCCCGGTCGGTTCAAATTTGAACCGATCGTTTTTAGAGTGTAGGTTAGGTTAGATGAGGTTTAACGTCCCAGTTTCCAACCAATTGGTTCAAGACGTATGAGAGACTGGGGAATGTGGTAGGCAAAGTGCCCCCACCCTCAAAAACAAGGTGCCACTTTTAAGGTAAAATGTCGACTATATAGTTCACTGGCACTTTATTTTCAGGGCAAAAATCATAGGCTATTATGACTGTTCGCCTATCAGGAAAATTTCAAGGTCAAGCTCGATCCCTGACTGAGTAAATTGTAGAGTGTCTTCCCAATGCGTCTTTGCTCACAACTCATTCTTAATACGGTACACCTTTTCGAAATCTCGATTGAGCAAGGAATTGTGGAATGAGTGGAAATTTGACGAACTGAGCTTAACATACAAAGCATTGAAAATGCACGTAATTTGTTACAGATTAAAAGACAACTCTTTAGACCAAAATGGCATTGTAGCTACTGTTAAGGCACAAAACCGCATACTTTCCTTCGATCTAGAAAAGGTCCATTTAAACATCTAGCTCCTAAAAATCTTTTTAGGAAGGGATGTGTGTCAGTGTAGGTACGGCAGTGTCATTGTTTACCCCTAGATGTTCAGAACAGGGAGCCCTTACAGCTCCCTATTCAGAATGTACGCGTGTGCAATCGAAATTGCGAAGAGAATTATTTTCGTCTTATTTAGTCAGCAGTGACCTCGTTTCTAACTCAGTCCATCCAGGTCACCACCAATACAACTAAGGAACAGATTCACGAGGAACCGCTTTAGTTTAAGCCTTACCCTAGCCTTGGAAAAGTAAAGACCGCTTCTCCTTGCGACATGTGAAAATTATCACTTACTCTACTCCCACCCTTTGCTTATTTTCTTATATTGCAGAGGTACATGAAAACGATCGAACTTCACATTGTCTATGAGAAGTTAGTTGAGCTCCTCCTCCGTTAGTGTATTTAAAAAAAAATTCCGCATCTTTACTATCTCTCTACATATAAAAGAGCATGCAAAACACTACCCACAAGATTGACTACAGTGGCCACTCTCTGTTTCGAGTGACACTCCATTCTCCATCGAGTGGCATTTTCACTTGTAAAGATTTAATTACCACTCCAAGCAGAGTGGAATTTCAGTCCATTTCCACTCTATAAAAGAGTGATCATTGCACATGTGCAGGCAATCTTCGGAGAGTGAATTAGTAATTGTTACCATATGCGTTGTAATCCGTCGTTACAGCGCCTTTAACTGTGGAGATCGGAAAATGTCCCAGGCGACTAGTTTACTTGTCCACCAAAAGACTCATCAATCCAGGGCCCAACTTGCATATATGTAGCAGACTGTACGGCATATTCCTTGTTCAGTCATGGGAAGCCTGAAAGAAGGTTTGTGCAAACAGAGTCGGCTGCGCGGGGTAGGCCCAACCGAATTCGTCAACGGGTCTCAGATACAAATTTAAAACAACGCATGCTACGCAAATTAACCCAGATGCAACGTGACGTACGGTAAAGTGCCTAACATTTACTAGAAAAGTTTACAACTATCCACAGTTTTCCTATTTTTAAAGGATCCCACAAGCTACAGACGCTGATGTCGTTAGACCTAATGCATTGACGTCATGCGACGTCATTTTGGCGGAAAAACGTTGAACCACATGGCACGCACGAAGTATAGACTTCGCACTCGCGAAAGACGACACGCGTTTCCGACAGGTACACTAATCAGAATCTGCATTTGTGGTGTTAGTTGTAATGTTACGCGCCGCTGTGCCTCCTTTGGGGCGCACTTTCTGTTCTGTGACGTCATATGCATAAGATCTATTCCCAATTTGCTTTTCGAGCTTTACTCTCCTTCTCAATAACTGTACCTCAATTCTGTTGATAATGATTGCACTTTGCCTTTCATAGCTTTAACTTTACTTTTGATTCCTTGCCTAAGGCAGAAGGAATCTATGCGATGGTGATGTCTTGTGGGTATGGGTGTGAATACCTGTGTGTATGTGACACTTTGCTTGTAAACACGATATCTCAAGAGGGGTAATTGTGATGGGATTTTATACTTTGCATGTAGATACCCCATATCAGGCAGATGATCCTTATTTTTGTGGAGGTCAAAGGTAATATGAGGTCAAAGTCAAACTGTAAAAGCCTCGAAAAATGCTTGTAAGCATGACATCTCTAGAATGGAACTGCAAAGAATTTCATCGATGGCAGATTAAAAGTCATTTGAGTTACCAGAGGTCAAAAATTCAAAACCGTTTAAGCACGATATCTCAACATGGCTAACCTTGAGGTACCTCATATATGGCACGTTGATACTCCTTATAAAGTAGATGATGGCTATTGTTTTGGTGGACGTCAAAAGTCATTTGGCGTCACTACATGTCAAACGGTGTAAACTTTGAAAATTGCTTTTAAACAGGATATCTCAAAATGAGTAACATCGTTGAATCCTATACTAGGCATGTAGCTACTTCTTATTAAGAATATGATCGCTATTTTTTTTTTTCTTTTGGTGCAGGTCAAAGGTTATCTGGGGTCACGGGAGATCAAACTACGGAATCGGTTTAAACATAACATCTCAAGGAGGAAAATTCTGTATGATTCTCATACTTGGAATGTGGGTATCGCATAGTGAGTAGATGGTCTGTGTATGAGTTTTGCAGGCGGTCAAAGGTCATTTGAGGTCACCAGATATCACACTGTAGAAACCTTGTAAACATGATATCTCAAGAAGGGAAACTGAGAATTTCATACTTGTCATGGGGATGCTCAATGTTAAATACATGACCTCTACACTTTGGCGGAGATCAAACATCATTTGGGTCACTGGTGGTCATATGGTTAAAGCGTTGTAAAAATGATATCTCGACAAAAATTGTATGAATGTTATACTCCAAGGCATGTGGGTGCACCATAATGGGCGCATGATTTGTAATGTTTTTAGTTGAAGACAAAATTCATTTGAAGTCATCAGACATCGGAATGTGTACATCTTGTCAACATGATTTGTGAAGAAGGCTATGAAATGTGTTTGGATACTATATCTGGCTTGTAATACCCAAAATTAAAAGTAATATCTTGTTCATTTTCACATATCAACATGTCTGATCTATGGTCGTGGATTTTTAAATTTTTATAACTAAATTCAAGTAATGTAGTAAAGTACATAACTTCACAGTGAGCCTTTTGCCTTTCTGGTTTAATGTAAGCGTTTGATAGACACCATTATCAAGGGTCGCGCCATTTTTCCGCCAGGAAGGTAACTTCCCAAGACGAACTTTTGAAACTTCATTGAAAGTGGATACATCTGAATAAGCCAAGCTAAAGTAGCAAGGTGGTAGGACAGTTTGAATAACCATCACCAAGGTAAGTGCCCTCCATATGCTATTGCAAAATAGCAATCTTTCAACACAAAACGCCAGTACGTCTATCATTGATATTGGAAATCAACTCATGAAATATTTAGGACGGCTTTTTAGATTGTTTTTTCATATGACAAAGCTTTTCAAATAAAAGTTTTTCATCTATCTAGCTTCGTAAAATTCTTCAACTGACGCAGAATTCTTCAACTGACGCATTCACTTCATTTTGCATCTATTATCAAACTGTCCCCAAGTGGGTCGCATCTTCATCTACGACTCCGCAACAAATAAGCCTTTCGAAAATTCTACTGCGCATGCGCACATCCTGACAAGCTGGAGATGAACAGACACACTGCTGTACATAAGCGTATGAGACGGGGAGAGAGGGCAAAAACAGTAGATCCATTCAGGCAAATGAGACAGCCAAGGAAATAAAGTACACCCTTTTGCAACCGACACTGCAGTATCAAAATTCGGGCAACCAGGTCCAAAATTCTAATTCCGGACAAAAATTATCCCTGATCCCCCAGAAATATTGGCCCCGTACGCCTATGCTGCTGTACCTAAACACGTGTCAAGAAAGAGCGTTTGTTTTTAAAAGATATTAAATTCATCCCTTTTTAGATAAGCGCGGGTGGTAAGTCGTGTTCTTTACTTCTGGTATTGTTGTGTCTTGAACAACATGAACATCGTCTCCTTGGCCTAAAAGTTGTCTCATAATCTGTCCAAAATAACGTGTATACTTATTTCGCATGCTATGTATAGCGAGCGCGGTTTGTTTATCTCCTTGCATCCCACAATTCCTTTCGGAAATCGTAATATGAAAAGACTTATAGAAGGTAACGTTTACAATGTCAGGCCTGTGAATGTATGAAACACCCATCTGACACCGATATCCACTTAGCAAGGATTGGCGGATTTAGGGGAAGTCGCCCCCATTCTGATATATGGCATGCAGGTGACTCACACATGGAAATTGCACGACCGTAGTGACAAATTGGTTTACAAAGTGAAATGTTGCGGGTACGATACATAAAACTTTACATCTTTAAAACCATCATTGTTGATTACAACAAGATAGATACGCCAATATTAGGTAGCTGTGTAATTTTTATTCTCAATAAATAAGGTTCCCAAAGAAAGTCACCGCTTTGTAGTTCATGAATAACTATTTCACCCAGAATTTCAAATTTCCAAAACAGGCAACGTTCATGTGTAATTTTATGTAAAAATCCATAAGCGTAGGAAGCGGGGCTGGGGGATTTAGCCCACCCCCCCCCCCGTTAATTCAAGAGCGAAAACCCCTTATTTGTTCCCTCTGTAAAAAAAGTAAAAAATTGCATTAATTTTCCCTAAATTAACCCAATATGTTGCACCAAAATTAGATCTAAAGATCCTCTAATATTCAAAAAATTTCTCCCTCCCTTTGACCCCTCCCTCGGGACGGAGGCCCGATACAGCGTGATAAAAAATCTGTTCCACAATGATTTGAGGATTTTGTTGGCAAACACCCTATAAAGCATGCTCTTCAAATTTCAACCGAATCTGATCAGCAAGACACCGATCGGGAACCTAATCAATATAGGCCTACCTTGACTAGATTTGGTTGAAAATGACCTGAATTAATTCATCTTTAACCGAATTAATGGTACGTTCACATTTACCGGCAACGGTAACGGCAACAGCAATCCGGTATAGCTGTTCACATATGACGGCTAAAATGATTGCCGCATGCGGTAAAAAATACCAGGTGCTGTTTCAATAGAATTAGAGGCAAATTTGATTAAGATGACACGTCTATTCCAAAGTCGACTCGCGGCCTTGAGAGTGACAATAATATAGGACTGACTGCATCAACAGACGTCATACGACGTATAATGAGATTCGAAAAGTTTTAAATTAATCCATTTTCACCCCACCCTCCCCTCCCCATTCTCATTAACAGTTTCGACCACTACATTTGTACGACCCACATTGAACAATCATTTGCTTCACAATTGACTAATGCAGTAGAAGTTTGGCCTACATTTCTAGGGAATTTTTCTCCTGGTTTGCAATTTTTCTAAATGTAGCCTAATAGACTTACCTTGTTCTAAGTTTCCTGTAGACTTTCTAGTGTATGCTGGAGTTTTCAAAAATCGTCACAGATTTTGCCTTTCTAATCGTGGTGTAACGTCAATTGAATTTGAATGGTTAATAAATTATTGTACTAATTGGACAGTACCGTCCGGTCATCACAAGTTGCTCTCACAATGAAAAAACAAACCCATGAGCAAGGGGTAGGTGATTCAGAGGGCCTACCAACACCAAACAAAGAAAGAGGGGCAAAGCTTAAACTCCAATTGGAAATGAAAGAGAATAAAAGTATTGCGAAAGATTTATAGGGAAAAGAACATCAGGAAACAAACCTTTGCTAAATATGTTAACATCTGTTGTAACTCCCTCTTAACATATAGACTGCATAATAAGCATGTGGTTTGTTAATTAGATACACATTATTTTGTAATCTAACTTGTGCACAAACAGTCTAAGGCGCGGTCTCAACAAATCCCTGTTCCTGCAGGTCAGACAGCTGGTGTGGGTAACATTCCCTAGTTCAGTAATTACCGTGCGGCAATGGCTTCGAATAGCTGTGTTCGCTATTGCTTTTTGCCGGACTCATATTTGCCGGATTGACGGATTGCCGCAGTGCCGTTGCCATACCAATGTGAACAGCTTTTCACTTTGTATTGTTGGGATTTTTGTGTTTTTCCCTTTGTTTTTGTTTTGTTTTTGGTTTGTTTTTTTTTGGGGGGGGGGTGTTTTGCGTTGCCATTGCCGTTACCGTTTCCACTACACTGTAAAAATAGACTTCTTCATTTTTTAACACATTATGGCGTTTAAGAATTAGAAAACGAAGAACAAAATGGATAAGCACAGTAAATGACTGAACGAATACTAACACATGATAAAGATAATGACGTCAATTAATGTGCCCTCCGCAAAAACGTTTATATGTTTAATATATATGCTAATTTTTCTTTATTAAAAACAACTTGATGTTTACAGTAATCATGAAATAAACGCATAGACGTGTTTACGAGATGGCGTTTAAGTGGCGTCAATGTGTTAAAGTTGACGTTTTAAACGTTTAATTTGCTTATGTATTTTATTGTTTTTTCGGTTACATAAATCATTTTTACAGTATACCGTACAAATTTGAACGTACCTTTAGTCAAATATTTGATTAGATTGAATTCAATTCATTTCATTTCTCATCTGTATATATTCATCAACAAAATTACATTCAACCGAATGAATTCTACGAAATTCAAGTTCGATGCCTGGTTCATAAGTCCCCCTTTTTTTACAGTGCATGGCTATTTACTTCACTTTTAATGTTTCAAGCAATTTATGAGATTTCCACTTCACTAGACGTTTAATTGTTATCTCAAGGATTGACAGATTCAATATATGAGGAGCAAATATATTTCGGGGTTCCGAAAGGCAAGATTCAAACATAATTTCCCTGAGTTTACCCATAATTCCTAGCTTTTCTGCGACGGTTTTTAATCAGTTCCGTTTTGTGTCTGCTTAAAGCCCTACGATGGACTCACATGAAGACTGAGTCCTAGACTGAGCTTGAGGCTTCCTTGTACAATTCTTTGAAACGTTAACAAAATTAAACAAATCTATCTTCCTGTCATTTTTCGCCAAAACATGTAGGACACGAGCTAACGTTAGAGCCCTAAAATTAACTTTAGAACTGAAGTGCTGGAGGAACCCTCTTCGTTCCCCTCTAACACACTAAGTGCGTGTCAAGTTATCATTTCGGAAGTGAGCGTCAAGATATTCGCGCAGAAAAAAAGGGGAAATTCGAGTGAAGTATTGATATATCCCATTGGATCTCCCTTCGTCCAATCACTTAACTCAACCCAGAGAAACTCAAAGTTAATTTTGAGGACGTAGCTCTGTCTCAAATATGTGCATACTCGATGTTTAAGCAAAAAATTGTGTAAAACTTTACAAATTGGTGTCTACATTAGCTAATAGACCTTAACGTATGTATCGACGTCATCGCCTCCTTGATAGCCGCCATCTTTGAGGACATGCTACACTACTGAGTGTACAATAATGTGTACATATGCTCTAAGTAGGCTAACTTCGGGTTTTACGAACCTGTGACGTCACGAGCATATGGTCTTTAAGACCATGACGCAAAACTTGCAACGTAGAAGAAACAGAGCCCCACTTAGGGTACAATGGATAGATACCATAAAACTGCACGCTATAGAAACTCTGGTAGGCCTATATCGGGCATTGATTAGGTATCTGTTTAAATATTTGACTAGCTTTGGTTCAGAAATGGGCCAATTTTAGTTCTAAAGGGACCAAATGAGGTCAAATTTTGACTAGATTCCAAAGGGGGAGTCCGACTGATTAAATTCGGTTCAACTTTGAACCGGACAGTTCTTAGAGTGTTCTGCTTCAGTTTTTAACGGCACATAGGCTACAATACATACTGGACATGGGAACACCCCCCCCCCCCATTTTTGAAATGAAGGGAATCGTCCCCGATTTTTTTCCAGAACCATAACGAAAATAGTAGACCCGTGTGTTTGTTTCCATAGCTTTAGACGTTTAAATATTCCTTTTTTTTCAAAGGGGAGGGATACCTCTCCCGCTAAGATCCTTCCAACAGGACGACCGTGTGAAATGCTTAGTTTCCCCTCAACTCCTCACCCCTCTTCCCTCAATTCCGAAACAGTTTCCCATGCATATTGTGTCATGATCGTTACTGCCATTGAATTTGAGAAGGATGTGATCCTTCAAAGTATACATATGTTCATTTGACGTAACGTCGTTGTCTGTTTCTTTTACTGCATGCGGCAGACACTAACTTAAATTCAATCTTAAAATAAAAAATTATAATACACAACTAGTTTCTCTGTGAATTCAAAGACGCAACTTAACAAAATTGACATGTGCCCACGCAGAGTTTATCCATCAAGTCAATAGTATGCAGCTTATAATGGTTGCACAATACTGGAATATCGAGGCCTGGCGACACAGGACGCATGAATATTGCAAGCCCTGCCGGTTACAAGTGAAGAAAGGCATTGCTCTATTCAAGTACTCCTTATAGCATCTGTACTAAACTTCTTGTCGAAATTAAGACTGCAAATCCAAGCTACAACGTGGGAATTGCTAGTGACCCGAGGTCGATTGTTACAAGACCTTATATACTTCCTAACATTTGTTGCACTTACAATGTTGTATTGGTGGATACACAGTAAAACCTTATGTATTGGGAAAACTTTGAAAAACTGATCTACGGTAGTTTGGTATGTGGATCACCTTATAGTCATCTAGACATCATCCAAATATATCTAGGAATTGTCCTATGGTTCTAAATACAATTGGTGACTGCACTTTGATTAACATTCATTCATTCAAGTAATATCTCAACTCTGATTGGCAATCAGGAGGACTTCCCCAGGTAGTTCTATTCCAAATTAAGCTCACTCACAGTTGTGTGTCAATATGGCCTTGTGCGATTTAAATCCAGGGTAGGCTACTGTCTGTCGTGGAGGTGTACTAGACGGGCGCTTTTGTTTTAAATGAAAGAGGGGCTAGAAGTAAACTTAGTAAGGGTAACTTTTTCTGAATGGGGTGAGCTTATAGAGTCTTTAAGTTGACTGAGTACCTCGGTATGCATTTTACTATTAGGAGAAAGCCAACTGACTCAACTTAGGTCCGTGTAGCAAGTCACCCAAATATATAAAAGTTACATTCTCATCTCCACTTTTAGGTTTTACACTGTACGCATGATCTGCGCCGTTTTGTAAATTACTCTTTACAGATAATTCTTTATGTAATGTCCGGGTGTGACTAGCACACTTTTTCTACCTGGCTTCAGAAACAAGCAAAATCTCTCTGACTTGGAAGGGCACATACTACTATACGTTACGCAGAATTATTTCTGACCGTACACTACCCTACCCCGTACAGTCCACGCTGTGAAGACCCCCCCCCTCCCACACCAGTGCCCCCGGAAAATCCCCGGTAGGACAATTTCTACTCGGATCATTCTCATCCGGACAGTCTCCACTTTTGACAATTGCTCCGGAACAGCTGACAGCTGTCCCCACCAGAAAATTTGGAATTGCCAAAGATGGCAATTGCCTGTGATGGGAATTGTCCGGGAAATAGTCGTCCGTGTTTGGGGGGTCATCCACAAGGGAATTATTTGGGGGGTTGTTCGGAAAACGACTGCATCCCTGATGTTACCTATAAACCATGTGTTATCACAAATGTGTTAGCATAAAGTGTTATGAGACTTCGGTCACGTAGTGTTCAAAAACTGCAACATAAATTTATCAACAATTATTAAGGAGTATGCTCAAATCGTTTAGACGAGGGCACAACCCCTGTGCTAAAACACAAACAACCCTCCGCCTAGCATTAGTTTCCATTGTAGCTGTCTTTAATTGCCAATTAGGGGGAAGGGAAGTAAGTGATATTTGATAAGTGATTTTTCATAAAGACAAAATGAGAACGGAGTACGATTTATGCTAATAGATGATCACGACCTTTTGGTAAATTATACTTAAGCAGAATATTAATGATGTCATTATCCTTAACTTGTTAGGGTGAATTTTATCTCATTTCTGCTAAGCAGCAAAGGGGGAAAATAATTCAATAATTGAAAATATCACCTTACATAAAGTATACAGTAAGATGGTTCGAGAGAAACCTTATGTGCGGTGATCTCTTTTCATTCTGTTCGTATTTGGTTATAGACTTTACGCATATGACGTCACGGAACCATGGGCGTCCGGAGGGGCGCAAGGGGGGCACTTTCCCCCCTGGAAAATCAAAAACTTGAAAAAACGAAGAAAAAATAAAGAAAAAAACGAAGAAAATATAACATCAACATTTTTTAACAGTTCAATCAGTGTGAATTTCTACTCTCAAAAAGGAATTGAATAAAAATATCAACACTCAGGCCCCAGCAGTCCCCCGAGCATATTTTTGGTATTTTTTAAAGTTTATAATTACCATATTGCTTATGTCTCCCCTTTTCATAGGCGTATGGGCTCCCCTCCACTTGGGGGGGGGGGGCAAGACCGAATCTGCCCGAAAAGTATGGCACTTGCCCGAATTTTGGAGAATATACAAGTTCGAGCAAAACGAGTGAAATGAGACGCACTGCCACGCGCTTACAGTATGTTTGGACGGATGTAATTTAACAGCATATAAATTGAGTTTAATAGTCGGATACTATCATCAATCAATGCACATCTTTTCCTGAAGTTCCCATGTTCAGCTTCAAATATTCCACCGCTGCCCGAAAAAAAATCGACTGGGGGGGCATTTGCCCCCCCCCCTGCCCCCCAGCTCATACGCCTATGCGGCCCTTTTTATATGCGGTAAAGTGCATATTTCCAGCGATCTGGGAAACATTTTGGACCAAAATTTTCTTGCGCTCCCCGCCAACCCATGGTGGCGCGGAGCGCTGAGAGTCACACTATGCGCTTCGCCCCCCCCCCCCCCCTTGACAAATTCCTGGCTATGCCTTTGTCAACACTGTGAAAAGTAGCATGTAAACTCTTTTCTGGGAGTAAAATATTTCCCATGGAAAAAGTTGGGCCTCTAAAAAATTTTGCCCCCCCCCCCTTGAATTTTTTTCTGCGGACGCCCATGCACGGAACTCAAGCAGCGGTATGCGTGTATGCAACTTACACCAACACAAATCAGGGGCGGATTTAGGGGAGGCCCAGGGGGCCCGGCCCCCCCCCCCCCCTTTCAAAAACTTTTGAAAGTTTTTTCAACTTCATAAAACAAAGGACAAGGCCCTATTCCAATGAAATACTAGGCCTATGAGATGTGTCAGACTGAAACTCAGATTTGTTAATTATTTTCTACAACAGAAAATAAGTGTTATGCTAATAACTCTGCTACTGACTTACAGCTGATAACATGCATTTTGGCTTATATTGGCCTCAGTAACTTTCTCTGGGCATTGCAAGGAGTTACTCATGAGCGCTCTTTAATGGATTGCTAACTTTAGTCTAATACCGGCCAGGCCCACAGCATTGGGAGTCCTGCTTCTACTTTCAAGGAGATTTCAGAATTCTTTAATATTTAGAGGAATATTTTCGACAACATTAGGCTTTTAACTATAACTTGCTGCAATATTACCCTGTAATGTCTTATTTAAGCCTTGTACTTTGTTTTAATGGAATGTACTGTAAATTTAGGGTAAAATTTAAAATTCACTAAATTATGAGCATTTTCCAGTGATATATGATCAGTTCCAAAAATATGCTAAAGGCATCTAAGCAATCTTAAATTAACAAAAATTTCTCAAAGGGGAGGGTGTAAGGGGACACCCCTCCCCTCCCAGAAAAGCATCTTTCACCCAACCAAAAATTAAAATTCACTGAATTATGGACGCTTTCCAGCCATATATGATCAGTTCAAAAAAATACGCCACAGACATCACCATTTTGTATCTGAGCAACCTTAAATTAACAAAAACTTCTCAAAGGGGAGGGGAAACCCCTCCCCTTATACCCCTTCCCAGAAAAGAATCTTTCACCAAACCAAAAATTAAAATTCACTGAATTATGGACGCTTTTCAGTCATATATGATCAGTTCAAAAAAATACGCCATAGACATCACCATATTGCATCTGAGCAACCATAAATTAACAAAAACTTCTCAAAAGGGAGGGGACACCCCCTCCCCTTAGACCCCTCCCCAGGACGGTGATTACTCATCACATGCTTTGCCCCCTATCAATATACCCTGGCACTGCCCCCGAGGGACACCTCCTCTCCTTAGACCCCTCCCCCAGACCAGACTTTTTACAAACCACTATGACCTGGCCCCCCCCCCTTTTGCCAAATCCTGGATCCGCCACTGCAAATGTAGACAGTTGATTTGTGTACCGGTCGGATACTAAGTCTATTACGAGTGCGTGCGAAGAAGTCTACGTCGTGCGTACAGTGTGCTTCATTGTTTGCCCTCTAAAATGACCTCCGCGTGACTTCATAAGGCCTATTCACTTCACTACGTTTTCGCTTCCGAGATGTTCCCCGACCCACCCCTGTCCCTTAAAGGGTAATAAATCTTGCACGCTTTGATATTTAAAAATAGGTTCAAAATACTTTAACTTTCCTGATTATTAAAACAGAGCAAATAATCAATTTATAAAGTCGAAAACTGAAAACTGCAATCGTGAACCCAATCACAGAAATCATATTAAATGTATCTCCTTCTCTGTAAATATCCTTTCAACATATCCTTTCAATTTTATTCCTAATTTTCTTTTAGTTTTAAATCCAGGTAATCAAGCGTCATAAGCTATCCACTGATGACAGGTGCATTACTAAGTACACCTAACTGAAATGAATGTGCATTATTCAAATTTCACTGTAGAGTTAAATAAACGTGTTACTCCATGGGTGTGAATCATCTGCATACAGATCAGTGGTTCTTGAAATCTGCGTCACGGTGGGAACGGTGGGATGCGATTTGTACGAAATACAGAAATATAAAGGCCTACAGGTCTTCATTATTGTTAAGGGTGAGCCCCGTTTTACATCGTTTTGTTAATATTTTGTTTAACATACTTGATTAATACTATTTTAGAACATTACAATTAGCACTCACACATGAAAACTACTTTTCTTTTATTTGTGATCTCCCTGAAACATGTCATCATTGTCGTGCATCGGGTTCAGAGATTCTGCCTCAGCAGAGACATAGTATATTCACTTCTACGTTTTCGCTTCCGAGATGTTCCCCGACCCACCCCTGTCCCTTAAAGGGCAATAAATCTCACCCCAAACAGATGAAATTCTCCCAATAAAATTTACCTCTAGCCCCTCCTCCAATTTCAAAAGGACACCAGTTTAGTACACCTCCCAGACAAAACCAATAATAGCTTGTACTGATTTTAAATTGCTCAAGGCCATCTTCACACATGTTGTATGTGAGCTGTCAGAGTACACTAATGGTGATCTCATGTACAATTCATAAGTGACAGACCAATCATAGTGATGCTATTGTTTGAATTTATGTCAATCAGAGCCCAGTCTGCACCCATTGTATTTAGTTCTATATGGGGCTATACCTAGATATGTTTGAGGGGATGCCACTAACCCTTTAAAGACCCTACAAGTTGGCCCCAAACAGTAAAACAATCTCCTAAGTTTACTTCTGGCCCCTAATACAATTTTAACAAAAAGCACCTGTCAAATACACCTCCCAGACAAAGCTGCAATAGCTGGATTGGGTTAAAATTGCTCAAGGCCATTTCTACCCACTACTGTGTGTGAGAACACACACTTATTGCACAGTAATCAATGACCAACCAGAGCGAAGCTTCTGCCTGAATAAATGTTAATGAAAGTGCAGTCATTAATTGTATTTAGAGATATGATCATATTCCCATATATGTTTGGATTTTAAGGCCTGTAAGGACCACAGTCCAGAAAAATAGCCAAGGTGAGGTGATCCTGTTTGTACCAGGGGCGGATTTAGGGGGGCCAGGGGGCCCGCCCTCCCCCTTCCAAAAACTTTTGAAGTTTTTTCAACTTCATAAAACAAAGGACAAGGCCCTATTCCAATGAAATAGGCCTATGAGATGTGTCAGAGTGAAACTCAAATTTGTTCATTATTTTCTACTTCAGAAAATAAGTGTTAGGCCTATGCTAATAACTCTGCTACCGACTTTCAGCTGATAACATTTTAGCTTATATTGGCATCAGTAACTTTCTCTGGGCATTGCAAGGAGTTACTCATGAGCGCTCTATTAATAGATTGCTAACTTCAGTCTATTACCGGCCAGGCCCACAGCATTGGGAGCACTGCTTGTACTTTCAAGGGAATTTCAGAATTCTTTAATATTTAGAGGAATATTTTCGACAACATTAGGCTTTTAACTATAACTTGCTGCAATATTACCCTGTAATGTCTTATTTAAGCCTTGTAATTTATTTTAATGGAATGTACTGTGAATTTAGGGTAAAATTTAAAATTTAAAATTCACTAAATTATGAGCATTTTCCAGCGATTTTTTGATCAGTTCAAAAATATACTAAAGGCATCACCATTTTGTATCTAAGTTATCTTAAATTAACAAAAATTTCTCAAAGGGGAGGGGTGTAAGGGGAGGGGACACTGCTCCCCTAGACCCCTCCCCGGAAAAACATCTTTCACCCAATCAAAAATTAAAATTCACTGGATTATGAATGCTTTCCAGCCATATATGATCAGTTCAAAAAATATACCACAGACATCACCATTTTGCATGTAAGCAATCTTAAATTAAGAAAAATTTCTTAAAGGGGAGTGGACACCCCTCCCCAGAAAGCATCTTTCACCAAACCAAAAATTAAAATTCACTGAATTATGGATACTTTCCAGCCCTATATGATCAGTTCAAAAAATACACCACAGACATCACCATTTTGCCTCTGAGCAACCCTAAATTAACAAACTTCTCAAAGTTGAGGGGGACACCCCCCCCCCTTAGACACCTCCCCAGGACGGTGATTACTCTTCACATGCTTTTCCCTATCAAAATACTCTGGCACTGCCTCCCGGGACACCCCTCTCCTTAGACCCCTCCCCCAGATCGGATTTTTATACAAACCACTATGACCGCCCCCCCCCCCTTTTGCCAAATCTTGGATCCGCCACTGTGTACAGTTCGTGGACGAGGAAATATCTGCATGTAGCGAGCGATGCAAGTTACTACAGACTCGCCAAAAAGATTAGCAGATCCTACATATGATCTAGGCTAATAGAGACACTATTCACACGTCATAGTGGAATAGCCTGAGTACGCTTGTTGGTACCCTGATCTTGGCAAAGATCACCGTAAGATGGCACGTATGAAATCATATCTTTAAACACACAAGAAGGGTTTACGATGTAAGAATGAAAAAAACATTTTCACGCTGTTTAGCAGACAGAAGAGTCCTCCTAAGTTCTCTTTAAAAAAGAGTAATCCGTACGTCATGCAGTGGTGCCCTAAATTGCCTGCTTGGTTAGACTCAACAATATCATACCATGCATGTACTTTCACCAAAAGAACCAAACAACGTCCAGTCCATAGGCTGTTCCAATGATGACGACAATTCGATGTGACGTAAAGGGGGCGTCTGACGAGTAACACGGCCATAGTGTTGCGTCATGAAATGGAAGATAGGGTAACAATTAATGGTATTGATTGGTGGACAAAGAATAATTAGGTCACACGGCAGTTGTAATTGTTTAAGTAAACAAAGTCGTGTTGAAATACAGTAGGTCCCTCAAAGGGTTTGATATTTGTGGCTTATGTTTTCCTGATCAATTTTGTTCAAGAAATGTTTCACCTCTCCGGGACCCTCTGCGGGTTTTTGAATAATGACCTCATTGGGACCCTCAGCAGGGTAATGAATGATGACCTTGTCACCTACTTTTGAAAAGAGAAGAGGAATAAAGAGAAAAGAAAAGAGGAATAAAGAGACCGTAAGTGTGTTATTATTCTCACCTTATGAGATAAAAGTAGATTGGGAGATACTGCATTTCTACAGGAATTTAATGAATAGGAGCAGAACAAACTTAATTATAGTTTAGTTTTATTTATACACATCGTCGACAATCGAAAAGCTGATATCATAAAAAACGACGCATTCTCTGTGATTTCTAACATTTTCAATGCAGCCAGTACGTAGAGCTTAAAGTGTACCTAAAGTCGAAAATTACAAGAAAATGTATATCAGAAGCTAAAAATAAATCTCATTAGTCATTCGCCTATCTTCATACCAACTTTGATGCTGATATATATCATATTGAAATTCAATCACTTAATTTGAAATGGTCGTTGGTGTTTTTATGACCTTGAAAAAAATTCTCTCTTTAGGCACAGCATGGTGGTTTAGGAAGCCTTAAAGGTGGGCTGGGGGGGGGGGGGCTGAATAAACCGAGTCTGCTCCGGAGGGGGGGGGAAGAGCCAAGTACTTCTGTAACAGTAAGCCAGTGATCACATTTTGAAACAAGAAGTAGTGGCTTAAGCAGAAAAAATGTTATTTGAGTAATACAAGAATGACATCACATATTATTGCAACCATTTTCCATTGGGAGAGTAAATTTCATATTTGAAATGTCAACACAGGAAAGTCCTGTAAAGAAGGGATTTTGACCAATGAGATTCATTTTTTTAACCTTTGTAATACATTTCATTTTTTGACTTAAACTGTACATGCAGTCACCCCAATTTGAGAACGTGTACCCCGGCATGCTGTATATATGTATTGCTTCTTTAAACTTTATGAAGATACTTTCGTCACTGAGCTGTGAAATTCAAGAGTGATAATTCCTTTCTTGTTTCCTTAAACTTGCTCTGAATACCAACATACTTCTAAGGAGATAACTAATAGGTATAAAATTTAGTTGATGTATCAAGATAAGCTTGGGGAGACTGCTTATTCCTTTCAAATTAAATCTTCCTTTTTATTTACGTTTGCAGCAATAGGACAATAAAATATCAAACGACCCTACCCAGAGTAAACGCCAGGGCGTGTGCTGGGATAACAAGCCACCATGGTTACATAAGCCAGCAACACTGAGGGGGTTTAATTATATTCATCAGATAGAAATGATAATCACTGAATTGAATGTGTATCAACAACTTTATAGGACTAATTTAATTACCAGGATACATCATTTTTCAAGCAGTTTTACATTAGCGGTCCAACTTACAAATGTGGAAATAGTAATGGGACATACCTCAATGTATTTGCCCACACACTACGTATCCAGCATAGTATCAATGTTAAACATACACGCCATGTCCTCGAGCATTATCAATACAAAGCTGTCACTCGTTAGAACATTACATCCACATTTTATTCGTGGCATTGAAAACGTCTTGCTTAATAGCATTTCTGGGTGGGCTAGATAAAGTAATTATAGTTTCTGGCGTTTGCGAAAGTTTATGACAAAGATAAAAAGTTAATAAAATGTTGAGCATTTCAGAAACGAGTTCATGTTATGACTATAAAACTGAAAACTTGAAGATTACAGGGAGACATTTTATATAACATTCACTTTTATACGGAAACGCTGGAAAATATTGGCTTTTCTGAGAATTACTGGAACAGTTGAATGGACTTTAAAAAGTGATCTACATAGATGTCATTTAATAACGACTGGTTTTGCAAGTCTACTTGAGAAGGTATCAATCGTACACGTAAGTTGGATTTTGGATATCAAACTTGGAATTGACACTGTATATATCTCCGTTCATTCAGGTATTTATTGAGTTTTTTTCCTTTTCTAGTTTTAGTACTTCTTTCTTTTCTTTCTTAGGTCTTCTTTCTGTTTTTTTAATTTGGTTTAAGAATTGCTTTTTGTTCTTAAGGGAGGGAAATATGAGGACATATTCCCAAAATACTTACTAGTTTATGCTATGTATACACAATATAAAAGCGTTACTGATTGCACCAAAATTTCCTGACATGTTTTGTGAACGCGTAGTTCGCTGAACGTTTTACGAGCACCCTTTCCGAACATTTCCCATAAATGACCGATAGTCACGGGATAAAATTTTCCCACCATGAAGGATGGATGTCTGGACAACATTCCTGCCCCTTGGCTACCACTGATCGGCTGTTGCCGTCATCTCTAGTTCCAAAATTGGCAAAATTAGGCCTGTTGGTAAAATTATGTGACGTGCAGAACCAAAGTAAAAACTGAAGAGTTCATTCTAATATCCATAAAATCGTTTAATTTCGATGAAGCATCTCTGTGTATAACTTTTCTCTAACGATTAAGACCTCACTATATAAGCCAACTAATCAACTATATATCAATAATATGCTGGAAAATGAAACAAAGTTAGCAAAATTTACGGAAATTGTGTCACTGGCTAAAAATAATGTCACAGTAGTTTTGAGGAAAGATTGAAAAAAATTCAATACATCAGCAACAGTTCTAGTTTGTTATTTAAAAGTCTGGAATTTCAATTTGCATAAAAACACCTTTCCTACACCTCTGTAAATTTGCAGACTGAAATACGATCTGTTTCAGGTTGCCTGTTCTTCCTTGAAATGTGTAATGAAATCCATCTTCCAGTAGATGTAGTCCGTCTAAAAAAAACACTGAAGTTTGAAGTCTGAAGTTTGACATATAGTTAACCTCTAGAAAAAATGGGATAAATTTGCTAGTCCAGAAAACAGAAAGTTTGTTCAAACAATATTACCAACCGGGATATCAAAAGATATTAACATCCCAATATGTACCTCGAAGCGACCTGATTTCCACTCGTGGTAGTTCAGCCGTCGCCCATTGTCGGTTCGTGTGCGGGGTACCCTTGTCAACGCTTCGGGCTAAGTGTCGGATCGAGTTGCCGTTTCCAAATCAAACTGCGAAATAAAGTAGGACAGACTGCTCGAATTTATTCTAGGACAATTTCGTTTATTTCATACATGTCAAAACACGGTAGTTTTGTATATAAGTCGTGTCTTACTTGTATCGTTTTCGACAGGTCTTGTTTTACGAGACGATTTGTCCCAGTGGATCGATTGGCATGCACTTAGGAAATATTCAGTCACCCTTCTTATAGTCTGTTGAAGTCAATGCCTGTCCAAGGTTGTATTCCTTTCACCGTTAACAAGGTAGCTTAAATGTGTACCCGAAATTTCTAGATTACTTTTTCGTTATCTGTTTTTACGGTTAAATCAAGGTGGAGAAAAGCTTTCACGATACACCGGTTATAATATACCGATACCTGTAAATGATTTTGATGAAAACAATGTTAATAAAAGCTAATAACTAAACGGCACATTATAATAACTTACGGTGTTATTACACTGTAAAAAATGATTAACACTTTTGTAACAGACAATAAACGCGTCTTGGCGTTCATGTAACCGAAAAAACAATAAAGTACATAAGCAAATTAAACGTCTAAAACGTCAACTTGAACACATTGACGCCACTTTAACGCCATCTCGTAAACACGTTTATGCGTTTATTTCATGATTACTGTAAATATCAAGTTGTTTTTAATAAAGAAAAATTAACATACATATAAAACATATAAACGTGTTTGCGGAGTGCACTTTAATTGACGTCATTACCTTTATCATGTGTTAATATTCTTTCAGTCATTTACTGTGCTTATCCATTTTGTTGTTCGTTTTCTTATTCTTAAACGCCATAATGTGTTAAAAAAACGAAGACGTCTCTTTTTACAGTGTAGTAGGTTTGAGTCCGTCGTTGGGTGATTAGCCCCCTTGACTATATGGAAGCTCCCAGACTGAACCCCCTAGGGAGATGGTTACGTGCCTTTACACACATATGTGATCAGGGCCGTCGCGACCGGGGGGGTGTGGGGGTGTCTCACCCCCCCCCCCAAAGTTCGTCAGAGCGACGATAGTCGGAAAATCTGAAATGCCAGTTGGAATTTCTGATATCTCAGTCTAGCACATTTTTCCGACTGAGCCTATGTCAACTTTGTATATATTTTCCAACTAGACCAAGTGAGAATAATGCCAAACGTTATTTTCCTCACGTAAAATCAAATCAAAGCTGTCCTTTTTCGCAAATTCTTCTCAAACTCTCAAAATTTTCGCGCGCTCCGCGCGCTTCAAACCTGACCTCAGTGTTTTTCTTATTATCAATATCTTCCGATAGCAACTTTCGGAGAAGCACAACAGCAGAAGTTGAAAGCTGTTTACAAATTACCAGGTAAAAGACTGGCTTTTTGAGTGGCATGTTGGTTTGTTGGGCAATTGAACGTATTTTGATGGAGATTCTGAATGCAGGTTTTATTATGAAAATCTTATTTAATGAAAATTTGGGCGCGCTTGGCGCGCATGCGTCACGATTTACAATCAATCTCATGAACATTAAGGTAATTATACCAGACACAATTCTATGGGAGCTAGGGCGCTTTAGCCCCCCCCCCTCCCCATTTTTTTTTTTTTATAGACTAATATTGGTGAAGACATAAATATACTCAGAAAATATTCCAAACGTCTATTTATCAGGCCCGTAGCCAGTAAGTTCTGTAACGATTTTTTCTATAACTTCAAAAAATTTTCGAGCGCTACGCGCGCTTTCATCTCTAGTTCTATCTAGTGGTAACGCCCCGTCTCAAACATATTGGATTTCAACGTTTCCACA
Source organism: Holothuria leucospilota (assembly GCA_029531755.1). NCBI lineage: Eukaryota > Metazoa > Echinodermata > Holothuroidea > Aspidochirotida > Holothuriidae > Holothuria > Holothuria leucospilota. The sequence continues at coordinate 37,234,344 of CM055977.1, read as the reverse complement.
AATGTTGTTCTTCCGTGTAGGCGTGATTCTAGAGAAACACGAAAATGCATGCATCATTCCGAAGTTCTTTCCTCTTTTTCTAACTTTTAGAAGATTCTTTCTTCAGCCTCGCCATCGTGGCAAACATATTTTGTAAGAAAAAGATCTTTCAGTTTCGTAGGAGATCCTTAATGGGTAAGATAAAGAATGTAATCCCGACGACGACCATGCAGTCACCCGAACAAATTTCTTGGTTTTGTCCAGTTTCTTCAATAAAAGCCCAAACTTTTTCAACTTTTCTTAATGAAAATTCAATAAAACCCCAAATTTTTCGGCGCGCTTCGCGCGCCCTATATTTTAAGTTCGGCAACCCATTGCATCTGTCGGGACTAGAGTAGCTGGCCCCCAGTCAGGACGCTTCCCCCCATGTCGGCAAATCAAAGCACCACTCCTGGCTGAGCCTGTGTGCAGGTTTTTCATTTTGGCATTGAAGTATACCCAAAATTTCGGCGCGCTTCGCGCGCAATCCTCACAATCCACGTTGTATCACTTATGAACATTATAAGCACAACGTACCAGTGAACTTTTATAACATAAACTATGTGTACATTCTGAAAACGCGCTTGTTAGTCCTAAACCCTTTTTGCTATACCTGTCTGGGAAGTCTAGTATCATTTTTCTGCACCTATACTCCCTCCCGCCCATTCCCCATTGTTCGTCCCGATTTTCGTTCAAAATTGGTAAAAATACGATAGATGTAAAGTGCTTGGCGTGATACTCTATATTATTATTTAGATGCCAGTCATTGCCCCCATTTTATATTATTGATCCAGAGCTTCCTGGAGGCCTATACAGGTATATGCCAGCAATAGATGCCAGAACAGAAGGCATTAAAGTAGTCAAAAGGTGTGTGTGTGTGGGTGGGGGGGGGGGCTTCAGGAGGTTTGTTGACAACGTATTCTTCTCTCAGACAACATACTTTCTACTTTCACCGAATCTTAGTATTCACTAAATTATGGACATTTTCCAGCCATATATGATCAGTTCCAAAAGTATCCCAAGATAGCACCATTTTGCATCTAAGCAACCTTACCTTAACAAAAATTTCTCAAGGGGAGGGGGACCCCTCCCCTTAGGCCTAACCCCCAAGACGGCACCTTTATGAAGTGACAAAGGAAGGATCACCACTGCTGTATCATACAAAAGTAACGCCCATAAAAACGAAAATGCAATTTACGGGCCGCCACTCATTTGGAAAAAGAATCAAACCAGTCGGAAAATTACAATTCATTTGATTATGGACATTTTCTAGCCATATATGATCAGCTCCAAAAATATCCCAAAGATAGCTCCATTTTGCATCTAAGCAACCTTAAAGTAACAAAAATTTCTCAACCCCTCCCCTTAGACCCCTCCCCCACGACGGCACCTTTATGTAGTGACAAAAGAAGGATCCTCACTGCCGTATGTAAACGCAGGGCGCATAAAAAAATGGTGCAATTTACGAGCCACCATTCAGTTGGAAAATATATTTATCCAGTCGGAATTTGGGACCTTCACACCCCCCAAACATATGACCCTAGCTACGGCCCTGTATGTGATATGATTTCATTCACTGATACTGTACAAGTACAGCTCCCTCCAGTCCATACATGAACACTTTAACATCGGAACTCACATACTGAATGTTTCGTTACGTTGAAAAAACTGATTAAATCGAATTTTGATTACTAAGGGTTCAATTATACCGGTTGTCTTTTTCACAATACCATGAAAGCTCTGGGGGATGAATGACAACCCCTTGGAGGATAAGCAACTCAGCTTGAGAAGGGACCGTAATCCGCTTGACAATCGCTTACGATATATTACTAAGGCTGTCTACTTAGCCGTCCGTCGCGTTGTCCTATTACCCCACGAAATAGGTATACACCATAAGAAAGAAAAGATATAGGATAGCTTAATTTCCACTCATTCTTTATCCTACCATCGAAGTACAACAGAAGGCTTCCTTCATTAATACCCCACCCTAAACCTTGCCATACCTTACAACACCCTCACCCCTCACAATCTAGGGCTACTATTATTTCTCTACTTCTTCCACAACACCTTTACCACACTAACAGAGTTGAGGCCGTTTTAAGCTGAGCCCGGTTTATACTTATTAAGTGTAACACTATAAAGCTACGAAAGTTGAACACGGTTCAACTATGAGCTATGTCAGTGATTGGCCTCAACGAGAAAGGGATGACCAGATATGGTTCTCATAGCTTTATAGCGAGTGAAAAATGTGGAAGTATGAACCGGCTTTTATACTTTCAATTTTTCACGCGCTATAAGCTATAAAAACCATATATGGTCATCCCTTGCTCATCCGGGTCAATCACGGAGATATAGCTCAGAGTTCAACAGTGTTCAATTTCCATAGCTTTATAGCGCTGTACTAAGGTATGAGCCGGCCTTAACTCTCACACATTTAAATATCCAAGTTTCCTTATATCCTTCATGTGGTATTATTTCATGTGAGTGATGGGCATATTTCCGTGAAGAGCATGAACTTGGACTAAATATGAACATTTGAACGGTACAGTAGATTTTTCATTTAAAAAACACGTTGTCACTGGGAAGTGACGTAGCGAAACTCTTCAAAAACCATGCTTCGTTGGATGTAGGTTTGTAACGTCATATGTTAAGCTGTCAAAAGAATATATTCAGTGGAAATGTGCATAATGGAACACTCACAAATTATGTTATGTACAGAGTATTCGGTTGTCAGCTTACGTTACACGAATGTTTGAAGAAAAAAGGGATACGAAATAAAATAGAATTTATTTAGATTAAAAATTGTTCTTATTTATGCCACGACCTTTTCTTAACTCAAAATGTAATGAAAACGATGGTATCTCAAATTTTAAGGGTAGAACACAAAAAACGTCTCTTCCTAACGGGTATATTCACTTAAGTCTCATATTTTATAAATAGATCAAAATTTCGAAATCATTGACGCTTCAAAGAAATGAAAAATCTTTACGAGAGACTGAAATAGGGTTTGACGACAGTACAAAGGCGTCAGGTATTTTTGTCAGTTGCTTCAACAACGCGTGCGTAGATAACAAAGCCCCTCCAGCGGCGTCTGATATACTCTATATAAGTGGACTCTGAGAGAGTTTAACGGCCGATCAGAACCATCATCTTATTTCCTTTTTCACTGGAAGATGACGATGGATGTTAAACCGAGATGCTATCGATACGTGCCATGAATTTCAGTGATTTGCAAGAAAAGGTCGAGTCAGTGCTAAATTATGAATTTGTGCAAAAACTTAGTGCAATAGGTAATCTTTCGATCGTGTAACAGTCATAAACGTTTAGTGAGTATTTACAGAGGAAGTGCCCTCAACTCGATTGGGGGTTATGTGGGGGTAGACATTGATTTTAGGCACCCACCCCCATTATTGCGACCGTGACCAGATCGTTTCTCTTTTCCTTTTGTCTTTATTTTTGGTTTGGTTAACTGTGTGTGGTCAAATGAGAAGTATGTTGTAACCAAGTGCTGTAACCCTTGCTCAGGATAGTCTGACGAGATAGAAAATTGTGGAATTGCATTTTAAGATGGAAACACACAAGCACCAGGCCAGTGCCCGGGAATCTTTTTGGGGCCGAGTCAGAGATCAAACTTCGAACCATATAAGTTTGAGACGCAGACATCAAAGGGGGAAAGGCTCCCTGGATGAACTGTGCATCATAACATACCTCCACAGTTGTGCGCTTGGCAACTTATCTTCCCACGCTTTACTGGACCTCGGTGTTAGATTTAGATTTTGAGTAACTCGGCCACTTTCCCTCCAAATTACTATGAATTTCCCCAAAACATAAAGAGAAAAGCAATTTTCGTTTGTTGAGTAAATTTTTGTAAAGCCCTACCGACTCAGAACGTTGAGGTACAAGAAATAAATTCAAGTGATCTTGCTCTAGAGAAATTAGTGCACGGCTTCTTAACCTCTCTAAGGTCCCGTAAAGGTGCACTGACTAGCGGGTCCTTAGCAACATTACATTCTGTTGCAATATCCCCCCCCCCCCCCCAAATATATTTTTTCACCCAAATATTTCCACAGCGGTAATTCTTTTACAGACCTTGTGGTAATGGATCCAACACAAGTGAGACCTCAAGCATAAGCTTTGCCCCTAAATCTGAGCTATTTGTCACTTGAAGCGTTCAACCAATAACACTGATATCGCACAAGGTTGAGAAGCAGCGGAGAGTGACGTCAAGCCCGGCCGTAACAAACAAATCCCTTTTTTCCAAAAGTCCTCAAGGGTCCCGTTCTAGACTGGCTGAATAGAACAGGCCTCACCCTGGGAGCTCCGCCGTCGTGATCAGGGATACTCCTGTGCCAGGTTTTTTTTTTTCCAAAAGTCCCCTGACTCTCTGGCGAAGAGCCAGGGGCGAAAACCAAACAATACTCCCGAAGGAGTTCTGCTCCCCGAAGGAGTAACAACGTCCCCAAGGGACAAGCTTTGACTTAACTGACACCACCTGACAATGGTCCCGTTCTAGACTGGCTGAATAGAACAGGTCCCACCCTGGGAGCTCCGCCGTCGTGATCTGGGATACTCCTGTGCCAGGTAAGTATGGAACATTTTGCATGTTTATCCACGATGATGTAGACCTTAGGCTTTCACAAAGGTATGGAGCAAATGCTGTCTTCCTTTCATGTGCTTGACTTCTCGGTAAGAATTGGATTCAACGAAAAGATATGTTGTTTTGGTACAAGAGAAGCTTGTTTTCTATCCGCGTTTTTAATTGGCTACAAATTCGCAACTATATGGATATTCACATTAGATGAGCTTTCTTATCCCTGATTGGCCCTCCACATTTTTTTCTTCACGTTTTGCTCCCTGAAGTCGAGGTATAAGTGAAAAGACCAAATGTAAACACGTTACCTCGCGGCAGGGTTACCATGACTACAAAGACATACTCTCTCTCCCGCCTACTCGCCCACTTAATCGGACTCCAAAGAAAGGGGAAGGACGTCCCAATGATTATGAACTGCTTGTTTTGGCGACGTGCACGAGAACACGTATTGTGACTACTTATAGTGAGAAAATAGACTAGCCGTTAGCAGTTTAGTGAAATAAACTGCTTTAGAATTCCGTGACTACCACAAACGAAAGTATTTTTCTAAAACGTCGTTGAATTAATGATAAAACAAATTTAACTACTTGCTTAAGCCCTGCCCAATTTATCGTAATCACAACGATTCCTCAAGCCAATTTTATTATCATTTGTTCGAAATGGGATTACATTTTAAAGAGTGCTTTCAAAACAAACAGGGCTCATAGATCCAAGGCTAGTCTCCATGGAAACTGATTCTTCTAGAGGTAAGCGTAGCGAGACTTTCAGGCTTAACCCTGACAAAATGTAGGTTACGAAAAGTCAGTGATGGTCCTGTATTTTACAAATGTTGGGTACTAAACAAACGCTGTCGTTCTTTATATTATTAAACCCATCTCCCTAAAATATTACTGCAGGCGCGGATCCAGAAGGGGGCGCACCCGGCGCACGACCCCTTTTTTCGATGACCAATGATTTTTTCACCAGCGATATGGAAAAATGAGCAAATAGATATGAAAAATATGCTTCCCAAATGCAAAAAAAAAGCAAAAAAAAAAAAAAAATAGGTCTTCAAAATTTTGAAGACCTTTTTTTTTTCCTTTTTTTTCGCTCGTCGGCCTTCCCGACGATGTGTGCGCCCCCCCCCCTTTCTCAAAATCCTGGATCCGCCCCTGTACCAGTGTACTGGTACATATTTAGAGGGTGGCGATGTAAGCATTCTGGAGAACTTTTATGTAGTTACTGTGTTTGTTTTTCGAGATAAAGAAAGGAGAAGTTACCATTTAATATTATCTACCAAAATTGAACTGTGAAGCAAGCACTGTGCGAAGTCAAAGCTTCATATCATAGATGGGATTACGGGGGCAAGGGGTGGCATTTTCTCCTACATTTTTCCAGACCTTAAAAAATAATAAATATAATTTAAAAATGGACAAAAGGAAGCGAGACCAGAGAAATTATTAGGAAACTTTTTATACTATGGTAAATTTTGCAATATCGAATGAAGAAAAACATTACTATCAAATACCATAAAAATGCCAAAAAGGTTTTTGGCGCGCTTTGCACGCATCTGCGGCGAAAAATAACTAATACAGTGGCGGGGCTCAAAGGTGGGGAGGCAAGGGGCAATTCTTGTTGAAATTTAGTACCTTAATTAAAATTTCCTTCAAAGCATTGGCTTCGGCTCCACCCTACACTTTTGTGACTTGAAGCCCTGAAAAGGGGTAACTGACAGTACTAAGTGTACGCCATTCATGCACCATGGTCCTTGCATACACAATTCAGAAAACTTCCCTTGTATGCGGAATCGTTATTTTCTATAAAATTTTCGGTGTTTATCCCGTGAGCTTAAAATAAGTAGGTGTCTTCTTAGTATTGCTGTCCCTAGGATAATTTTTTGAATTGTCTCGTTATTTCTTCCTGTAGGATAGCTTGTGTAAATTACCATTTTCAAAACCTTTGCAACCCCTTCCTCTGTTCACTTTCTCCACCAACTACCACTATCCTCATCAAATTGACCGACGGTTAAAATCTTTAACATCATCATAAGAAAAATATTTCATTAGCATTTCAAATTACAATACATAGGATTTTCTCCCTTGTCCCAGACCACCGACAAAAATGAAACGTAAAAGAAAGAACAGGTAGTTGGGGAAAAGTATAGAGAACTTTTCATGTAATGGATAATACTGCATTGGGAAAATAACGAAAAAGGCTATAAAATGTTTTAAATAAAGGTTTAAGGTTGTTTCGTGATTACTCCCTGCCATGCTTGTAAAACATCTTCCGTGTTCTATAGATTCGAACAAAAATTTCCCATTATCATTGTAACCACTTTCATAATAAAATTGACCTGTTGTTCTAATTAAGGTTATTATTAAAATGGTAAAAATGTGAGTTTGTGATCTGTTTAGTGCAAATCCGATGAGTTTTATGCATAATGCTTCATTTATGGTTTTAATTCTTTAAATACCTCAGGGATTCCGGGGGCGTTGCCCTCTGAGCTCCAAAGGGGCGTTGCTCCTGGACCCCACCAAAGACCCCACAATGGACCCCTGAACGCCACGCCTTGAGGGGAGCGCTCTGCCTCCGGGGCCGTTTGTTATCCTGACCGGGTCTCCCCTCCCCCCATTTTCAGACATCTAATCCCACCCACACTTCATACTGATGGCCACTGTTTTTTTTTTTTCATTTATTTTCCAAGCTGTTTTGATCATTAAGCGTTGCTCTTTTGTCCAAAGAATCTGAAAAGTTTACAGAATCTTTTATATTCATGACTTATTCTTTGTGTGAATTTATCGATTTTTTTTTATTAAATTTTTGTAAATTTTATTGAGAAACAAAGCACTGGCACAGACGTACGAGGAGGGTTGATTGCACCACAGAGGCACCTGGAATCCAACTTTTCCCGGGGCCCTTGAGCGGGCCCCGGATACCATCGTTTCTAGGGCCTCGAGATTTGCCCTTGAAATATTTTTTAATCAAGGTCATTTCTCCTCCCCCTTCCCTCTCACTTTTGAAAAGGTTTCGACGCTCTGGCATGTCTCTGTGAACTTGATGGATGCCAAACAAATTTATTTTCCGTCTGAGCCAATCTTATATAAGGAAGCCTACCTAGAGTTGGGCTACATCCTCAACCCTACCCTCCCCCCCCCCACCCCACCCTCATTTTGAGCCAATGTTCGAGCGATTTTTATAAGGCTAGTATCAATATATCATCAGCGCAGTGGAAAGAAGGAAATTTTTTACATTCAAAGCATTTCGGTATAGATATACTAGAGGCCCACACCAAAGTCCCATTTGTGAAGTCCAAAATTAATATAAAAAGGTAACAAACAGTCAGCTTAATCTAAAATTAGTTGCGGGGTGATATACCGAATAAGGACTCATTGCACTCACAGCCACTCAGTTACCTGGGAAACTAACTGCCAGGGGCTTTCATAAGAAAACAATTCAGATTCACAGTCACGTCCTCATTTCCAGTCGAGGTCCCGAACTGCAGTCCACTTCCGTCCCGCACGTTTACCTTGTCGTGCAAATGATTCGAGATATATTCTTGTGAGCCCCCTGTACAATAAACTAATAATTACATGCAGGTGAACCTCTCCGCACAGTCTCCCGAGCTTTGCTCCGGCAGGAACGATACAACTGCGCTTCCTCTTAAAAAAGTAAAAAGTTCTGCCACGCTCATTTATAATTGGAGAAGCTTTTAGTGGGGGCATTAGTCCCCCTCCTCCCTTGGAAAAAGGGTCTTCCTAAGTAGACGGTGCAATGTTTACGTGGTGCTGTCTGGAGAGCTACACATAAAACAGAGTAGGCCTCTCTCCATCCGGCCTACTTTTATCATCGTCTTTTTCTCAGTAACTTTCAGCCTGCATTCGGAGCCTCATTTTAATGGAGCATTGTAAATTCGCAAGATGATCTAATTAAGTCTACAATATTACCGGATTAGGTCGAAAATCATGCCTAGAAGAAAGTTTAATTTTCGCCCACGCGTTAAGAAATTATCGTCTTTGAGAGTCCTTGAGAATTTCGTTTTTTTTTTGTTCGTGCAACTACTATTCATCGTAGCGGGATTGTGTTCAATGTAAATACTCTATTCTTTTGTCCTGTGGTCATTTCAGCATGATGGGTACGTGGTCAAAGTTACAACGCCGGGAACTTATTGACCACCAGTTGCCTACCTTGGGTGAAGGAGAGGGAAGGGGTTCTCATGGGCGCGGGTAGATGAAACGAGTATCACTGAATGGTTTAGTGACGAATGCAACAAGTGAGTAATGTATTCCCAGCTTGACTTTGCTTTTTTTTGGTAACATTTCCGGTTTTGTCGTAAGAAATCTCAAGATGACGTCAAACTAGGAATAAGCACTGAACAATATGCTAGGAAGCATCATTCCACAATAATGTTTTGAAGCTTCACGGAGGGTCACGTGATGTAGGTTAGCTTTACTCAAGTCGGTTCACCACAGTTGCAACTGTATTGTTTGACAACCATACACTTGGTACGGTCGTCAAGATGCATGTTGTAGGCCTAACGTTATAGCCAGTCAGTTGAAGAATGGTGATCCAATATGCCGAAAATCTCACGCGAATTGACAGAAGAAACACACTGTGAATAGGCCAAGAGATATTGCTGCAGGTTATCCAAGATTCTGTTACGGCTCGGGTACAATACACAGTACAGAAAAAAACAAAAAGATACAGAAGAATGAGATTAAGATTCCAAACTGATTATTATTTAACCCCCTTTTCCTTAATTTCTACAAAATACACTAAAATTTTCACTTAGGATTATATTTACTTAATCTATATACATATGTCTAGTCTTTGCTCCGGGCAGAGGCACCCGTACCAGGATGGTCTTGGCTTCTCCGAAGACGGTGGTGATATCGGCTATTGAATGATAGTGAAGGCTAGACTGGTTGTCGTGGTACCCCAACGCGATAAAGACTATAGGCTAGGCTAGCTGGTCCACACAGTTCAGTGGTCGGCTACAGCAACAGGCGAAACATTTTGCGGATCCATATTTATATGTCAGTTACAGGCCGACGAGAACATTCTATTCGAAGAATGAGGTAGAAAACTCGAGAATACGTCGAAGCAGTCAAGACAATGTGCCATGACGTAATGTTCCTTTTATATAGTCTAGCCAATTGTGGAATGTACGGGAACATTCCTGTTGTTGCGAATCGTTAAACTGGGTGGCAGGAGCAGAGTTCAAACCTCTGTTAGCGTCGTGACCTTCTGGCTGTCCTAGCTAGCGCCTCGTAACACTTTGTACACGTGAAGCCTATTGTGGGTCAGGCTATTGCATACTATGTAATGTTCAGTACGTATGTACTTTACAGGGCAATGCAATGCAGTTAGCAGACAAATAAAAGTTCAGAAGGGCTGATCGAAATTACGGTTCCTATGACAGAGGAATCGACTTGAGCAATCTAACCTACATCACGTGACCCCCTATGTCGGCTTCAGTTTCGAGGCCACATTGACTTGCGGCCTTCAGCTATGCAGCTCAGGAATAAGTATCACAGCTTACCGTGTTAAGTATAGACTTGTCGTGTGTGACGTGCGAATAAGGGTGTCTCAGCCATACTAAATTGATATGTACATCGCGTAATTGGGTGAGGGGATCCTACTTATAATATAAATGGAGAATCTGGATGCGTCTTCCCTCTGGACAACCGGGAGTTGTTAGGTTGTTAGGATCCTAACACCTCCCTGGTACAACTACTCTGCTGTGCAACCGTGCATTTCTGTGTAAATGATCTACTCATATCATTGACCAATCAGAATGAATAATATACATGGTTTGATTGTTCCCTTATTTCATGTCAATCACAGACTTAAAGCATGTCACTGCCAGTGCATTTTGGGGTGGTGAGAAACGGTTCCTTTAACAACTTAACTACTGACAGTAAGCTACAGACATCTTACATTGGATTTATTTTATAATCCACGAACCAAGGCCGGGTCCTTATCCCACTTTTATGGAATAGTTTATCCAGGGAGTTGTGAGGGAAGGAGATCCAACCCCTAAATCTGTAAGACAATAGGTGCTTGAACATAATTTAATCCCTTTCCAATGGACCACGCATGGCAGACCCTTGATGTAGAGGTCTGACTGTCGAGAGGTTGGTCAGTTAAGTTTGATGTCCTTTCGGGGACGTAGCTCCCTTGGGGAACAGAACTTCTTCGGGAGTAACGTTTGGTTTCGCCCCTTGGCTCTTCTACAGAGAGTCAAGGGGACTTTAAAACAGTATACTTTTCAGGTAAAAAAATTCATTGAGAGGCCCTTTATTCCCATTGTTTAGCCTTTTCTAACTTACATTCCTAATGATGGACCGCTCCTTTCAAATCCAACCAATCCAGAAACAAGGTCATTGTTACCACGTTACTTTGAAGTGTAGCCTCTTTGCCGACAAGGGCTAAGCCTCAATAACTATTCTAAGTTAAAAGCCTGTCCAGAAACGTTTAAAAAATAAGTTCTTTATGACCTTTATTTTGATAGGTCGTCTCCTTGACACAGTGTTTAAGCCTCACAAACAAATCACAGTTTTCACCATTTGCCGCATTAGTAGCAAGCATTGTCGACCAAGAGGCCTCAAGAAATTCTTCACTGAAGTTAATTAGAATGAAGTTAACTGTGACGACAAATGACGAAAGCTTAAAATTTTGAATTTTTCCTTGACGACTGGCAATGTAATGTCAATTGATGATATCATAATGATGAGTCCTGGAGATGAAGCAGACGACACAAATCTTTGTCTTCAGTACCAAATCTCTTGCAACTCTTAGAGAAGTTCCAAGAGCAAGACAATATGCAGATTAATGTCGGCAACCACCTAGTCTCAAAGGACATATAAATGTTGGATCTCCTTCCCTAACAACTCCCTAGTTTATCACATCGTACGAGAAAACTGCTTTGATTTTGGGTAATTTCATTGTCTAATCAAATTATACTGGTTTCTATCGTCACGTCGAAGTGTTTTGTAATTTTCTCAAGCTTTTCATCGAGCCGTATATATCCTGCGATTTCCTTCTTTGTGGAACCCAAAAGTTAAGTCTTGGCTTCTTCATTTGGTAAGTGCGCCTGAGTTGAAATGTAGGCCTACGTACACAAGTGTTTGATAAAAGAGCACTTTTTAATTAAAATTAAGCCTTCTCCGATGATTATTTCATGATTGACGAAGTGCTCAGATTTTTACAAATTAAAATCTCGTCATTATAAAATTTGGTTATTTCAATTGGCTACAGATATATGGAGTATGGAATAACGTGTAAAAGAGACATGTGGGTTAGTATCGTTACATAAATGCTGCTCCTTGCCAATTATGAAGCTTTAAGTTCTACCCGAGGTTAAACTGAGGTGACGGGTAAGAAAGGTTTCAGGCTTGCTTGCTGACATATAACTGTATGGAACCCTTCATTTTGGGGCAGGAAAAATTTAGCCCTAACTTTCAAGCATCTCCAGAATTTCAGTTTAAGAGGTGCGAACAAAAGTGTATGGCGCGCCAAGCATGCAAAAATAAATATGGCGCTTTTTTTTTTTTTTTTTTTTTTATCTATAGTTATTTGCAATCGAATTTGCCTATTTTTGCCTGGGTTTTGGCCTATTCTGGTCAATTTTCCGTGCCCTTTCTCGGTCAGTTCGCCAAATCGGGTTGACACGACTTTATTTCGAATAGTAGTTGTTTAACGAGATTCAGTGAAGAGTTTGCAAGATACAAAAAATCGACAAATATTTGATAGCTTACAAAATAACAAGTGTAACCACAGAATCGAAAATTTAGTGAAGAAAAAGTTCCTTCAATTTGGAGAGGAAGTTTTCCCCAACCCATTACACAATTTGTGACGACAGACAAAAGATCATTTTTCGTATTGTCGATTTTCGCAACCTTTCGCGGCCCTTTACATTAATATATAATCATAGGCCTATACGGATGTGTGCACTTACATCCACATCATCTTTGATGGTCCTTGTAATTTTTTATGTAACCCCTGCCTATAGTAAGTCGCACAGGCTATACAGTTGAACAAAAGGCACTCCTGAAGGCACGCGGCTAAAGACATAAGTTTTTTATTTAATTTTGTAACAACTTTCTTAACTTTTGTGATTTTGCATTTTCCTTTCTGTTTACAATTAAAAGAATTTTTTAAGGAATTACTGTTTAACTGTAGCCTGACTTGAACGGCTAAAACGGAGTCAAGTTCTCTTTCTAAAGGCCCCTCGAATCGCTGGCGAAGAGCCGAAGAGCGATACCAAACGTTATCCCTCGAAGGAGTTCTGCTCCGCCGCGCAAAGAAGCTATAACCTCCCCCGAACGAACAACAAACTTAACTGACCAACCTCTCGATCGATCTTCATACTTCTACATCGTGGGTCTGTCCTCCCCTGGCTACATGTTTTATTTTAATATCTGATAGGCTCCCGTTTCCGTGATTATTCTGTTTTCCGTATATCGCGGGGCAAACTTATGTGTTTGCATGCATCATTAGACCTATCAGAGAAAGCCTCAGCTTTGGATTTATCTGGACCGTGTGCATATGACGTCACAGAACAAAAATTGTTCTCTCGGATGAGGTAAGCGCATAGCATCATTCAGCCATTGAACAGGATATACTCTGCTCTATGATCACAACTTACACCAGTAAATGCAGACAACGAATTTTTGAACCTGTCGGATACTCGCCCAACAGTACGTGAGCATGCGAAGGTCTTATCGTGCGTACAATGTGTACCAAAGTCATGTACCTTAATATGTAGCTAGCATCATTGTTTGTCCTCTAACATGACGTCGCGTGACGTCAGTGCGCAGGGTCTATACTGTGAAACAGTTTAAATAGCGCCTGCCATCCACCCCCTTACTTGTCCCACACAAGTATTCTGGAATAGATCATCGCCTTCATGTTCTCCCGGGTTATGACTGAAACTATGTACAGGAAACGCCAAACAACCTATCTTTCTACTATTGTAGGCTAATGCTGTTTTAAACGTTATGTATGGTGCGTACCACACACTGTGTAGAAATTACAATAGCATTCGTATGGCAAATAAACTTTGTGTAAAAACTTGTCCAATTCATAGCGCAAACTTTCTAATAAAGGAGTGAACATAGTGAAACAGTGTTCCATACTTACGGTTAGGTTTTGCACCCTCCAATGAATGAGTGTTGATTTTTTTTTTCAAAGTGGGGGAGGGGGAACGAAACAGATATTGTGGCGACCTTGAATGGTAGTATAAGTTGACAAGAATTGCACAGCTTCTATTATTCTCTTCCGAACTATATTGTAGGTTTTAATCCTTTAACTTTGGACGTCGGTACTTTACTATCCCATTTATTGCATATCGGTGGTCCCTGGATCAAGCGGTTTTCGTTCAGTAGCAACGCATTGTTGTGAAGTCAGACACGGCCGCTACGCAGGCTAAAGGTAATCTATCTCCCAGCAGGACGTAGCCAGGGGGAGCAGAGGGAGGGAGCAGGAGCAGAGGGAGCGACTGCTCCCCCCCCCCCTTTCAGTGTCAAAAAAAATGTGATGTGATGTTTTTGCAGGGTATTTTGTCAGTACATTTCAGTGATCTTAAATTCAAAGGGGAAGGGGCATCCCCTCCCCTTAGACCCCGCCCCATATCAGTCACATATGTGCTCCCCCTTCCTTGCAAATTCCTGGCTACCGTCTCCCACGAGAGCCTCCTCCGACTGATGGCCAGCAATGCAGGCTGTTGTCTTGGGGAGTTTTTGTAAGAATAAGTACAGCGAGATATAGGCGCAGGAGCCGGGCGTTGGGGATTGGGGAAGTCAAAAACGTGGGGCCAAAATATGCCTCTGCTCCCCACTTTTCAAGCCTGACGAAGTCCCCTTACTTGCCCATAGCTCTGTGAAATTTATCAAACTATTTTCAATAAAAGATAAAACTTTTCAATAAATGTACCTCAAAAAATACACAAAATGTAAAGTTGAATTTCTTGTAAGGACACTCAAATATCGCAAAAATTCAAGGGGGGGGGGGGGGAGAGAAGCGCCTCTTCCCTTGGACCCATTCGTCAAGACTGCCGCCTTAAATGTCCATCCCCCTCCCTAGCTAAGAACAGCCATCTACGCCTATGAAAGAGTCTTCATATTCTCGAAGCGGTAGACCTTCTTACCTTAACTTTGAATTAAGAGCAATCTTGTGAAGCCCTACCGCCCGTTCTGTTGACAGCATTCCTTCATTTACGCTCTATTATTTAACGTCACGAAATGGCGGCGCAAAGTAAATCGTTGATATATAAAGCCACTTATTACGACTTTTTTGCCATTTCCAGCTTTTACTTCACTTTTCAATGCTAGGTTGTTTGTGTAAGACTTAGACGCAGTGCTTCAAAAGGCGTCACATCCTATACAGGTGTTTTGTGCATCTTCCCGACTTAAGCAACTCTTGTATAAGATTTCTTACGCACTTTTGCAAAGCCTTCAGGTGCTGCGAAAAACTTTGTATGACCTTTCAAGTAATAATGTTCGAGCCATCTGCGATGCAAGTGGCTGTAATAGCTGCATCGCTTTTCTTCAAAAACACTTACATCATTCTAGCATGAAAAATAATCAGTCCAAGTGCAATTTTCGTTCCGACGTCATTGCCTATATTCAACGTTATGACACCTGTTCGCTAAATCAGTGTTTGTGAGATATACCCGAGGGTGTAACGAACTACTTAGTTGAACACTCTGTTTGAAGAACGCACGTGAAAGGAGGAATCGGAGCGAAAAATGGGGCTCTGACGTGTAACAAATATTTCCTTCAACGTTTTTCCTTCAACCTTATGGCTTCTTTTGGAACATAAAGGGAAAAATTATACTAATAAGTTGTACAAGGAACAGCAGGCTGCTGACTTCTAGAGTCTAGCATGATATAAAAGTACGCATGCTCAAAGATTCTAGTCATGACGTGAATGAAAATATTACCTTCGAGATCTTTTCCTTGAAGTTGATTTTTTTGACATAGAATGGTGATGGTTCTTTTATTTGAATACTGTTTGTACACAAGTTTCCCATTGACTTGCCCACTAAACCTTGGTCATATTCAGGCGCGGATCCAGACATTTCGAAAAGGGGGGCTGAAAGCCCCCTCGAATATTCTCTTAGAATAACATTGTGCTAATTTTCGCATATTTGTTATTGTTGATGTGGCGAAAAAGGGGGGCTGAGCCCAGGAAAGCCCCCCCCCCCTTTGGATCCGCGCCTGATATTTTGAGTATGTTCAACAAGGACATACTTACCCCGATAACTTACAATAACTGTAAGGAAATACTTTCAGTTTGACGCTGAACACTTTTGCTACAAATTTTATTCTAAAAGTTTCGCACGTAGCTCTAAAATGAGATATATTTCTGCCTGAGAGTGACAAATATTTGGCTCGAATAAGGGAGAGCTGCAGCCCAAGCCCCCTCCTAAACTCGTTTGTCTATATAAATATATATATATATATATATATATATATATATATATATATATATATATATATATATATATATGTATATAGCATTGTTAAATGAAAGAACTTATACCGGGAGTTGGAAAACTGAACAAAATGATATATATATATATAATATATATATATATATATATATATATATATATATATATATATATATATGTCGAAGTTAGGTAGATCGAACGTAGAATAAGTAGGTCGAAAGTTGTGTTTGGTGTTCGATCATGAAGTTGCTATGCCAGCACGTGGGATTAATTTCAACTTCATGATCGAACACCAAACACAACTTTCGACCTACTTATTCTACGTTCGATCTACCTAACTTCGACCTACTGATTATTCATTACCCCGCTTGGGGAATTACCATGGTAACAGGAGAGAAAAAGTGAGTGCGGCAGTATTTGTACCTTGTTCTACGTCTAAAACCACAAGTGTCACAATGGCCAAGTGGTTAAGGCGCTCGCCCGGTACGCGAGAGACCCGGGTTCAATTCCTGGTTGTGACTTGATTTTTCTCTCTGAATTTATTTCTTCTGTACTTTCCCTTGTGTGAAAAGGCTATGCCAGCACGTGGGATTAATTTCAACTTCATGATCGAACACCAAACACAACTTTCGACCTATATATATATATATATATATATATATATATATATATATATATATATATATATATATATATATATATACTCACCATACGGTATTTTACTGTATTGCCAATTTGCCACACTCTACTAATTTAAAAAATAAATTGTAAACTTGACGAGATTTACAAAACATTTTTTTCAATACAATAAACAAAGTTTTTAGTTGAAAACATTACTTTCCTAGAGGCCTATGTCAGCCTCTGGGATTCAGCCTGCGTAGCCGCCCTGTATGACTGACTTCACAAGATCAAACACAGTCGTAGCAGAAGTGGTGCTTATTCACCAAATAACAGCCCCACGTACCCCCATCACAACTCAATGCATGATACTGTAACAGAAATGAGACGTTTCCATTGGCATGAAGAGCCCCCAATATGATTAAAGAATCAACTCGTTTTCTGGTCCTAGACATGGGCTAATGCCCAGTAATCCTGTGGGTTATTTTAACAAGCTTCACTTTGTTGTTTAAGTCCCCTCTTGGAT
Source organism: Holothuria leucospilota (assembly GCA_029531755.1). Taxonomy (NCBI): domain Eukaryota; kingdom Metazoa; phylum Echinodermata; class Holothuroidea; order Aspidochirotida; family Holothuriidae; genus Holothuria; species Holothuria leucospilota. The sequence goes on along the minus strand of CM055977.1, from coordinate 37,217,157 downwards.
ATTTTGTAGCCAGCAATACTTAGAGTCTTTTAAGCTATAGCTTTATTTCGTTGTGTAACTTTCCTCTTTAAGTGATTTCTGCTAATTAGTTATCAGTTGATTTATGTACTTGATAGAGACCGACTAGTGTATTTGTGTTAAAGCTGCAAACATGCTTTACCGAGAATTGCTAAAAACCACTTTCTTGACAACTTTCTGCTAGGTAGGGTTATGAATGGGGAATTAAAGATAAATTTAGACATGAAAGTTATTTATGAAAACGACTCAATTCTGGGGGAGAGTAAAAACTAATTGTTGGGCAAGTAGGACACACTCTGATTTGAGCGGCAAGCCTGCAAGAACTAAGAGAAACCTGTGCCAGCCGAGTGTCGAAAATATTCTAAGTCCTGGAAATAATTATTCTTGTTGTCGTTGGATCTCACCGTGAGCAAGGAGCTACTCAGTTCCCGTACCGTATTCCAGTTGACAGAATCTTTTATGTAAGTGACCATTCATTTTAAGCCCATATTTTAGTCCATACAAGTGCTGTTTTTTTTTTACAAGTAAGGAGTTGTATTTAATTTGGCGTTTACGCTACCGTGTCGCCAAGCTGTACCAATTAGGAGACAATTTAAGTTATGTTGGGGAGACAGTCCCTCAACTGCATCAAGTAATTAATTACCTACCGCCTGTATCATGTTGAGACTTAAAAGTAATAATTAGCGACATGGCGGGTCGCAGACTTCTTACCTAGTATTCAATCAAAATTATGAGTCGGTCCCGACTCAGCATCTAGTAAATAAGGTGGATCAAATTTTGCCAGGTATTACTGTGAGTAGCCTCTGGCTCACTTGATTTTGTTATGTTAGAAATAAAATTTCGTATGGGCTATATTTAAGGGCTGCTGTTGTTGTGTGAGTAAATCATTACTCGCGAGGTTGTCGTTAGGCTATACAGAATTATTTAATGAACTAGCTGCCACCCAGGTTCATGGTCACAAAGTTAAATAATGTTGTAAATATTCATGATTAAATGCCGACAAACAAAGGACCGAGAATAAATGAAGGTGAATATTAATGATGATGTCGTGTCCGTATTTTGCTGTCTTGACAACAACGTGTAATTCTAATTGAGGGCGGCATTCAGACTGGACTCGAAAACAATACCTTCTTCCAAATTAAAAGGAAAATGCAGTTCCCAAAACTGAATTAATATGCCCTGATATCCCAATTCCTGAGTGGCTTTATTAAAATCACGGGATAATTTTTTTGCAACTGATTCATGCAGTTTTAGTTTAGGCCTAGCCTTCACTGTGTACAACTGATGTCTGACACATAGTGAAAGGTTTACTTGTAAGTAAGTTAAGAGGTTACAAGATTTAACTAGTACATCAGAATAAGTTTGGCTACTGAATTTCCTTATTAACTGTGTTAAGCACAGGTCACACAAGAGCGATTTCAGATAGGATTACGGTCCGTTTTTTGTGAGTTTTAGTTAAAATCTTCACCATCTTGGTCGGAAAGAGCCAAAAATTTGCCAACCTGTGAAAATATATGATAAGCATCAGAGGACTACGAAAATGAAATGTAAACTAATTATTTGGTGACATCACATCGACAGACACACGTGCAAACATCGGATTGATTTTCGAACACATACTGCTCTGTTGAGCCGCATAAGTTATATAATGGTAGCAGAACAGTTTATCGTGAGACAAACTGGAATCAGTTATCGATAAAGGGTGACCATCCTTAGAACAAAGTCTGAATAAAAAACTATTGGTCCGATTTAGAAAAATTCGGATCGGATTTCGGATTGAAAATCGTTGTTCTGTGACCCGCCCTTTCCAAGCGCTTCGAGTCGGTTTGCGGTGGTCAGCTAACCAAGCACCCTGCCGAGTGAACTCTGTTTGATCAGCTCCTCGTTGAGACTTCTCTAACCAACGAATATACCGCACAGACTGCTACGTAGGCAACTAGCCTAGCGAAACAGTAGCTCCCAACATGTACCTACGGCTTTGGCTCTCTGCGTGTTGAGGAAGCTACGGACAGCGTTCGATGAAATCGACAAACTTCTTCTGACCCCCTATCTCGTCGATTGTACACAATTAGGCCTATCGCCAGGAGACACAATCCTTCACGGTGAACTGTTGTTTACACAAAACTCGATTTCCTAGTAGGTATTTTCAAGCAAAGTGTATAGTTAAAAATCTTAAGTAAATTGTGGCACATTTTAATAAACTTTCTGATGAAGGTTGACAGCCTTGGGAAAAGATATCACATGACTTACACTTACTCGTTTCCCCGTAAATTTCCAAACTCTGGAGGACGAAGCAGACCTAAGATACAACTATATATAAGCCATACGATATCCTGAAAATGTGACAGATTTTATTTTTGTCCATATTAGATTTCTTGATGGGAATGTCACAAGGTTTAAAATTACCATTTGACATTAATTTTAGGAAGAGGCTTATCTTACTTCCCCTTTTAACGGAGCATGGCGGCTGTACCTCAGAGTCAAAGTCGCCTGGGATTCCTTCATTAGTCAACGTTGTACGAGTATCGCCTCAATTTGCATTGTCCTCCCATGTGGTATATGCTTACGTGTGGTACGATATGAGACACCATGTTGCTCAAGAAAACTATATTAAAATCATAAAAGAGAAAGTAATAAGTAACTATATTTGATCTAACTTGACTTTTATTTCTGTTAAAGCAGAAAGTTGCAGTTCAATTGCATGAATATTGCCAGCAGAAAGATATTTTTTAATATCAAGCAAAAATTTCATAACAAGAAACATAGGCTAAATTCATTTCTCATCAAATAACTTAGAGTAACTCGACAAAATAGGAAACCCAATAATATGTGCACTTTTTCACGGTTTGTTGGTTTGAAGAGTTTAAAGGGTATGTTGAAACTGTAGAGCCGAATCTGCACTGGGTAAAAGATCACAGTGTAACTTCAATGAGGAATCTTTATTTCGTAATTTTTTAAAAGAAAATTAAAATAACGAACAAACAGGATTGGAAAAGAATGAAAGAATAATCACTACAACAGCAATTCCTAACCAATGTTACTTTTTTGGCAAGAATATTTTGAAAAAGAGAACGCAAATAATTTTCATTTATTAACGCCCTGAAAATTGATTATTCAAAACAACGTTAACTAATGTTAAAAGTCCCTTTGGCTTCATGTAGCCTATAGTCAATATATTATTTCATATGACTAATTAATCCGATTTTGACTAATTAATTTTGAAAGTAAAGTTCATCTATTGGTTTGACCTTTCGTATCAAGTCATTCATAATCGCACATTACATGTCGTAGGCGCGGTGACGAATTAGTGACGGATTTGGAACGTGGGATGCGTTACCCTCGGAGAGAGCGAAGTTTATCGTTTTTCCTTTTACTTCGAAACACTAAGGACGGTTATCCCACGTTGGAAGATTCAGAAAGCGGCTGTGCAGGCTAGGGTATCAGAAATAGCAACATAGCGAAGGAATCATATGCACTATAAAAAGACTCTAGTGAAATGGGACACCGACTGGAATCTTGTCTAGGGGCTATTTAGGTTTATTTTTGTAGGTTTAAGCTCTCAAAAAGCCCTTAAGCAGGGGCGTGGTCGTGGAGGATTTCGCAGAGATTCGTGGAAGGGGCTGGAATGCTGATGCAATCTGATGCATAAAATGACCGTAGTCGGGCGTTCCAAAATATTTTCAAAGCTTACAAAATTTTAGCGAAGTTGGAAAGGTGTGGTTTGTTCAAACCATTCCCCCCACCCCTTCCCCTCCTCCCCGAAGATCCCCTGCAAGAGTTTACTACCTCCACAACTTATTCATTATGTTTACCTAAACGTTTAATACCTAAGCTTACAGTAACATTTGTGACACGTTATGAAGAGCAAAAACAAAAGAAAAGCTCCTATCCTTCTGCCAGTGGCCAGCCCATCCCCTCCCCTCCCTTCCCCTCCCCAGCCAAAACAGGGTAAACGTTACTGTTGCGATGTAAAGAAATTTTTAACTCCATCCCCTTTTCAACAAAAAACGGAAAGCAGGCTGCGAGAAGACCTGTTGTCTCTGGCTGAAATATGTCTTACAATTCGTTGAACCCCATCATAAAATGTAGTAAAACTCATAACGACAGGCGGCAGCAAGATTTTAAATGCCTTTCTTCTGCAACCATGCTTGACTGAATGTTTTGTCACGATTTGCATATCAGTTTGCATATAGAATTGCACCATAGAAACAAAGTGGTATAGAATGCCAACTCTCTTCATCTTCCCATGCGTATATGCAATATATAGAGGAGCCGAACCAAATGTTTGTGCTGGTATATTGTGCAGTGGGAAGTAATGCTTTGCCTAGTCTCTAAAAGTTGCGAGAGGAAGGGGAGACGAGACTTCGCAAAAAGATTCTGGTCGTGAACATAGACTTTCCCCGAGGAACGGACTCTGTTTGCTCAGAAACTTTGCCATGTAATGGCTGACAACACCAGGTCAAATCAGCGATATGACTGATCAAGGAATATGCCGCATAACCTGCCACGTAGGGTAATATCACGATCTGAAGTGTCCTGGAACACGGAAGGGCATTAATATAAAAACTACCAAACGGGGATCTACATCGAGATTTAAAGGGGTTTGCCAGAACTTAATTTAATGACTATACAATATGCAGATTTTTTTTTTCTGCTTAAGAAGGTGAAAACTGCATCTCAATAGCACATAGTGTTTGGGAGATAGTAATTTTCACAGCATTGTATGTTTTTGTAGAGGTACAATGGATAATGGGAAGTTTATGATGTTCATAGTGGCACATTGATTAGATATAAGCATTGTATTTCTTTATGATATTGTCATGACTGTAGGGAATATTTAACAAATTTGTTTGCTATACACCACATATGGTGTAGTTTTATGCTAGATCTACATGGAAAGATATCCAAACATTCCAACGGTATCAAATTTCAAGGACAACCAGGAAATGCAATTATAAAGAAAAACAAAAGGAATCTGAGGCAATGTAAACACTTTCCATTCCGTTCTGTGATCTTGGTGGGAACTGGAGGAATTTTTTGACAGAAATAACCAATCTTTCAAACAAGATATCTTGAGTTAGGAATAGAGTATTGCTACAGGGGTTTGAGGACATGAATTGGAATCTTTTTGTTCTTCACATGAAACCCTTGCCAAATGTCAATGGAATATGCCTTTAAAGTAGACTAAAGTGTAAAATTTCAAAAAATTATGTTACAAATCTTAAAAAATGTATCCAAATGGTCCAACTCTCATCTTCACAGGACATTCCTAAACAGATAAAATGTTGAAACTTTATATTCACTCATTTTAAAGTGGTAGATTGCAAAATAATGTGTGATGTAATTCTTGTACTACTCAAATTACCGTCTTCGTTTTTCTTTGTTTTTTTTTTTTGTTTTGTTTTGTTGTTTTTTTCCAGAGCCACTGCACCTTGTACCAAAATGTGATCACTGTCTTACTGTGGCTTGACTATACGAGCCCTCTCCATACAACCTGCTATGCAAAAACAGTAAATTTTTCAAGGTCATATAGACGTTTTAATTTCAAAGGAAACAAAAGCAGGTAATGTGAGCTGTATAGAAGGAAATCACAAATTATTGCTTAATCGACTATTCAGATTAAGTGAATAGATTTCAACCTTTTATATCTCAGCACCGGAGTAAGCTATGAAAATGGGAGTTCAAAGAATGAGATTTATGTTCCCACCTCTAAAATATATAATGTTGTAATCCTAGACTTAAGGTACACTAGCTTGAACTTACCCCGTGAGGTTTTGAATGCATACAAAACGTTTTAGTAAGGAAATTTACCAATGGAAATTATTACAATGTTCCTGATTTGGTTCAACATTCAGTATGAACTTTTCGAAAAAAAAACACGGTTTTGTCACCGTGATCATTCGATGCACTTATTTTCATTGGTCGTCGTATGAAACTACACACCGTGTAGCGCCTAATATATCATACCTGTATATGATCATTGCATGAAATTGTATATCCAGTGCGATCATTTGGTATGCACTTCCGTAGATTGCATGTGATAATATTGGAAAGAAATATTTTAAATTTTGAGGGGAAGACGAGACGGATTACATTAACTTAATTAGCAGACTCTGAAGGTCGGTCTGGGAGAGCTGAGGAATCTCACTCAAGGATGCCTTAAATTGCTTTTCACAGTATCTACAGGTGTATTAACTAAAGGTTGATTGGATTAATTTTCATATCGCACTGGATTTGGAATAACTTAATAAGAAAGCCTACGCAACTACTCAGCACACAGTTGGTTGAAAGAGTAACAATTGCGATTACTCCTGTATTGTACTCACTCGTATGGCACGCCAAAAGGCTCACCACATATGATGATGTACTAAAAATTCACGTACATGTACTAAAATTACACGTTCATGTACCAAAAATACACGATGATGTACTAACTTCATACGATCATGATGTAAATTTACACCATCATATACTAAATATATATGTTCATCATGTTAAATGTTACGATGTATATGTAAAACCACACGTTGTACATATAAAAACCCACGCTGTACATGTAAAAACTTACGATCATCATGTTATTATTGTCCTCCCCGCATGCCATACTGAGTGAGCCTTTCGGCGTTCACGAAGTCCGCCGAAAGGCTCACCGACATACGTTCATCATCTAAACTCATGCGATGTACTAAAAATACACGTTCATGTACTAATTGCTTACGATCATGTACTGAATGCATACGTTCATGTACTGAATGCATACGTTCATGTACTGAAAAGTCAAAACTCACGAGCAGCATGTTAAATACACAACATCACAACTACGTGATAGGTGTGCATGTGGGAACATTTCTGTGAAAAGTAATTTTAATTTATGCAAATTTCCTGAAAACATAGAATAACAACAACGGGGATAGGACCTCTTGCAATAGTCCGGTTATGCCGTCTCGATAAGCTCCGCGGACGGCCGGACACATCCAGTAGGCCTACTGACACTTAAATACAGTCCACGTACACATTAAAACACCTGAGAAGTAGGCCTATCTCGCGCGCCAATAGCATATGATGCATGACATTATTTTGATTCCCTGACTGTGATGTGAAAGTCAAATTCAAAATAGGAGAGTATTCCGCCATCTTAAATTTATCTAACGAATACGCACTGTCTACTAGGCCTAGGCTAGGCTTGTTACTGTTGCGTAATACTGATGATGCCATGTATACACGCGCATTATTAACGGTCTATACTAGCGTGGCCTACCCAATAAGCCTTGCAGAAAACTAAAAAGTACTTACCCCGGTAATGATTCCACTAACACATTGGTTTCAATCAACTGGATGACCGATCATAAACACGTGAGTTACACATGTACATCGTAGAAATTGACAATGCACTTAGTACATGAACGTATGCATTCAGTACATAAACGTATGCATTCAGTACATGATCGTAAGCAGTTAGTACATGAACGTGTATTTTTAGTACATCGCATGAGTTTAGATGATGAACGTATGTCGGTGAGCCTTTCGGCGGACTTCGTGAACGCCGAAAGGCTCACTCAGTATGGCATGCGGGGAGGACAATAATAACATGATGATCGTAAGTTTTTACATGTACAACGTGGGTTTTTATATGTACAACGTGTGGTTTTACATATACATCGTAACATTTAACATGATGAACATATATATTTAGTATATGATGGTGTAAATTTACATCATGATCGTATGAAGTTAGAACATCATCATGTATTTTTGGTACATGAACGTGTAATTTTAGTACATGTACGTGTATTTTTAGTACATCATCATATGTGGTGAGCCTTTTGGCGTGCCATACACTCGCACTGTCGCAGTTGGATGTTAGTTGCCTTCGTAGTCGTACAACTTTATGATGCCGCGCAGGAATGAGTGGGTGAAGAAAAAAGATCAAAAGTCAAACCGCGAATGAAAAGCAGCCCTAAAGACAACCTCATTAGAATGAAAAACTATTGAAATCTTTCAATTTACTTCTCTCCATTTGAGTTAAAATCGCTAAACGCTTACAGCTAGGCCTACAATTTATCATAAAAGACGGTACTGGCGTTCCATGATATGAGTACTAAATGCCGGAATTTGACTTGTAGGTTGAGTTATAGAAATGGAAACATTTCAATATTGTTACAGTTAGATTCAGTAGTTAGTACAGATGTTACGGTGAGTTAAACGTATACCGGATAGTTACAGCCAAGTAGAGAAAGCCTTGAGGATATGTGCTCTTGAACCTCCAACCCCCTAGGTTATGCTTCCTCTTCATATCGGGCACGCTAGACAACACCTTCATAGGGCTGTAACCAGTGTTTAGAAAAGGTTTCGGCGTCGGGTCCATGACCCCGCCTGAGGACTCAGAATGGGGTCAGGTCGGATAAAAGTTCTGGTGAAGGAAGGAAGCAATGAAGGCCACTGCCGAAGTATTTCTCGAGGGTCCAACCAGTGGCGTAGCCAGGATTTTTTGAGCAGGGGGTACTAGCCTTTCCTGGTGGGGTACAAATTCAGAATTCTCTCCCTCTCTATAGGACTAATATATAAAATTGTACATTCCAAAATTTTCCACAGGGGGTACCTGGGGTGGCACGGCTTTGTCGTGGGGGGCACGTGCTCCCTCGTGCCACCCAGTAGCTACTCCACGGGGTCCAACTAATAAAACAAGTTCAAGTAGGATGTTTTAAGGGAGGACATATTTACTAAATTACGTCGTAAAATAATTATCCTACAGTTTGATATTAAAAGGTATTTTTGCAAAACAAAATTGAAAACCCCTTCTGTCCGACCACGGTCTTGTACCATCAATGTAGGCTACGTCACAAATTGATGTTTCTGTTCCGTTTCATACCTGGTTACAACAGGGAGTTGCTATTACAAAGCCGTCCTACACCCTTAAAGTTCTGTGCACATGTAAATGTCGTACCTACATACTTGATAAAAAAGCCACAAATATATCGTTGAAACTTCCATCAAAATTCATCAAATATTCATCATTTTACGAGACATTACTATTTTGGCACTTCCATCATGAATAAACATGAGCTTCATGTGCAAGTTTGTGACGTGGAAGAGGGACTGATGAAATGTGTCTTATGTTATCCTTTGTTTGTTTGACCTTCATTCCAAGGACAGTTAAAATGTTGACATGCTCTGGGGTGGGGGTTATTTTGGAAGTAGCTATTGACTACTTTGAAAACGTCCACATTAAACACCAAACTAGAAACTAGCTTGTAATTAAGAGATAATTTATACGGAATTAACAAAAAATACAGACCCTGTGCAACACACCACAATTTGTGCATAGCAAATGAGAAATCTCAGAAATGGTCAAAAGTTGAAGACGTTTTCTTGAGAACGGTAAAAGATATTCAAGTAATTGAAACGTATTTTTTATCAGGGGATCTTAATCTATCATTTTTTTCGTAAAACAGCTGTTTTGGTTACATTTCCACAGACCTTAAAGTACATTACATGCTCTATGTAGGTGAACGATACCACAACCTGCCCCCTTCGCCCAATATACACCTATACTGAAACAACTGGACCTTGTGGGTCAAATTTTTGCTGTTGTCACACTAAGTGTAAGCATGTATAGAACTACTGCTCGAATATATGCAACACTTTGTTTTATACCTTTGTAATGTGGCGTCGTAACTCCACAAAAAAATGGGCTGATCGATTATCATAGAACAATTAATACCCTGATCGTCGTAGTCCAACTGTAACTATTAGCCTTAATTTACTTAGTGGCGTAACTTGAGTGGTTGAGGGTGGTTGAGGGTGCCCGGGGCAAGAATGGGTAGGGTGCCCCAAAGTCCATTGCAAACAAAGTATCATCGTGGGTGCCAGACCCGTCGGGTGCCCCCTAGCCCGGGTGCCCGGTGGCTCGCCCCCTCAGAGGGCATAGGAGTTACGCCACTGAATTTACTCTTACGTGCATGTCATATCACTTGCTCAACTTCGTTCACTTGTTCGTCTATTTTTGTTTGCTTGTTCGTTTGTTGGTTCGTCCGTTCGTTCGTTTGCTTCATGGCATTACTTTTGTGTGATACTCATGTATAGCCGTTATAATTAATACTGCGATTGGCATAATTCATTATTCACTCTATAGGTTAAAGAGCAGTCCTAATCGCTGGTGCTCAAACTTGTCACGACTGTGGGCAAGCAAGACCCCTTTTTAGTACCAATTTTAAGTAATTGCCTTATTTTTTACTGAACAATGTCTAATAAAGCCTAAAACAGAAGATTCTCTAAGACCAAAATAAAAACAAAAGTTTTGTCAGTTCTTGAAATGGTGAATTCTGACAAGTTTCGTGACGCATAAAAAAGTACGAATAACCTTTCCATAGTACAATCGTGATGTTTTTTTTTTCCATAATTCCCTCGATAAATGAGGATATCGTTGGCAACTGCAGTTTCAGAAAAACTACAGGAAATCACAAACGTCGTGAGCGGATGGGGCACATGTCGCTTCCACAGATATTTCAATTTCGACAAGTTGAAAGCTGTCAATAGTTAACGATCCGAAATTGAAATAACTTTCCTTTGGATGTTCCCGGGTTTATTTTAAGTTCAGCCGAACTTTTATTTTGCTCTTTCATTGAAGACTCTAGTTTCAAATTTTTGTGCGGGGAGGCACGGTAAAAAGCACTCTCATAACGTCTTCCTAAACACATAATTTACAGGTGGAATTTTTCCTTATCACCGGAAACCTTATGGAAATTTCGGGATGACACATTGTAATTTTCTCGATACGGAGGGCCAATAACACAACCCCCCCCCCCCCCGCTCCCTGCAAAACTAACCAAAAATTCAAATTAATTTGGGGGTCAGAATGCATTTTAAGCTTCCCCGGAAAGTTCCCTTAAACTGCTGATCGTAAACTTCTGAATTTCAGAAACGAAGAGAAAAGGCCACAGCCCTTTTCCTATTTTCCACAATTTGCCACACGTGTTGGTGTATTGTTGGACTGACCCTAAACTCGCCAATCTGGTCGAAAAGTTGATCAAAACGGCGTGTACCACAAAGAAAGGTTGCCAGGAGTTCTAAGACTGTTTGAACCGCATAACGTTGAAGAAAAAGTGCTAGCTAAACTCACCTTTAATTTGAACCATTTTAAACTGCATCATAACTAGGTACGCTCACGATGACCTTTTGCTCAACGGAAAAGGTTAAACTTAGATTTAGAAAACCGGCTCAAAAGGCAGTGGCACGGACAGAATGTCAAAAGTGGGGGTTGGGGAGGGGGAGGCAAGCAAAGGGGAGTGCAGAAATTTTGAAAGGGGGTTAGGGTCAAAAAGCTGTGGATTGTGTATTACGCCTACATGAAAACTGTCCCGTTATACAAGAGCGGAAGGGGGTATGTGGGGGAAAGGCATTGATGGGAGCGGGAGGAAAATGCCCCCATACCCAGCCTCTTGGCGGAGCCACTGCATAAAAGGGATCTTTGTGTTAACGTTGCACAAAAGTGTCATAGACAGAAATACTTTTTATTTTTATCTATCCAAAAGGTTTTACTAACAAACTCTGGCAATATCTTTACCCTTTAAAAATATCACATATTACAAGATTTCTGGATGATGCATCATTTCAAACGTGGGAATTTTTGGTGAACAAATATTCATGAGAAACAAGGCAGTGAATTTCCTTCTGTGCGAACCTTATTTCTTGCAGATGAAGTAACTCCAATACCTTATTTTGAATTTTCTATTACTCTATGCACATAAATCATGGCTTTAAAGGCATGAAAATTTTCTATTGCATAAAAACAAAAATACCCTGTAAAGAGCCAGTAGCGCGTGATACATTTCCAGAAAAAAGCGATACATTTTTCGTCAAGTCATGAATGAACATAATCTTTCCATGCATCTACACTACCCTTGACTTAATTTAACACTCACTGATCACTTCAAAATTCTCCTTTTCGAAATATTTCTGTTCCAGATATTGATCCTACATATTGTGACCTTTAAAAATACGTGCAATTTGAAAATATATATATAGGTTAACACTATCTTCTCAAAGCATCCTAATATTGGCATTTATATACTGAGCTAGTAAAAGTTGTTTGAGAGTGGATAGGAAAAAAAATGTTAGGAAAAAACTGTTCTCAGTGGAAATGTTTTGAAAATGTTTTCTTACCAGTGATTACCATTCTTATCACATCCACCACCAATCACCCCCTCGAGAAATTATCAAGTCACAATGTATATGTGCACGACATTCAACTTATTGAAAGTCATCCCTTGTATAGACAGCTACATTTTCGCCAAAGAGTGACCTTGAAAATCAGAGACAAATCTCTCTTGTGATCATATCACACGATCGTGATCAAGAAAATATTTGCTATTCTTGAACGAAAGTGTATAGCCTACATTTTGTACGTGCTTTCATCTCTTTCAAAATTGACGCACTCGAGTTAGAGGGTTTTAGAAACGTTAGATCGAAGAATGTTGTAGGGCTGTAGACGTGGACAAAGACGGGCAACTCTTGTGTCCGCCGTCATTCTTTTAAAAGTTTTAACATTTTAACATTTAAGGGCATCGTCTGGTGGCATTTTGTAGGGGTATGATATCAAAGACTTTTTTGGTACATGTCGTACAAACGTTGTACCATAACTCTGTTCCTAACTCAAGATAACTCTTTTTGAAAATTGGTTGCCTTTGTCAAGGTTTGCTCGAGGTCATGAATGTGAGGTCAAGTGGGCAAATTGCCTCAGATTCCTTTTGTTCTTCTTTAAAATTAAATACTTTGTTTGTTCTTAAAATTTGGTACTGCTGGAAAGTTTGGAAATTTGATCTTGTAGATCTAATGTAAAACTGTTCCATAAGCTTATGGTACAGTAAACAAAGTTATGAAATATTTCATACAGAGGTAGGAACATTACAAAGAATAGCACAGCTATGTCTGATCAATTTTCACAGACGGCATCACATATGGCCCATCATGCACTGCGGAAGCTGAAAAATAGCATTTCAAAAATAACTATCTTCTAAATGCAAGATGCTATTGAGATGGGGTTTTCACTGCCCAATGCAGAAACTTTTACTGTACTTCTGGATAACTACAAATTTGGTCACTAGAATATAGTGAAAGAGGTCTTTATGGATGGAAATCAGAAAACGTGTCATCTTAAAAAGGCAGGAGCAGTTCGGAAGAAAAAGTCAAATAGATTAATAATAACTTTTCCCTGGGGTGGAGAGAAACCCCTTCAAAGCTCCAACACCGAGTACCAAGACCTTCGAATAATATTCAAAGTACTTTATTGTTTGTCAGTCTGGTCTCCTCGGCCAAAACTTAATTGGTCTGGACCCTGAAATATGGTCGTTACCCTACCCCACCACAAAATGAAATTCAAAATTAGGGAAACGAACTTACGAGTGGATCGGGCGATGAATCACGACTACGTTGTAAGGAGGTGGCTTAAAGTAGCTTAAAGGGATTCAAGAAAATATGTTTGAAACTGTAAATTCCATGGGCCTGTGACAGAGTTTAGGTAGATCTGTAAATCCTCAGGAATATTATGAGAGAACCGGTATGGTGCATTAAAAGTAATGGTCCGTTTTCAAACTTCATTTTAAGATGACATTATGAAGTCGAAGGGACACTCGTACTCGGACTCTCAAAATTTGAGAAATACAGAATTAATATCGAGTGAAAAAATAAACTTTATATTATCGCCGTGATAACTTTCGAAGGGAAAGATTTCTTCTTTACACCCGTATTCATTTTTAGGGGTATAATACTCATGTAGCCTACTCACAAAAAAATCTGTACTAATGGTATATGTCCCTTGTAGAGTGTAGGCATCTTCGGGAGACGGTGCTTATATACCATTACAGCAGAAAGGCACAGGTGCTAGGTGCTGCTTCGGCTATCACACTATTCAGGGGTGGCGTCCGGACGTGGGGCGAGGGCCATGCAACCCCCTCCCCCTTCGGCCCGTTAGGGATATTTTCGAATTTCGTCGTGGAATCTTAATTTTATACGATCAAGGCATGAAATCCCCGAGGGCGACCAGTCCCCAGACGAATTACTTGATTTTGTTCTCAAGGAAGGCAGATTCTTCACTAAAAACCAAAATTTTCATATTTTCTTCACTAAAACCCAGATTTTCAAAATTCACTTCAACGAAAAAACCCGAATTTTGCGTTCACCTGTCTTCCGGCTACTCGTTGTGTTTGTCGGGTCTTCGAGACTTCGAGTCCTCCAAAGTCGGAAAAAAGCCTGGCAACAATCCTGAAACTATTGAAATGAGAATCACTAATAATGTCATACCACCTCACGTAAGGGGGCATCCCTCCAAAAAAACCTATCGTTGATATTTCACCTCCATTATTCAAGGAGAAATATATGTGTTAATGAAGAATTACGCCTAACACAATTTTATCCAGCTTGCTTTAAATTGTGACCAAATATTTTGTCTTAACTTACTTCACAAAAGGCCATGTTTAGCATTCATGAGAATCATCAAGCTTGAGGACTGCAGTTGGTTGCTGACAGCATTCCACAAACGTCAAGATCCATCGCCCTAGTAAACTTGACAAGGAAAAGCCAAATTTGACCTTCGGTGCCCACTCGTTTATGCAAATTAATTTATATGATTATGCAAAGAGGCTCAAGCGTATAAAATTGGCTTCTTCACCCATTGAGGATTTCGCCTTCAAACGACCTTGCTGCGATTTTTCGTTTCAGTTGGTTCTTCTGTCCTTTAATACGAATTATTCAAAAAATTTGAAAAAGAACATTTTCCCTTTAGGTGTTGTACAATCCGGCGAATGCATGGCAATGACTTATCCGAAACTTCGTTGTGTATGGATATCGTTTCCCATAAAACTAGGGTAGAATGCTTTAGATGGGCACGTAAGAGGTATGACAAGACAAAGTGAATACAATCAGCTCATGTTAGCTAGAATGAGGATCAACTTCAAGAGTCTTCCTTGTTCTGAAAGAACTTATGAAAATGATGTAACTTGGCCATAGGCATTAGTGTAGCATGTCCTCAAACATGGCGGATTTCAAGTGCATGATGACGTCAATGCATAAGGTCTACAATAGTTAGACCTTTATGCATACATGCCGTCACAGAACAGAACGTGTGCCACCCAATGGAGGGGATTGGCGCGTATCATTGCAACTTACACCAACAAATGCAGACAGATGATTTGTCTACTGTGGGGTCGGTCGGTCATCCGGATGTTTGTCCGTTACCCTAACGACTTTGGAGTGAAAACAACAACTGACTACATTTTGACGATATGGGAACATACTTGCGCAATACATTGTTTTCGCTACAACATACTCTTGTCGTGCGGAAGTGACGTGTCACCGACCGACGACCCCATAGTTGGATACGCGCGTATAGTCTTCTACGAGCGCGTGCAAAGTCTACGTCCCGCATGCAGTGTGCCATTGTTTTGCCGCAAAAATCACGTCGCGTGACGTCAATGCATAATGTCTATATGATAACACCCCGAAGAAAGTACAACATTCAATGGGCCAATACAGATCCCAAATGAAACCCCATTTCCCCAGCTTATTCCTGTACCGAAATTAGGGTCGTGGTAAGAGGAATAAAAAACAATTTGAGCGAACGCTGCCTCTTTTTTCTTGACATAATCTTTTGTTCGAAACAATGGAAGGAAGGACTTGACGTTCGTTTTAAGCTTTTCTTTGAGTCAAAGTCATTGCCTGGTGGCATTTTTAGTGGTCTCATATGAAAGAGAAAATTGTCAGTACACGCCGTCCAAACCCTGTGCCATAGCTCCTATTCCTAACTCAAGACATCCGTTTTGAAAATTGGTTACTTTTGACAAGAAACCACTCCAGGTTTCCTCAAGGTAACAGAATGTGATGCCAAGTGGGCAAAGTGCTTCAGATTCCTTTTGTTATTCTGTACTAATTGAATACCTTGTTTTTCCCTTGAATTTCGATCCTGTTGTAATTTTGGAAATATTCCTATGTAGATTTAGAGTAAAACTGTTGTATTTTCTACATGCAACCTATGGTATAGCAAACGAAATTACTAAATATTCCATATAGTGGGTTTCAACATTTTAAAGAAATACAAAAGCCACTTCTAGTTTATTTGCCCAGATTACATCAAAGATTTCTCATCATGCATTGCGGGAGTTGAAAAATTAGCGTTTCTTCAAAAATTTGTATTTTCTACATGCAACATGCTATTTAGATAGGGTTTTCACTGCTTAATACAGACAGTTTGACTGCATTTTTATAAACATCAAATGTGATCACCAGAATATACTTTTAAAGGAGACAAAAAGCTTCAAGATTTCAGTAGAACCGCATCTTCACTACTTCGCGGGGCAATCTCTGTTTGCTCAGCCCCTGTATAGGGCTTCCAAGCCTTCCCAAACAAAAATACACCGCACAGCCTGCTAAGTAGGCAACATCTTCACGTCTTGATCCGTTGTGCTATGGTCATTTGGTTGCGTAATGTTTGATAAGGGAACTGCCATTGTCCAAATTAACTTGTAATGAGTTTACTGTAAAGTTACATGAATATAGGCTCAAATCATCTTATAAGCTTTATGTTATCATGTAGTAATTGTATATTTCTTCGGTAAAGCAAACCATTTGAAATAATTACATACATGGGTTGAAGGCAGCATTTGTCTTCCAATACACAACAGGGGGAATTATCTTTTACAACCACAAATATGAGACAAAAGGGATGATAGCCATATGAAACGAGCATAAAGTGTCACGCTGTCGATTTTTTTCACCTAGACTTGTTACAAGCCTCCCGCTATTGTCAATTGCTAGTGTCTCAAAAACTAAAATAGACAAAAACATCGACAAAGACATTTAGGCATAAAAGACGTTTAGGCATAATATCTGGCCAAGGGGAATATATTTCTGTGTAGATGAGACGCAGGGAACTTTTTATTGCCCAAGGCCAATCAACTGACGAATGTACCACAGTAGCTTTACAACCGTTTTCCAACTAATCTACTTCATATTAGTTATCTGAAATCAATGTTGTCTCTGTACAGTGTATACACTTAGCATCTTTACCTCGCAATCTTCATTTCACTTATCTGCACAATGTCATCGACCAATGGGAATAGTTTATTAACATGTGGTAATTTTTGTAGGTTGCCCCCTATCCATGTCAATCACAGAAGCTTGACCAATCACAAATTTTCAAAAGGTTGCCGTAAATAGTTTGGGGGTGATGTTGCCTACGTAGCAGGCTGTACGGCATATTCCTTGTTCAGTCATATTCCTAAGGTGTTCGTATGGTTTGGGAAGCTGAGGAGCTGAGCAAACAAAGTCCGCTCCGCGGGGTAGGGGTGATGAGGAACTGTCTTTGCATTTTCTACACAAACCTTCGTATTGGAAAATGGTAGTTCTGTTTTTAAATCAACTTAAGTTGATATAAATTCGGAAAATTTGTTAAAATGTGCAATCTACTGAATTCAACCTTATTTTCTATTAAATTGACTCTCTCTATATATAAAACGCCATCATATGAATAATTTTTCTATATTTTAGGATATTACTTTAAGAACTCGTTTTAACAGGAGAAACCTTGAAGGAGAACATCAACTTTTTGTATTTATTGATTACTGAGTACTTTTAATTTTTTCCTTTTATTACGTTTCATTATGCTCCAAACCATTATAATATTTAGTTCATCTTGCTTACAATTTTTATGGTGGAATGAAGAAAGGAACTGAAGACAAACAGTACCGTGTAAGTTACGGTAGAAACGAAAGCAGTGTTTACGGATAACTTCAACACAAACAAAACAAAAGTGCGACACGAAGGGTTTAACAAGTGACGATGGCACCGAACGAATTGTAGTACTGTGCAGCGTTGGTATGTGGGCAGCCATGTTGCACTATGTTGAAAGCATAAATGCCATTGGCTTAAATCCTCTCCTTGATCGGTCATATTCTGTTTTACCTAAGTTTTGTTATCCTCCCTATAAAGTTTAGGTACCAGTTTCGAAGCAATAAAATTTTTCATAGGGACCCCCACCATTTCGTGGGGGGGGGGGGCGTAAATATGGGAACGGTATATATTTTCACTCTTGGGTTTTCCAGTGGAACGGCTGGGGTGCGAGACTTTTGTATGGGGTGACTATATCCCCTAAGCTATATAAAGCTGGCAAAAGCCAAGATGGCCCGAAATGTTCAGGGATGGTTTAGAGTCGAGGTTGAGGAGGGGATAAGCAAACGCTTGCTTATCTCAAGCAAAGGGAGGTATAAAAATTGATAGACAAAGAATAGGCTATATGTGAACAAAATAGCTTACCATTTAGTGGGTTTGACCCTTAAAGTGCAACTGAAGGCAACCATTTTAGGCACATCCACAAGCTAATTTGTGTCTGGTTCTTTTTAATCACGTGACCATTTTTTCACTGGATTGTTGTATGAAGCAATATGAATCCTTGATTCTCTTTTAATATGAAACATCTATGCCTTTAAAGGGGCTATGGTATCTCCCAAACGTATTTAGGGATAACCCTATAGTTCTAAATACAATCAGTGACTGCATTTTGATTGACATTCATTCAAACAATGTCTCCACTCTGCTACGTCAATAATGGCTTTACAGTGTTGTATTCTCAATTAAGCTCCCACACCGCTGTGTGTCAATATGGCCTTGAGAAACTGAAACTTAGTGCAGAACACTGTGGCTCTGTCTAGGAGGTATACTAGACAGATGGTTTTTGTTTAAATTGGAGGAAGGGTTTGAAGCATAAATAGTAGGGAGAATTTTCACTGTCTGTGGATGAGATTATAGAGCCTTTAAGTTATGAACAAAGTCTTCTTTCTTTGTATGTTTTCATGTTCTATATTTTTGTTTTCTTCTTGGATGTTTAGACCAGAAAAGTTCTTAATCTCGTTTGGTTACTCTTCCTGTCGTGGTTTATCTTGCTAGAGATGAGTCATGTTCTATTTCTTTAAGCATATTTGTACATTTTTTATTTTACCTTGTACATCGGCGTGGGAAGCTGTTCCCAGAGGAATGGGTGAAGGGCTAAATGTTTTAGGCCGCCGTCCTAGGGGATAGGTACAATAGGAGGGTCCCCCTCCCACTTGGAACAATACTTGGTTATAATAAGCGATCCTTAGATCAATTTGATGCTACATTCTGTGCAGTTTTGGAAGTACACTTATTGAAAAGGTTTGACAAGCTTCACAGAGCGAAGAAATAAGGGATCTTGTCCTTGAAAAATGAGAGCGGAAGCATACTTTAGTCTCACATCTTGGATTGAAGAAGACAGTATATATAATTTGTTGGCATTCGTGCCAAATCACCTACATGTCCTGACTGCAAGGCGTCTATGAATACCGTATTTCACCTGAGCAGCGGACTCCTGGTTAGTGCTAATGTGAGTTTGCGAACAAAACTTATTCGGCACAAAAATTACGGAGGGACTAGTTGCTATGACACCTTTTTCTTCGCCTACGTTTCATTCCGTCACTCCCTAATCAGACACGTTGACGACGTAAAACCGAACCAAAATTTATGCTGCGTTTTTATTCTGGTAACTCAAACTGTTGTCAGAAGGTGACGTAAAATGACGTCATAAAATTAAAGACGTTTTTACATTATCTGCTTCCTATTGAACATACACGGCCTTGAGATAATAGTCGTCATGCATTACTCTTATAGTAATATAATAACTCATATTATACAGGAAAAAGAGCAAAGGGCATAAAATAAATAAAATCATCGAATACTGGATTGCACGTTGTTTTTTCTTAATTTTCATCAATTTCATGAGCTCAAACTTCTTATTGGATGTCATCCAATTCTACCTCCGTCAATTTTCAATGAAACCCTGAAAAAATTAACCGTATGCTATAACCTACAAAGGATTAAAAAATACCATCCTAAATCACGTTTGTCGTATTTCAAATTTTGTCGCTTTGAAGAAAAACATCCCTTCCTGCGAGGATTTTGAGTTGCCTTTCCTTATTCCTTAGTTGTTCGTATCATTTAACATAACAAATTCAAGGTCCCCAATTTATTATAAAACAGCTACCGCCCAGCAACTTAACCTCCAGCCTAATCTTGCCATGTGCATGAAAAATGTATCTTGCTTGTTGTTTTTACGTTTGTCTCATAAATGCCGCGCTCTCTGCCTTAGTTTGTAGTAATTAAAAAGAAAGGTCGCAGACATTTGTATTTTGGAAAAAATAGGTAAGATCTTGAAAAAAATTCTCCCTTGTGGGTTTCCCCGCAGGCTAACTGTTTTTCAAATCTTGAAAGATACTTACGAATAAGTTGACCTCGAATACTTCTAAGGTTGATTCATAAATGAATGCATTATTTACTTAAGTAGTAGCATTCCCTCCCTAGCTGATGAGGCCGAAATCTGTGGGTAAGATTCCGATTTCTGCTTGAGTCTAGCTGGGTGGTCACGTTTGAAGCTATTTGAACTTCCTTTCTAAAACTCATAGACTTTATGCATTGACGTCACGCGACGTCATCTGAGAGGGTAAATAATGAAGCACACTGTACGTACGGCGTAGACTTTGCACGCGCGCGTAGTAGACTTGTGCAGGTATGCGACTGGTAGGCCTTCACAAATCAGTATTTGTTGGCGTATATTGTTACTGATACTCGCTTACCTTTTTTTTCCGAGGACTCAGCTCTGTGACGTCATATGCATAAGGTCTACTGTATCTTGATATCATGTGAAGTAAGGTACAGAACTTTTTCGGATTTCCGCTTTATCTTGTGATATGACAAAATATTCTTACCCAGAATAAATGACCAGATAAAAGGTCTTTGGTTTGCTTCTTTTTTTTTTGTTTGTTTGTTTGTTCTATTTGTTTGTGATTCTGCTTTTGGATTTTTGCACATTATCTCCACCCTTAACATGTATTTTTTTCTATGAATGCACCATTATGTTGTCTTCAATAAATAACTAATCATGTACGTAAGGGATCACGCTTCACAGACCCTTGATGTAGAGGTCTGAGGTTCGAGAGGTTGGTCAGTTAAGTTTGTTGTCCTTTCGCGGACGTAGCTCCTTTGGGGAACAGAACTCCTTAGTTCGGGAGGACCCCCTCGCCAGTAACGTTTGGTTTCATCCCTTCGCTCTTCGCCAGAAAATCGAGGGGAATTTGGAAAAAGTATGGTGTTTTGACCACGTCACAGAAAGAGAGTCTTCTGAATCAATATCAAGGATTTATGTAACAAGGGCGTGATTTTTTGTCGAGGGAGTGAGATTAAACATTATAGGAACGAAATCCTCTTCCCGAGCACTCGGGTACATATAAAGGCTACTCGTTGTGTCTAGTTTCTACTAGGCGAAGATTGAGAATGTGCAATGGCCCAGATGTCACTCCTTCGATGGATAACCCCCTAGCCGAAGCTAATACCCATTTTCTGCCGGATGGGGTGAAGCGAAGAGACTTATCCCGCTCGATTTCAAACGACACCAACCATGAATGGACTTGAAATGAACTTTCCACGGAGACACAAGCACAAACCGCCAGTACCGTAGCTCCCCGCCACGAAACTGGGGGAACCGGTTCAGTGGCTCTCCCAATATCACTACCCTTCTTTTCATTTTACCTTTTTGACCAACTGATGAGGGGGTCTGAAAACTCAGGGTCCGCAAAAAGGAGATGTGGGCTGAACGGCGTAAAAGGGTGTGATGGGAATTGTTCCACACCTTTCTTTATTGGCAAAATAATTTTCAACCCAATTCTGAATCCTTCTTCCCAGGAGCTTAAAGGGAAAATGCAGTCACCTCGAACACAGTCAGTATACCCAGTCATCCTAATTCATGAATGGCCTTTCTTGACCATGTGACAATATTTTCGTTTCTGAACTGTAAAAATCTTACTCCTTGCTTTACCTTTTGTTTGGAATACTTATGTTCAAAATCATCTTTAGAGGTACTACTAAAGTATATATGAGGATATTTGCAAGAGTTTGTTGATTTTTCAAAGCTATCTTGGGGAAGTTGGGGGACTGCCTATTGCCTTTAATTTGTACTCTGGATGTTACGCCGATTCTTGTCGACAAATTATGATCTTGTCTAATTATCACGATCTGTAGGCCTACTCTGCTCAAATTAGCTTTTTTTTTTTCTTTTTTTTTCCCTCCGTTCGAACTTTTGAGAAAAAAAGTGCAATTCGCAATTATTACCGAACGTCGAAACCATTGTTCAAAATGCATTGCATGGGGCTTGCAACGTTAATGAATTTTGAAAGGACCATGCATAAGAGGCTTGTAAAATAATCTAGCCATTCAGATATATTTTATCATTTGATTTCATCCACGTAAAGTCCTCATCCGATCATGATAATACTTTTGCAAAAAGAACCTCTCCCCATTCTCCGCCCTCAAAACACACTTTCGAGTGGTCACACGCAATAGACGTTATGCATATGACGTCACAGAGCAGAAACTGAAAGTGCGAACCCCGCTTGAAGGCAAGCGCGTCTCATTGCAAGTTACCACAACAAACGCAGACAGTTGATTTGTGAACCAATCGGATACGCACGTAAATCTACTAAACGCGCGTGCAAAGTCTACGTTGTGCGTGCAGTGTGCTTCATTGTTTTGCCTCCAAACTGATGTCAATGCATAAGGTCTACTTTAGCAATGGAAATGATGATACTGAAGACATATGTGCACATCTGGTTAGCCTTGAAGTTTGTTCCATTCACTTAGCCAGCCAGTTTTATTCCAGGAAGGATGTAGAAAGGGGCACAAGGGAATTGTTCTTTTTATCAGACACCCCCCCCCCCACCTCCATGGGATGATAGAAAATAGTGTATTAAAACCACAAGTTTCAATTAGCCTTGTCAATCTTGTCCCTGCAAAATGGGACGAGAACTGGGGCAAAAACCCTGCCTTACCCCCACCCCCAAATGCCAATGTCTCGCTACGCTGCTGCACTCCAGGGACCAGAAGTGACAGAGCACCAAATGACTTGACACAAATAAAAACCTAACACTTCTACACTAGTTTACCCAATGACGAACCACAGGCGTAGGAAGAGCACCAGGAGGCTCTAATGGGGGGTGTCTCCCCCAGTCAAAAATGTGGTGGCCTTTCTCCCCCAGTCAAAAATGTGGTGGCCTTTCTCCCCCAGTCAAAAATGTGGTGGCCTTTCTCCCCCAGTCAAAAATGTGGTGGCCTTTCTCCCCCAGTCAAAAATGTGGTGGCCTTTCTCCCCCAGTCAAAAATGTGGTGGCCTTTCTCCCCCAGTCAAAAATGTGGTGGCCTTTCTCCCCCAGTCAAAAATGTGGTGGCCTTTCTCCCCAAATCAAAAATGTGGTGGGAAAAGTATGTGTCCGCCTCCCCTCCCACTCAATCCAAGGACGAAAACCCCTTATTTGTTTTGTCTGTAAAAAATTGCATCTAAAGACCGTCAAATATTCAAAAATTTCCCAAGAGGAAGGGGCACCCGGCGGTGCCAAACAACGTTCACCTCCCCCCTCCCCCCCAGCCTTGAACACCTTTCTACGCCTAGGCCTATGATATAAACATAAGGGTTCATTTCGATAAACAAACCGCCAAGGAGAATGTGATTTCTCTTGCTTGAATTTTGAAAGGTTACTATGTACAATTCGTCAATTTATTTAGAGACCTCATAAGCAAAGGATGTAATTGTCGGAGTAGACCTTCGCCAAGTTGGCTCTATACGAGTTTCATAGGTGAGAGGTTCTTCTAAGCCGTTTTTCATAAAAATTGAATGTCGCCCTCGTTTGGCGCTGTTCAACAATACATGACAGCCAATTGCAGAAATTATTCTCTTGATTTAAGACGTTGATGATTTCCGAAGTTAAACGTGTTCAACACTACGTCGTTCCAAACACTTCCCAGTTATATTTATTTTATTAAGGCGACTTGCTTACAAACTGAATATTTTCTCCACATTAGTGGTGTTCTTTCCTTTTAAACTTTTTCGTACTTTTTCTCTGTGAGGGGGATCGATGGTCTTATGCGTTCGGGAATGATTTCACAACGGGCGGATGGGGCTTGCCCTAAAATTCAGTCTAACTGGCAAACAATCAAGACATTAATGTTGCAATGAAAATTTTAATTTTGGTTCCGAAATTGACGTTTTTACGGTCTCCTCCATTAAGAGACCGCAAAACGACTTAAAAAAGATCTGTAGGGAGAAAATTTCACTTTGTCCTGTTATCTATAGCAAAGCAATTGATTCGACAGCGCCATCATTCAAACATATACAAGCAAGTGGGTACCGCGACATGTTATTTTGAAGAACTAGTACTGCAGAAACATTAATTCATTGAAAAAATTTACAAATTTTATTCTAATATAGATGACTATTACATGTTGACGCACTGATACAAAATGATCAAAAGTTACGTTTGCTTGCAGATTGCTACTATTTTGGGGCACACTTTGTTCACGGTCAGTACTTCATAAACTTCTCTGCTATGATCTAGCCGTACCAGTGGCACGGCACAGTTCCCGAAGCAGTGGTACCCACTGCAGTTGCTCACTTACTCCCCTACACTGTAGGGTTATGTACGGAAGCCGAGAACATCGCGGTGTTGTGAAATCTGACATGCCAGTTTTCCCACCCCTTTCTTCGGTAAACATGGGAAGGAGAAATCAAGATTCGATTTCTCCTTACCATTATCCACCGATAATGTGGAGTGGAGAAAACCAAATTTAGTGAGGGGGTAGGACCATTACACACTGTCTGTTTTCGAACACCCTGTCCATAAATGGACGCGCCCGCACATGACAAGGACTGGCGCTATATAACTTTGGTTATATTATTATCAACGTGGGATGATCCCACCGTGGTACGGAGAAATCGTTGACGAGCGAGCTAGCTATGTTACTTAAACTGAAAAGAGGATTGATGGACATAGTCCATTTATGAACAGGGTGTTCGAAAATAGACACTGTGTAATGGTCCTTTCTTGAAGTACCCCCTCACTAACTTTGGTTTTCTCCACTCCACATTATCGGTGGGTAATGGTAAGGAGAAATCGTATCTTGATTTCTCCTTCCCATATTTACCGAAGGTGTGGGAAAAACAGGCATGTCAGATTTTACGCCACCGTGATGTTCTCGGCTTCCGTAGTTATGACTATCTGAGGGGCGAAAGGGGAAGGCATGGGATGTTCTGTAACAGTCACTGTTCTTAGGATGCAGCTGCCACTACTTTACAAAGCAGTACAAAGTTCTTTGTAAAATTTTCAAGTATTGCACAAACACGGCGATGTGCAAGCCGAACCCAATTGATCTCGCAAGGGGTAAAGGGGTTTAGTCTGGGGTGCCTAAGGTCTAAGGATGGTGTCCCTCCCAAAGTCTGGGTCTGGAAACCCTGTAATAATGATGAAAATCCTAAAAAAATGTCAACTACCATAATTGGCTAACATGTACGTGTCTTTGTAAAATGACTACAATACAAAATTGAATAGTATTGTACTTAATAATTCACAGTTTATTTCCATCGTCATTATTATTCATTTAGAGTGACCTTCTTTTTTGCTTCATACTAAACAGCAAATCTTCTTACTTACACGTAGTCAAACGTATCTGATGTCACCTGCCTTTCAATCCTGCTAACATAATGTATGTAGCAACAAAGCATGGCCGCAGCCGCTGCAACTCCCCTGAGGATAGCTGGGGGAGCTGCAGCCTTTTGACAAGGTGCCTAACACTTCTGCACTGTACATGAAACCAACAACAAATTTCCTGCAAAGATTCACTGATAAAGAATTTTGCTGTTGTGTTTTTTTGCGGTTTGTTTCATTTCAACAAGCCTTCATTTGTTGAGCCACAATTGCTACATACCACTTTCCAGTACAATGATGGCAATGCACTCCTTAAACAGCTTGAAGCTAAACTTCCCATTAACTTTGAAACCAACTTTTTAGCAATTTTATAGGTACTGAACCACAAAACTTTTTAACTCATAACTGGATACCCCTCTAACTACATTATACCATGAACTTTTTGCATTTTGAATTATCTGTGTAATTGTGACATTGCTTTGTAACACTGAAAAGCACTGTGATTTCAAAGGAAAAAATACACACTGGGGCAGACAAGCACACTGACGCGACCAGCTATTACCATCAAATTTTTGAATGAACTCCTAATTGGTACCTTCAGATGGCTATGGCCCACCACTGTCTGCATTGTGACTTACTGTCTCTTTCAAATCATTGCCATGGTGGGAAAAAAATCAGCAAAATGGGAAGCTCCATGCAGGAAAATTGTAGTATTTGAAAGGAATAGATATGGGCATATGAAGGGTAATTTAGCTACTTTTTTACATGACAACTTCCTAAAATTGTGGGACATTTGACTTGCTTGCTGGGAAATAAACACTTTTTCCAGCCTCATTCACTGCTATGGCAAAGTGTTTCTTTTAAAAGCAGAGGGATTTGAAGAAAGGAGGCTTCGGAGTTGGGCTGATCCCCCACAGTGGTCACAGTCCTATTGTCTTACAGTCCATTGGTCCTATAGCTCATTGGTACCACAGCCCATTACTCCATTAGTCTTTCAGTCAATGGGATTTTGTATGTACACATGCACTGTGGGACTAATGGGCTGTAGGACCATAGGGCAGTCACTTCCCCCACTCCCCCCCCTTTCCTGCTCACAAGGTGGCCCTTTTCATGAACAAGTGTCCACCTTGATCCCAAGTAAAAGAATCTTCTTAAAGGAAATTGCTTAAAGTTTGATTTTAAAAGTTAAACTGCAAACCAAATAACATGAATTTTGTAGTAATTCCATAGGCTGTAGGCTGTTTTCCTTTTCTTGGTCCCTTAACATCATAAAATGTATGCCTCAAGGGCTGAAGTAAAAAGAAAGACATATTGAATGATCACATGATTAAGCACTGGGAGCAGGCATCCAAAAGATGAGAGTTATTTCAATCCAATGTCTATGCATTCTTAACGACATTAAAGTGAGAAAGTGACTTCGAACAGTAAGCTTAAATTGAAAATATTAAAAGTTAAGGTTACCCCAAAATGTTTAAGATGTCAGGATATTTTAAAGGGCGAATTTTCTCATCCCAGACAGTTCCAATTCTCCCAACTAAGTTACTTTTAGTCCCTCCAAAAACTGTCTCAATTTTATACTCCTTCTGCAGACTCATACCTAGTTTATTGCTAAAGGTCATATCCTGGTGAGCATAAAAGGCCTTAATGGGTACTTACAACACTTTTTTCTTCTTTGCATGCAGCAGTGAAATGTGAGCTATTCTGCATCTTTTGAATTTTCAAACTTTGATGTCAATCAGAGAAGTCACCAAATGAGAATTTTGGTTCCTCAAACCAAAAAATGTACTCTGGGTGATAAGTGTCTGCCTTTAAGTTCTTTTGGATAAGTTAAGGTTTATTACAACAATACAGAGTCATAACACAAACACGGATATGCATGGGAACATGTTCTTGTAAAAAATGACGGCTTGGTTCAGGATACACATTTCTGTATAGGTACATACACTTGGTTCTAATGACCTCTTGACATTTGTCCCGACACACAATGATTCAAATGGAAAATGCAATCACCCCAATTTGAGTTAGTGTACCCCAGTATCCCAATTCATGATTGGGTCTTCGTTATCATTTGACAATATTTTTGTTACTGAATTGTTAAATTCATGCAGAATACGTCATTGTTCCACATTTAATATGCAACCTTTATGTGCTGAAACACCACTAAAGACACTTGTGTCATAAAGATGAGAAGATTTGTAAGACTGAGCTAATATTTCAAATTAAAGTTTGGGCAACTTCTTATTCCCTTTAAGTATTTAATATCAGGCACATCAATAATTTTAATCTTCTAATAATCAATGGAATGTTTTACAAAAGTAACTCAATGAACTCACTAAAACCTGAAAACTGTGATCCAATGTTTTTCAGACTTTGACTTGCTGTCAAGAGGGAAACAAAAACTTTTTCACTCTAATGGCATCACAAAAAAGTATGGTGGACAATCGGCTAAGCCCTCATAGTTGTATGAAAGGATTACTGGTTTGACTCCTACAGCTTTATTTATGTTGTTTCCTCGGCAAGATGCTTCATGTAAGTTACCTCTATCCAACCAAAGTGTAAGGTACAGACCTCTGAGTTCAATGGTGCAATGGCACAGTAAACAACGGCAGTCACCTGGAGAGATGGCCTCTTCGACATGTTGTTGTTGACTATGGACAATATGTGATGAGCCACAGATTAGAATTGTCTGCATACTGGCAACCTGAAAAATGTTTAAGTTTTCATATAACTGCCATAATTATGTCATTTGTAACTATCTCTGAAAAACTTCTGGTAATGGTGAAAGAGCAACTTGAGCAAGTACTTCAGACAGGAGTAGAGCGCCCTCCAGTAGGGATCCAAGCATTGCCAGTGGTGGTAGTGCCATCATGTACATGAAACCGTCCAGTAGAAGAAATAGGTGGGGCAAGTAGGAACTTAACGGATTACATGTTTTTAATGTCTCAACCTCCACAGTCATACTTATGACACAACATCATGTTAAACATATACATTATGATGGCAGGCCTTTACATCCTTGCAACATGTTTTCTACCTCACTAAATAAAGAGAAAGGAAGTCTATGAGGTGGTCATACTTGCAAATGGTTTAACACAGACCTTATCTTGCTAAACAAGTTACAGTCACAGGCCAATTAGGCTTCCTTTTGTTTTCTTGAAGTCCAACAAGGCTGCACCCGACAAAAAATTTGGGCAGGTTACCCAAATCTAGTAATCTACTCATGAATCCTTCTGGAAGTCAAGTAGTGACTCCACTTTCCTTAGAGTCAAGTTTTCATGAAGTAAACTGGATTTTTTAAGTCTAATTCTTTGTTCCCTACTTTCCCTTCAGTTGACTGTTACAGTTTTCCAATATCAGCATTTCAGCACCATCATTCATCGAAAAGCCAGTAATGTGGGCCTACTGGCACATTAAATTCCTAAAAAGGCTAGTACTTAAAACTTTCCAGCTGATGTTATATATGACTACCACAGATATGATGTCATCATCAATGGAGGAATTCTGACTCCATTCAAAGTTGTGACTCCTCAAGCCATGAGTACTTGACTCAAAAAAGAAAAGAAATTGAAGTCCCCAAGCTTAATGGTTAAGAGGTCTCACTTGGTACCTAAAGATATTAAATATCACCCCACAGGTCCACATGACTTAACTTTCCTGGCCTGGGGGTGTTTCCAAAAGTTAATGAATTTCCACAAATTCTATGACCACATAAAGAGCTATTACACCATGATAAATACCTGGTACTAAAAATACATGTTGACTTGAATAAGCTAAGGACAGGGGCCTATACCTTGACCACAATTAAATTTTTAAAATAAGGTTTCTGTGACATTTTCAAGAACTACAATCTCAAAATCAATGATTTATTGTTTAGGAGTTTTTATCCTTACTTCATAAGCATAACCCTGGAGTATAAATGACCTACGACGTGCTCCCTGGGATAGAGAATAATCTCAACTATAATACAGCACTGTCACAATTTTCTTGCAATTGTGCATATTAACTTTGTCAGGTGTGAATTATATTGTTCTGCCAATAGTGTTAGACTGTAGTGTACATAGGACATAGTACATCACAGGCTTGCCAGACTTTTTGTGAGGTAATTGCCAAATTTGGCATTCAGTAAAGTCGAAAAATGCCAAATAGACATTTGTTGCAATTTACACTCTAATTGCTTAAAAAATAATGAATACGTTGTAAAATAAACATGCATTTTATGATTACTGACCAATTTTTTCATTCAATTAAGCTGTCAATATGAAATTTGAGAATAAAACATGCATTTTTCTACAGTTTCCTGGGGAAATTGAGGAAAAACCTGCATTTTAAGGAAAATTAACAGACAAAATGTAAAAGAGCCAAAAATACATCAAAATGCTTTTTGGCATTTCTTTAAAACTTCCCTTTGCCAACACCATCTGAAAAATGCCAAATTTAGTGGTTTTGGCATTTGAAATTCCAATGTGGCAACCCTGGTATATCATCTAACAATGGAATCAGCATCTTATATGGTTCTGCTGATGACATACAGTCCCTTCCTTTCCAACCAAATGACAAACATTCCGCAAGAATGTTTCCCTACCTCCTAAAAAGATCCCATGCATCCTGAGCTGTAAGTGTACCCCGGGTTGAATACCCCTGATCCAGCTCACCACAATTCATCCAAAAATTTATGTAAGTTTTGCATACTCCCTTGACTTTCAAGGGACTGGGAACAGAAAGTAAAGTTCCATAGCTTTTCTTTCCAAGGCAATACAAACCTGGCAAGCATCACTGCCTTCCAGAACATTATACCTTCTTTTGGTTTCTATATCTGTTACTAGTGTAAGGTTTGAACTGTCAGACCTCAACTCACTTGCAGTATATCTCCAAATCAGCTTGTGGTAAAGAGAGAAGCCTGGGCCAATATCTGTCAAAGAAGAAATTTCATAAAACCATTGGCTTTTATCTAAATATTTCAAAGCAATTCTGTATAAACATCTTTCTGATACAACTTTGGCATGAAAAGAGGATTCCAAATAATTAGTTTATTTACCATTACCCTTGCAATTGTGAAAACCTTGAATATTTCAAAAAATTCTACAAAAGCTGCAATGAATAACTCATCTGTATTCACCTGTGTCCTACACCTCATGATCAGGTGAGGGGAAAAGATGGCAGAAAGAGCTTTGCACACATAACTTCCCTTGTCTTTAGAATTCTATTAAAAGAAAAAAAACACCTTTGAATTGGTTTATGTTTGTAGAACTGACAACACTAAAGACAGGGCATTCCCAGAGTTGGACAGGATGTGTTTATTTCCCAGGAAACGAGTCAAATTTTCAACAACTTTTTAAATATTTTCATGAACAAAAAGCAAGATTTCTCTCCAGTTGCTCAAATTTCCCTCAAATACTCAAATTTTACTAGAAAGGAGCTTTCCTTGTATACATCAGCATTCCATCTACATTTGACTCTGTGTCTGATGCAGAAAAAAGTATTTCATAACAGGCGTATGTGCCATGTGGTAGGGAGGGGGGAGGGGGATTAATATCTTTGGCAGCCTCCACTTTCACCTTAAAATACCACAATGTCAAGACCAAATATGTGTCAAATTTTGTTGCACAGAAGGTTTCAACCAGTAGCAGAGGGCCTTGCAAAATTCCAGATTTCTGGCAGATGTGTTTAAAATCTAATAAGGTATTATGACAAGCACAAACTAATATATACACAAAGTATCTACTGTAATTCTAACAGTTTTCCCCTTCCTATAGGTATTTTTGAACAGTGTAATTATTATTCTATACCATACCACAAGTATAAACAAACCAACCCACACAACTGACCTTTTTCTACAAACTTTTCATTTTCTTCACAATTTTTTCATTTGTAATGATATTTAATTTCTTTAAACTTGTCATAGTCCTGATATACATCCATGTATAATGCATTGCTTAAGCAGCACTGACCCAAACACTGTGTAAGACCAAATCTTAAATTTTAGCTGACACCCAAAAATTTTATCCCATGATCCCTGAAATGTGGCACCAGGTTTGCTTAAAATTACATGACCAAGTCACCTCTATATTATTGAACAAAGTACCTGGTCATCAAATCCAAAACTGAGACAAGTGATGTAGTGTGGAGGCGTGGAATGTTGCACACCTAAGCAGTTCATGGGTGACTGCTGGAACAAAACAGTAGAAATAATCGTAAGCATTACACAAATTGATTCCTGTAATTCTTTCCTGTAACCTACCTTATAAATTTCTTGTCAACAGCATGATTTTGTTAAAATAGTGCCCCGTTTTAAAGGAACTTTTGTGCGATTAATTAGGAATAATGGGAGTGTCATATGTTGCGCACTAGAGTGAAAGGCACTGCCAATTAACTATCTATGATAAAAGGTTTAAGAACTACCTGCTTTTTAGGCAAATGCTTCTGAAATTCATAACTTCAGACCCAAGTATTTGGATTTTTTATGACACAGGTTTGGTTGTGACCGTTTTTAAGCATATGGAAAGCAACGTAGTAAAAATTCATGACGTAGGTCATAATTTTGCCCCATTTAGGCCGAGTCTAATCCGTTTTTGATTTACAGTAAATTGACTGAAAATCAGACACCGTGTGTGTAGGTTTGTGGAATACTCCTTACAGTTGCATTTCAATAGAGAAATCCAGTGACTTTTAGGGGTCCACAACAGTTTGTACTGCAGAACATTATAAATGTGTTTCAACTGTAAATAATTAGTGAGCATTTCCCTTGATTTGTGCACATAAAGCTTCTTTGATTTGTGCATCCTAAGATTTCTGGCACAAGCATGAGTTCACTTCTCATGTTTAATGTACATCTAGTAACCTATAATACCAGGGAATTGTCAGAGTCTCGGCAGTGCATTAAAAAACATGGCTGGAATTGGTGCCTGGTCCAAGCCCCCTTAATGCAGGGCTTTTGTATGACATCTATTAAACCTAAAACTAAGAAGACAATCATCTGCAAAATAACAATGATAAGCTATTAAAAAAACAAAAAAACATTTCATCACACAAAAGACTTCCCATACTTTACCACCCACTAATACAATGGACTGCTCAAATTGACAGCTCTATTTTCCTTACATGATAAATTTTTCTTTTCCAATATTCAACGTTGTCTCATTTCCAATGTACTTATCTAACACGGGCACTCCACTTGTTTAAGGAACATTAAATTATTGTGCAAAGGTATCAGGGTACAAATTTGAATTTTTACCAGATGTGCTCTTTTCAAATGTTTTGGAAAAAGTATCCTCCTCCCCCTCCCCAAAAAAGAATACGTTCACATGGCCTACTTTAGGGTTCACAGGGATCTTTTTATTGACTTTGTTGGCAATTAAATTAGGAGGAGAAGGGAAAAAATTTTGACCCATTTGGTATTTTTGATTTTCCTCAACATGTGTCTGGGGTCGTTTTGACCACAGCAGATATTGCCTGTTGCCTCTGTGCATTTTCCAGAAAGATGCCTTTGACTTTTTTAAAACTTCAAAAAATTCACTTTATCTGCCAAAAAGAATGGTAAGTTAAGCACAGCAAACTTTTACAGTGTACTAAAAGCCCTCATAGTGTATGCCCAGCAAAACTTGGAAGACTTCCAATCTTATCAACCCACTGCAATTGAATCCTCTTGAAGTCACAAAGCCTAGCACAACTCACCTCAGAAAGTAGGACGTTCCTCTGACTTAACCTCATGCAGTCAGCCATTGTCTAATATTTCATTTAACTTATTAATTCATGAACCTTTCATACAAAATTCTAACCTTTTACTTCTCCTGATCTGTCATAACACTTCAGCCATCTGTCTGTTACCCTTCAGTTCCACAGGACTGGTCAGCTATTAACTCATTTCTCAGCAATTCCATTATTTTCTTGGTAGGAATGACCACCCGCACTGCCAAACGATTGTTGAATCTGCTTGAGCATTCTCTCCACCATCTTCATCCCAGAGACATTCCACAATCAGAACAGCTCGGTCAAAGCTATGAACGAAAAGGTTAACAACATGAGCTCTCCAAACAATAAACGTAAAAATGTGCCACGTATTGAATGTCCTTCATTCCAGATGAGGAATAACAAAGATAATTACACCAAACTAAGTTGGTTAAATTTCTAAATTAGTGTGATGTTCTTTCTAACTTGATGGGTATGGTGTACAGTATGTACTATTATCAATGACCTCTCTGATGCAATGTTTTGTTTGATTTAGCATAGAGGGCAAAACAACAGTCTCAAAGAGAGAAACTTCTCCAGAAGGGACACATATATTCAAATTAATCACGTACAAGTTACAACTTTCAATTTGGTTAAAACAGATAATAAAATTCTGTGAAGACTGTGGAAGGGTTAAAAGTTCATCATGCTGTACTATGAGATGTCTGGAAGTTTACGTCACTTTCATATTGGTAGAATAAGCTAGAATGGAATTCACAAGTAACAAATACTTTTAAACTTGCTGAATTTTTTTAAAAATGGATTTTTATTAAACCTCAGATTAAAGCACAACAGAGTCTAACAGACACACATTTACTACCCACAATGTAAAACTTTCCTAAGCAGTCATCTATCTTTTTTTATAATTGTCACAAGCATTCAAAATATATATTATGGGGATAGTAGGCGATACTTTCTGTCAGATATCAAAACTTTTCCAACTATGCGGGGTGGGGGTGGGGGGAGGTAAGAAAAAAGGGCATGTTTTGTACACTCTTGAAAATGATGAAAACAAGTGATGTTCCCTAGAACAGTTTTTCAAGTCCATGACTTAAATTTTAAACATTACTTTGACTCTAGCAAATTACTAATGCAGTATGTTAGATGAATTACAATACAGGCACGGCATTCATGATATAATGACAGAACATTTTCAGTGTGATGTTGAGAAGAACATTTCAGGAAAATCCACTTTTTCATTGTGAAAGAGAGGGTAAAAGACCAATTTACACTTTCTCATGGTATAATAAATGAGGTAAAAATTATCATTTTCACAGATGTACCCACAGAGGGTATGAAGGAAGAGTACAATTTGAGTGCAAACAAAAATGATGAAAAGGATGGATGATGGAAGGCCCCTTATACATACTGAGCTGGGAAAATATTGAAAGAGTATTTTCATAAACATTCTAACTTTGACTTACCTGATGCTCTGTCTAATTATATACGGATACTTTTGCAAATCACCCTTTAAGGACACAAGACACACCTTTAAGATTTTCAGTGTCATTCTCAAGTACCTGCAATGGAAAAAGGAACAACGGAAAGTTGATAACCACTTGAAGAAACAAGGTTTTGAGGCTGGTGTATGGTGTATTGTAATGAGGGGTGATACTGTAGATGGATACTGCATACAGTACATAATTAAAGACTGAATGCACAGTGCAGATAAATGAAAATCTACCAATGCCTGGATTTACTTCAATCATTCACTTGCCCCACCCCCCCCCAAATTCCTGCTACTTAATGTACATTCTTCTCATTTAATTTACTATTTGTGTACCAAAACTTTGAATGATCAACAGTCACAAAGCCACCTTCGGTAAGCAGTACGATCTTCTTGTACTGTACCATTATTATGGTCAGTCCATACAACACTCCACATCACTGCCACTATCAAAATTTAAATGGATCCTACATGTACAGTATAGTTCATTCATATTTTACAATTGCTATAAATACTGTAGTATGAAATTCTTTTATTCGCATCTCCAACAAAAGGAATACAGGTTTTACCATCACTGCATATATCACACAAATTAAGTTTAAAAATTTTGGAGGAATATTAAGCCATTTTCCTCAGGGTGAGTAGCCCTTTTGACCACTTAACCTTTGTGCAGAGTAAGAGCATGTCAAAAAAATTTATGCCACTTTTCTCCTGAACAAAACCACTTATAGCTGACATATTTATATATTACATAGCTAGTGTAGGTAACATAGGGCAACAACTTAAACCAGTTTTCACAGTTTTAAAATTAATGACCAATTTCTGGGGGTTTGATTTACACATCATGTTTTAGGTAGGGTACCAAATTTTTCTACCTAACGCAATTTGAACCAATTTGGTATTCTGGCAAGTAAATTGCCCCATCATCTTACCCTCAGAGCTTTTTCACAAATATTTTGAAGATTATTTCACAAGACTGTCAAATTCTGCACGGTCACTTAGATTCATTGGTTGGAGTCTTTCTTTCTCTCTTATGTTCATGCTTACGGCTTGCAACATGTGAGGCACAAAAACGAAGAGAAAAACATTTCCATTGTCGGACATTCACCTTAAATTGTGTTACTTCTTCCGCTAATCCTAAAGCAATAACCTCAACCATGGCAATTGCTAAACATCTGTGGTGTGAAGAAGTCACGACCTTTAAAAAACGGGTGCGCGAAAAATTCCAGCGACAGTGGTGGTCAAATAGCCTCGGGTCAAACTTAATGGTCAAGAAATATGACCGGTAGGAATAAATAGATTTTCAAAAATAGAAACCTTGGCAAGGTCCTCACTAAACATAACAGTGCTTAATTTGGCATGCTGTTAAGCAATACAAAGTTTCTGATCCAGTGATCCTTTTCTGTGTAAATAGGTAAAGCACAGCTTTTGAGTAAAAGCAACATGTTAGAGAGTAGACAGTTTGGTCCACACAGTGCTTCTTCTTAGAATTTATTGGTGATTTAAAATCCCTAAACACTTTCTTTAATACCTAGAGAGTAGCCTTGGGCTACTCCAATATTTTGGAGTAAGGTGCCCTGGGCCCTATTAGTTGGGACTCTTAAGGGCCTACAAAGATGTCATGACTAAAGCGGCAGCATATACTTCAGCCATGGGCAGCAATTTGTTCTCAATACTGGGGGGACATGACCCAATTTTCAAATATTTTACTGTGTGAAAAACCAAGTTACAAGTTATTAGTGATTTCTCAAATACTGGGACATGTCCCCCTTGCCCCCCCCCCCCCCGATCACCACCCATAACCTCAGAAACAATATTCTGTTGTTTACTAGTTTAACAATGAGTATAAAACACCAGTCAGAGGGCTTTCACAACTGGCTCCTCCTCGGATGAGATTCTAAACTGCCAAAGTCTGAGAATCACAGTGACCAACTGAAGAGAAAATCTGAAACAGAACAAGCAAAATGCCAAAAGAGCAAATTGCGTTAAAATCCCACATTGAAGCCTGCAAAATAAAACAAATGGTTTACTTTAAAATATGAGTTTGGTCATATTTATGTCAGTACTGAAAATTCCCCAGAGTTGCTATTCCAAAAGAAGTAGAGTCACTACTCGAGTTCCAGCAAGGAGTCACAACTCTGCAGTAGAGTCCAGTAACCCGCCTAAGCCTACTGAGTACTGTACTGTACAAGAACCAATATTGTTAGTACTTAAGTGAGAAGGGCCACAACCCACAACATTGCAACTGAGGCTTGACTGCTCTTCAAGTCCAAAAATAAAGGCTAATGACCTTAACTTTTCATTGTCCCTAATCCTGGAAATGGATCCTCTTAGTATACTGTACAATTGGGCTGCTATACAGTATGGGAGGTATATGTCTTTTATTTTTTCTCAAACTTTATTTCATTTTGTGAATTTCTGTCCAACTGATTTAAAGGTTGTCATTTATACTTCTGTACTCATTTTTATTTCAAATTTCAGATCAACGGAAATTGAAAACATGCATGCATAGCAAGAATATTTCACTCCAGCTTCCTGTTTTAAACTAGGTACAGCCTCTTTTGCATAAAATACAGTCCTAAATTAAATAATTTCCAACAACTGTAATGGGGAAAAAGTGATACTTGCCACATACAGTGGTATAGCATAGTTATCAAGCTTTCCTAACCACATGCAAAGGTTTAACTGGCAGCTAACCTTCATTTTCAATGGGGTAGGAAGAGGGTATCATCTTAGCGATTGGTTAGAATCTGAGCCATAAAACCTCATCAAACTCTAACTCTAACTCTTAGCATAGAAGACAGGTCCCACAAGGAATTTCACATGCTGCTAATTTTGCCCACCCCTTACAATTGTTCCAAATGATGGTACAGTAATATCAATATGGTTTCGTCCCAAATGCAGCCAACTGCTGTATCCATTTTTAGCAAGTCCATACTCAAGTCTATTCAAAGTAATTTTTTGAGTGTTTGGTGGGGAATTCCACACACCTATGCTCAGTTCAAAATAGGCTACATTAGGTGTGAAGAGTGCTCAGTCACATTGCACCTGCCAGAAGCATTGGTGAATTCACTGCTTATTTGCACTGCCACAGCACCCCAACCTTGGCTCTAGACCAGGAGTTTTCAATCTAGGGTATGCTTACCCCTAGGGGTATGTGGGATCATTTCAGTGAGTAGGCTAGGTTACATGAACAACCTTGCAAAATAAACATTTTGTAGGTAAAAGAAGTGGTCTGCAAGTGATCGGCAAAATCAATGAGTAACTGACTAGTTCCACTGCTAGATAATGTATGTACTCTACCGTAAATACACTACAGAATAGCTACACTGCTTCTTATGTGAGAACAATATAAATTTTACCTTAGTTATATACACACATGTAAAAAAAATTGTGGCAATGTTGAGCTAGCCTATGTTTGCAAGAGTGTTTTTCTCTGTCTCACCACACAGGTATGGTAGCCCTAGCCTAAGGTTTATAGTTTATACACATCATGGGTCATGTTCACTACACTTCAGTAGTATGCTAATGAAAAAGGTTTAACACCCTGTCTTAGACTTACTTAACCATAACTCACCCCCTAAAACCTAATATGTGTACTGTACAACCTGACGATGTCCCTTCAAGTCTCCCCTCACTATATTGTACTGTAGCCTAAGTTATGCCCTGATGACAGTGATGTTAGGCAAGGCCATGGGCAAATGTAAAGCCACATCTCTTTTTCCCCTGTGGGTATAAAATAAGCTGGGCCTGGTTCCTTTATTATTGAAATTCCTGACATATAAAGCTTTCAGCATAACTAAAATTTACAAGATCTGAGCCACAGTTAGGCCTTACATTAACTTCATGTGACTGCAATGTGACACTTCTATTTGTGTACCTACAGTATGGTTAGGCTAAGGTATAACCTAATCTAAGCTGATGTTAGGTGCCACGTTAGGCTAGAAACAACATTCAGTGCACTGTAGTGTACGTAGCGTACAAAGGCCAGTAGGCCACACCCGCAAAAATTGGTCATATAAAATGAAAATGTGACAGTATTATATCATACAATGGACACAGTCATCATTTAAGACTTGTCTTCATTTGTTCATGTGGCAAAAACATGAGTCTACCTCTGTGTGGCGACATTCAACTCTGCGACCTGCGACCGCGTAGTGCTGTTCGCGCAACTCATTTTGGCAACATGACAAGTTGGGTAGTATATTTATATTACAAAACCTAATGCTTTGTAGTATAATCTGGTGCATTATGAAGGGCGCCATCAACCCACTCTTAACGTAACGATGTACTTACTCAGTGGTGACCATATAAATTCTCCGAAAAGGGACGTTGTGGAGACGAATTTAAAAATGCATGAGTCTTATTCTGTTCGACTTTAACACACATGGATAGCTTACCAGGCTAGGGACTGGGGTTAGGAGAGTTGTACTTAGAGTTTCCTAATTCCTGTTGCAGATTAGCTGCTTACACAGGACGGTTACTTTTACACTGTGTACACTGGATTCCGTTCATCATGGGGTTATAGGCCTACTAACTCGATTCTACTTTCATGGTTTCATCTTCTGGCCTTTGTATCCTTTACACGACAATTTTTATCTGTAATAAAAACTCAGGTTGTTATTACATGAGATTTTCAAATTTTTTCCATGACTACTAAAATTCATTTGACCCCTTAAGGATAGGAGCAGGGAGGCTAGGCTTAGACAGAATATTTGCTATGTTTTCGAGCACACTATACTCTATACTCGGTCAAACATACACCCAAAAGTGCTCAGCCCCCACTCTCAATCCAGAGCAGTACCTGCACGCTAATCACAATGATACCTCCGTACACTAAAGTATAGCTGGCATTATACCTCAAACTACGATTTGTTCGGCTGAAGAAATGTAGTACACTAAATTAAATTCCTCCACAGCAACATGATGAGTCTGGCACTACTTTCCTGGGTCAAGTAGTAGGCCTATTAATGAATCTATTGCCATAGGCGTACGGGAGTCAATATTTCTGGGGGCAGGTATAATTTTTGCCCGAATTTAGAATTTTGGATCAAGTTACCCGAATTTTGACCGGCAAAAAGGGCATAATTTATTTTCTTGGCTGTCTCATTTGCCCGAATGTCTCCACTATTTTTGCCCGAATTGGGAGGGTAAAAAACCCTGCCCCGCGCCTCGTACGCTTATGTCAATTGTTCCTTTTGAAGTATTATATTACCAATTCATTACATTAACTCTAAGTTATATTATCCAATGAAGATTATCTTTCCCTGCCCTGTACCCTTTACCTCCTCAGCTTCAGTGGCCTCTGTCCCTTTATCCTACCCTGGAAAGTAGTTCCAGGGGATATTTAGAGTTTCTCCCTAAGTCTCTCTACCATTTTGGTAAAATTAACAATTTGAAAAATGACAGAGACACTAGGAATTTCAGACTGTCGCACTCCGATTTTCCAGCTGGGTCTATTGGTATATTCATGTTGGGAAGAAGGAGATCAGATTTTAAGGTCAGCTGAGAGAAAAAATTCCGCTGCCTAGTTGCAAACATTGTGGAAAAACTCCCACTTGGCGTATAATTATGCTTTTCTTGTTTGTAACGTGGTGTAATTTGTGTATAACACGAACATCGTTAGCTTCAGGGAAGTGGTTGGGGCATAGCCGACGCTTGTCTCCTAATTCATATACGTTATAGGTTAAATTACTGCCCTTTTCAAGGTCTACTTTTATACGTTCGTATGCAGCAATCTAGGACAAATGAAATGCTTAATTTTCTCCCATACTGGCCACCCACACATAGTGACAAATTTGTGTTTTAGAGTGGTATCTCCTGCACTCTGGGGCGACTGGAATATAAAATTCCAACCTTAGCACTATATGGCCTTGCATGGGCGGCGATCCCGGGGAACAGGGGGATATGCCTCCACATTTGAGAAATGGCCCATTGACTTTGATTTTTCACACAGTAAATTATTTGAAAATGGGGTCATGTCTCCCTCCCCCAATATTGAGAACAAATCGCCGCCCTTGCCTAAAGCAATCTTAGCACCCAACCTTCCGAAACCGACTCCCGAAAAATTTATTTAAATTTAAAATGAGTTTATCACTGATAACTTGCGCAACAAAGGACGATGAATAAGTTTGTGCAAGGAGTTAAGAAGGTTTATTAAGAAACCCACAAAATACTAACAAAACGTATTTTTTCGGAACAATTAAAAGAGAGGACGATAATTGGGATGTCTAGCTATATCTTGGTCAGACGAAAGGTATGGTGAGCAAGGGGTATGGCCGTACGGGACTGTTTTTCTCAGGGAGGGTGATGATTTTTGCCCAACTCCAGACCTAATTTAACTGCCCAATTTTCCGCCCGACTGAGACAAAATATCTGCCCGATTTAGTCAGGTTTGTGACATTTGGGGGGGGGGGGCTCCCCCAACACTCCCGGCCCGTGCTGCCATGGTAAGGGGTTTGGACGGGTATAGAAAAGTACCAAGTGCAGCAGTCGAATTTTTCTGGCTTCAAAACCTTTTCAGCTGGAATATTAGCATCCATACACTCGTTATTCATCCAATCTTTATAGTTATATGTCCCTTATCCGACACCTTCCCCCACCCCTTCTCCCTCTAATAACAAGCAACTGTCTGGTTTGATTGTCCTAACATCACTAGGAATTTTAACGGCTTAAAAATTCATGAAAGTACATTCAGGTGAAATTTGCAATCAATTCCTACTTTTGGTTCTGAAATTCTAGATGACATTTCCTGACATTAACCTGAATTTAATGATAACGAATGTTTTATTTTTCTTTAAAGTTGTCATTTAACTTTCTTACTTCAAAATTTGATGATTCTTTACAATGAATGCATCTACGAGCAATGGTATTTTGCTTATACAAAGCACTTGTGCTAAACTCTTTAGTGAAATTAGCAACCGTAAATTCAATTCGATGTCAAAGCCACATACTAAAAAATAAGGAACTCCGAACTCAACAGTATGGAACCTATTGCCTTTGTGCTTGGTGATCAGCATAAACAATGGAGTAGGGAAAACAAGCCAGTGAGCCACAACTGGAAAAAGGCAGTGGTCGTCTCGACTTGAACCAATTGGTTGGAAACTGGGACGTTAAACCTCATCTAACCTAACCTAACCTAACCTCAACAGTATACAGATACGTGAACAATACTAAGCTGTAACATCACATCTTTTTCCCTTAATTTCTCTTTCGGAAGGAAATGCAATGCTTCATTGCAAGTAACTCAAAAACATCACGAATTGACTGCAAAGTTTACTATAATGCTAAATTAAGTTAAGCTTAAACATATGGTTCGTATACTATTTTAATCAAGGTGCAAGTACACCTGAGTCACGCTATTACCATATTTACATTGGGTGATGAAATGTCTCTAAAAATTTCTGAAAAGGCTCACCTTACTTCCATCATCGGCGACTAACCCCGCACTAACTCGACTAACTTTTTTCTTCTTTTCTTCTTTTGATTTCTTTTCTTTTCCCTTTCCTTTTCTTATTTCTTTTTCATTTTTTCTGTTTTTCCTTTTTTATCTTTTCTTTCTTTTTTCTTCTCTTCTTTTCTCTTCTTCTCTCTTCTTTTCTGTTCTTTTTTCTTTTCCTTTTCATTTCTTTCCTTTTCTCTTTTCTCCCCTCTTCTTTTTCTCTGTTTTCTTTCCTCTATTCAAGGTATTATAAGATGCAAGATACATGGCTTCTTTAGCCTATGATTTACCTTTTACTTAGTTGCCCTTTAAAAAGCTATTTTAAATGTTGTGACATCAAATAATTCGTTCATTAAATTTTACAAACGTATATTTGCACGTGTACATTATTAACGTTATAAACTGATGAGCACTGTATTAATACGAAGATACCATGCATCCCCAGGTGATGTTTAATACCTTGTTTATAGAAGTTTGGGATGTCTTCGCAAATCATAGTCTGGGCTGGTCGTGGATGATTATCCTGGACTCTTTTATTCTAATTTTTAACATTGTTTCGCCATTTTTAATGACTTTTAATGGCGGGAACAGCCTTGGCAACAATTTTTTTCATTTCCAATTAATGTGTTTACGTATTTTGGTTAAGTTATCACCGTAAGTAAAAGTACACTCGAGTGACTTGGGAAGACAAAAGAGACTCCAGATTAATATGCAACGGCCTTGGGGTATGACGTCGATATTACGTCACTAAAGGAAGGATATTCCGTTAATTTAAGGTTCATTCTACAATTTGTGCCTGCAGGGAACGACTCACATTTTGAAACCTTTGACATGCCAGTTATAGGCATACTTCTGTCGAATCCGACAACAGCGACTCCCCAGTTAAAGTGTCGGCTTAACTCGTGTATAGTGTTCAAATGCATGAAGGCAACTCAAAGTCTGTGGGACAAATGGAACAAGAGAATTAAGTGAAGGAGAATTAGACATCGTCAATATCTATAAGTGACTGTAATCAGAGGGGCAGGGCGGAACCCTGTAAAAAACTTTTCACCCCCTATAAAAAGTTGTAATATACTATTGGATTCTTAATACAACTGGCCATATATCGCCCAGAAAAATATTCCGCCTCCCAACCTGTCTCGTCTCCTTCAGCAGTTCAGTACATTGTCTGGCTACGGACCTACTTAGTTTCTTTATTTAGCTACAAGAGAATCATCTATTAACAAGCCCTGTCAAATAAGTTTAGTTAATGAATACATCGGACTTACCAAAGACAATAACTTTTCGATAAGTTCAACAATCGCGGATTACTGTTTATGTTTATATAAACACCATGGATACACCGAGCGAGAGTCTTCTAAAAACGTCATCCGTCACCAAAAAGGTACTATTTAGAATCAAGTCTAATTATTTCATCCCCTTAAACCTATCATAAAGAATATAAATACCTCATCTTTTAGCGCCCTTTCAAGAGATAGATTCTTAATTCCCTCAAGCTTAAAAATCTACCCTAAGCACATCAAAAGACCGAATGCATTTCAATACAGCGGCACATATGGGGTATCCAACCTTTTGTAAAACGTTTCTAGATTCTGTGTCACGGGGGGAGGTGCACCCATTACGATCTATGATCACAGCACATTAGGACCACCATGTCAATGTTGTCATCGCCGCCTAAATTGCCCGTCTC
The DNA here is from genome assembly GCA_029531755.1 of Holothuria leucospilota. NCBI lineage: Eukaryota > Metazoa > Echinodermata > Holothuroidea > Aspidochirotida > Holothuriidae > Holothuria > Holothuria leucospilota. The sequence continues at coordinate 37,173,310 of CM055977.1, read as the reverse complement.
GTTAGCATCCAATTTCGTCCCTTTTACCTTGAGGCAACGTAGCTGTTCCCGTGACCTCCCACACGGGCCAATTGGATAGAGATGAACCGTCAAAACTTGTTGAGAAAGTTTGCCTGCAAAATTTTGATTTTTGAGCCCCTTGATTGCTAAATTTGTGAATTGATAGCTCAACGTCTGTTCCAAATCAGGATATGGTATCACAGTGAAGAGTCGACCTGGGACGGGGAGGGGTGGGTAAGGACAGGGTAGGGACACTGTGCAGTAACTGTCTGGTATCCTAACTCACTAAAGAAGTCTTCAACTAACTTCCAAGTTCTATAAGATTACACGGAGAACATTTAATCTGCATCAAAACCTTACTAAGCCTTTCGATGGATTTAATGAAAAAATGTTTAAATCCGCAATTTGAAAGTTGATAAAGTCATCCTTCTACGCTTCAAGTTTCGTGATTTTGTTGTAAAGCATTCAAAGTAACGGTTTTATCATTTTAAGTCATAGTATGGACCATTGAGCTATTAACACCCTTCAGAGGGTATGTTAGCTACATATATAGACACAAGTACTGAGTTTAGGGCGATTGCTCTGTGTTCCCAAGTCTCTTTGTTACGACGCCTCTGTATCGCAACGGGGAAAGCCCGATATTCATAAGGTTTTCTTACCGACAAGTCTTCGTGATGTTAAGATAGGGTTAGGTTAGGGTGAAAGGATTAGGGTTAGGGGTGTCGCAGCATAGATATGTCGGAACATAGAGGTGTAACTTAATTTAGCCTGCACTAATCTCTTTTAATATCTTTCGAACTGTCTGATTTCATGTCATACCAGAGGTTAGCACTTAGAACAGTCATAGCCTTTATAGACGGGCCCCTGGACCGCGACCAAAGCTACATTCTTAAGGTAACTTAGTCAAAGCCATTGATAAGTCAATTGTGACATAATTGTGTCCCTTTTCTTAGTCAAAATGAAGTCGGTCAACAGTACGTTGCACCCACCCCAATAAGAATCTCCCGAAGTTTGACAGCTATGTTTTTAATGGCGGGACCTCGCAATGGATTCGGGCGTTGCCCCAAGCATAAGCCATGTCAGGACCGTTGCCTGGGCGAAATCCCCAAGGGGTAGTTCATGACACTGTCTAAGCGGAACACCAAGTGGCGTGCCTGTAGATAGTTGACACCCTGGGGGACCCTTCCTTTTTCACCTGTGCATGGGTAATATCCTGGGCAAGAATGTTGAGGGGAGAGGGTACATGTAAACCTGGTCTAGGTGCAAAATGGTGCTATCGTTGAAAAAGCTTTGAACAAAATTATATCTTTACAATTTGTCATTATTTAGTGATATCTTCCTACTTTTTGGCTGGGCGTAAGGCAAGAGGTGCTGTCTTTAAGAAAAGGGGACAACACACCTAATCTTTGAGAAATTTTTGTCTATGTGAGGTGGTTTGAATGCGAAATGGTTCTACCATTGGTTAAGCTTTGTAAAGCGTTGAACTGAGTCTATGTTTAGGAATCCTCATTTTTTAGCGGATTTTTTGTTCTTATTTGGTAGGATGGAATTGATGTTGCATAATGGGATGAATGATACTTTCACTCTTGAGAAATTTTTCTTGTTCTATAAGGTTTCCTACATCCAAAATGGTGTTATCTTTGGTAAGCTTTGAAGTGATTTCATGATTTGAAATTTTACTTAGTTTCTGAATTCTTCGGCTGTGGCATGGTACCCCTACAAGGCTGGTACGGTAGCTTGTCCGGGTTGCTCCCTCTTAGTATGCCATTAGTGGAGCCACCATAGGTAGCGTAAGCCTTGCAAGAAAATCTTCGGGAGTAATGTGTCCCAGATGGGGGGGGGGTGGCAAATCTTTGACCTTGTAAGCCGCAGCTAAACATTTTCCTCTCTTTTTAGATTTCATCCTTTGGAAACAAATTTAGCTTTGATTTAATTTAAAAGTTACCTTACAGGCTCATTGAGATCAGCTTTTAGTTAAAAGTAATAACAGGTTATTTTATCTTTAGCCTGCGTATAGGCAGGTGTAATCAAGCTGAGTATCTTGTCGGAGGAAGAGGGTTCCTTCGTCAGAAAGAGAACCCCACATGAGAATGCATCTATGACGGTCCGGGGGAAATTTGGGGTAAAAGGGATCGTTATATGCGATTTCCCAGGTTATTTCGGCCTTGAAATAATAATAATAACGACATTGAAATTTTCAGCATTTTAGTATGTTTTTCTCAAGTATGCCAACAATCATTTGCGGTTTTTGGAAATCTCAGGGGGCAACTTCCCCCAGGCTACGGCCCTGCATGACCCTCCAAATCTGTGCAGCTGGCTACCACCCTACCCTTCCAAGACTACATGATGTCCGAATCAAATTCTAAACCTTGACTATATGGGCGTGGTTTCAGTTCGGCCCCTTTCTGTGAGGCAGCATATTAGGCAATGTTCTTGTTATGTGCGGTGCGTTGCCACCGTTATGGATCGTTGTCATCGTGACACACATATACCCGTCAATACATTAAAGGAATAAAACAACACGGTACGCAGGAACTTTCTATGCAAACAAAAAACTACAATAAAGAATTTAGTTTCCAGATTGTTAAGGAAATACCCAGCCAATTAAATGAGAAATAAAACAAATAAAATCCCAGCAATAATAATTTCAAGTGTTTTAAGAATGTCGCGTGGTCCTGCAAGACTGAAAGCCGAGTCTATAAAGTCATTAACCGCCCTTAACCCATGAAGCATTTATTTAATTAGCCCTTTCGGTTGAAACAAATACACCACTCAGCTGAAAAGGCAACATTTCACATACCTATCTACAATATGTAAATAATCTCTCTTACTTTGTCATAACATCTCCTGACGAAGTCCCTAAGGGGACTAATTATTCGAGTTGACACTCTGTGATATCCAGGCTAAAAGCCCTCCTCAATCTTCCGATAAAGATCTAACACAAAACGCGTTGACATAAACCTTTCGTCGCATTTTGGCTCTATCAGTTTTGAAAATGAAATGATACTTTGTGCACCCTTCATGTGCAACGGAGATCCAATTCATAGAAACGTCAGACGATCTCGCCCAGTGGGGAAAGGGCTGATGGGTGTACAAAGAGGTTTTGGATTTCGGAATCGTGTATGAAATATTCCGATTGGAACATTGTACATAAATTAATACCCTCAAACTTTCCTTTTTCAGACAATAGGAAGGATACCAGGTGTTTCATTTTTGCTGAAAAACAATTAAAGACATTCCATTATGTAATTTGGAAAATGAATTATGTTGTCGGAGACTGTCCTGCCATAATGTCTCCTGTCATCTCTTGTTATGTGCCGTAAGTTGAATGAAAGATGCATTAGGGTAGCAACGGCCAAGTCAAACGTTTATAAATCAACGGTTTCGCTTCAACCCATTCGGGGCGAACAATTACAGGGAACATCTTTCACAAAAGTTTTGAAATTATTCCTGACATTTGGTGGTTTCGTGCTTGTTATCATGCAAGCGGTGGAGATGACTTGCAATCGGTAGGCATATGTCTTGGGTGACTTTTTGTAATCAAAACATATACACAGTTTGTGGTGGCGGACTGTGAGATACAGGGCCGTATTGGTTCCACGATATATGACCTCCTCCACCCACCCCATACCACACACGCCACATCCCACAACTCACACATCATTATATTCTTAGTCCTGGTACATCTGCATAAGCTGTCCCTCCCTCCCTCCCCCCTCCCTCCCTCCCCCCTCCCCCCTCCCCCTCCCCCTCTCCCTCTCCCTCTCCCTCTCCCTTTCCCGATAAGGACCAGGGAACCAGGTGTTGTCGCATCCATACACGTGATTGAAATAGACATTGACGACCAGTTCAGTGAAAAACACTAATTAAACCCATAGCTAACGGTTGCAATAGATTGCTGTGCCGCCCTTTGCAGCTACCGTCCCTTTTCCCTGATGATGAGCTGAACAAAATTCTTCGTCCCCTCTGAAGAGGAGGGGGAAGGGAGTGGCTCGGCAGAGAGTCATTTCTCAAAATATTTCCGTTACCTTGAAGCCTACGTTTTGGTTTTTCTCTGAAAGATAGGTTACAGAGATTATTTCATTTAACTGACCTTACCAAGGTCTCTGGTTTGTGTGCTGATGCTGATAGGTCATGTCCAAGTTTTGTTTGTACCAGCTATATTAACATTCAAATCTTAATATGTTATGAACTCTGTACGAAGAACACAATCGTGAAGACAAGATTACCGGTTATTATTAAAGGGAAAATGCAGTACCCCCAATTTGCATTAGTGTAACCCGTCACACTAGTTCAGGAATTGCTCCTATCAATCATGTGACAATATTTTTGTTTCTTATTTCTTAAATTTATGCAGAATAACTCCTTGGTTTACCTTCAATATTCAATGATTTTTATACAGGAACATTATTATGGAAAATAATTGCGAGAGAAATAAGAGGAGATCTGTAAGATTTAGCAAATTTTTGAAAATAAACTTGGGGCGACTGCCTTCTCCCTTTAATGTATACTATGTGTGGGTATATACTTTAGATTCCTATTTCTCAGTCACATTTTTTTTTCAGTAGCTCCTTTTTGATTTTTTTTTTTTTTAGATTTCTTTGAAAATGATAACCTTTACGTTGAGCCATGGCGATGGTGTGGACTGCTCGAGCTAAGTATTATTGTGTGAAAGTTTTAAGGCAAGTGACGTGCTTGCACATTTACAGCAAAGATTGCTTCTCGAACTTTCTATAGCTGATACGATTTTTTCGTAGACTTGATTTGCTTAATAAAAACAAAAAGATTCCTTAATTGCTTGTACCCCTCTTAAAACTCATTTTTCAGAGGGGAACAAGGCACTATACATCTAAAAAAATAAAAACTAAAGTATTAACTAAAGACTTGATCGGCGGCGGAAAGATCGAGTCAGCGAGACGAAAGTGAGGCCACAGACGTTTAAGTGTATCGAGTTTTCGGAAAGTAAGAAGGAGCGAAAACGATCTCTTTATAGGAAATTTCACTTAAAGACAAAGCAAAACTTTGTATGGATTAACGTTGTGTAAAGTCAGGCCAGATGCCGTAAGGCATAATGTAAATAGGGCCTTGTTGCACAAAGAGTTGATTTTACCTATACATCAAACGTCTGAGCATTACTGTTTGTGCAACGGGGTCTTGGGCCGTGCAAGGAATGGGGCTGTTGCCTGTGGTCTAGACTGGTGATGGAGGCATGTATTGATGGGAAGGACGAGGAAACCCTTGGCGCCCGATATGGGTATGGACGGGCCTACCTGTAACAACGAACTTGTTGAACGTCTTTATACGTCTTTAAGTCATACACATATCTCATTGGTGTACACTTTCCATACGTCCTTGATAAAATTAACACTTATGTACTTGGACGCCTGTGTTGTGATTATTATCAAATTGTGGTTGCATACTTCAATAATTTCTTGCTGACAGGATGCTTCGTTGTGCTTTATACTGTAGTAAATCAGGATGTTTATCTAAAGCGATTATTTTTATTGTTAAATGTTTGCTTTATTTTCTTTTTCTTTTAGATGCGTATCAGGGAGAGAATGTTATTCTTGCTAATGAAACTTATCTATCAATATGTGAAGGTTTCAAAAAGGTTAATTACATGGACTGGCAAAAATAAAAGTCTTCTCTTCCCTTCCCTTCCCTTCCCTTCCCTTCCCTTCCCTTCCCTTCCCTTCCCTTCCCTTCCCTTCCCTTCCCTTCCTTTCCCTAAGTTCCCTTCCCTTTCCTTTCCTTCCCTTTCCTTTCCTTCCTTGCCCTTGACCCAATATACAACGAGAGAGACCAACTATTAGGGTGCTGAAGAGAGCTTATGCATATGAAGTCACGCTTGCCTCCAATGGAGGCAAGTGTGTATCATTGCAACTTACCCCTGCAAATGCAGACAGCTGATTCGTGTATCGGTCGGATACGCGCGTAGTATTCTACTGTCGCGTGCGAAGTCTACGTCGTGCGTGCACTGTGCTTCACTGTTTTGGCGCCAGAATTACGTCGCATGACGTCAATGCATAAGCTCTATAAACGCTTTCGCGCATGCAGTTTACAATCGTACTTACACCTGTACACCGTTATAGAGTTGATAACTAGGATACAATGTAAGTATTATATATATATATATATATATATATATATATATATATATATATATATATATATATATATATATATATATATATATATATATATATATATATATATAAGACGCATCATGTTATTTAAGGATTGGAATAAATTGATCACATGATGTTTTAACAAAATCCTTTAAAAGTTATTACAATGTATAATCATAATCTACCTAGCAGGAAAAATGACATTCAAATGTACCGGTACCACTTTCCAGCCGAAAAAGGGCACCGCAACCCGAATTTTTTTTTTTTTAAGTTGTACCTGTAATTTCGTTTTGTTTCAAACGATATGCTTTTAGATCTCCGAAGTCTGATTTTGCAGCCATGTATCTGTGTTTATCAAGAGAACAAATCACATTTGCTAAATATGCAAGAAAGACGTTAAAATAAAGCGTCAAGTGCCTCACACATGTTGAATACATGATTTTTTATAGTATATGTATTATTCAGCCATAGGTTTAGAGTATTTTTTCTAAATCCTGGGCTTTGTATGCCATTAATACAGAAGATCTCTTTAATACCATTACGCATATTAACTTGAAAAGTAAGCAAGTAGCCAGATTTGCTCTGTCGAATTTCAAAGTCGGTAATAACATGCCCCCGGGTTAGCAGGGCAGGACACTCGGCCGGCCTGGTTTTATGCCATTTTTCTTCAAATCGATCTGAAGTGGCGAGTATCTTTGATTTCCACTGGATAATTAACTCCAAAATAAGATTTTTAATAAATTGGTAGGTTAGGAGAAATCAGGTCACCTGAGCATTTGAAGAGGATGGTGCTTATTTTTCTTATCCTGTTGCCAATGTTTCGGCAACAGAAACTTAACCATCTCCTGGAAAGCAATTCAAAACCATTGGGGCGATTTAAGATCCTTGTGATATCAATTTCTACTTGCAAAATCGGACAAGAAAATTTGAATGAGGCATCTTGGGCGAAGGATTGTTACGAGTATTGCGAGAATTCTTTCAGTATATTTTCTGAAATAATCGCCATGGTTAGTTCGGTCCTCTTGTGTTTTATCCCAAAATCTCCGTGTTTTGGTGGCTGGTATTGAGAGATTGTAAATTCTAAAATGTATATGCATAGCGATTCAATAATTTGAATAACATATGTTCTTATCTTACGTTTAATATTGAGAGGCCTGATTGTAAAAGCATAAGTTTTCTTGGCCACTTGCATTGCTTTTTTTTTGTATCACATCATTGAAGAGGGGTCCAGGAAAGGCTAACGACTTTTCAAGTACATAACAGACGTATATAGCAAACAAAATTAGAAATCCTTTTCTCGTGGTCCCTTGAAGTAAGAAACTATTGCGATATTTGCAGTAAACTTTCGTTGGTATTCACATTATTGATTCCTAAAGATTGTTTTCTCTTTTACGTTCCTCCCCTCCCCCTTCCTTGTCCCCTTTTGCCTCGCATCTCTTGCTCTACCCCCTTGCCCCCTCCCTCTGTCAGAATGTCGAAAAGACGCAGCAGCCTCCGCTTTGAGGCTCTTATGTGTCAAACGATCCCCGAAATTTTCACTGCAACATTAATTGGCCCCCTGGTTTAGCCCCTCACGGTCTGGATATATTTACTTGTCCTTCGGTGGTTATTAGTGCCACTCTGTAGAAATCATTACGTGTAAGAGTGTAAGTATTAGTGCAATTATTGGCAAAACGTGTCATCAACGGCGACAAGAAATTGGACAAATGAAATCTGGAATATGAAGCCTTGAAGATAATAGATATAAGTGATCCCCCTCCCTTGGCCCGGACCGCAAAACCGGAACGTAAGATCCCTACCGACTGGGACAGAACATCTTGCCTGCCCAAACTCTCCCCCTCTTCCCCTACAGAACTTAAGCTGTCTGTGCGCCCCTGGAAGAGTTCGAGTCGTCGTCTTCCAGACTTGGAACTCTGCTATGGGACTTGGATTACAGTGACAGGGGCGAAGCGTACACCTGACATACTCACTGTAATTTGCTTAGCGACCGGGCGATTGAATAACGTCTGACCCTCCTTTCACACTGGGCGCGATACGATAAGATGCAAAGTTGAAAACAATGTACGGTAATTACTTAGACCCTTTCGCATTTAGGAGCGATACGACGCGATAAAATTGAGTTGAAATAATTTTTACTTTTACCCACCTATCGCCGAGCGATATTTTTTGTGACCAATCATGAGGCTCTTTTGCCAGATCACGTGACCAATGGGTTATTGGAATATCGACCGATGAAGAAAAAGTTGCCTGTAGTGTGAAAAGAGCTGGCGACATTTTTATCGTGTCATATCGTGTCGTATATCATATCGCGTGCAGTGTGAAAGGGGCTTAACCGTATTGTTTCAAACACTAAAACACATAACGTGAGGTTGCCAAGAGACTGGCCGATTTGAACGATATCGCGGTAAACCGGATTGTTTCATGTATTCCACAATCGTTTTGCGTCCTACATTTCTATCCTATGGGGCGACTCGCCTGCAGATTTTGCATCGATGTATGCTATTACTCTACTGAATTCAAATTCTGTTACTTTAACAGAAGATCGCCTGTAATAAAAAGACATGCAGGTGGATATTAGCAGCCTAGGCCCCATGGTAGATTTGAACGGATTTGCAATTCCGTGAGTCGTGTTCCAAAGGTACCCATTGAGCGAGTTTTCCGAAATAAAGACGGTATCGGATTTCGCCAGTCTAAATCTGACTCTGCTTTTAATGTCGCCTAGCGCTAAAGAGAGACATATTTTGCACTTTGGACCATCTTTTAAAATGTATGTCGCAGATCAATGGGTTATAGGAAGCGGTAATTTTATGGCGTTGGTGTACTACAGGAAAGCCAGATTTCCCGGTATATGCACGCACTACGTATTCATCATTTTTGTAAATAATTACTTTAGTTCAATTACGACAGGAAACACGCAAGATGAAGGCACTATAAATAAGGTTTTCCATCATTAAATTACATAACATTACATAAGTATCCGAAGCATTAAAAAAAAAACAATAATCGAAGCTAGGCATAGGCCTGTTCGATTTAGATAGTAGCCTAAAGGCCTAATGTTTCTGTCGGCCACTGGCTCTAAGTGAATTTGAAGAATGACGCTACATTCAAGTTAACGTCTCGGTCATTGTCCTAGGATGGGATTGGAAATTGCCATAATATAAAGAATACATCGTGTATTTCGATGACAAAGCTATTACTGTGCAAAGCAGAAGCCAGTTAAGCCATGAAGTTAATTCCTCATTCGGATTACGACAAACTATTACAAGGGTTTCCCCGATGATAGCATCAGCATTAAGCAGCAAACCCAGGATTAAAGTTAATAAAATTTTCATCGTTAGTTGTTTTTCATAGAAATGTTCAATGGTTTTACAAATTTTAAATCTTTTCAGATTTTTTCTTGTTGTTATGTCCTCATTAAGAGTCGTTATGTAATATTATCCAACGTCACGGATAAATCCACTAATTAGGACAAACTTCGCACATTGATCCGAAAAATTGCGAGACCGACCAACTATAATGAGTAGCGATAATTACGACCCTTCAGATGGCGTGTTCAGTTTGAAGTTTGTTTTAGCTTATATCGCTTTATCTTTTGCTTTAAGTTCAATTGAATCTCCCAAACCGTGACATTGTTGAGATTCTCCCTGGATGAGTTAACCTGATACTCAATTACGAGTTTCTCTGATACGCAATTATATGCATGTCTTCATTCAGAATAGACTTCTCAAATAACGAAACTCTGGTAAATCACTTTCCATTGATCTCTATAATAGATCGAAAGATTTTCGCCAAGTCCGCCCATTAAGTTCCCTCGTTACCACGTCCTCGCGTAATGTCGGTAATAAAACACAGTTTCAGTAGAGGCGTCTAAGGATCCATTCCTCGCGGATTTGGTGAAAACTGACGCTAAACGGAACCGAGACGTTTCACGGGCTTTTAAGCTCAACAGTTTTTACTTCTCACTCTCTCTCTTTCTTACGGGTGACTCAATTTGCTCCTTCCATTTTGAGTATATTTCTCAAGTGAGAGAAAAAATAGCCGAATGTAAACTCGGGAGATGCCTGGCCGGACAGGTTAAGAGTGAATTTATTATGACCTCCATAAATACATGCTGCAGTTATTTCAAGGAATTCCCTGTGCGGCAGATATTAGAGGCATAGGTAATTAAAACAGGCTAGTTATCGTGTTCCAAAGTGGGATACATTGTTGCCTAAAGTGTATTAGATGATACCGCTTCTGCTAAATTTAGATTACCTGCAGCTTTTTTTAGGCAAAGTTTAATTACAAGTTGCTTTTACCAAATCAAACAAACAGAGGGACGGTTATTTTAATTTAATCGCATTCATAGAAAATTTAACGACGTCATTAGATTTGTTTTCCGGGTTTTCGTCTTAGAACTGAAGTTAATTAGATTTTACCTTTATTGCAACTAGTACTTTACTTGATTTGTTTGACCCGTGTGTCTTATTATCAGAAACTCCGTTTAAAGGAACGCTTGTTAATTATGTACAAATCTTTGCGGTCCATGGGGCCCAACACAAATGTCTGAAACGCTTACCAGCCCGACAGCGCTGCAATGGTTTTGCAGATCGAATGGCCTACATAACTCACTTCACTTTTCTTTTGTCCACTCACGAGAAAAATGAACTACATGGGACAAACATAATCTGCGGCTATATTGAGCAGGATCTGCAGGACCAAAGATTCAAAGCTACTTTTTCCCTGCTTACTACATTTTGTCAGGTGGAGCACATATAATAAACCAGTTCAGAGTTATTTACTGCGCATGTACGGTGGCTTCAGGTCATAGGTCATATGGATTCAGAATGCAGTTAGAAATATCATTAAAAAGTTACACTGAGTTACATTATTCGAATTGTGCTTTCAGATACGCTTACAAAATTTAACACGAAATACTTTCAACAAGACATTTCAGAGTTACTTTTGAACACAGTGCACAATTTTCCAACCTAATCACATACATCGTGTACCCATATGACCTATGACCTGAAGCCACTGTGCATGCGCGGTGATAACTCTGAACTGGTATATCGAGATAATGGCACAAGCTATTCGAACTCGAAGCACAGTGTAGCCCCGTCCATGCACAAACTTGGGCGGAGTATAACCATGATCTTCTTCGCAAGCTCGTCTTTGCCAATTACATGATGTTACGACCCATATAGCTTCAATCCTTCCCTTGAAACAGGACAGTTAGCAGGGGGAGACAGGGGAGGAAGTGAGGAATGCAACCTGGGACTTTGGTTGTGACATGGGCACAGGAGATCAACTTTAATAATTTATCCAGGACAGAGTGAATATGTAGCCTACATATCCAACCAGGTTAATTCTCATGAAAAAGCAAAAGTTCATGATTTATCCATCTTCTGAATTTAACCAGATTTGTTCATATTCCTAACCAGAAGGTGTCCCTTGAAGTCTGCGGCAAACACAGAATATCCAATAACACTGGTTAATAATAATACCGAACTTACGGCGGTACGGTATGCAGATATGACAAAGGCGGTGTGTTGGAAAGGTTATACCGAAGTTATAGATTTCCTCTTCATAAGCCTAATCGAATCATCGACGGTGCTCTCCCATGTCCCGGTGTCATACCATGATATGAACTCTTCTCTGATTAGCAGAAATGTGTGCTGAATTTATTGGCCTATGTCCGTGTAGGCCAATGGGTAATTACGTGTCATTAAACCGCCTCATTCGAATTCGAGATTATAAACTGCAGAAGCCTTGAAGGACAGTTTCACTTTAATGGCAGATACAACAGCATTCTTAGGTTCAATTTATGATCTGCATCGAAAAGTTAAAATACATTGGCATCTGTATCCAAAGAGCCGTATGAGGCCTTTTGCTTTCTGTATTTCGCCAGGTCCTACTGTAGTAACATCTTGTTGGTTCGAGGTATAATCACAAAGTTGGTGTAATACCGTATGTGATAACAGTTGTGCTGTATAGAGATATATGAAAACCGGTATCGGTTTCATTGCATGCATGTAGGCATAATTTCTACATGGGGGGAGCACGGGGACTATTCCCCCTCCCTAATTTTCGATTTTGACCTCACGTTTCCAGCCGTCTCAATTTAGTTATGCTCTCATGATGGGTAGGCCTAACATAAGGTCCGTAACCAAGGGGGACATTTGGGGCCAGCCCCTGCTCTGCGGACATAGCCAGGCCCCTGACATAAGGTCCCATGAAGATAGTCGAGGTTCACTGAAACTGCTGTTAATATGGCCCGTCGGTGAAAATACTGAATTCTTTTTACGACGTACATGGGGGCGAATTCCAATTATTTCCATACAAATCATGAACTTAGAGGAAGAACAAAATAATGTTGTTTATGGTCGACATTAGGGTTAGGATAAAAATTGTAGTTTCTCCCTTTCATCGTGGAAAAAAATCATGCGGCGCGTCGGATCGTAAGTACAGCTCGCAGATGGAAATCGAGGTTTCGTTCGCAGCTGCGTGGGATGGTACGTAAAAGGTAGAATGCCACAAATGCATAATGAAGGCTTTCCAACACAAATTTTATTTTATGGTATTGTTTTCTTATCTACCATCATCAATTTCAAGAGACACTTACAGGTTATGACAAATGAAGGATAAGTGTACGGCGAAAATGTAAGTTACGACTTGGAATAGACTTAATGCGTTGCCTTTAATGGCTCACCTTGTCGACTAGGAGGCATTCCACGTGCAGACGAGGAATTAACCTGTCTCTCTAAAATGGTGCGCCAACAACTTAATTCAATTGATTATATACCCCAATTCGAGCTGATATACACTCACTAAATTGTCTGAGCTATTGCACTGATCGAGACTTGATTTAAGACAGACTAAATCTGTGATCATGATTCGGGAACCCTCGATTGATTTATAACTTTCTACATACTCAAATAATTCTCCCGGCTTTGACAGATGAAGCCAAGGGGCTATAAATCGGAGTAAGCATCCCGTTGAAGAAGCGGGTCAAATCATCACCTAACTTCGATTCGGTTGCGCAATAAATATCACCTGTACAAATTGTTCAAAGCAACAACAAGGCACTGAAAAGTTGCTCCGAAAATAGCTACGGCATGCCTGTCGCGATATTGTCACAGTTGTTGTAAATTACAATCGCGAAAAGCTACACAAGTTATTTCTAAGACTGTGGGTTTAACACTGTGCGATGTCCATTATTTACCATCCAAATGAAGATACGACCTACATAGTAATCTGTAAAAATGTAGTGTTTTCTGCGCCGATTACTTAATTTTTTTACATTTAATATGACAATGGCAAGGACGAAAGTGTTAATAGCATGTTTTTCTTTTTGTGTGTGTATATATATATATATATATATATATATATATATATATATATATATATATATATATATATATATATATATATATATATATATATATATATATATATATATATATATATATATTAAATTTGAGCTAACGCAAGGTTTGACCAAGTTGCCCTAGCTTTCGTCTGCCTCGCTTCAGATATTGGAATCTTGGCACGTAAATTATTTCAGAAGGATAAAACAGAGTTAGAGAAACATAGTCATTGTGTTTGTTATGTATACCACGCCATCCATTTCTACCAGCAGGCCCTGTACCCACCGTCGATTCCTCATTTCTGTCCACCAAACAAGATACACAAACGCCCTCTCTAACTGAGCTATCTAATCACCATGGTGATAACGGCCGATCGTTTCGCTTTAATTGTGCTCCAAGCCCGCTCTTTGCCCTCGTTAAATACTTGCCGCTATGGCGGTTATCTTGTAATTTACACGTTTCTCAGATCCATTTTCTTAGACTCCTTACCCCCTCGAAAGGCTGCGGTCACTTTCAACAAAGTGGGGCATTAATTCTCTCGGAATAGGCCGGGCATAACTCTCAACTTAAATGCGGGAGCAATCAGATTCAATTTGGCTGAAATTGCCCATGAGAATCTGTAACTCACTAAAACGCCCATTCAGGAGATCCATAAATCACACCGTGCTGTCAAAAGTGCTTTCGGAATAAAAAGATCTGTTCGGAACAGATCTCATTACCGCGAAGTAGTTGGCGCATTTATGTGCTGTTATTTTATAGTTCTCTAGAGAGATAAGGGCCAACGTAGGACATTAGTAATCCGTAAGACACAAGACATGGTTCTCCCAGTTAATAGGGCTCTTTTCAACTTCTCGATATTTTTACCTGGACGGTTGGTAAAACGCTCGCTGATGTCAAATAAATTCTAATTAAGTTTAAAGAGGCTTCGTGATCATTTCATTTTGGACTTCAATTCCGTTCAATTTGTTTGCTCAGCCTGTGCATATACGAAACATGTTACAAAAGACAGGCTGGGGATTAAACGGTTAAAGAGAGAGACACATGAGTCTGTTGGCTTTCGTCTTTGAAACAAACTTACCATGTAAAAACCATCAGCCAATGAATGCGCTTCTCCCTTCCGATGTTTACGATATCAATGAAATGATGTTGGTACATTACAATTGTTAGGAAGTTGTGGTGGGATCACGAAAGGCATTTAGAGTCCATAGGCTCTTTAAGCTAATTACGATGATAAATTATCGTATAGGTTTCCAAACTTGTATAGGAAAATCTCTGACGTGTATGTGTACAAAAGCTCGTATTTTCTTGGGGGAGAAAGGGACATGCTAAAGGATACTCGTGGGGATTTGCTCAAGGAAATATTAAAAATCGTTAAAATCTGTGTTTCTAGAGGAAAACAAGTCACCTTTTTGCAGGAATCAAGAAAGGTAACATGGAGATTCACGATCGAGGTACTGAGGTGGGAAATATTAATCACAAACCCATCCGCGGCTACTAGTGTACAGTTGATAACTTGCAGAATCCTTTTTGAGGTTCAGCTCCTTCTTCATTCGGGAGGGATGTCACGATCCAATAAACGTAGATTAGGGCTTCTTCGAGGCAAATGGAAACCTGTAGAATTTTGTTGCCCAAATTGGAGTGCAGTTGTGACATTTAATGACAGTGGAGAGAATTTTTGAAAGTCTATGTTCGTAAAAGAAATATGCTAGAATATGTGCATATCAGTCCCTAACCCTATATTACCTTCGCTATTTTGTCACTCGTACAAATAAAACAGGACGGAATTATGTTTGATGGTTTCTGACTTTCCTGTGAAGTTTAAATATTTAGGAGACGGGGTGGGATTGAGAGGGATCAGCAGGAATTTTCTGCAATTGTGAGAGGGAAAGGAAGGGGTGACCGAGGGTGATGAGATAGTCACGAGTCTCCGCCACCTTCGTAAGTGAGACTGGAATATGAAGAGAGCCATATGATGAACTAACATAGACTTTATCAGAGGTTCATAATCGAAATTAAGTTCTTTCCTATGATTTATATCTTCATTAGTCGCAGAACAAGTTTATTTTTCGTTTCGTTTGTTTCTCTTGCAGGGAGAGAGCAGTGGCTCCAGATTTATTTGGAAACATCACTGCTTAATCTTAGAAATTTCCTCTTATTTCCTTTACAAATATCTTTCATAAGTATCCAAACGACTTGATATTTCATATTAGAGGTACTCCAGGTAGTTAATATTCTGCATGAAATGAACACTTTAGTAACAAAAATATGGTCACATGATTAAACAGAACCATTTATGAATAAGGATACTGGGGTGCACTATTCAAATTGGTGTGTTTGCATTTTCCCTCAAGCTATAAGGGCACTATGGCGAAGGAGACATTACATGAATACAGTAGGCTACATAAAACGAGGAGAAACTGGAGAAAGGAAAGCTTGTTAAACAAAGTTCCACTAAAAAGAAAGAGAAAAGAAAATAGAATGGAAATAAAAATAAATTAATACAGGAGGCTTAAGCACGGGAAGAATGAGAGATGAAAATGGGAAAAGTACTTAGAACAACATCGTGTAATCTGTAAGATAATATCTTCTTTTAGTAAATCATTTTGTCCACTTACGAAGTTGCCAGCCAATGAAGTACGATCTAAAATCAACATAAAAGCAAGGGTTATGCACAATTTTCTATGGGTTTGTCACAGTACATATAATTTCTTTCTTTCTTTTTTTTAGGAATAGTTGTAAACAAATATTCACTTTACACCTTTTATGAATAAAGTTTTTTATGAATCTTCTAATATGGACGCTCGAAATTAGCTGTTGCTTTATCGTACAAGTTGCTCGTACCACAACGATACTCATCAACTTAACCAAGCAGCGCCCTCTATAACAAGGTCCATTTACTCAAAAGCTTTTGTTTATGGCCTGCAAGATGTCGCGGTAAAGCATCGTAATCTTCCGTCAAAGAATGATAAAGTTTTATAAACAGTCGAGACAAGCTCGATCTAACCTCATTTAGAGAAACATCACCGGTGTTTAGAATGTCGCCGGCCTCTCGGCCTCGTTTCTATTAGAGGCACACCGTGTGATAATCACTCCTAATGGCTTGTAATCTTCTACTCCATATCCACAAATGTTTTCTGCTCTCTCGTTCGAGCTATATGTCCTTTCGCAATCACATTTTACAGTCACTTGACGGCGGCGTTAATCTCGAGCGCAAACAAGTCAATTCCGATACGCCTGAAAATAGATGAATATAGCTTTTCAACGTTACAAATTTCTATATCCTAATAGCTTTGGTTTTTTAAACGACTGTCCAAATTTCGAGGTTCGTAGTCCCTGTAAAGGAATCGCCTCGAAAGCCTAAACATGATTTTCTTTAGAAGATGAGAAAGTTCACCTTACACTTTTTTATTCAATTTTAGGTTGACTCGGGCCATTGTTATTTCGGCACAGAACATTCTCCTTCTTATGTCGGTGTTTGACGTTTCCCAAACATAAAATTTTGGAAAGAAGACACAAACATTTAACATTTACAACACGCAATACAGAATTAAAATATTTTAATTAGGCTATGTGACGTCATGGTAATTGGCTTAAGCCTAATTTGCCCGTCTCATTTCATGCATATTTGTTGCAATCACTAGTATTGAGAGTGACAAGAAAGATCAGATTTATTTATTACTCATTTATTTATCTACTAATTTGTTTATTTATTTGTTTATTTATGGGCTAAATTGGCTGGTGTCACTCAAATTATTTAAAAAATATATTGTTATTGTTTTTCTTAAGAGAGTATTTATTTAGAAGGCAACATATACCTTAGGCCTTGTTCATCGTAGTCATTCCAAACATTTAAAGCCAACATTACGTTCTTCTGAAACAATATCACATTCGTAATGTGCAACCCAAAGGGTCATAAAGCTTTGTTTTGTGACATTAGTCTTTTTACCATGCATGTGAACTAATGTCGCATTTCGGTGGTTTATTCTTATCAGCCTCCTCCGTGTCCTCGTTTTGAGAACGTCACTGTCCTAATCACAATGACCCAAAATTGGAGAGAAATATGTCAATTTATCCCCAAACGAGATTGATCTCCAAGTTTTGTTTCAAACTCTACCCACTTTCGTCATTCTCTGTATGTAAACTACACATTGACATGCAACGAAAACTATCGCATTTTCTTGTCATTAGTACGCATCGAGTTAAATGACTCATTGTTAATAACATCGCTCGCCTCATTTTGTTTCTCTTAAAGTGACACATACACGCCCTTCGTCAACACTTGCGGTTTAGTCCCAACAGATACTGTAGTCGTGACATGTCACTAGGGTTTGGGGCTACTGGGCCAAGTATCTGGGGTAAGGGGAAATGGAAATGTAGACTACGTAACGAAAAATTCTGTTATGATAATTTTTGGTTTGGAATTTAGTTACTAGTTATTTCTTGGTCAGACAACTTAATACAAAATTCGACATTTGTCTTCATTATATTTCGTCTTGTACCACTATTTAAGACATTTTTTTGCCTATGAACATTCTTTGCTTCTAGGGCTAGTGAAATACTATCGAGAGGGTTATTTCTTTTACGTGGAATGTCCCCTAACCCCCTCCGTATGTGGGCCTTTGCCAACATTTCTTACATAAAACCATTTTTCTCCTCGTATTCGCTATCTTACGTCATTGAGTTGCTTGGTTTGTGACGTTGACTCAAAGAGACCCTTTAATATCCCGAATTGATGGAAAAAATGTCCTATCCAGCGCTCTCCGCAAGAGGAAAAAATCTTGAACACTCTGTAGGGATCGATGAGAGAAAATGGAAAGTCGAGATTTATTCGCGCGATCAACGCTAATTGTTGTAGCTTTACGAGCAGTTAGCTGACAGGCAAAATGGTCTAGTCATGATAAATTTGTCGTTTGCCCAGTTGACGGAAGCCCGGCATCTCCCTGACAAATTTTCAAATGTCTTTGTTCCTTAATATATCAAAAGCCATGGATGCAATATACCTCGGTGTCAGATTTGAGCCGGAAGGATTGTTATTTTCGAGCCTCAAATTTGAATGTTCCCCTGTAATTGATAAAGTTCTTTAATGCTTGCAACGGATGGTAGGTAATGGGTGTTTGTTAAGTTGAATTAGTGTTCAATCGGTAAGGGGGAATCCTATTTAACCGGCAATTTAACGCAGTGAGAAGAAACTGCTCCGGCACTTAGCTCAATTCTAATGGGAACATTACCGAAGAAACAGTCTCGTCGACCGTGCTAGCTTTAACAAGCTCGTTCCGAGGGGAGTGATAATTTTCCTTTTCGGGATCTGTTTTTTTCCCTCCCTGAAGCCTTTCGTCTTTTATATAGTCTATCCTTTCTCATTATCTTCTATCAGAACTTGATGTATTTTGAAGAGATTGAATCATAAACATTTTGGCTTTTAAAAGGTCACATTTTATACAATTGGACGTTATAAATTCATCGCTGCCATCCACCAATTTGAGGCAACTCAGAAACAGAGAAAAAAGGAAGAGAATAACTTCTGGCGGGAGGTGGAACCCTCCGGAGCATTGAACTACAAGATTTTTTAATGCTGCTCATAAACACACTACTTGAAGTCTATATATTTATACATTATAAATATTTATTTATTAAGAGATACTTGGGGCCAATTTGGTTAGAAATGATGAGTAAGAAATATATACACGTCTGATAGGCTATGGATAGCGCTCGTTTTTCGGCTAAGACAGCGCAATAAATAACGTCACTGATAAATATGAGATGAAAATATTACCACAAGACTTATAGTTCTGGTAAAACAGTCGCTTTGTACTTCAATATGCAAAACAGCCGACGATTGCGGATTTTCTACTTGCTGCAATACGTACATGAGTAACGGACTATCATGAGCCTTGTCGCATAACTTTCGTATACAAAGAAGACCGTCTCAACTCTTTCAGAAGGTTAGAAGGTACACATTATGAAATAGACATTAGCCCTACCAATGATATAATTTTACCATTGTTCATAAAGCAACGAGGTAGGGGGGGGGTCATGCATTGTATTCATCTTTTTCACGTTCGTACAGAACTTTTTCTAATCTTTCTTCGAATCCTTCAGCTGCCCAGAGTGCACTACTTTGAAAATGTGAAAAAGATTTTCGGCAAAAAAGAAGTCATCGCCATTTGTTATACTTTGAAGAAACGTACAAGGGTTTTTGACCCCCCCCCCCCACCCAGCATGTTTTTACGCCTACGAAAGTGATCAAAGTGTGGCTCAGTACCCCTGAGTAAGGGAAGCAAATTTTGTGCTAGCTCCAATGACCCTTTGCATTGTGAACGTTTGTTCATATGAAGTTAAACTCGTGTAGTCTCGACTAGTAGGCCTACCTGTTTGTATTTCCATCGGATGTCTCCCTTGATGTTGCCATGGTAACATTTCTAGCCCCCCAGAAGTTTCTCTTCTTTTAAGGTCGTATAACTGGGCTTCAAACTGGTTTCTCTCAAGCTTGCATACTGATTACAATAAGTCGATAGGCTACACGATTGTTATAAAACTACGATTTCGCTTAAAAGTGGAAAATGTCTAAAAGTGAATGATATTGGTTGGAACGTCTGAACCATTTTAGTGTATGCCTATTTGAAATAACAATGAAAAAAGGAGAATAAAAACAGATAAGTTCTATAAAAATTTTAAACGAGCGATAAACCTATATTTGTCCTTAATGACACTGTAAAGACGTCGTTTACTGATCTGAAGGGGGTAGCCTTTAAAATGGTTTTCATTAAAGGAGAAACATTTTATAGCTCGTCGGGGGCTCAAAAAGATGTTTTACGATATTTTAAGATTTTAGAGGTTTTATCAGTCAGCCTATCAATCCTTCCCGAAAAACAAATAAGTGAATTTAATTGCCCTAACACTTCTTAAAAAAGATAAAACAGTCGTTCAAATGCGTTTTAATTCAACTTTCTGAAAAATGAAGGAAATATAGTCATAAAATTCGAGTTGTAAAATCTTAATCTTTTCTCGAAACGATTCAAATTTTAGCTATAAAAGAAGTTCTTAAAAGGTATTTTACATCTTTGGGCACAATTAAGGGAAGATGATGCTTTCGTAATTGGGATATGAAAATAACGTTTTCTGTTAATTTCGTCCATAAAATGACAAAAAATGTACTCGATATGTTTCTCAAGAGGACCAAGTGTGAAATTCCTGTTTAAAATGTCATAACTATATAAGTGCTACAACGAATGTCATAAGATGTTAATGAGACGTCCAGGTTGGATAAACAGGCTTGCCAGTGTAGAAATATTTTTGAAGTCCAACATGTATGTTATTAAGGCCGATTTATACTTTAATACAGCACTACGAAGCTGTGAAATTTGAACACTGTTCAACTCTGAACTATGTTGTGAATTGCCCAGAAGAGCAAGGTATGGTTTTTATAGCTTTATAGGGCGTGAAAGTTTGGAAGTATGGGCCGGCCTTTACTTGTACATGCATTTAACGTTGAACCTAAGCAAAACATTAGCATGCACAAAAAGGACGACCATTCAAGATTCATGTTGTCTTTACCTCTCCTTGTGAGTCACAAGAAGAATCACAGGCGCAGAGAGACACAGGCGTAGAGGATATTTGGGAGGCAGCACCCCTGAGGCAAAAAATGTCGATTTTAATAAGGTGAAATGAATGTTATTATTGTTTGCCAAATGGTGGAATTGAAAGGCAAAATACGTTCCACCCCTCTGAAATATCTTCCCATTACGCCAATAAGGACAGGCCCGTAGCCAGATAACTTCATGACTGGAGGGGCTGATATCTTCCCGGGGGCGATATGTTCTTCAGTGAGGTGGGATGTGTTGAGATGTAGTAAGGCAACACGAGTTTTATTCTGGCGCCTTTTAAGGGAAGGGCCCATTTACCACGGATCTGCTTTGGAGACAGCGAGTTGTTTACGAAAGTAGCAATGCAACATGAATTTTATTTCTGCCTACACCACCTATACTTTTGGTGGTAGCCTGACAACATACTGCGTAAAAGATGTGTACTTACATCAATTTTGTTTAAATTAGGACGTGGGAGGGTAACCTATGGAGGCTCCATACATTTGAAGCTCGCAGGTGCAAACTTTGCCCACAGGGAGTTATCCACTTTTATGAGATCCTGGATCCGCCCCCGGTATGCGTGTACCAAAGACTTCATTCGACTTAACCTCAAGTTTATTTAGGAAAAACACAAGATTTTACCAATTTTCAAAGTACCTATTTTTCGAGGGAACATTAAGTAAATTGCACTGCGTAAGCGATATTTTACTTAAAGAAGGTCTCAAACTTGTGCCAGTGTTTTCTCCTGTTTTCTCGCGTTGTTTTTCATAGTCTTTCGACCCCTCGCGGACATTTTCATTCCACATTAACACTAATTTAGTCGGTTTGCTCGTTTGTAAGACCATTGTCGAGCATAAACCGCCCTTCTTTTTGCGGGCTTTAGAAGACATTCAGCCATTACAAGAGTGTTACCTTTCGTACTATCCGTTAATAGTACTTTCGTTCCCCTATTGAATTTGTGACATGAACTTGCATCTTGAATGTCGTTAGTTACCAACTCCTGAGAGGATTGTCCTCACAGGCATAAAACTTCTCCCCTTCAATTTGCAGTCGTCGTTCCTCTCCTATTACAGAGGGCGTCTTCAAAGCCTGCTACATCTCACAAAGTCTATATTCAGCAGGAGATGGGTTCCCTCGTTAAGATTGTCCTCTGGGAACTCTCTCCGCGGCAGGCAGCGGCTCTAATGATCCACTTAACGGTAACGACGCCACAAGTGACACGCTGCATACATGCTAAGAACCACGTAAATGCTTTGTATGACGTTATTAGCCCCTAATGACTGGGCATTAAATACAGGCCTTTATCAGTTTTTGAGGTGCAGTTATATTCCCCTAACGCATACAGCCCATCGTTTAATATCCTGCTAATTGTCTGAATATAAGTGCTTGTAGTTTATCCCTTGAAATTCGAAGCGAAATTTATGGAGCCGGTTGCACATACCGACTCGCCACTTGTGGCCGTGATAATGCAGCCGAACCTTGGCTTCCTGCGATCGCTCGTGTTTTGAAGAAAAGTTCACGTCGTGGTGGTGTGTGTCTACGCATAAGTAGCATTAACTCAAAAGTTTAACGACCGTTTATACCAATCTAAACCTAACAATTATTTTCAAAATTATTTTTAAATTAGAATTTCTTTCTTAGGATTCTTACATACTTTGTAAACACTCCTGAATGATAATCAACAAAGTTTTTGGAATGCATTTAAGTGTGAAGTCGTGGTATTGGGGTAACATTTTTGTCATGCAATTATGAACACGATGCATCAGACACTTTACAAACTATTTTGTAGTAAAATTACAAATTTTTAGATGACAAGTCATTAGCCTCTGTTTAAGCTCTAACACTTAAGCTTCAATTTGTGACGTCATAAAGACTTGCCTTTTGAGTCGATATGACGATTTGTGTTTCTCTATGCCAGTCGGTTGTAAACGTAATGAAATTTATGGTTACACGTAAAGTATTGCCTATACTGAGCTGTCGTTAAATTGTGTTTTTCCAAATACTAGGGTTGGTGACAAAGATAAGATTCGTTAAACTGGCAACACGACTCTCAGACAAGAGTTTCAGGTGGCACGTACACCACTAGTTTAAGAGAGTTCCTCCGCCGAAATGCGTGGGTAAATATAATCCCTAAAACAACTTTTGGGGTGCAGTTTCGACTATGCTGTTGAGAGGATGTGCTAATCTGCGATGCGAATATTTCAGGGACCGAATTAAAGTACCCATTAGGGAAGACGAAGGAAATTGAATAGGCTACATTTTAGGCAATTTTTGCCTCATATTCAAAGCTGTGGAAAATGGTATTTTGAGTGAAGTGCTAATGAGGCCGGAAACCACTTCCATATAGAAAGTCTCGTAGCTCGAAATCACAATAGTCACGGTACCACAAGTTTGAGAACATTGTGGGAGGGGGGGGGGTTCTTGTGAGCTTTCAAGTGGGGAATGCCTTGCACCTTTTGATAAGTGAATCCCCAAATGGTCTAAAGGCCACGAAACTTACAAAATGGAGGAATGATTAGTAGCGTGCTACCTTCAACTTCAGTTAGTGGAGGTGCCTCAGCTGTAGAGGACATTGAGGACATACGACTGGCGTCACAGACGCATATTTGTCTCTATAAACCTTATGCATTGACGTCACAATGACGTCATTTTGGAGGAAAACAATGGAGCACAGGTGCACGAACGCGTAGATTCCACACGCGCTTGTGGTAGACTTACGCGCGTATGCGATTGGCTGACTAATCAGCTGTCTGCATTTGTTGGTGTAACTTGCACTTTTTGCTCTGTGACATCATATGCATAAGGTCTATACGAACGTGACTACAAAACAAACGCTATGCAACAATGAACATAGGAGCGCACGTAGGCCTATGAGTTCAGTTTAAAAATAAGATACACCCTTATGCATGAACATAGCAACGCCGTCCAACGTGGTGATGTCGATAATGAAAGATGGCCGGCGTAATTAAACTCCCCAGTACATCACTGGAAGGGAAACGTCGACAAAATCAGAAAATGATGAATATTACATAGTTTAACCCATAACTAACCAAAATAATTAATACACAATAATGCACGTGCCACCGACTGTCTCTGTGTAACAAGTTATACAGGGTTTCGAATATGTCCGACTCTTGTTGGAGACAAACACCAGTGATCAGGCAACAATTAGTAGTGAGGCAAAGGTGGGCCTTTCTGTGTATATTTGAATGGCACGGTAAAGAATAAGGTGAATTTGGTAAGGGTTCTGTAAAGATGAACAATGACCTTGTCAATTAACACAAAAGTGAAGATAAGAATATCACCCTTGAAGCCGATCAGAACAGGACTTGCTTGCACTGCTGTAGAATGGTTTGTGTATAGCAGATCAAGACAGGTCGGGCTTTTCCGTCCTTTGGCTGAGATCATGCGTAGTATCTGTCCTGCTCAACCAATCTAGAACGGGACCACACATGAAAATTCATGCTTTTGAGGTTCGAAGGTTGAGGAGTTTGTGAGGCAAAGTCTTAGTGTCCCATCATGCTCCTGAGGGGGGGGGAAGTCCCTTAGGGGGTAACGTTTGGTTTGCACCCTCCAGCATCCAGCCGAAAAAAAAACTTTCTGAGAAAATAAGCTTAGATGAAATAATGTGAATGCATCATTATAGATAGTTCTCAGTGACGTCACAACTGGGGGTTGGCAACCGCCATGTCATAGGGCAAGCTTGTACGTACATGTCGGGGTTGCCCTATGAGATGGCTGACATACTACACGTGAAAAGCTCCTATGACGTCATGTGAGAACTATCTATAGGATCTTACATCCTTCGCCAACCCCACCCTTGTCACACCTCTTATATAAAAGACATTTAACTTACTTCAGGCATTGAACCACTCTAACATATTACCTCACATCATCATTACGAAAATGGTCGAAAATGGTCAATCCATTAAACAAAATTAAAGGGAAAGTATACCCTGGTAATCTAATTCACATGTGGCTCTTTTCAATCACGTGAGTGTTTTTTTTTCTTGTTTTTGTTTTTGTTTTTTGTTTTTTGTTTTTTTTTTGTTTTTGTTTTTGTTTTTTTGTTCCTAAATTGTTCAATTCATGCAGAATAACTTCTGGGTTTATTTTTATATACAATATTTATGTTCAGAAAAGTAAAAAACGACTCTAAAAACTGTAAGAGTCGAAAGAGGAGCTCTTTAAAGATTTAGCTATTTTTCAAAACAAGGATTGGGGAATGCTAATTCTGAAAATCGGGCTATAGTAATAACTTAATAGGTTAACAATTTCTACTTAAGACACCCCCTCCAGCAGCAACTTGTTTTTCAATACTATTAGAAAATTAGCACCCTCTTTTCTTGATTTGTATTAAATTCTCGAGTTTTTCCTTTTCGGAGTAGACTTATTGAGTAAAATATGGTATACCTGTGTTTCGAGGATATTAAATCCATTCATTCCTTTGTTTAAACTTCTTTTCTGTGAAAGGGGCAAATAATTGAAATCGGTCACAATGTGAATACACCCCACAAGATGGCACTGGACGTTTAGGGAGAGAGACGGGAGGGGGGAAGATGACGGATATCTGACTCGGTAAAACAGATTCGTTAAGGTGTAATGGTCATTCCCGCAACCGTCGGTGAATTTGTAGAAAAACATTTAAAATTGGCTGCTTGTAGTCCTGCAAACAATGGTAGAACAGTAAAGACAATGGCAATATGAACAATATAAATCAAACCGGATATTAAAGCGGCACATTGAGTTGGTTCATAAAATTCACAAAATTTTGCCAAACCTGTTAAGTTTTCTTCATATACTAATGACAAATGGTCAAACTTAAACAATCCCCACATCTTTCATACAAATAAATGTTTCATAAGTGAGTAATAAACAATTCAATTCGATTTCCAAAAATTCGTGACCAGACACTTTTTCAAATTATGCACAAAACCGTTACAAGCCAGGATACCAAAAAATTCAAAATTTTAACTTTATGCGTAACTATTGGATGTGAAACTTGACTAATTATGATAATAATAATCATTATCATGTGGCAGTACCCTTCAACACCCTCGTTAAGGTATCGATATCAACTCAATATGCCCCTTTAAAACCAAGACTAAAAGACCGAAAATGAAACGCTACCAAACCAAATCAAAAGAATGTTCCCACCCTAACTACTAACGGTATAGCATCATAGGAATACGAGGTGGGGATGATGCCTCGGACCGACCTTCATTCGGGCAGAATACTTCACTATTTTCGTGCAAAATGTAGGCTATGCTAAATTTGGGCAAACGTGCCTAAAATGTCTTGCAAAGGTGTTCACCCCTCCCCCCACTGAAATTGACCCAATAGGCTTATCAGTATCATTATTAGGTCTCATTGCACGACCAAAAAAAAAAAACGATTTCAGGTTGCAGATAGTTTACGTTGGGGAAGTCTCAGCTTCTCACGTATAGTTATCATTTTGATATAACCCCTGTCTCCCTGTTAACAAGTGTTTCCCTCAAAGGTCCTTTGCAAAGCAACTCAAACAACTGAGTGTCACTGCCTTATAGTTTATAAGCTTAGACGCAGGAGGAGGGGTGTGGAACGGCAGCCCCCCCCACCCCCAGCGCCAACCCCGATCAAACGAAATGTAGATTTAAATTTAAGGGTTACACTTTCCTTTCCTGGGCACTGGAACTTTATTTTCTAAGCAAAATTCTAAGTAATGATTGTTTACTCAACAGGAAAATTTCGGTAAACACCTTCCTCCCCTTTTTGTGAAATGTCTTCCCTGGCACCCATATGTTAATATACAAATAATGAATTTTTATGAGTGTGATAGTATGTACTATTACACGAATGGTAAACATTCATTGTTTGTTTTATATAACACCTAACTTCCTAAACAGGGAATTGTTCTTGTCTTATAATTTAAGCCCACAAGGGTTTTTAAGAACACTTCCTTCCACGGCAACTTTTTTCTTGTTTGTTTTCAACCCATGTTGTTAATCATCTTTAAATATTGATGTGGAAAAACAAATAAATGAAATGAAATGAAAAATGAAAATAGATCTTGCTTAAGATCTGATTGTACGTACCGCACTGATAGTTGACGTCACCGCTGTGGGTTAATCTGCACTAACCCACGACGGTGGGCTAGTGCCGATTATATCCATGGCATGTGACCACCAGTCCTTCAGAGGAATTAATAAGGTGTTATATAATATGGTTTAATAATCTGAAATAGTAACGGCAGTCACGCCAACCTTAATTATAAGCATTAGTTAAACACTTTAAATACCCCTTAATTCCATCACAAGATGTTTCGGAGTGTATCCCACGGCCTTCTTATAATGTGGACAGAGATGCCGCCATACGTACACGTTTAGACTTACCAATATGGCTGCCGCCTATGTTTAAATTCTGTGAAAAGTCGGTGGACTTGCTCAAGTGATTCAGTGGCGACAGATTATGCGAGAAACTTGGACTTGAAAAATTTCGAAATAATGCAAATTTTGGTCGAAATAAATGAACAAAATGAAGCACTTTGTGTTATTTTTTCATTAAGTCATGAAGTTGTATTTTGTCCGAAATGTTGGAGATTCATCATCAAATTACGCTAACGACAGTAGCTCGTCGGCCAACTTGGTAAGCCTAAATTTGTTCGAACGGCGGCGACAGTATTGGTCACGTGATCCTCTGTCTGTAAGTATAGGATGTCTGCGGTAAATGCATACACCGTTTTCTGGACAGCTAGTACGGGATAGAAGTCTGGAATTCGTCTCTTGTGACGTCAATGTACAGATGTCATTTTACTGTGGCCAAAAGCGAACCATACCAAACTTCTGTCCCATAATCCTTTCATTGTAATTACTATTTGGGAAAGGGTCTATTGTGTAAAATATTAACTAATAAATTGACTCGCTCACTTATTAAAACAAAATATCTTGTCACATGATTAAAAGATTAAAACACTCAATACAAGAATTAGAGCAAGAGGTATGCTTATTCAAATTGGGGTGACTGATTTGGACTTTAATATTACTTCACGCTTGATTGTTGCCAGCCCGGCGGACGTGTATTACTCCTGCACCTATACTGGCTGCACTCGTAATACCAGTATGTACGCCAACGAGGAGTACATATTCGACACCTGCTATGAAGGTAAGCTTGATTGGCACTTTATAATGTAGCTTTTTATTTCTCTGTATAGCTGTTTAGGGTGTCAAATTGTTCAGAGCCGTCATTCCACCCAGCCAAGGTTTCGAAGGACCCTCTATCCGTTTGATATCGCTACTAGTCCAGTTGCGTAGCTATAAAGGTGGACATGTTGGTCGGCTTGCTTCCTTTGTGATGTTTTTTTTTTGGGGGGGGGGGGGCGGAGTGCATACTGTAACCTTCCATTTGTAGGCACCTTATTTTCCATTAGCCTATTTTTTCCTCCCTGGGGGAATTTTTCCAAACTTTGCTAAGTGCCCAACTTGAATAAGAGGGGTAACTATGCCCCTTTTAAGACCATACGAAGGAGATGCGACAAAGACGGCTCCTTGGCCACACTCAAGTCGGTGAACTTGTGCAGAAATGATTCAATGGAAGCCCTAATCCTGACAAATGTCATCTACGTTCAAAATATCTTTATAACATGTTTAGTTTAGTTTATCGTCCTTCAGAGAAACTATCAAAAGCAGTCTGACGTTTTGTCATGTGGTCTAGCTACAGAAACACCCGCGCACCGTATCGAAGAAATGGTCGCCAGTCCAACATGATCATGTCTGACTCGACAAGTGACTGATGCTGCCACGGTTGATATATAGGATCGTGAAACAGTCGTTTATAATGCAAGACTGAGTTTTAAACACAAGGCCAATGTCATTACATCTTCATTGAGGCAGCAAGACGAGATACAGTGACTTTGGGGCACTTCTGGGACAAGATAAGGGGCATTTAATAAAATTAGGGGTACTAGACTTGACTGGATAGCTGAAGGAAGACTACTTGGGGCGCTATGGTTACGTGACACTATTGGAGGTTAAATATTTATAGATCTAAGACCGAGTTACAGTTAGGCAGGATTTTCATCCAAGTACAACAGATATAGATTTTCCATCTGAACTGACCTTTCAAGTGAAAAGGAAATCAAATTTGATCTAAATTGTAAAGATGGTTGATCACCCAATGCCTACGGGAAATTGCATGAGCGTCTACAGCTCAAAAGTGTGTGTGTGTGTGTGTGTGGGGGGGGGGGTGTGGACAAAACCTTGACGAAATAATTTTAAGTGAAAGTCGCGAAGCCTAAGGAGAGAGGGATCCAGGGAAAAATTGCATTTCAGAAATAATTTGAGTTGTAATATGAGATATTTTCCCGCCATTTTAATTCATTAAATGGCTGTTTCCACCATTTGATTTTGTTTTTGATTTTGTTTGATTTTATTAAATTAGCTAATTTTTGTAAGCTATGGAATCAATCATGTACCTGCTATTTTTGTATGGGTTCTGTAAAAAGTGGGGGGACGATATTCCTCCACTTTCAAAAGTGGGGGGCATGCCCCCGTCCCCCACCTGTTGACGCCCACGTGAAATTGCATTTCCAAAGCCACGGGTTTCCTTCACTTTTTGGTGACACAGAGTTGAGATAATATTTGTCTATAAAGATGCCGAAGGTATCTAATAAATGCATGCAAATAAAAAAAAATCGAAAATGGACGGGGGGGGGGGTGGACAATAAACTAATGTGAACACTGCAAAGCAAACTGTATATTTAGTTTCAAAAAACTTCATTCAATTGGTCATTTTGTGCAATAAATATGGAAAGGGAAGATTCTTCCCATACACAAAAAGTCGAACTTTGTTTTTTTTTCGGTTGTAACATTATTAAATAATTTAAGAGTTTCGCCTTACTGGAATTTGTGTAAAGGTATTTTACTTAGTACCTGCACCCTGCGGAGAGGAAGATTGGGAGGGGGAAAATCGCGGATTCAGAGGGTGCACCAGGCGCTCCTCCCCGTTGGCTGCTCTGATAACTTTGCTGTATGCACACACTTAGAATTTTTATCCTTCCACCTGCTGCGTTTCACTACCACCCCTCGGCACTGTTGCCCATTTTGTGGAGCCGCCGCTAGGGACGGGTACCCTGTCTACCTTGGCACACTGCAACTGGCATGTACAAGTTATAATGGGGACGAGACGACATATGGTACAGACGTGTACGTTGCATTACTGTCATTTTATACACGTTCGCCGCTACGTACTTACTCTGCATACGCTATCCATTATTTGCGTTTTCTGTCGATTTGCCACAAACCGACCGCCAAGATTGTCCCTTAAACATGAAATCACTTCCACTAGAATTTATAAATAAATTAAGAAACATTCTGTCTCTTTCTTCTGTGGAGAGAAACGAAGTGCTCGACCCAGTCAGCCACTCTTACGCCGGAATACAAATAAGGGAGATCGGGCTGCATTGTTTGACGTATTCGTCAGAGCCGACAACGGACGCGAACCGGGGATCTCATTGGTACGCAGCAAGGAGCTGCTTAA
The DNA here is from genome assembly GCA_029531755.1 of Holothuria leucospilota. Taxonomy (NCBI): domain Eukaryota; kingdom Metazoa; phylum Echinodermata; class Holothuroidea; order Aspidochirotida; family Holothuriidae; genus Holothuria; species Holothuria leucospilota. Next base: position 37,142,737 of record CM055977.1, on the reverse strand, counting down.
CCGCCCCCCTGCCGGGCATCTCCGTAATGCACCTCTAGTGAATTCCCTTCAACTGTTAAAGGAGAGCTTAGGCTTGCTTAATTACAGTCTCGATTGGACCTGCCCGCCTTCCCACTATCTAAATTGCTGCCTCTCCAAGAAGCCTCTCGAGCAATTCACGTAAGCTCAAGACCCAAATTGTCCGGAAAACCTATCCCTCGATCTTCATCAATTTAGGTAATTGTCCTGGTACTTCTAAAATGGAATTTTAAACGAGGAGTTAAGAGGTTGCGCCGGGGATAGTTGCTCGTACTTGACATAAATTGCTGGGAGCGCAAGTAGAGATAAATGGCAAAACTTGAATAAGATCGAGAACTGAATGTTGAAGATGGGAACGGACACGTATGGGTTTGCGAACGGAACTGCTAGAGATGAAAAACGAGGAGACTTTTCTATACTTTTTGTACTTGATATGAAACTAGTCTTAAGTGTGCATTGGATCTGAAAATTGGGTTAAAAGCAGGTTTTGGTACCTGTCACGGTGTATTTACATAACGGCGTTCGATACTAGTTTACGAGTTTATAAAGCTTTCAACGTCAGTTTGGTTGGAAGTGATGTGGAAACCGTGACCACTTGTCCACTCTTTTATCAAGTAATTACCGATTCAGTGCTGTTGTGAGAGACCCTTCTTAATCATTTACTTTCGATGAAACTTCACATTTTCGACGCTGAAACTGAGCGTTAAGCAAACTTCAAGTGTATAGTCTTATGTAATTGAATCTAAATAAGATATTAGCTCATTGTTTTTCCAAAGGCTGTTCAACTCTCGTGCTGATATGGCTCAACGAATGTGTTAAATTCTGCCAGAGTATATTACCACCCCAAAGTAGGAAATGACAATCTGACAATGATGTTATGGACCTACATAATTTGCAATTTCAATAAAAAATTAAACTATCTTATTTACTTATTTTTAGTTTTTCATTATTTTTTATTTTTTTTCTTATTTATTCTTTTCTTTTTAAGATTTGAGGGGGGTTAAATTGGTGAATTTTAATTGGCTATCTGATTATCCGTTTCAGGAATTAAGTTGTCTGATTCAGGATTTTGTCCGATTCAGGATGTTGTCCGATTCAGGAAGTTTGCTATGCTCTGCAGAGGCGTAGCCGGGGCGAAACCACTAGGGGCAGTTCACTAGCGGAGCACCAATTGGCGTACCTACAGATATTTTGATACCCTGGCGTACCCTTGCTTTTTCATCTGTGCATAAGTGCCATCCTTGAGGAGGGTGCTGAGGGGAGGGGTATATGTAAGGTCTGGCTTAGTTTGAAAATTGTGCTGTCGTTGGCAAAGCTTTGAACTGATTATACTTTACAAATTGTCATTATTTAGTGATATTCTTCCAGTTTTATGGCTGGACGGAAGTCAAGAAGAGAAAGAGATGACACTCTATACTCTTTGAGGAATGTTTGTCTTTGTGAGGTGGCTTGGATGCAAAATGGTGCTATCTTTGGTAAAGCTCGGTAAAGCATTAAATTGATTATATGTTTAGGAATCGTCATTTTTTAATGATTTTTTCTATTTTGGCAGGGTGTAACTGATGGGGATGTAGCCAGGGGAGGGATGACACCTCTACCCTTTGAGAAGTTTTTTCTTGCCCTATAAGTATTTCCTATAGATCGAAAGTGGTGTTATCTTTGGTAAAGATTTGGATAACATGATCTGAAATCTTGATTATTTACTGAATTTTTCGGCTGTGGTATGGCACCCTACCTGACTGGTGCGAGATTCTCCCTGGCCCTCTAAGTACGCCTGCACGGGGAGAGTTACCATCGGTGGGAGCGTAGCCGTAGCGTTGACCTTGAAAGGAAATGTTCGGTCGAAATGTCCCCCAGATAGGGAGGTATGACGCATTTTAGACCTTAAAGGGAGAATGCAGTCACCCCAATAAAGAATTGTATAGTAGACTATCCTACTTCCTGAATGGCTCTTGAGAATCATGTGACAGTATTTTTCTCACTCAGTTGTAAAATTTACAAGGAGCAACTGCTTGGTTTACCTTGAATATGTAATATTTATGTCCTAAAATATTATGAAAGATACTTGGAAGAGAAATAAGAAGAAATTTGTGACATTTAGCTATTGTTTCAAAATAAGTTTGGGGCGACTGCTTTTGACCTTTGAAGTTCCATCGAAACACTCTTTACTTTTGGATTTCATGCTTTAGAAGCAAATTTAGGTTTCAGGAAGAAAAGTTAGATTTCATGTAAAAGAAATATGCAGTCACTCCATTTTGAATTAGTGCACTGATGTTTCGGTATCCGGGTATCCTTTTTCAGGAATGGCTTTTGAGAATCATGTTACAATATGTTTCTCAATGAGGTGTAAACTTCATGTATAGAGGAACTGCATGATTTGCCTTGAATACGTAATATTTATGTTCTAACATATCGTGAAAGATAGTTAATAGTTAAAGGGAATCATAGGCTATTTATCTTTAGATGGCGTATATGCTGGTGTATTCAAGCGGTGTATCTTAGAGGAGAAAGATGGTTCATTCGTCACGAAGAGACCCGCATAAGACTGCGTCCATTGCGGGGGTCAGGGAAAATTTTCTGGGAAAATGAACCCTAATATGCATTTTCCCGGGTTTTTAGGCCTTGAAACCATAATTTGGACAGTGAAATTTTTAGAATTTCAGTATTTTTCTCAAGTAGGCCAACTTATATTTACGATCTGAGAATAACAGGCATCCAGTTGCCGGCAGGCTACGGTCCTGCTCAGTTCAGTTGTCGAACAGTGGTGCAGAGCAAAGAACCTCCATCCTCACAGCCTTTTGGGAAAGTGGCTAAAGACTGGGGATATACTCACGTCCGTCGGATGGGGACGTTTTATGGCGGTCCAGGAGGTTACCTTCATAGCAGTATGTACTCCTCTTTTGACGTTGGTATTACGAGTGCAGCCAACATAGGTCCAGGAGTAATACACGTCCGCCAAGCAGGCAATCCTGAAGGCAGGATTGGGAGCGACTTTAGTACACGCCTGCATCGTATAACCTCTAGTACAAAGGAGAGTAGCACTACTCTAAAAGAGAAGGCGAATCTCGCCGGTGTTCATTCCGCTCATTCTAATATAGGGTTCTCCATGTGCCAATTGGCTTCCTGACCCTAAAACAAACTAAAAATGACAGCTTTTGTGCCATTTTTGTTGTTCTTTGTGTGTGTGTGTGCGTGTGTGTGTGTGTGTGTGCTTGTGCTTTTTTGTGGTAATTTTTTTAGTGAAGATACAAAGTAAAATAATGAATCATGAATATATTCAAATCATACAATTTATTTCAGCACAATTTAAGGACATTTTATACTCCTGACAGAGAGTAACGTTAGCAGGCAAAACATAGCAGATAAAATATTTCCAAAATTTTGTGCGTATTGGGGCCCTATATATTATTCTCGACTTCATAGGGTATTTCAGCGAATAACCATGGTATAAAACGTTCTACAAGCAAACATGGGTCCGTTATCATAAACCTCTGGCTATAGGCCTATTACAATTTGAAAGAAAGATTCACCCCACAGAAGCAGGAAGGCTTATTATAAAATAAAAAGTAAAGCGAAAGATATTTGAAATTGTAGTCAAACTGAAAAACTATAAAAATATAATGACCAAAAAGCCCTTAGTTATTTCTACTTCATCCTAACAGAAAGAAAAAACACACACAAAAAAAAACAACCTATCAATTGTATTAATGGATAGTATATATAGATCCCCGAAATGATTTCAATAACGAACATTTATTGAGCAATATGATCCATGATACTGGTCTGTTGTCGTCGATGGAAATTTTTATGTCATCTGTACATGACATTTTCGATATGGTAGTGTAACCTCAATGGGCTAATAACGTACAATATCATACACTTTTGCGTAGTAAGCTCCATGATACTGGTCTGTTGTTGTCGACGGAATCTTTTATGTCGTCATCTGTAAATGACACTTTCGACATGGTACTCTAACCTCAAGGGGCTAATAACTTGCAATATCATACACTTTTGAGTAGTAAGATCCATGATACTGGTCTGTTGTCGTCGACAGAATTTTTATGCATTTTTCTATAAATGTCATATTCGACATGGTAGTTTAATCTCAAGGGAGTATTAATTTTCAATAACAGATACTAAATTTATAAAAGAGACTTAGGCTATTGACTGATTGAGTAGTAACATATACTGGTCTGTTGTCGTCGACGGAATCTTTATGTCGTCAGTTAATGTCATCTAACATCAAGGGACTATCAACATAAACAAAATATTCATCACATTTATGGCCGTATTGCACCTTCGTAATTGCAAAGTGAAGCTATTGCTGAGTTTTGAAATCTATTGCTTGGTTCTCCTGTCGTCGACAGTAATATCTTTGTCGTCTTCGGCTAATACATGCAATTATTTAATTTGGAAATAAATTGTAAATCATACAAGAAAAGCGAAAGCAAACAGAGCCAAATAACGCATAAAATGAATATTGTAGTGATTCGACATTCTCTAATTAACCCAACAATTGAAACTATATACACTACTATAAAAGATGAAATGGACTGCAGTAGCTATAAAGTAAGATTGATTGCGTCAAAGATGCATAGCTTTATTGTTCTGCTAGTGTCGTCGATGACAGTGCCCTTTGTCGTCTTCTACAGATATTTTATTTCTGCAACGATTATCGGGGCAACCAACGTCCATAAACTATACCCTTCCTGTTATAGAAATAGTGTTCACAAATCATAACAAACATTTCATGAGTTTTGATGCCTGTGGACACTGCTCTGTTGTCGTCAGCAGCATTCTCTTCGTTGTCATCGCCAAACCTGTATATGTAATTCCAAGTTCCTCACCTTCCATAAAAACACAACTGAAAATATAATCACTGCATTAATAGCTAGAATGGGCGGTACTATAATATTGTCTTCGATAGAGTATTTTTGTCTTTGTCTTTTTTTTTCAATTGGCAGTGCAACGTTAGGGGGGAACCAACGTACACAAACTGTTTACACTCTTAATGCAAAAGAGTGAAATTCACTCAAAAAGAGGCTGTAGTTTGGGACCACTCCCAGTAAGAGTGAATTTCACTCGGGGTGGAGTGAAAATTCACTCGAAGTAGAGCGATATATCATTCCATGCGAGTGAAGTATCGCTCTATTTGGAGTGAATTTTCACTCCACCCCGAGTGAAATTCACTCTTACTAGGTGTGGTCCCAAACTACAGTATCTTTCGGAGTGAATTTCACTCTTTTGCATTTAGAGTGTACTATGTTTACTATACTCCCTGCTATAGAGAGAGGATTTTCAAAATTACAAAACCGTTTCATGTGTGATGATATCTATAGAAACAGGTAAGTTGTCGACGCTCCCATTCCATTTGTCGTCATTGATTAACGTCAACATCGAATTGAATATGCCATGTCAACGATTCAGAATTGGGGTTTCTTGTGAGACATATGGAGGACCATCTTGTAACTATATTTCCGTTTGGAATAAGCCTAAAACAAGTATTATTCCAGTCCCTCGATTCTCTGGCGAAGAGCCATAGGACAAAACCAAACGTTCCTCCCGATGGAGTTCTGCTCCCCAAAAGAGCTACGTTACCGAGGGGACGACAAACTTAACTGCCCAACCAGGCTTTCGACTTTCAGACCTCTACATCATGGGTCTGCCATGCGTGGTCCCGTTCTTGACTCTGAATTGACTAACCTATTTACAAACCTTTGACTAATATCTGACTTATTGCACGAAAAGGTCTATAATTATGAGTCACAAGGAAGTCAACGATATTTGGGAGTGGGATTTTTAGAAAACTTGTAAATGTTTAACTCCGAACATGTATTTGTGTCCAATATTCTATATGCATAAGTGTCAGTACAATTGTGGATTGGATTTATACGTCCTTTTGTAAGGTATGAACTTTCAATTAGACATCAAAGTTAGGCCACTTTTTTTCCAAAAGTCCCCTGACTCTCTGGCGAAGAGCCAGGGGCGAAAACCAAACAATACTCCCAAAGGAGTTCTGCTCCCCGAAGGAGTAACAACGTCCCCAAGGGACAACTTTGACTTAACTGACACCACCCGACAGTGGTCCCGTTCTAGACTGGCTGAATAGAACAGGTCCCACCTGGGAGCTCCGCCGTCGTGATCACGGATACTCCTGCGCCAGGTAAGTTAGGCCACCTTTTGGTAGAAATGGCACCATTTGTTTCTAAAAATGTCAATTTCGTCCTATGCCTTAGGCTGGATATTCATAAATGACGCTTTACAAGATTCAGTGAAATAACTCAAAATGTTGAAATTTCTGCCTTCCAACAAGTGGAATTAAGAGGAATATTTTGCTGTTCTCATTCTTTCTAATGGCGTGAGTAACAGTAAGTTACCACTCCTTTAGAGTAACAGCAACACTAGTCGGACATGACAAACTGTATTCAGATTCGTTCTATATGCAATCGATTGCAAAGACAAAAGATATCATATGCACACTGCATATTCATTAGTTGAAGGAAAGTCCAAAATGCGGAACGTTGGAAATGGAAAGACTTAGAGTTCCTACTATTTGTTAGATCTTGAGATAAATTTTACCTTTAACGTGTTTTCATTAGTCGCTTATGTATTGCTCTTGTCATTATCTGTTACATCGACAGGTTATTAAGGTTAAAAAGTAAAACAGAATATCCAGAACAGCCAGATTGCGTGACGTCATTGTGACGACATGTGACGACATTCATGTATCATTATGAAAATGCAGTTCAGCGCCTTTTATGCCTGATAGTGCTACCGCTTATTAGCTATCAATCTAGACAACAGATAAAGTGGACTAATTTATACGGTGTGGACTTGTTAATTGTGCACTTTAGAAACAATCTAAAAAGTACCGGTAATAGGGGAACTAACCAGAATCTTGTCAAACATTTGATTAGATGGAGTTTAGAATTGACTAGCCTAGAGTGGGTTAACCAAGGGCCGATTGAGTTCTTTATTTATAGCCAACTTAGTCATTTTTGGACAAACATATAGGTACACGAGGAGGGGGTGGGAGGGAACTGGGAGCCTGCCCTGTCCTCATTCGGACAGAAAGTTTGTCATTTGGGGGCAACATATATATTCTGTTTTGGGGGCAAATATGGGACTAAAATTTCCGGCACATGTGTTTTTGCTCCCGATTGAGTGTTGCCCTGTGCGCTTATGTTGACGTTATTCCGGTTCAATCCCCTACTGATTAGATTCATTGCAAAATTCAATACATAACGTTCTTAGAATGTTCTTTAAGTTGTTTTGTTCGTTTTTAAATCCTCCTACCTCTAATCTGAAGCATTAAAAGACATTATACCCCCTAACCAGTAAATTATATCTGATATGGTAATTAAGTCTTTCGACAATATCAAACGTTGATCTTTCGAGGAAGTTCTCTAATTTTATGTCATCAGAAGCCTTGTTTTTCCCGATACGTCTTTATAGCATGCGGTGTATAACGCATCATTGATTTTAAATGTCCCCTTGAGGTAGATGGTAAAGACTCTAACCTACATACGCGAAATCTGCTACACCTTGTCGGAAGTTTTATTTCAAACATCTTCAAAGAGATTATTGTATCTTAAATGATTTTTCGTTTACCTTGATTTTTATTTCCAATTCTGAGCTTAATAGCCTTAGCGCGGGAATGACATTGCAACTGCAGAGCCGATTAAATATCATTTCTTCTTTAACAGGTTTAATTTACCTATTTTCGATTTACGCTTTGTCTTCTAAGCATGCGCACTTGGTCATCTGTGGTTTGTTATTTGGGTATTGCATGATTCTTCGTTTGAGGTAAAAGCTACATAAAGTAGGTCGAACGCGTAGGAAGGATCATGAAAAGAATAAAAAAAACCCTCAAATAGAGGGGGTTTTGATCCTCAGAATCCAGGCGTGGGCACGGTGAATGAAGAATAATATTCATCTTTTAGAAAGTAGCCGTAAGGATGGAATAAGACAACCTTAGATTAACGCCCTTAAGTATCTTCAGATGCATAGATAATCGTTTCAATGTATGCTGGCAGGCCTCTGAACAAGTTTAAATTAGACTAACTAAATTTGTTACGGAATGTGATGGCAAAGATCGTCTTAGAAAACCAGACAAATGTCGGTAGACCAATTTGTCACAAAAAGATCTTCTCTGTTTATTTGATCGGTCATTCCTGGTTACAAATTTGACTCAGTTTCGTGGAAATTTGAATGAACGCAATAGAATGCTCTTCTTATCCTATCCGTTCATTTTGTGTTCTTTCTTCCATATGCGTGTAGAAAACTTTACTTGTAGGCCTACAGTGCTATAGCAAGAATTTGAACATGTAGCCTATAGCCGATCTGAGATTCGGATGTTCTCAACAGTTGCGAGCGCAAAACTCGTGCTTTATGCAAATTGTGCACTCATATCATCTGAAGTCAAGTCGCAACAACCGAAGGGCGAATACCTACTACCAATGAAGTTTTGTCCAAGTAGTGTGAGTTGTACGTAGGTTATCTTCTGTCATCAGAATATGCAAGTCAACAAGTACAAGACAGGCTGTGGTAGAATGGATGAGGCGGTGGTATTTGAAGCGAAGAAGCTTAGCAATCGGGTCGTCGAGTGGCAGAGTGGTCTATTCCAGCTGCTGTGCACCAATGTGTTTCACATGTGCGTGGGTTCGAATCCCGCTCGATGTACGTGGGTTTTTCTCCGGGTTCTCCGGCTTTCCTCCCACTTGGCATAGGCTTGCCTCTAAAATCGGTTGCCCAGCCGACGAAGTCGGTTGCGCGCCGGACTGAAGCGCCTTCGGGTGGACCAGTTAACTAGCCGATTTTTTTTCCCAACCGGGAGGTTCGGGGTTCGATCCCCGGCTGGATCAAGGCAGGGTGGTTTTTCATCCAAGAGCAACCTACGGTTTCCTCTCTGAACTGACGTTTCGCAAAAACCAAATTTGATCTAAATTGTTGAGATGGTTAGCCACCCGACATGAAGGGGTACTTTAAAAGTCACTAGATGCCGTCTCATTTGTGGACGCCATGAATATGGTGTCGTAGGATGACTACCATTCAAGGCCTACGGATTAACATTACGCGTGCAAACCTTTTTGTTATTGACCTTATCTCAGATAAGCCTCTCATTTAACTTTTTTGTTACTTACCCATCCATTTACCCATTACCACTCTTTACTTACCCATTTTTAAAGTCACTTACCCACAGTCTGTCACGCACCCATAACTTCATAATGTATACAACGACGTTGACTCCAACGTACCATATCGAGATTAGACGATCGCGCAAAGTATATAAAATGCAATAAAATACAATCTTCTCAATTTCCATTTTATTTCTTTTTGAAAAGCATATAAATTAATTGGACACAACTTTACGGCTAATACTATGTGTCAAACCATGTGTTTCACTTATCCACGGACTTAATCCCGCGTTTACAACGTAACTTTCCGCAAGAAAATTCAATTACCGCTGGTAGGTGGGTAAACGTTGAACGCAAGCCCAGTGTCTCAGTTACCCGATTGAGTATGGTCTGCAAATAATGCTGTACCCCATTTGCAAAGGGGTTTTCGTTACAATCGTTTAATAAACCCAGTAAGCTTAAGACTATATTATATTAATAAAAAAGTGTCAAATCACTCTTTAAGTGCATGCTGATCCAATGCCATCAATATCAGCTTTAACCAATATCCGAGATTTCACAGCCCAGTATCGGCCAATATTGATACGATACCGAAATTGCATCAATTACGGTAATTGACTATAGCTTGGTCCATAATAAATGCTACATCATGGTTTAACGTGTTTTAACTGAGGTGCAAAATTTACATTACAGTTTAATCTCATATTCATTGCATCTGCTAGGTACCGTGTTCGATAATTCAGGTAAAATTTACCGCGATACCGATAGTAGAGCAACTTGACTAACGTCGGCAGAGACTGATGGTGAATTATGACAATCAGTCCAAGCACTGCCTAAAATAACTCAATTAAAAGCTTACCTAAAATAATTAAGAAGTTAAGATGATTTACATATGTATTAAAGTTTAGGAAAAGTCATCATTTCACATTAGCAGAAAGTAGTCAAATAGGTGTCTGAATGAACAAACAAACGGCCAACGACGTTTGATTAATTTCGAACCAGTTAGGACAAATTATACATATGGATAAATTATTTTACTATTAAGTATAAATTGAGCAATGCGTCTTATTCATGAGTTGGGGGTCGAATTGGCATCAAGGTAAGTTGCAGGTATTCGCTGCGTACAATAACCGGCAGGTCTGTGGTCGGTTGGTCGATTCCGACACCGTTTTAGCTAACTTGATTTTGACAATGAAATGATATCTAGAAGGACAGACTTCAGACGATCTATTCAGGTAGTGTAACCGTTCCTGTCCGCTGTTCCACGTTCCTCGCAGGCTACATACAAGCGTCCATTCATCAATAAATGCATTTTTAAGTCATACAGTCTTGGCCACTTTGTTATCAAATTAAAGAAAGACGACCACAGAAATTGATTAGATTGTGTTCGAGAGTATATTACATGTACTATATTTGCGACCAGCTACGCAGGCTGGTGATACCTTATCCTAGCAGGCCGGTTTAAACTTCCACATTTTCACGCGCTGCAAAAGCTGTAAGGACCATAGTCATCCCTTGCTCTTCTGAGTCATTTACAGACATTGCTCAGAGTTGAACAGTATCCAACTTCCATAGCTTCAAAGTCCTGCACTGAAGTGTGAAACGGCCTTACATGACTCCCGCATACGTCACAGTGTTAAGGTGCGTTCATACCAAAATCGAAATCTGCTGCGTTTTGCGGCGCGGGTGCCGCAAAGCAAATCACTTTGTACGTATTTCTATGTACCCGTTCACACCAAAATCGCGTTTCGAAAAGCGTTTTGCGGGAAACACGGCGGGTTCCGCATCGATCGATCTCAGACTGATTCAAAGCGGGAATCGTGCGATTTTTGTTCGGAGAACAATGGTAGCTGGCCATACAATAGGGTTCTTGGCACACAGGTGTTTGGATTTTTCATTGTGCTGTGCAGACTGCAGAGCATGATGCCCGAGAAGGATGTTGGATAGTTAAATGTTTGAGAGTCGAAGATGAAAGAAAATTCCCAATTTTTTGGGGCAAAATTTGTTCTAATTAGAAACGCAATGGTTTTTAGGCATTTTATATAAAGTAAAATAGCCAAACAAATCTTCAATTGTTAGGTTAGGCTAGTGCAAGGTAATGTCTCTATTCTTACACTGCATAATTTGTTGTATGTTTGTGCAGGGTAGCTTTTTGGAGGGAAAATCAAATAATTTTCATTTAGGCAGGACGGAATGAGTCGCACCCTTAAGTTTCGACCCAAAGGCTGTAATTCAGTGACATTGATCGGTACGGATCTAGAGGCCAATACAGGGGCTAAGGGTAGAAGCTTGAAGAAGCTATGGGGTATTCACAAAATTGTGAGCATTAGGATTAAGTATTTCAGTATCTTAAAATGGCTTTGAATAGTTAAATAGGCCTATGCAACAAACAACCCCCACCACCACCATTTCTCCCTCTTTTTTTTTCTTTTTTACAAATGCCAACTTTCAGTGGATTGTTGATGATGTTGGATCGAGCTTCTTGGAAGTATAAAATTGGGGTTATTTCATTAAACTTTGACATGAATATTGTACTTAAGTTGTCCAAAGGAGAAGAAAGGCGTATACAGAAACAATTATCTTAGTTCTGTCGAAGATTGTGTCAGGCTGAAGCGCTACGAAAAAGAATTACAGTTAAAAAACTGCTTAAGGTGTTATCTCATTTTTCATTACAAACAGTATCCATGTCGTGCCCTTCCCTTCCCATGTCACTAAACAGTTGTTGATTTGTGAATTTTGTTTACCAAAACATAGTTTTCATTCCCTTTTTTAATTATTGATATATTTTTGGCCCGTGCGTGTACAAAAAGAGCCATCAAATGTCCCACATCATCTTCAGCGTAGCCTATTTTACAAGTGACTATCAAAAGCCCGCTGCGGGAACCGTCGCGTTTTCCCGCTGCAGTGTGAACCCTCTGTTTTGCGGGAAACGCCGCGTTTCCCGCGGCGGGAATAGCGCGCGTTTTTGGTGTGAACGCACCTTTAAGGTGCGTTCACACCAAAACCGAAATCTGCTGCGTTTTGCGGGCGGGACGCGAAATTTTTTCCCAAGACAATTAGAGGCAATTTTACACCAATGAAAATTTTGAAAATCTCCCCATTCGTTCTGAGATAACAAATTTCGCGTCCCGCCCGCAAAACGCAGCAGATTTCGGTTTTGGTGTGAACGCACCTTTAGGCGACCGCGATGTTGCACATTTGAGGAAGTCAGTGGTAGTGGTTGCTTGCAGTTGGTGACATATGGCAGTATGGTCACGGTGTGTGACACCTGTTCGGAGTCAGTCGGGGAATGCATCTCCTGATTATCATGGTAACCCATCGCACGTCATGGGCTGAGAGGTCTGTGACTTCAAAATGGGGCAGCACCAAACAAGCCGATGAAAACAAAGTATTACACGTATACACAGCAACGTAATCCGACTGGGTTTGTTTTCATCGGCTACCTGAACTTTGACCAAATGCCCGTATGACCGCCCTGAGTACTACTGCTCAAGCGAAAGCCATCACGTTACTGCACTGATCCTTGGGCGATGCGTCTACACAATGTTTTCACCCCGACGCATTATTGTGAAGTGTGCTGTCGACCAAATCCATGTACTCTTGTGCCTTGTTAATAGAACATTAACAAGAAAAACCCCTTGTTTAATTGCAAATGGAGTAAAAGCAGTTTCGCCTCTCGATAATTCAGATGAATCACTGTTAAGGGGGAAACTGCCCTGACTTTATCTGGATATAATATCAAACAACTGTGGGAAAGAAACTTTCATTACAGTTAAATATTGATAATGAGGTAACTTATCACCAAACTGTTTACCAACATGACCGGGCATATTAATATACGGAAAATGAATGACTTTCCCAAAAGTGAAGTTAGTGCTCCCCTTTAGCCCCCTAGTTGAAGCAACTCGTGATTTTCGTTGGTTGACATAGGCCTAGATTGCTAACTTCGAACCGACATATTTCTCGACATTAAGCCTACAAAGCCATCACCTGAATATAGCAATGTAAGGTTCCCCATTCACATCTTAACTTGGAGGAAATCAAGGTTGAACTGTTCACGATGAAATCTAACGGTGATGTAATAGTGTCAGTTGTATTGACCCTAAAGGCCGTACGAAAACAAAAATCCAGCAAAAGTAGGGGAAGCCTCTTGTGAAACATCTATCTTCGGGCGGCGCTTTACGACATGGAGCCGTTTGTATTAGAATGCAAATTAAAGGAGGGAAAACGCCTGCTAATGATGTTTATACCTCTCCGCCCTCAGTGAGCACAAAGCTGACAAAATGTCCGTCTAAATTGCTCGATAAAGTGCCTTCTATTCCTACAAATCTAGTCCAGTAATCAAATGAATAAATTACAATGTAACTTCAACTTGGCTGTAGGCAGTTGGGTAAGGAACGCCAAGGTCGCAACAAAAAATAAATCGTGAAAGCAATTAGCGTCTGTACTACTTAAAGTTGATCGCTTACATGCAACTTTGCCTCTTTCTTTTCATTTAATCAAGCTTTTTAGCCAATTCTAACATTTTTACGAATTTCTGATGAGAGTTACGTGTTTCTAGTTTCCCACAATTTAGAGAGCGATGCATTTTAGATGAGCTCGCTGTGTGCAATGAGGTCCTGCGGTATTTTATTTTATGGAGGTTTTCAGTTTTATCGACTTGCTAAATAGGCAGAGATAATACTCAATGCGTCCCCATTAAACATAGTGGATAATACGGCTGAAGTTTGCGAATTTTAGGCCTAATTGCTGAGCGTTAAGTAATCCTATTCCAAGGCTAATTTACTGGGATCGTATTGTAACAAAACCCATTTTGATTCTTGGCAGTTTTGTCATGCCCTTCATTAGCATGGTCTTCATGCAAATAAGTACAACACTTGGCACGTGACAATGTAACTAGGGATTTCAAACAATATTCTTCACATTTGTTGCAATTTTACTTTTCATTTTATTTCGTTTTAGGCCCGTCTCATGTTATTCACTTATTTTAGGGGTTGGTGTGGATGTTCATCTAGATAGCTTAACATTCCATGCAAATAAATATGTAGCTCATATTATATTCTCTGCAAATCACACCGACTGAGGAAGCTATGTCAAACGTGTTTGAGGCAAGTCGGGTTTCCAACATCTGAACACTTTCAGTGTAAAAAGAAATCAGAAAAAATAACTATATAAACCCTTAAAACGAACTGATCCAGCATTACATGAGAATTCATCGAGAATGCAAGGAACAACGATAAGTCTCTGTTCTTTAGAAAAACCTTCCCGTGTAAAACCAGGGAGTTGTCAGGGAGCCCTGGCAACTCCATGGTAAAACAGAAGATCACAAAATTCAAGTGTTGGAAAATGATGATCTTTGGCCAGATAGATATTTTGTTTTTCAAATTAAAAAGTGTCAGTCGTTTGCTAAAAGGCATTTGATACAACATCGCTTCTTCTATATCTCTCTTTTTCAGGGTGACGAAAGTATCGACGTTACTGAAATTGCCGTCAGGCTTTCTGTTATCAAGACTCTCTGTTAGATAATTCCATGCATCCAGGTCTGTAGCCAAGGGGCAAGGGGTTCAGGGACGCCCCTCTAGAACTTCACCCCCTAAGTAAGAAAAAAAAAATATTATTGCCTTAACGCAATTTTTGACCCCCTCATTATATATATATATACATATGTTTGTGTGTGAGGGTGTGTGCACCGTAAATATGCCCCCCCCCCGAACATATCACGCTCAATTCTGTACCTTGTCGTAGCACAGGCCTAGCAGTAACTGAAGCCGAAGCCCGGATTTTGCACTAACACGACGTCCTCTAAAGCTTTCACCATATTTATTGTTTACAGGTTAGCGTATAAGCCTAAAATCACAACATTTACTTGTGAACAATATGTTTGGAATGAGGAAGGTCCGCCAATAGGTGGGTCAGCCATAATTTTCATTTGGGCCAAACATCATGAAGCAACCTCAGTACCGTTCAGAATAAACGAATACGCCTTCGCCCGGGCGCCCGGCATAGTGAGAAGAAAATGTAAACACATCTACTATAGTCGTTACCAGGAAGTGACGTCACCATGCCCAGTCCATACTCTAACACCCTAAGAAGTAAGGTTCATTTTGGTAAATCATGTATAGAGAAGTTTTAGTTGGGTAAATATTAAAAAATATGCTAATTTTATTAAAACATGCTAATTTTTGTATGGTTTTTTTGAAATTTTAATCTTGCTACGATATCTTTTAACTGTTTTTTAATTCATACAAAATGATTTGATCCTTTGTTTACCGTTAATGTGCATTATTTATGATTTGAAACATAATGGGAGAATTTGAAAGATTTTATCTAATGGTTTATAATGAGATGACGTGACTACCTGTCTCCTCTAGGGAATTAAGAATTTGTCATGCTGTTCATAAGTGAAAATATTAACTTCAAGAAATATACCAAACGGGCATGGAAGAAACTTATTTTATTAATAAGTGAGGATACCATTAAAAAGTCGCCTAAAGCCATCTTATTAATTAAAGGAAAATATCGCGTCTATATTGCATCAACTTGGCATACACAAATATAGCTTTCATTATTATGAAATCATTCGGTCTTACCTATAAATTCTGGCTATTCCTTTTCTTCCCCAACAAATGTTATTTAACACCAGAGATATAAATGTTAGATCAGCTGAAAATGTGAAGTTTCATTGAACAAATTATTCTTGCGCTGCAGAAAAGTGACTTTCTTGAACCTTATTTTTGAAAACGATGTTACTTATGATATTAGTTAGCTACCTTATTTCGCCTATCATTCTGTGTCTACAAATCAAAGTGTTAAAGATCAGTGTTGTATACGAGTCATGACTCGAGTCACTAATTTTCAAAAGGGAAATAACTCGAGCAATTGTATCATAATTTTTCTCATAGAAATAATACAATGACTCGAGTCACTGACTCGAATCGAGTCACATTGAAAGTAGTAAATGACTCGACTCGACTGCAAAGTTGAGTGACTCTTTACAACACTGTTAAAGATATGAAAATTTTCTATGCCACAAACGCGATGTTTCCCTTTAAGCTACTTTGCTCCAAGACGTTTGCACTGTACTGCACAGTGTGGGAAAGGTTGTGTATGGGCACCTCTACGTGAATCCAGTCACTAACGATTATGAATTCGGAAGATATCTGAAGGCCAAAATTAATGCAGATTATCTGCTAAAGATCACATGAAAATTCTTTCTTTTGAGCTTCTTTCGCTTCCTGTAAGATATCATATCTTCAAAGAGTTGTAACCTGTAAAGGTAAAGGAGACTTCTGTCAGGGCAACAAAATGACATCATAACTCACTGGCAAAGTTTGCGAACTATTAGTTGTATACACCCTGACCTTCTGCTGGAGGGATGGGATTCTCTTCCCTTGTGTCATTGGTAAGTGTAAAGGTATTTTAAGCATCGAAACAACCGTCAAACATGCGATACTTGTACCCGATAAGACGTAGTTAAATCACAGTAACATCGCATCCACTTGAATCTTATCTCAGTCAATTTCTGATGGGGTGACAACCACCAAGAAACATCCATTTCTGACGAACGCTGCCAATTCATGAAGGGGATATGGCGGAGTAGCCTACATATGTCCAATATGGTAAGGGAAGCAGTAACAGTCGAAATACTTTCGGCCTTTTCAGCCTGTAGGCAGGTATCATGATATGGGGCGGGGGTGCCAGGACTTTTTAAGGCGTATTGACAAAGGCTGGTCATTGTGGCCCCCAGTGGCGCCGGCACGGGGGGCATGGGGGACGCGTGCCCCCACAATCGACTTCAGATTTTTTTTTTGAAAATTTTAAAATGATCCCAAAAGGCGTTTAAGCTATAGATTCCTGTAGGGGGTAGGGTGAGGTGTATTTTCGACCAAGTGATGGATCTACTGTAACCATTTTCTATCACAAATGGTTCTAAAACTATCAGATTTATCGCAATCTTTCTCAAACTATCAAAATTTTCGCGCTCGCCGCTCGCTTCAAACCTTACCTCAGTATTGTCCTTATTATCAATAATTTCCGGGAGCAACTCCCCCAGAAGCACAGCAACAAAAGTTTAAAACTGTTTTATCTTATTTAATGAAAAATTTCGGCTCGCTTCGCTCGCATTCGTTACGGTTTTCACTCCATCTCATGACCATTATTAAGGTTATAATACATGCAACAATTCTGATCACAACACTTTTCCGAAAAACAGAAGTACATCTTCAATCTCTGTTGGGGCCTATGGGATCTTTCAATCTAATTTGTAGCATGATGTGGAAGGTTGAAAGTACGTATTTCCCGTTATACATTTGTCAAAAAATTTTACCGCTTCGCGCGCAGCCATTACCGGTATAGATGTTGATTGTTTATACAGTTACGACGAAAAAAAAAATATTCTGACACGCACTTTTAGTCCTTAACATCTTTTGCTTTACCTATCAGGGAGGTCTAATATCACCTCCCTGCACCTATACTCTCCCTCCCATTCCCCATTGCTGGAAGCTGTTCGTCTGGATTTTCGTCCGAATTTTCGTCCGAACTTAGTAAAATACTATAGTTGTAAAGTGCTCGGCATCATACTCTGTAGTATCATTTGGATTTCAGGTAATAGGCTAATTATCTGTCACATCATTGCCTAATTTTATATAATTAATCCAGAGCTTCCAGGAGGCACTATAACGGTGTCTGCCAGCCTTAGATACCCTTTTATAATGCACAGTGAAGCAAAGGAAAATTTTCGTAATAGTCCAAGAATGTTTCTGTGGACTCCACGCACGCATTTTTACTTAAAAACTTTCCCCGAATAGAAGGCATTAAAGTAGCCAATAGACCCTTTGCCAATTAGCAATTACAAAGGATTATGGGACAGAGTTTTGGTATGGGTTGTTTTTGTCAATGGCATTTTACTGTGGACAAAAACGACGTACACCAAAATTATATCCCACAATCCTTTGTAATTCCTATTTGGAAAAGGGTCTATGGAGGGGGGAGAGGCTTCAGGAGGTTTGTTGATCTCTAAGACAACATACTCCCCTAACCAAAAATTAGAATCCACTACATTATGGACATTTTACAGCCATATATGATCAGTTCCGAAAATATCCCAGAGATAGCACAATTTTGCATACTGGCATATGAGCAACTTTTGTTAACAAAAATTTCTCAAAGGGGAGGGACACCCCCAGAACGGCACCTGTATGTTGTGATAAAGGAAGGATCTCCCACTGCTGTAGGCCTGTACTATGCGGGGGAGCACACTCTCCTCTTTCACTTAACCAAATATTAGAACTCACTAAATAAAGGATATTTTTCCAGCCATATATGATCAGTTCCAAAAATACCCATAAGATAGCACCATTTTGCATCTAGGCAGGGGGAGGGGGTCCTTCCCCTTAGACCCCTTGGAGGGGGTTCCCCCTCCCCCAGGACGGCACCTTTATGAAGTGACAAAAAATATCCCATGCTGTTGTATACAAGCGCAGGGACGCACAGAATGGGTTCAAATTTACGCAGACTGGGGTACTGAGGTGGCATTACGACGTCATGTTCTGCCCCCCCCCCCATCACCAAACCCTGGCGGCGCCACTGGACTGGCTTCTGGCAGTCTATTTAAAAATTGTTGGGGTGCATGATGGTCCGTACGAGAAGAGGGCTTTAGGTCTGAAGTGACAGACTGAAAAATGTAAAATTAATCAAAGTATACTGTGATTAAATGAACGGTTTAAGCTGATATTTCGGACATTATATATGCGGAAATTAGAGGGAAAATAGAGTCTCTCAATTTAAATTAAAGTATACCAGGGTATCCTATTTCAGGAATGGCTCTTTCAAGTCATGTGACCACATTTTGGTTACCAAATTGTAAACATCCGTGTAGAATAAATCCTTATTTTACCTTAAATATTCAATAATTTATGTTGGAAAACATCATTGAAGGTAATTGAAAGTGAAATAAGAGATTTGAAAGATTCAGCTGATATTTCAAAATAAATTTTTGATGATTGTTTATTCCCTTTAATTCAAACATTTTGGTTAAGTGTAATTTGAATTCGATTACTGTGTGACTGTAAAGTATTAGTTGTTGAAGCCATGGACGAAGGAAGCTCTTCGAGAAGGGGGAGGGCTGAACCTTATTTCGGATCGAAGTCCTGGGGAAAGGGTCTAAGGGGAGGGGTTGTCCCCCTCCCCTTGGAAAATTTTTGGTTATTTGAGTGTCCTCAGATGCAATTTGGTACAACATTTTGGACAAAATTTAAGGAAAATAACTGCAAATTTTTGACATTTCTTACAGAAGAGACAAATAGTAAGGGGTTTTTGCCCTTGGATCTTAGGGGGCTGAAGCATACTTCAGCCCCCCACATTTTTGACTGAGGGCTAAAGCCTCCAGCCCCCTTCCTATGCCTATGGTTGGAGCTGTGCTACATTTTTTGCCATAGTGAACTTTAAGCAAACAGGAGTGACGTCATATCCTCATATTAATACACATTGTTTTGTTCTTTCTGCAGGCTTTTCAATCTATTGTTTGACCTTGAAGTTTATAGGTTTTTCAACTTATCTACACAGAGTACGTGCTCTTTGGAAAATTTTCATTTCCGTCAGAAAGTTACATAATCAGTCAGATTACCGATTACGGTAGCATCAGATAATGGTAGCATAAGATTATATTAGCATCAGATAAAAGTCGCATCCGACTATGGCAGGGGTGGCGCCAGGTGGGGGCAGGGGACCATAGTCCCCCGTCGGGGAAGGCTTCCCCCACCAGTAGGGGAAGTTTCCAATTTCATCGGGGAGCCTTAGTCGGTACGATAAATTATGTATTTCCCGGCAGGGACCAGTCACCCCGACGGTTTACCTGTATTTCTCCAGAGAGGGCAATTTTTTTCAGTAGGAACCCAAATTCTCGGAGCGCTTCGCGCGCTGTAGGTTTATTTAAGTTTTTCTATTGTTCCGTTCCATACAGCTACAGTACAAACCCTTTCCACCTTACCAAGTGGCATGTTGGTAGAGTGTACAATGATATGTCAAGTTCGGGAAGTTCATCCGATACCGCATAGCCTATAACTAAAGTTCTCTTGAGTGTGTCGTGCATTCCGCACGGAAAGCGACTCGCGGACTGAAGTTTGGCCTCTATTTCATCGGCAGACGGGGTGGTTTCGATACAATGCATATTATCCCCTATAGGGCCCAACCGCCTCGGTAGTTCAATTTATTTTAGCTCCAAATGATTACAGATTCTTCTTTGTGTAAGCCTACCCAAAATTTTCGCGCGCTTTGCAATTTCTCAATTCGGATTCCCGGCATTAACACTAAATCATCACGCAACTCGCCACTTCAAGTATATACGGATATTTGTGCAAAACATACCCTGCAATGACATGGTAGAAAACAAAGGGTTTTCTTCAAATCCCCTCCTCAACCGACTCCACCCCCGTCGACATCGGGATGTCAGGGATTCGTATCGCTACCCCCTCCCCCGTCGGGCAATCCTGGCGCCACCCCTGGCTTATCGATTATGGTAGCATCAGATTATTGTAGTTTAACCATCAGATTACTGTACAGGGCTTTTTAACATAGATACTGGGGACCATGACCCACAGTCTCATACACAGACTCCCCACTCAGCTCATTGGCCCCCATTACGTCCCTTTTTGGAAAATAAAATATAAAATATAATTCAATTTACTAGTAAGCCATGGGAAGTGTCATTTCCGGAAATCTGAGCAGGCATTTTTCTGAAAACTTTCTTCGTAGACTACGCGCCAACCAATGGTGGCCCTCCGCTTAGATGGTCCCTTTCGTTAAATGGGCCCCATTAAAAATTCTTAAAAATGGCCCTGTTACTGTACAGTAGCCTATCGGTTTATTACAGCATCGGAGTTTTTTAACCTCGGATTATGAGAGGCTGAAAGTATGGTAATAGTAGCAGGTTACGGTAGGATCAGATGGAATCATCGGATTATAATGAATCTGAGTGGATGTAAACTTCTAAGAAAAGAAAACAGTGTTTGAGAAGATGACATAGCTACGCTTCAGGTTCACTGCAGGAAGCAGATTTGGTAACTTCATTTGCTTGAATATTACCAACTATGGTACGCAAAGGAATTTCATGCAATTTCTCACATTTGTGGTTAAAGAACCATTTTTGGAAATATTTTTTCTAATACTTTCAAACGTATCCTAACCCACTCTTCTCGTCGCGTTGAAACTGATAAGTCAGAGAAACTAGAAGTTCGAACTCAAAAACTTAGAACTTGTTTTTATTCTGTTCATCCTCTCACCGTTAACTTATTCGAGAAATCCAGCATAGATGCCTAAAAAAGTCATTATCATCTTTAAGCAATTTGGATCCAAGACCATTATCCCCAAACTCATCAACAATATTTTTTGCTCTCACAAACGACCCCCAATTGTAAAGGTTTGCCCTACTTTGTTCTGATGACGGACATTTTAATCAGGCACATGTAATAATCATTTTTAATTGCTGTTACAGTAGATACTACAATAAAACAAAAACGATGTATAATTTTTTGAGCCCCGTTTTCTTGCAAATTTATTCCCCTTGATCACGGACTAAATGCTTTTTCCTGACGAAATGGGTTCACCTAAAGCGGGTACTAAAAGGATGGAACTGTCAGACAAGTGATGGATTTCTCTCAATATGCAAGGGCAACAATTTGACTCTCTTATCGTTTTAGTTATCGCATCATTTTCGGTAATGATGGCATCGCAGTACAACACTTAACTCAAGGTAACTCTAGTTAGCAGAATGCAAAAGAACTACTTAAGCGAGGCCGTTCGTTAATGAAAGAAAAAGATCACAAAAATGTTAATCAAATCGACGACTCGCCTGTGGTAATTACTCATAATAGGTGCTTTCCACCTACATATGACAAGAAAAAGCCGTGCGAGTAACATATGTAAGTTAATCACATTGTATAAAAGAGGGGAAATTGATGCGTCAAAGAGTTTTGCTTTAAAGAAGAGGAGCTTATAGCTTCTGGGCACAAAATGTTCGTGCGTCGTATAGGAATATCGTCGTCGGCTTAACATGTATTTTAAAATTCATCCAATGACAGTTTCGCTTGAAAAATGAAAGCTCTTCTACAAGAATTAGAGAAATCGTTTCTCATTTGGACAAAATTATTCATCTGACGGGAAGGAAAAACAGCAATTTTGCAACCAAATTTGTCAGTCAATTTTCCTAACTTTTGTGTGAAAGAACTTTTTAGTTAGGTTTAGTTAATACCGTGCACGTCATTGCAGAGTTTCATCCAAATTTTCGCATGGGCTACCGAAAAATACAGGCCTATGAAAGGACATAGTCACAAGGGAGGTGAAAGACATAAAATTTCCCTCACTAGTAAACACTGCTAGCCTATGACATGAATTTTGCCCTTGAAAAGAACCTTTATTTCCCTGAAATCGATATTTTTTGCTCATGGGGTATGTCGACGCTACGCACACCCCATTCCATACCCCTGAGATAAAAAACCGTGATTTCTGGCAATGCAATCTTGGGATAGGGACATGGAATAACGGACTGAGATCGGCAAATCACGTTTTTACGTACCCTCACCACCGACACGAAAGGGAGTTCTTTAAGAAAAAGCAGCAATTGTCTGTACTGTGATGGAATAATTTCATTTTTCAGCTTAGATCATACAGAGTGTATCCTCTGGTACTGTACTGTCGTGACTTGCAGAATATCTGTAACCTGTCTTTATGACAAGGTTTCTTTTTCATCTCCTGAAACGGTCTCGGTCAAAGTGGTCCAGTTGTTACCTCTTTTTGCCCTCCCCCCCCCCCCCCCCAGTCTGGATGACATGGCATTGGATAGGATGAAATTCCTTCAAAGTTTGTCAAACATTGCACCATTTTGCATCTAGGGCACTTTAAATAGTCAAAAAATTTTCAAACGGGAGGGATTTCCAAACGTGAATCCCCCTCCCCTTAGACCCCCATCCCAGGACACTGATCACTAACATTCACTTTCGCCCCTCCCCCTTTCAAAAAGCTTTCTACGCTTATGGCTTGTGAAGAATAATATAATTTTAATTATGCATGATAGGCAATTCAGAGTAAGAAACCTGCATTTATTCCAAACTTGGGTTTGAGTAATTGGTGTTATCTTTTATAGTGTATAGCTCTACGTTATATTTCGTTTTCTTTCCGTAAAATAATTATTTAGTCAAAAGAAAGTGATTTAACCTCAGTTTTCTGTGTATGTTATGTAGGTTAAAAGGAAAAGGTAACATTTCCCTCCCTTGATTCTAGATGGCTATATCTTTTTTTTTTTTTTATTTTTTTTTTATTTTTTTATTTTTAATGTTTTCGCTAAACGATCGACTAGTTGTGGACATCTTAAAGAAATGTCCATCAGTCACATGTGGACTCAGCGTAGCTGTGCAGGGCAAGTAGTCATACCGATTAAACTTAACTAATATTGACTGCACAACCCACCACGTAGTTTCGTCACATGCTATGATCGTAAATCGATTTCTTTTTGTTCTTTCGCAGCTTGACAAACACAGATTAAGGTATTTATTACCTCTAACCGTACAACAGAAAACTTCCAAAATTTCGATAAACTATCAATTCATAATTACCTACATTAATCTACATTTTATCTGAGTTTTCATGAATAATAAGCAATAAATTCGATTTTATCTGCTCTTACCTATACAACAAATTGGGATAACGATTCCCCAAGTTGACAGGCGTAATCGTGGTGCAACAAGGTCATTCGATATAACTAGCACCTCTGTCTTCCAATTTACCATGATCCCGCAGAGCGAAGGTCGATTGTCCTCTTTACGTCTACCACACTATACTACCTTGGTTGGCAGAAGAGACCAAACAGCCAGCTACGCAGCTTACACCGACGTCTGATTCAGCATTACGGAACATTCGCATAAAGATTTCGTAGTCGCCTCAAATCCCACGACATCCCTCTTCTGGGTACGACGTACCCTAGTCGACATAAAATTGACGATTTATGGAGAACAGAAATCGTTTCGAACGATCAACTGAGTCAAAGTTTCGATGGGGTTGCGTGGGAATGGTGACGATTGTCTAGTCCTGTTCAATGACCAGAAATATGACTAAGAACTGACGCAGAAATGACCCCTTTAAAGGTCAATTATCATGTACGTTGTCACCATAGTATGGCTACACCACCCCAAGGAGGGATCTTGTGAAATTTTCGAGGCAAGAATTTACCACTTCCTTTTCACGTTAGAAGCCTAGTATCGTTTGAAATTTTCACTCATGTCTAATAAGTTGGAGGGTTTTACGTTTTAAAAATGTAGGCCTATAGGTAGTTTTGGAGCCAACAGAGAGACATGCGGAAAAATTTATCACAAAGAAATATTTAACTAAGTAACATTAAATATGAATTAAACAGAAATTGATACTGTTTTCGTGTTAAGCCTGCGTATGACCGGAAGGGGTGGGGTTGTAGCTTCCGTTTTAGATCCTTTTGGAAATATTAGTTTTTAATTTTATTTTTTATTAATTTGTTTAGTTTTGCGGCAAAATAATAACATTTAAGTATCTCACATTTCGAGATGTAGTGCTCACCCCCCCCCCCTCCTCCCCTAACTGAAAGTAGTTCCGGAGCTTTATGATTTTTATGTCAAAAGCCTACCGTTTGTTTGGAAGTTTACATCTCAGTTTAGGAGGGTTTGAAATTTGAGCATTTGTAAAGCCTCAAAATACACTTGAGAGGACTGAAGAAAAAACTAAAAAGTATCTACCTTAGCACTATCTATATGGCATGTTAGTGGAAAAGCAAACTTTCGAATGATTTAACTTTCAAAACTGGTATAGGAAGCTGCATCTTTTGGTTAGAGACAGCTTTTGTATACGAAGAGGACACTTGGTCGTAGGGTGGGGGAAGGGGTTGGTGGCATGTAACCATAGTAACCACAGTAACCACCGGTGTTATCCTTATGATGAAAAAACACATGTTAGTACAAATAAATTACATGTTTATTCATTAGACAATTTACCCTTGCAAGGGTTCGGAGGGTACGAACCCCACCTCGCCGTGGCGTTGCAGAATTGTAGGTAACCTTGCACAAAAGTTGGGAATGGTTAAAATGTCATTGCTTTCCAAACAACAGGATACCACCGTATGTGAAAGATGAATCTCCAAATTGTCGAAAAAATATGCCTCTAGTCCATCCCGTATACGGGATCCATAGGCTGCAACAGCGCCTTTTTTGAAAACCCACACCGCGTTGTGAACCCCCCCCCACCCTCGACCTGAACTGATACCGGGGACGACCTCCTCCCCTTCCTAAGCTAATCAGATCCATCTCTTACTTAATTGATAGTTCATATTTGTCATTCGACTGATTGTAACTTCCAAAATTTAATTTGCTCACTCTTTCCTGGCTTATCCGGCTGAAGTCACCAGTCAAATTTTTCAATAAAATACCAAACTTTTTGGATAAAAGTACCCAAAAACATATATAAAAAGTAGCATCAACAAGGATGATCAAATTCAAAAAATTAAAAAAAAAATGGTATTAAATCGTTCAGCGAACCCCTCCCTCCCCCATTCCTCCAGAGTTTTACTCGTATGAGCTACAGTCTACAGGTCTATTTGTCGACTTCAGGTAGCTTTTGACGCTTCGAACTTAATTCCGTAGCCTGCAACTTTTTGTTCAATTAAGACACATAAATACAGAGTTATGCAGATCTAGGGGCAGCTATCAGTTTTGTATTATTTGGTATCTGCTACAAGCAGGAGGTCAAGTTTTGCCTTTACCCTCTCTTGTCCAACTTCTTACCTCAGGAGTGCCCCTATGACGGGCTCGACCGAGGACGCTAGCTTGATGTACCGGGCTACAAGGCAAAGTGAACGGTAAGAGATAGTGACAAGGGGAAAGGAATTTTTAAGTTGGATAATTTTAACAAATTCAACATAAAGTACAAATTACTAAAATGTCTTCATTTTCTTCAGCCCTCTTCCCCTTACCCATCATGAATACTGTATCAATATCGCTTTTTTAGGAAAGTTGAAATGGTTTTAAGGCCGGATCCAGGAATATGAGCAAGGGCATGGTGCAAAGAGATGGGCTTGGAGATGTAAAATCTGTTACAGAAATCATTGCTTTGCCGAAAATAGGGGCGTGCGCCCCTTAAACCATCCTTGGATCCGGCCGTGGATTTATGCTCCAAAGACTCATGAAACTTCTACCGTCTTCCATCATTTTCTCTCACTAGACGCCTGCATCATTTCATCAACCAGGAGTATGTTTATAAAAGTTGGGGTAAAATAGTCTTATGACTTTTGCATTCTCTTTAGTGCGCATCCAGTGCTATTTGAAGACAGTCAAGTGTTTTTTTTTTTCAAATGCACACAATTTTCTTAATATCCTATAGCTTCCGACGCTTTCGCTTCTTGGTCCCACCAGTGCTTTACTCCTGCAGGGACTTCACCAGTTGCCTTATGGACGTCCTCCGGACCACAAGCTCTAGCTATGAAAATCCATTTCTGCTCCCGTTTGTAGCAGTTGCAAACAATCACGAAAGTTTTTTCGTGTTTAGTATGTGTCACACATAGGCGGAAATCCCGGGGTAATGGAGATATGGCCCCTTACTTCATGGAAATCCTCCCATTGATTTTCACTTTTCACGCAGTAACTTTTGTCTCAAGAGCGCATTATCCCCCCCCCCCTTTACTTTTTCACTCAAATCTCCGCAACTGGCATGAACAAGTTTGCACCAAAGTCGAGGAAAAATTAACAAAATGACAGTGATTTTGTTGGTCCTTGGTAGGGCCTAATAACACAATAGGACGCAAAATCGTTTCCGTATCGTAATTGTATACTTAACACGACAAGATTGAAGAAGCCTGCAGTGTTACTCTAAACATGTAGCCAACACCTGGTATCCAGGTAGTAGCTTCATGCTCTGAAGTGGATCATGAAACTCTGAAAATCCTTCAAGCAGGCTAAAATTTTCCATGTTATGAGAGACTTACAGTAAAGTGTAGATTATTTAAATTCACTGTGTATTTGATACGACAGTCAAGTTATAATTTATATTACACAATATGTTGCAGGCACTTTATTTACAGTAGTATAGGTACAAGGATATCAACATCAGAATACGTTTCATACAATTAAGACGGGAACTTTTTGGATTTGTAGCGGTAACTCTTAGGGACGTAAACGTTCATCAGAGACGTAGCAAAGATAAAAAGCCAGGACTGGCCCCAAGTCTCCACCATACAGGGACCGCGGAGCCAATTTTGAAGTGAGGAGCTAATCATCGAAGCAGCCTAATATGTTAAAGAATGTAAAAAACTATTGTCTACCGTAAGGTGACCCAAAATGCCCACGGCAGAAAAAGTGCTGAGGCTAAAGCCCCGTAGCCCACTCCCTTCTCCGCGGTTCCCTGCCATAACCCCATTTTCCCCCTCTTTCCCCATACATGAATTATGAAGACTTGGAACAAGTCTTCGCAATATACCTCTTCCGTCGGGCTGATCCATCTCTTTTCCCAGGGTTCTCCAACTGAACACAAAATGACTTGCCATTTACAGATGAGAACAATGATCCCAACTTATAAAAGCGATCCAGTAAATTGAAAAGTTCCCTTCTTTAATAAATGAGGCATTTTCACACGATTTTTATAAGTTTAACGGCTGTTTACACTAACTTCGAGTTTGATTTCATGGAATCAGCTATTGAAGGAGTCAAACATTTGCTTACGTATTATTTCCGTTAGGGTTCTGGAAAAAAAGTGGGGGACATGTCCGTCCCCGACCTGACACCCATGTCTGAGCCTACTATGATATATTTTTGTTTCAAGAGTCCCAACGGCCAAGGCTGAAGGGCAAATCCTGTTATGTATACCATTATAATGCGCTGCCTTTCAAACGCCATACCTAGAGCACACGACCACAGCTTCAGGCTACAATGTCACACGTATTCTCCGAAAATGATTCTGTATAGTGTATATATCAGTATGCTTTGAAATCAAATCATTCAGAAAATGGTGAAAACATGTATGTATCGACTAAAAAAGTTTTCGTGAATAACATAAACTTTAAATACCACCTGTATAATAGCGCTTGACATTGTCGCATGCATTTTCTGTATACTTTGCAGAATGACATACTTACCAAAACATTGTACTCTCCGCCCAGTCTTTAGGACCATTTCTACAAGCTGCACTCTGCCTAAGTAACCACCCACCCGCCCTCCTACCTACTCACCGGTCTATACCTACCCCCACCTACCCCACTCCACCCCACCCCATCTTATGTGCATAAAACAATACTACACAATTCCATAATTTCGTAATTTTCATCTCATTTTAACTTCCAAATTGGTTTGAGTTATTGTCAACTATCTTTATAGCATTTTACCAAGAGTCGAAATTGGTTTCTGCAAAAGTTGTTAAAAAAAATATCAGCCTTCTCTATCTTCGTATGAAAGCGGTGTCTCGGTTTGGTCCAAAGAATCATTTGTTGTAGAAACAGTGTTGGATTTATTATCAAGTAAATGGTGAAAAGCTTTGTCATTCTTCACAACCGAGGTTTCAAAAGTGCTACATAAAGATGGCTTCAATGGGTGAACACATTCCCTTTCGATATCTTCGCTCTCTGTCTGGTTATTCGCGTCCAGACGGATCACTGACATTCTTGTCGACCCTGAAACAACTTCAACTTCGCTGCTGTGATTGTCTCTTAAAGCCAAAACATCTTTTGTTGGTGACACGTGATCCCTATTCACAATGTTTACCTGCGCGTACGCATTTGTTTCTTTCACTTCTCCCGTCGATACGTCTCGGCAAGGACCTTGACAAACAACTTCACTACTAGTAGCAACTGGTGGCAGCGGTGGGATCGGGCATTCCTGTCTTTCTTTGCTAGTTGAACTCAACACTGGGACGTCATCCCGTAATGCCTGGTTTGGTTTTGGCTTACATGTCGCGGAGTTTTTGTCATTCGCCGTCCCACCGCCCTGGGGTGAATGAACACTCTTATTCTGTTCTGGGTTTTTAGACTGTTTCTGTCTGATGGTATCGATATGTTTTGGTCCTCCTATTTTATGTTCTGCTGCTTCGGCGTTTGATATTCCCTCCATCTTCTTCCACTTAGTTCTCCTGTTCTGGAACCAGATTTTAACCTGTCACAGGAAAAAACGGAAGGTAAAACTTAGAATTGTAACTAAAATATCCATAACTACAGGATAATAATTACTGCATTCTAAAAACAGTTAGGTAAATCTGAGATATACCAGAGTGCATTAAGCCAATGACAATTCTGTAATCCACATCTCAATATAACTTCCAAAATGTTATGAGTTGAAGTAAACTCCCTTTTTACGCATATTATCAAGAGTCGAAATTAGTTTCTGCTTAAAAGCCATCCCCTGCCCCCCCCCCGGCTACGGGCCTGCACTGTTGGCTTTTACTGAAATTGAGTAAACTTTGCTCGACATCTAATATAAGAAAACTTATTGGACAAATAGTGTCACTTAATTAGCTAACCAACCTCTTAGTGAACCCATTGATCAACAATTGCTTGGCAAACTGGCAAATTTTATTGTTTTCACGTTTATATGTTCTCAGAGTTGGTGAAATTTTACCAAGCTGATTTTAAGTGTTTTTAATAACAACATGTCGACACTATGAATAGTGTGATACGAAACAAAAATTTAACAGCATTCATCCCTCATATGGTGCTGTTATGTGCTAACATTGTACTAAAATGCCAATAGTAAAATAACGCTTTTTGTTCTCTCGTATCTTAACCTTTGTATCCAATGGAAAGTCATGATATATATCCCGTCTCCGTTATTTGCTAATAGGTTAAGTTACCTGATTTTTATCCAGACACTCGCCACGCAGATTTCACTACAGGTAAAATCTTCACCAAACAGAAATGCGAGAACCTGAATGCATCGGATACAAGTTGCTCAATTTCTCGAAGGATGCCTTTGTAAATGCTTTTAATGGGATAGGACGATAAATTTGGATGGACGATAAGTTTTACCGTACTTTTGTGGAATTTAATGTGGAAAACATTTGCTGTTCATAGCAGGCTGGGGTTTTGTGAGATTTTATGAGGCTAAAGTTATAATGTTCGGAATCTAAAAACAAAGTAATGGGACTTTTAGTTATTACTTGTAGCCAGTTACCTTGGTTACCAAAGTTACCTTGTAGTCAGTTGATGTGATTTATCATTAACAAATCAACTGACAAAATGGTTGTACAAGTTAATCATTTTGTGATAAGTTGATAACGCAGGAGGATCTCACTGGATTCCAAGCTAGATGGAATATCTTGAAAACATTTATTCTTTCTGGCGCCCGTGAGAGTGGTAACTGGAGATAAGATACAACCTTCACAGGGTCCTTCATTGTATATACAGACCCGTTGCATTAGTGATTCTACTCAACAGCGAGTGACGTATATTTTATTTCAAACTTCTTGAATATACAATGATTAGTTGTACACCGGACGGAGTATTCTCTACCCTCCCGTCAACGAACAGACCTCAAGGTTGAGTGCACTGCCCTCGCCTTTACATCGAGCCGTTATGACTAAAAACTCATTGCTTCGATTTTAATAGCAAGCTTTCCAAAAACACACACGTATCCATCCGACAAGCGTCGCCCGACTTGTCCACTTCAAAATTTTATACACTTTTCACGCCAAGATAGACTTCGCCAAACTTGAGAACTTAAAAGGCAACCCGACACCTCTTGGAAATGGCTACTTTGTGCAAATTAATTCAATACCAATGACAGAAAACTTCCAACTTTTCCAGCCTTTATGAAACAATTATTTTTATGACGGTACAAGAGACTGGTATCGCGTAGATAGGGTGTCTCATTCGAGAGGACGCGTTGCATTGATTATTTGTTGAAGAGCTCCTTGTGAAGTCTTAAGTGGAGAAATTAACCGGCGTTGTAAGACAATGTGATCAATTTATAAGGGGAGAAGTTAAAATTTATTCATTCCTGTGTGTCAGTTTAAAGACAAAAAAATCTCTGAGTATTGATAATGTACTTTACACGAAACTCTTATGGACGGTTTTGTTGTTAGAATAGGTTTTTAATATTTGTCTGAAGAATATGAAATTTCATATCAAGAATTCATCTCGTAGCTAAAAGTTTGATCCAAAACTGTGTTTTTTACCTCAATGAGATACAATGAAACTTGTAAGAGACATCGTGATGAATCGACTTACTTAATTTCATATGTGTTGAATTATATTTCGTCAAACGGATACATTCTTGAATTCCAAACAAGACACCTGTCAATTGCATTTCATACAGTCATGGACAGGTTCGTTTCCACTTCTAGGGAGAAATTTGGGCCAAGAGTTTGTTGCCCAATTACTAAGGATTTCATGGGATCTTCGGTTGTATTTTTTTTTTTTTTTTGAGTTGCACTTTTATGGGTTGTAACTGTATAAGTGACGCACGTTTACGCGGAACGTGCAAGAGTGCCGTAAAAATATAGTTGTCACTACCCAATACACATAGCATGTCCAGTTTAAACTGATCTGTGTTACAGAAACTGTAACACGTGTTACGAGAACTGTTAATGGTACGATACGGTTGAGTGATTTACAGATAAGTAGTTAATTTAGGAGAACGGCTTTCGAGTTCACCACATGGTACAGTGGTCAAGAAGGAAGGCATGATACCATGATTTTCGGGGTTCTGGGTTCGATTCCTCTTATAAAGTTAACAGAAATTCTCTTATTTTTTTTTGAGGGTTAGGGTTATTCTTAGTGTTAGGGTTAGGGTTAGGGGAAAATTGGTGATATTTAAACGTTTCTCGTGTTACAAAATTATAACATGGCACAGTTTAAAACTGGAAAAGGTATTCCACCATGTACAGTATTTACTGTACATGCTATGAAAATTGGCTGTTGTCACTTATGATTTGTTGATGACGTTGTCATCGCTCTTTTTGTTATCTAGGCGTAATCTGTAATATCAGAGGTCTGTAAAGCGTAATCTATGCGAAGCGTTGAAACACTTTGCGCAGGTTGCAAGCCGAGCTTTAAATTTTGATTAGTTTCTATTTTTTCTTGCATAGAGATTGGAAACTGATAAACATTCAATTCACATGAACTTGACAGCCAAGAAAGCCGAAGGTTTGAAGCTACTGTACTGTTGAACAATGACGGTGTCATAATTTTGGTTTGCTGCATAAGCGTTGAGTAAGGGGCTGGGGATACAGCCACCACACCCCTTACTTCCCGGGGTTCAGGCAAAACCTATATCTTGAGCAGATTTTCAGGAAATTTGTTGAGCAACAAAGGTTTTTCTCGGGAAAAACGGCTCAGCTCCGAGAAAAACAACCTGTATGCTGTTTGTCGCTAGTGAGCCTTCATTTAGTAAGCTCGTACCCTATATTATAACACCCCGTATTTCAAGGGAGGATGCTAACAGTGGAGTAGACAGGGATTGCATACTGACGCGAGCTGCATGAAAAGACGGCGAGGGAAGGGGGGAGGGGATTGTTTTGATGAAGGTGAGTTTCTTTTCTCTTAGAAGATAACGTGATTTATATTAAACATCTCGTTAAAGATGAATTATACACAACTGCATGATAAATTGCATACGGGGATTACGTAACAGGAAAAAAGAACTTTTTACCCCTTCCACATGGCGATACCAATTACTTTTATAGACCCCTCCATTATCTTTGATGGCAAGTCGTCGAAAACTTTGCAGAATCTTGCAAAAATGGATACTATGCCACAGAAGCATATTGGTTAATACATATGCAAGTAAAAAGATGTGTACATCGTAATAAAATTCCAACTCAAAAGAGAATCACCCAATTTACACAGTACGGTGTGCACGGGTTGACTGATAGACGCAATGCACAAATTTGTTAAAGGAAAATATGTAAAATGAGGATATAATTTTAAATATTGAAAAATTAATAACATTTTTCGTTCATCGTTGTCCATATCCCTCACCGTCTTTTCCCTATTCTCTCCCGGTCCCACACCGTTTCTTGCCTCGCATTTCATCTCAATGTAGCTGATGTGTAAGTGTATCTTTAGTATATGTTTATACGGTAGCTGGCCTGTCCTTAAATCGACTTCGCTTCAGATTAATATACGAAACGAAGCAAACAGTTACAGCGGCCCGGCTTTTCCTAATGACTGTTAAATGCCGCCCCAGCTATAACACAAATCCCCCGACTGATTGACGACGTAACTTCACACTTATAATTGGTCTCGTCTTGTCTCAACGCGTACTACGGGGGATGTGAGCTTTCCCGCCATGTCCTCTCTCCCTCTCGTATTATTTTGCGATTATTGGGACAATGCGATTTCGCGAAAACCTTGTAAGCGACAGGCATTGGTTGAGTATCAAAGGAACGTGCCACCAATTTGACGGGAGAGAAGGTTGTTATAAGATATTCTCATGTTTGAATTTTGAGGATCCGTGGTTTATTATTATGCTCGATGACAAGCTAGTTTGCGGAGTTTGCCGCTGGGTACATTTGGGATTTAAAGGTGAATGCATTTTACCCATTTAGCAAAAAAGTAATGATAATTGAGATCTAGTTATGTAGAGCCAATCCTTAAGAAGTAACGTCATCGTAATGAGGAAGTTTTGATAAAAACAAGATCATTCAGAATGAGACGAATTTTTAAATTCGTCCAATCAGAGTCAATCAAAAGCAATCAAATTCCCATTCTTGTTTGCGGCCGATCTATCAACCCCGTGAAATGAAACAGTGGAAAAAACTAGATACAAAAACGTTTGCAATTAATGAATACCTTAAAATGAGTAACCTCTTCAAAAGGATTAAAACAGTAGGGATACTTTTATTACTTATTTATTTCTTTATTTATTTTTGTTGCAATTTTGAAGGATATTTTTCCATCGGCAAAGTTTGTATGACAACTTGACAAGTAGGTCGAGATCAGCGTCTCTTGACAGCAGGGAGTAATCAGTTACAATAGGCAGCTCTGGCCTGGGCCTCGCTGCGAGTCACATTTTATGACTTGGACAGGCATCAGGGCTGTCAAAGTCAGGGAATGAGGGCTTCAGTCCCACCAAGGCTTAAGCCAGAGAGCAGTCCAGGAGTCACTCCCAAAATTTTGCATTGCCCCATATGTATAATACATTTTAATACACAAAGTTCACTAGAATTTACTGTTTGGACTCCCTGATCTCACCATGCTGGCTAAAGCCCTGAGTCCCACCATTAGTACTTTTTTTCAGTTTGGTTTTTTAAGTATCGTAGCTGTGCCCAAGAACGGCCAAAATTACCTTACAAAATGCCAAAATCCAGGAGGTGGGTGATCCCAGCCACCCCCCCCCCCCAATCTTAGAAGCCTTCAGAGGCCCTGGCCATGATCTATAATCACTACGGTAGTCCTGTATAGACTGTTAAAAAAATTATAGTTGGTGAGTTTTCCAGTCAAACTGTAGCACAACAGGCAGGCCTATGACTGCAAATCGCGAGCTAAACAGCCTAGAATATGTGCAAATAATGGGTGAACTATTAGAAGGCTGTTCACTCATACAGAACCAACCACTTGCCTGAACTTGTAGTGGTCCTTTTTTAACCGTTTTGGAAAGTTTTCCCTTTTTTATTTTTTTTTTATCATGAGCAGAAAAATCGTTAGGAGCTGCTATTTGAACTAGTGAGTGCGGCCTTTATTATTGGCTTTGCCAAAGAATCCGTTATTAACTTTGATCATAATTTAGTTGTGCGATTCGTTAACAATAAGTGAAAAGGTCGCGAAATTTTACGTTTGACTTCTAACACCATTTTGGTCACAACACGCTTTCACCGAAGTAGCTGCCATAATGAGATCCCCCTACAGTCCCACTAATTTTTTTTATTATTATTATCATTTTAGAATGTTAACTTTACTGACTACTTTTAACTTTCTTGTTACTCCTAACATTCATATCTCTCAACTAGTTTTCCCTCAATTTCATTTTTCATTCAAATGAATACCCTGCAAACGGAAGGTCTCTTCTCTTTTCGTCCAATCACTAACCTGCGTATCTGTGACGTTAAGGAGATTGGCCAGTTCTGCTCTCTCATTGGCTGAAAGATACTTCTTCACTTCGAATTGTTTTTCAAGTTCAAAGATCTGTCGACCGCTGAATGTAGTCCTTGCTTTCTTCTTTTTCTCCTTTGCTTCCTGGCTAGTGACGTCATCAGATGGTGACTTTCGTTTTAGTA
Source organism: Holothuria leucospilota (assembly GCA_029531755.1). Lineage (NCBI taxonomy): Eukaryota > Metazoa > Echinodermata > Holothuroidea > Aspidochirotida > Holothuriidae > Holothuria > Holothuria leucospilota. The sequence goes on along the minus strand of CM055977.1, from coordinate 37,107,377 downwards.
GATGATGGTCAGGAGATACCTCGGAGGAACCATTATCTGATGAGCCTGATGATGAAAAGGATACCAAATAAGCTTTCACTGTACACCGGTTATATTCCGATAGGTCTACCGGTTATTACCGGTTTCAATTATACGATTACTTATCCGAGAGCAATGGAAATATTGGAAAAATGAAAATTGTAAGGTAATCGAATACTAAAAAATCGTAACAAACGAAAAAAAAATTAACAGAAAATGACTGAAAAAGACCAGAAAAGTAAGATACAAATGAAATTTTACACACATAGGCCTATATGATTTCATGACCTCATGATCTTCTCATCCTATAAAAGTCAAACTGTGTAGAGTCAATCATGAACACAAGCATATCCGAAGTCATGGAGTGAATGTTTGTTTTCTTATATGTAATGTACACCTTGAGTAACCGGTTATAATCGAATTTTGTTTACTGGTTGTTCGTTTACATCGGTTGCCTTTTTTTACAATACAGTGAAAACTTTGTATCAAACTGTAATTGCATTGAAACATAGAAAAAACATTGTTTGTCAGTTTACAGATGAAAACTTCGTTCGCATCCTTAAGTTGCATTCTGAAGAAACCAGTCTTGGTCCCAACTGTTTTCTGCCTTTATTCTAGACCTAAAGACTAGGATTCAAAATCGAAGCCAGTTTTTTCCACTTAATTTCAGAGGATGTCCTTTCCTGCGAGTATCAAAATTTATATTGAGAATACAAAGATTGGTTCAAATAACAATGTATAATGGAAAATACGTATGCCCCCTCTTTTTCAGGTAATCCAATGACCTTAAGAAACTTAGTCATCGGGATAGCGCCAGCTGGGGTCATGTCTCCCCATCCCCCCGTCGGGAAAGGCTGCCCCCCCCCCCGCCGGAGAAGTTCTGATTTCGTCTGGGACCCTTACTGCGTTTGACAAAATATGTAGACCCGATGACAGTCAGTTGCCTCCACGATCTGCTTGAATTTGCTCTAAGGAAGGGCAAGTTCTTCAGTAAAAACCCAAATTTTTCAAGTAAAATCCATATTTTTAAACTTTCTTCAGAAAAAACGGCAAATTTTCAAATTTTTGTCAAAAGAAACCAACAAAGTGCCAAAAATTTGGCGGTTGACATCCTTTCGGCAACCGGCCGCCTTTGTCTCCATCGAGAAGCTTGGCCCCCATGTCGGGCAAGTCCTGTCGGCACCCCTGCTATATCTGTCATCGTGAAATGAAGGGTAAGATTTCTCTGGAAGGATTGTGTTCCTATCATCTGTGAGTACGTTTTCAGTTTGATAACTCAGTATTGAGTACTTCGTACTTCGTATCAATACTTAATTTTCTCCACCTTAAAGACAAAAGATTCATTGAAATGTGGAAGCATCCACATTATTCTCGACTTCGTGTGAAAATCTAAGCCTTTAAGCAATAACTCCTAGCCCCTCACCGTAGTTCTACACCTGCCAGCGTAAAAAAATCTTTAAAAACACTGACATCAGATTGACCTTGGTCGTTTTTTTTTTTTTTGCGAATTAAAAAGCAATTTCGTCCACCGTATCCAGTTGTTCAACTGGAAATTGCAGAGGTGCGAAGAACGCCTCCAATAAAGATATAAGTGTAGCTAAGTGACGAAATTGGGCAAGACCTCTAACCGTTTCCACTTTTCCCCTATTTAGATTTTTAATTAAACGAAAAGGAAAAAAACAAGACGAAAACCAAAATGACTTTACAGTCTTACCTGAAATAACCCTAAACACAATTTGTTCTACGGCATCTCTATATCTGTCAGGTGCTAATTATTCAATCACGTTACTCAACACGTAATTATCGCCTTAATAACAGCAACAATGCTTATTTCCGCGTGACAAATCCTGTCGGCATAGGTGACGAAGAAATCTTGACAAGGGCGGGAGATGTTTTTTAACAAATGTTTAACGGCGCGTGCCTCGCGTGAAGGGTCATCTTTAACCGCTAAGTTACGCGTTGAATTAACGATTCAGCGGCTTAGCACCCTGGAAATATGTCGTAGAATGTAGCACTTTTCTTGAACACAAATATGAATACCACAGCTTAACTAAAATTTCACTTGCACAGCGAAAAGTGACACAATTAACGGATATACAAGCTGGACGTACGGTAATGGTGTTTCACTTATACGCGTTTGTTGATATTTTTCTGCGAACGGAGCAAATTCAAAACAGTTCATGCATACCATATACTGTAACACTCGTGACAACTACGCCTCATGCGAGGGTGATTCGTTGCGTTTACTTCAGCGTGAGCTCTCACATTATTTTATTTAAGCATCTTGATATTCGGCCCGCTGGGACTGAAAGAAGCATACACCCGTTCAAGTTCCCTCGGGCGACCGCAGCGTCACACCATTAAAATAGCCCCGTTGTCGACGGTAGGATTGTTAGCTATCGACTGCTTAATGTTACTCTTGTTCTTATCTAGTTTTTCTTAAACACTAGGCTTTATTCAACTTCCCTTTTGCGTCCAATTACAGCCTCCCGTGTAATCGTCTTAATTGGCAACTATTACCGACTCCTATTATCCACGTGACCTTAGGCCGATCGGAGCTGTTGGAACTGTAATCTAACTGCGAGCAGGAGAATCTATACGAAGTCATCTGCGGGGTTTAATTGTTCTCTAATTGATGCCGTTGGATCAACACGGGTCTAACAATCCACGCATACGTGACAATGATGTGTTTCATAAACATAATGTTATACTACGATCGATTGGGATGCATACCCTAAGGCCTAAATGGAGCACGGAATCTTGGCATGACGAACTACACACCATGACCCAGTATATAGGCTACAGCAAACGAACGAGTTATATGGAAGTGTGGAACGTGAAACTAGAAAAGAAAATAAAGGTGCATTGTATTGAACATCGGAATAATCTAAATCTTACAACATTTTATGTGCAAATGTTGGTATAATAAATGTTGCTTCAAAACAAAGGAGTGAGATTGTTGGGTTTTTTTTCAGAAAAAAGTGGGGGAGGGGATTTGAAGTAGAAATGATTTAAATTTTCTTTGATGACTGCATCCATCCTGTATTGAAGATTTGAAGAAGTTTGAAAATCGGGAATTTTAAAATAACTGCGAAAAAACATGCCCTGAACATCATAAAATATTCCAACCCCGGCTTTCGGGGAGGGGGAGGAGGGACATGGCTATTGCCTAAACATCTGAATTTCATTTCAGCAGTGCTGAAATCCAGTCCGTCCCCTGCCCTTGTAAGTTCATTTACACCAAGATTTTTATCCTGTGCAAAGACGTTTACTGATCATATGTCACAGTGATGTGGTATAAGAAGACCTCACATCCAATTTCTTGTAACTACTTCTTGGTACCGTAATATGTTATCTGAAAACCGCTCACAGATAAACAATTGACCAAACCCTTGTAATATGTGGAAGCATTTTATAGAATACTTTATGTCCAATTGCATCATTCGTTGATGGTAGAGATCAGTTATGTATCCACATTTTGTAGGATTTATGATATTTCATCTCTATCGAAAGCGTTCAATTCTAGCATTGTTTTTATGAAGAACAATAGCATGTCACCATTTGGAATAAAAACCCGTAAATTTGAAATAAAATCCAGACACCGGTTTTAAATTTCTTTACAATTCGTCGATGTCTCGGTGGTTTAGTGGTTCACAAATCTTACGGTTTCGTTTGTTTTAGTTTGCTCTGAAGATAAGAGAAAAAGATTCTGGCAACGGCTGGCTGGTCATTGACCTAGCTGACAATGCCTCAAATAATAATAGAGGTCAAAAGACAATGGAAGGATACGCGAGTGTGAAATTTCTCCTTAATGAAGTTCGAGTGTGTGTTAAGAATTGACAACTATTGAAAATAATAGGTTAATTACAAGTTTGTTAATGTAAACATATTTCTACCAGAGTAAACTGATATAGCAAATGAAGCTTAGAAGATCACAAAAAGTGGCCTTTCCGACAATGATTGTCCTATCCTAAAAATGTGTGAATGCACAGGAGGCTTACCATAGGGGTAAGGAGTAATTTACCCCTCCCTCCCCATAACCCCCCTCCAGACATGGTGTCGATTCATGAAAAAATAACATGTAATAAGAGATGATTATAGTATAATAATTTTTTTCTAACTTTTAACAGCAGCATTCTTTCATTCTCACGAATGTCGTATAGGCCCATGTTTACCGGGCCACTCGACAACCGGTCATATGGACTTATATTGTGAGAGACGTCTTGACTTCAATTATTTCATCCCACCCCCACCCCCACCTCCACCTTTACCAAAATTTCTTTCAGCCGCTATTAAGTGATAATTTATGTAGGGACAATGGGGCAGCCTACACAGAGTTGTGAAAATTTGAAATGTCTAAAAAATGATGGAAAATGTCTCTTGATGTTTGCAGCCAAGTCTCTATGACTTGGATAAGCATACTTATATTTTAAGTACCAGATAATTATCACTGAATCCTACAAATGTTTTTCCTACCTTAAGAAAAGTTAAAATTATTTTAAATAACGTCATTGTTTACAACAGCGTCTCTTTATCCATATTAAAGAAAGGAATATAAATATAGGCATAAACAGAAGATAAAAATAACTGAGTAATGCAAATTGTATGCATGATTCATGGTAACCCTTCGAGTACAATGCTTAAAAATTTATAAAAAAAGTTATGACTCCTTGAACAGTGTATGCTACCAAAAAAAGTACCAAAAGTAACGTCTAAAAGGAGTTAAAAGGCTAAAAGAGAAGTTAGGTACAGGTTATTATTGAAAAAACATTTTGGTTCGCTTTGAAAGTAGTTCTTTGTGTTATATATGACTAATACAGGGCTGTAATGCTCAAGTCCAGAATCGGACATTCCCTATTCTAGCAACTTACATTTTTTATTATTTTTTTCTTATTTTTACTTTTTATTTTACTCTTTAAACTGGACTCGAAATAGGCCCGGAATGATATGTCTCGGAATTGGAATTAATTGGTCCAGAATGGGCTGCAACTAAATTAAGCTTTGAGTCGATTCCATTAGAGTTAACAAAAAACGAAAATTTAATGAATAGGGCCTATTGCAAAACATGAAAAAGGCTCCGTTATATACTATAGGTGAACAGTTTAATGCATGAATAGTCACCCACGATCAACTAAAATCCAAGATGGGCCAAACTATGAAATTGACTCTTAACATTCACAATACTTATTAAAGAGTATATAAGAGCAGTAACATGATACGGTGCATTGTTTAACGGCCGGACTGGGAGTTGGCCCAGAACTGGAGCAACTTGCATAGAAATGGACTCAGATTCGGTTCAGGTGGACCCGGATATAGTCCTGATAGAAGGTGGCTGGTTCTTGGGAAGAGGGTGTAAGGAGAGAATTTAGAGCCCATCCAAAACATAGCAATTTCTTGAATGTTTACGTATTTCTGTAGTGGCTTTAACAGATGGTTATCTGTATGTGTATATATATATATATTTGAGTTAGTTTGTGCATGTGTTGGGGAGATGGGACACCATTGGGAAAAAAGAGTGAATGGCGTATAACACTTTAAACGCAGAGTGACTGGTTTCCAGTGGTGGAGCCAGCGTGAGGAACCTGGGATCCTTTACCTCTTATCGAGATCTTTTGTCTCTCACCCCCATCTCCGGGAATCGTTCCCCCGAATAAAATAATTATACAACTGACACGCTACTTCGCCCTACTTTCAGAACCCAAGTGTCGCTACCCTGACTACTGCCAGTTTCTCGGCAGCAAGTGATTGTCGAACATTCGACCCCCCCCCCAAGAAAATTGCATGAATCGGTTGGGGATAGTTTTAAAGTATAGATCATCTTAACGAGGAATGATGCAAAAGTAGGCTAAATGATTGGATCATTTAGGCGTATGAGAAGTGGGGGTACTGTGCCCCCCCCCCAAAAAAAATTGACAACCTCAAAATCTTGTGCTCCCAAATCAAAATGGTCCCATACGCTTATGATTGTAATAAAATAAAAATCTTCGTCTCAGAATACAAACTCTGCTGTCAATAATTTCTGTGGCCTGTTATCTCTTTTTCATAAAACCAAAACTTATTAACTTATTAACCGAAGACCAAACATTAATTATCTTCCGTGTTTTTAGAGCACTTTAATCACCTGAATGTTTTAAGGCGGACTCTGATAGATTTCTAGTTACTAACTTATCTCATAACTAGTACAATTTTTTTAAACCCTTCCAAAAATAAATCATAGTTGAGTCTTTTCAAATGGAATACAAATTCTGTGTACTGAATTACTAAAACGATAAAGATTGAAAGCATGTGTGCTATATAATTTGCTTGTAATCTTTTGTTTTGATCCTTCCTGATATTTTTTTCTAGAGACATATTTTCTTTTCCGCTGTACCTTACTCTAAAATCCCCTTTCGCAAAAAGTAAAAAAAAAACATTTTATTTGTAAATATTGCAGATTTTTATGTTTTATTTTAGTGGCACACACCAGACTGCCAGAGGATCAGACCTCTTACAACAGCAAGCTGTTTTTACTTGCGTGGTTATCCCTTGTGCAAATATTTTTCTCCGAAGATAACCGCAAAAGTGATAGGTACCCTGGTTGAGGGACGAGGAAGTATTCGGTGGTTTCATACTGCCGCATTTGTCAAGGGAAGTCATGTACAGTAGTAAGTCCATATAGTATGTACACATCCATACACGTTAAAACTTCAGTCATAACGATAAAACTTGGTAAGAAAAATTGACCGACACAAAACGGGACTGTAACTCGGAAACCAAATAATGGACAGTTGTCAGTGCTCAAGGCTAGACAGTATACTTCCGGGTTCGAAGAACACAAAAGGGTATGTTCCAGGGTCCAACCCCCACCGGCCCACCATCACCTCACCCACACACCCGACCCAAATGGCATAGATAAGCTGGTGTGTAAAGGAGCCATCATTTTAAAAGTTAAGAACAAATATTTTTCTTTTTTCCATTGACGTAACAACCACTAGGTTTAAAATTCTGTCTCTCTTGCCTTCGGTAAGGTGGAAATTACCACATGTCCACAATCGCAACTTTATCCTTATCCCAAAAGGGGAAGCATTACAGAAAAAATGTATGCTTTAATTGTATAAAAGTAGGTTGCAGGGATTAAGATGCATAGCTTACGTATGATTAAATGTTTCTCAGAAATCATCATATGCCGCCTCTGCAACTATTTTAGTATTTAGAGAATATTTTTTGTTTTGTTTTGTTTTTGTTTGTTTGTTTGTTTTTCTTTTTGCTCATTTTCACCAGCATCACTTTTTATAAATGTGATTAACTTTGAAATGCGATACCCTATTATTTTCTCATACTAATCACCAGGAATCAGATTCTTCCTAAAAAAGTAAGAAGCGGTGCTTTTTAAAGTTGTTTCAGAACCTCATTTCAAAAGAGATGGGAACTCTTCACCGTAGTAACATATTTGCCAACCTGCTTTACACTGTATGCCTACCGCACTTGCGTTATACATTGAAACAATGTAATAATTTGTTTAAAATTTTCCATTTTCGTATCATAAAAACAACTTGCCTTCGTAAAATTTATTTGTGGTATATACCTAATTCCAAAAAAAAAATGTTTGCGCTACAATACTCCAAAACATTCCACTTAAATCTGTAGGATTCATGATAATACTGTATCTTTTGATCAAAAAATACATTTTAAGCGAAAATGTTATTGGTTGTGAGTGTTAGGCTAATTTTGCGGAAGTCAGTTTTTTGCGTAATTGTTTGCGGAATCACTAGTTGCCATAAAAGCAAGTAATTGTTCACTTTATATGACACGATTTAACTTAATAAGGATTTATTTGTCCTTGACAAATTAATATAGAGCCTGGGCGAGATAAGATTTTGTCTGTGAAGTTATTATTTTTTTTTTTATTATAGCACACTTTATAGATCAGAACGCGTGAAATAGACAATACAACAATCAAGCAGGTACTGAAAATTTAAACAATAGGGCTATTGTAATATTTTATTCTTACGGGCATTACTTAAAACGTGCTCGAACTTTCCCTTAAATTTAATGTTTTTGTATCGATCGTGGTAATACTAACAGCCTGGCCTATCAATGGTAAGTTAAATCTTCCCCACGTAAAATAGAGCAAGTCTTAGAGAAAGCATGCACATATCCACATACTTTTTCGGGTAACATTTCTTGCAGGCAAGGTTGTGGGGGTGGGGGTGAGAATCAGTTTACTTGAGTATTCTTCATTTTTATGAATATCTGAAAGTATGCTTAGTCTTTCCAAAAATGAAAATGTAGGGAGGGATGGGGAGGGGGGAGTTGGGATGAGAAATCAATCAAGCATAGATATTTTTAATTTAGATGAAATTTATATACCCAAACGTCTGTGGGAAGGGAATGGGAGGGGATGGGAAAACACTTCTCCAATTCAGCTGACTATAACTTTTATTACATAATTTTAAATGTAACTTTTATAAATCATAAAAAAGTTTTCCACTGTTGCAATATGTTGACTCTTATTCACAGTGTACTAAAATGACATTAGCATAAAATGATGACGGACTGGGCAAAGAGGCATAGAGTGTGTCAGGTCGCTGCATTAGCCTCTTTAAAGTCCGTGACAGCTCCCTGGTTAAAGTATTGCCATCTTCACGGCATCAGTGAATGACATAACACTAAAACGCGTCCTAGATTTCCACTGGTTGCTCAATTAAATGCTATGTTGTTATTCCTTGTTCTTATATCTAACAAGGAACTGGTCAATTTTGAGGAATAAAGTTTTGTTCAGAACAGGGTACTTTCCCCTAATACCATTACTCTTCTCTTACTCAGTCTCCTTACCTTCCATAAAGTTTGTGGATTTTCTCCACCAATTTTAAAAATGCCATCAGCATTTACTGAACTCGAATGATAATTCTGAAAGGATTTATGCCCACTGCTACAACTATAATGAAAGGCTACATGATCAGAGCTTAAACTGGGAATTTTATTAATACCACTAGCTAAACCAGGTCAGTTTGTGTCATCTATTTGAATGCCAGGTAATTTAAGAGAGTAAAAGGAAAGGAAACTTCGTTAAACATCAAAGTTTAACTTGTTTTTGTATGGAAAAAATCAAAAGGATGAATTTTCAACAACTTTTAAAAATTTGATAAAGAATTAATCTATGTTCATAAGTCATGAAGAGCTTGACCAAAAGTCAATCTCCTTTTCTTAATCACTCCTTTTAAAGTTAGTTTCATTTTTGGACTGGTGATTCATAACCCCACCGCAATAGCAGTTGATATTAAATTTGCTTTTTATTTCAGTACCGTAGTTTTATTTTATCCTCTTGAGTTAAACTTAAAGGGATTTTTTCAATTTGTAAACACCGTTAACTCGATCTCATTCATTTATGATTGAAAGTCGACGTTAAAAATTTAAATGGAAATTTGATTAAAAAAAAATACCACCACTATATGCCATGCTAGATATATCAGGGAACAAAACCCATGGAAACCAGTGAACAAATGACTGAGGTGTTATTTTCACAATAAAATTGTAAGATTTTCTCCGGGCACATTCACTAAAATAGTAGCCAAAGATTCAGAGCATTTTCGTAAAGATCTGGAATGTTTTAAGCGGGCATAATGAATGAAGTGATTCAGCAAACTTATACAGAGAAACGTTTTATTTCAGATTAGCTAACCATGACTCAAAATGTCAAAACTGAATTCAACAGTTCAAAGAGCGATTATCACCTTTGTGATAAGGTATAGTGGAAGCTGATTACTGTTAAAGGTGTCTGTACACTAATTGTTAAACTGGTCATAACGAAATGATCTTGATTGCAGTTTTCGGCATAAGCATTGTCAGTGATTTAGTAAATTTTGCGTAATTTTTACGCGAAGGAAACGAAGATTTTCCCAATATTCCGTTTGAATGAAGGGTCCCAATTACAACATGACCATGAGAAAATAGTTTGGAAAGATTTTCTTGTACGAGAGTGTCTATTCAGGTATGTCAACCATGTTATGTCTTCGCTCTGTTCACTTATAAACGGGTAGGCTACCTATGATACATACCAACCCGCAACAACGAGTGAAAATTGGCGGGAGAAAATAACCAGCAAGAGTCTGTTCACAGGGAAGTAGCCAGAAAGTATAGGATGGTATAGGCCTTGGCCCTCTCAGAGGCATTTCCCCCTGTTGCTCCACCCCTCAATAAAATGACAGAATATATTGCAATTGTTAAAATTTTATCTTTTCATGATTAATATCACACCACATGTTGTAACCCTACCCTTTTGCTCTCCCCCACGCCCTCCATTCCCCCCTCCCCGATAATTCAATGCCTAACTACGCCACTGTCTATAAACATTCTGATTTAAAGTGGTCAAGCACTTTCCAAGGAGTTCATTACGATGACAAGATTGCCCCCACCCCTAAATATCTACTAAAATATATGCTCAAGCAGTGAAATATGTATGTTCTTTTTCTAAGTAATGCAACTTTGATAGGATTTTACAGATATTTTACTCGATATTAGGTGTTTTACAGCATTCTTCTGGGTAATTAATAAGACAAATAATTTTAAACACCAGTGTGGTATGTTCAGTTACACCCACTCAGGCCCATTAATTCTGAAATTATCGTGAAATTTCATTTTTGTTGCTAAAGATTTTGAGAGTTTTTTTCCCAAGCAGTTATACCTTCAACGGTGACCTTGTAATGGATTAACCATAGAAAGTTTTTTCTTGATCCTCATAATCTTTGAAACCTTTTCATGCAGAAATAGTCTCTAACTCAAAACTACATAGTGTCTGATAGTGATAAGTTCATACGACAACATACCCCTACCCCCACCCCCACCCCCACCCCCACCCCCTTAAAAATTCAGGAGTAACCTTAAAACAAGTGTCTAAAATTATAACATGGTTGACACGATAAGGCGTTCAAGATCTGAAAAGTATTTTTGTACGAAATTAATGTTCCGTTGCATACGGTAATATTCAGTGTAACTATAACTAAAACTTTTGTAAATGTACCGTACGTGTCTCTATTTCTTCTAAACTATCTCAATTCCCCCACTCATTCTTTTGGTGTTTGTGCAAATTTTTATGAATTTTGTTATTGTACTTTATTTTCCATGTCGTGAACATTTTGGTCAATATTTGATATGCAACAAAGAAAAAATAACGATTAAAGGACACTAGTCAAATAGCTAGGCCTACCTTTAGTTTTTAAATCTTTGCCTTCCATGGAATCCAGGCCATCGGCTTCTGAGGGCTCGCATATCACGTGTCTGTACGTATTGTCCGGGTGGAGTTCGCATTCGCAATTTCCTGAGCATGAGTTTCTGTCGTTTGTAAACTCCTTTTCGTCCAGCGAGTCCCCCTTAGCGTAACCATTAAGATAGCCATGGTGAAGCTCTCGAGGATGGAGTTCCCTTCCAGGCCACACTGGTCCATCATAATTATCAAACGGATGCCTCATCAGAATCGTGCTGGCTCTCTCGTGGCTAGGGTCCCCTAAAATGTCTTTTATAGAGTACGGAGTGGGTCTCTTGACCGATGGGCGGTAGGTATGTGGGTGCCAAGTTCCCACTGCCATAAGGGTTGGTAACGAGAGGTACGGGGATGAAATTGTGGCTGCCAGGGGTGACGTATGATGATGGTGATGAAAGTGGTGATGGTGCAAACCCAGAGACTGGTTTTTAAAAAGTGGTGGAGAAAAAGATAAAAAATCACTTCTGTTGTGAGAAAACATTTTGTCCGATCAAATGGTCTACCTAAGAATTCCAGAAAAGAGAAGAAGATTGACAAAATAGGAAAGGACATTCAAAGCAGTTAATAGTAGATTTATAAAACTGATGGCTTCAGTTAAAAGTCTCCTAGAGTCCGTATAAATGTGTTAAACTGAAGAAGATGAAATGTGTTAAAAGTCAAACTCACTATCAGTATCACTGAAAAGTTTTTGTTTTCCAAAGTTGAGGAATGTCCAATTTTTCGCTGTTTTGTCTCAAAATAGGCTTTGAATCAGAGTTTAGATCGCTGCCATTATTGGCCAATTAAATGACGGAAGAAGAGAGTTTTCAAGTTATAATATAGGATAAAATAAACAAAAGTAGTCCACTTTGCTCGAATTTCACTTGCAAAACTGATGTAACCCACGACTCTTCTATCAATTAAGCGATTACATGGTTTGGTTGACCAAACAGTTCCAGTTTAACCAAATCAGAAATTTAGTCACGAAATTATAACAATGCCGAAGTTTCTCTGTCTTTTTCAACTGCTCAACTTTTATTATTGTCCAAGATGTTTTCCTTTCTTCGTAATCGTAAATAGACAATTACCTTCAGATACACATGATGAGGTGCAATCAACAAGGAGCGAGGCCAAATCTTTCAAGTCCAATCGACTAAAATACCAAAGAAGTATTTAACAGATTGGTAGAATTAAACTGTTGCAAATAAACACGAGACCACGGGAGCACACATTGCTATCTCATCGCCGCTTAGTGCGTCGAGGTGCTGCGTAAATTCTATTAATGACTTTCAAACGAATCGCTATTTAACACTGTGCCCACAAATTATATTTCTCTTAAAACATCGCCTCGACCTCTACACGACGACTTTTGTCAAATCCGGCAGGAGTTCGAATTGACCAATTGCGAGAGCTCACTGTCGAAGCTAGACGTCTTTTAAAGAGGCTACTTGAGCCGTTCTTGTTGGGAGAGTCTCACAAAAACTGAAAATGCCTCCTCTTTGTGACATGACTTGTACAAGTCTTGTTCCTGTCGAACTATTGTGTTTTTGTTCTCTTCGCTAATTAGTTGGATAGCTCACAAATGAGAATATTTTGACACTTAAAGATAAAAGGGTTTCTTCTTGTCGTGTCGTCATTAAGGAAGAGGAGCTGAAAGAGCACAAGTTTAAAAAGTATCCTATTTTTTTCTGGAGCGCGTGGATTAATTGACTTATTTAATTCAACGATTCTCTTCAAGGCCGTTCGGTGTTGGAGTTTTATTATTTAATATTAACACATGGTACAGGTGCCGATACGTCCCGCTGGTTGCCTTCTGTGTTAAGCCGTGCTTGGCCGGTAAAGCGAGAACAACTGTATCCGACAATCAGTGAGTTGCTTGCCCACTAAAAGATTCGATCGGAAACGGTTACCGCGCGAGCCGGGCGGGCTTCTAACAAAACGATGTAGAGAAAGCTTTTGGCGTTTGATGTAAATGGTTCCGATCCAGCTTTAAATGGATGAACGGTTATTAACGCCTGTTAACTTTTCAGCTCTCTCAGTAAGTTTTTGGCCCAGGAGCGAGGTGTTCCACTTTTCTATTAAACACAAGATTGCATGAATTACCAGCATTTGGAAACAAAGGTGTGGCTGGATTAAGGTCAAAACAATCAAGAGTCAAGCGAGTACCGATAGATAAAACTTCTTTGTAGTCACACGAAGCTATGTCGAAGCTGTCAATCAAAGCTTCTTATACCAAACAATCTCTAATGGCCGACTTGGGCCTTTCGGTGGTCGCAATCTTTTAAGGCTCCGATCTCTTTTTCGTTATCCTTCAAACCAATCTTAGTGTTAACCAGTTGACTGAAGAATATAAACTGTTTGTCAAACGCCGGTAATTAAGCTTATCTAAATCGATAGACTTCTTTTTGCGAGTCTTCTGTCCGTGTTCGATACGTTGACAATAAACGATTTAAAACCGTCAGACTGGTTTTATTCACTCAACACAGAGAACGCATAACCGAGACAAGAACTGCATTTTGCGAGAACGCTCTAATGGGACCTCTGAGTCATTGAACGACAGGGGAATAACAGTTAGGAAAGGCAGTTACCCCCTCCCCCCCCCCCCAAAAAAGATATAAACTCAGGCAAGAGTTACAACGAAACATTCAAACACAAATAGCTTGTTTAAGACATTCAAGGGTAAAAAAGAATTAAAACAAAAATTGAATTTTCTGAAAATTTGTTTATGATTTCATGTGCAGTGCTTCCTTAATACAAGGGTTTAACACTTGTCTCATAAACTGTCCTTAAGTTCATTGATATGAAATCTGCTGTGGCTACTTCTTGTTATTTTGAAGAAAAATTAAATTATATGATATTATAGTGAAAGTTGTTTCATCCTGAATTAATTTGAAATTTCTAACTTGAAATTACTACTGCAAACTTTGTTGAAGGAAACCTGGAAACTTTAATTTTATCCATAAATTCAATTTATTAAAACGAAAATGCAATTATTCTCAATGAGTCAATTTTTGGTTTCACGAACAATATCCACTTTAAGGTTAAATATTTTTCATACTTTTCCAACATCAAACTCTGTTTTCACCTGGGCCAGGAATATTATCAGCGAAAATATATGCGCAAGCTCACTTATATGACAATACGTTAAAGCCGCTAGCGTGTCTTGCAATACCGACACTTTGTGCTTGAGCAATATTGTAGGTCGCAGCGGTCGAGGAGATGTCTCCGCCCCTTTTCTCGATCATTTACGCCTCGTCTCCTTTGAGATGACGAATTAAACCAGCTAATTTGTCTTTGTGTGCTGTCAATCATTGAGGGTGCTCGCTGCGAGGATTTAGTATTTTGCCGTGCCGCGTGTGCGACGGTTTGTTTAACTCGGGTCGAATAGGATCGAAGAAGCGTTAAGGTAATGTGGAAAATTTCATGTCGAGAAGAATAGAGGGGATCTCACGGTGTGGCTGATGGGTAAAGCAGGTGACAATAGCTATTGAAATTGGGAGGATGGCAAAAGGGATCAAAAGAATAACGAATCTTTAAAAGGTTCTCTCTATTCTCAATCTCTCCTTTCTCTTTTTCCTCCGAGTGTTAGAGGAACAGAAGAGATGGTTGAACAAAGAACAAAGAAGGAACCTTTCTTCCTTTTATGAATGAGAATGTCCGATGCATCCAAGCATCAAAGATGAGCTAAATTTGAAGATAATTCATCCTACTCGATCAGTTAAAAGGTTCGGACAAATTTCAAATAGGGTTGAAAGATCCGAGCGTTTAAGAGGCATGAATGAGCGAGAAACGTTTTGCCTATCATTTCCGCTTGAAATGACCGCATTTATAGAGCATTAATGAAGCCCATTGCGTCTATAAGTAGGCACCGTCCCGGGGAGACAAGCTCTTTGGACAAGAAAAAGAATATGAAATACCGTGTCATTCGGTAGGTCGAAGCAATTCCCTCGTATTGAAGAAGGAATAACTGCGATTAATTCCACTTATTAAATCGAAGAAAGGGAATTGGCCATAAAATTTATTCCACCCGGCAATCACGAAATTGTTTTAAACCTTAGATTGTTCAACTCTGCGGGGTCGTTGACTCACTGGAATCCTGAAAAGGTTGTAAGCTTGTCATATTGAAATGAAATGCATGACAGAGGCAAGTTGAACTCAGCCGGCAGCCATGAGTGCCTATCAGTCAGTTATTCTCACTCAAAGCGACGCACTCGGTACCCAAATGAACGATGGAACGCCGCAACCTCTTCCATTTTACCCGAACCTGATTTTTCGTAAATTATTCAGCAACTTACTCCCATGCAAATTTCAGGGCTGTAACATGCGAGTCCAGACTCGGACTCGAGTTATGCCGGACTCGGAATTGGCCCGGAATGGGCTCAGTTGGACTCGGACTTGAAACCGATTTCAGTCGAGTTCACAAAAATGAAATTTTCATTTATGTTACCTATAGACAACATTATCACTGGTGCACAATTGCAAAAGTAAATGGTTCACATAAAGTCAACTAAATTACAGGGTCAGCCAGAGTATGAAATTGACTCCTGAAAAGTGTCCGTTTTCCTCATAAGTGTTATTATAAATATAGTACAAGAAGTATTTGTACGAGGCACTACATTGTCAAATGGCCGGACTCGGAATTGGCTCGGAATCAGAGGGTACCGTACTGGACTCGAAATTGGCCCGGATTGGTGGCCACTGGAATCGCAATTGGCTCGGAATTGAATTAGGTGGACTCCGGGTTACAGATCTGGCAGACCTCAAGTACCCGAAGTTCCCCATATAAATAATCAGAGAAATTGTATGTACATATGCGTGGGGTGAATGCCATGGAGTGGTTTCTGACGACTCAATTCTGCAAATTAGTGTAGACGTATCACAAATGATGGAAATTTAGGCCTCACAACGCGCCAAAGTTTTAAGGCCACATATAAACTATTATTATTTTTTATTTATTATTATTATTATTTTATTATTATTTTTAAAACTTTATTTCACTAAGGTGAAGGTGACTCGTTTAGCCGTAGGTGGCTAATCTTCCACGAGGCCTTCAAAATACAACGTAGAAAGCAGAGACTTTAAAGTACAAATAAACCATAAAAACATAAATGTGTAAGATATAAAGAGAAGAATAACGGAATTTAAAAGGAAATACTGTAAAATTGCTATAAAACTTAAAGAACTTAAAAGAGATACGTTAAAATGGCACACGGATATAAAATGAATACATGAATATAAAAAAACTATAGCCTATCCAAACGTCTCAAAAGATCAATTTCAAACTGACTGTAATCCCAACAATTTCTATACAAAATTTTCACCTCAATCCACAATATCTTCATGAAAATTATTTATTCCACTGAAACTTTCGAACAATGTAAATGTGAACTGAGACATGTATTACTAGACGTACCAATTGTAAGACTAATATGTCATATTACACTTGTCGTTCTGCCAGTGCAAATATCCCAGTATTTTAAGATCATTCTCTACCCCTGCCATCTTATTCGATAAAATAACCCTTTTTATCATTATTGACATAATTCGTATCAAAATTTCGTTTCTGTCAACCATCGTGTTGATCACTTTGAACTTAAGACGATTAGATAGTCAACTTCTCTTGAATCCTGTCTCCTACACGCTTATTAGGAAATCCCATAGGACCATAAAACATTAGTGACGTCACAAATAGGAACAGGGAAAGATCCGCCCAAAAATCAAACATGAATTTTCCTCTCGAGCGCACTGCTTAAATTTGGATACAAGAGAGACATCCATAATCAGAGTTAAACACTGACTCAAAGGATTCGAACCAATAAGTATCCTAGCTAGATCGAGTAGATCCTAAATAATGTTGTCCCTCTCACCCTGGTCTATTGACCTGAATTGCCGACTACACCCCCTCCCCGCAGGTGCGTGTTTCAAAAGCCATGAAGATTACTTCAGCAAACAAGGGACCAAAAAAGGGAAAAAAAGGAAAAAAAAAACAGTAGGGGGGTTGAAGGTAAGATCTTTCTCAACAGTAAAATTACAGACAAAAAGAACCGAACTACTGCCATGCATAGAATCGAAAATTTACGAACAAAACAAATATTTCGCAGAATCAGGAAGCTGTACACCTAGTGGAGCCGAATGCTAGAGAGAATCTCATATCTCCTTGCCTATATGCAATATCTGCCGTCTTTTGGGAAAACCACTCGTAAACGGTGACAGACAAGTATTTTGCCTTAATTCTTCACGTTAAATTTTCGTACCGCTATATTTTCCAAAATCTGAAGATAAAGCAGAATTTGAGCCATCCTTTTCATCTCAATCTGGCTCTTTTTGCTCGTGAGCAACAATGTCAATTATTACTTCTTGGCCAAACAAACTGGCTCTGACTATACCTTCGCGTCATTTATATTAAAAGAGAAACAAATTCAAGTGAATCCATCCAAGCGGCGAGCCAGGTAAATTCTCACTCCAAATCAATCATCTCGTACAATGAAAACTAGCAGCTGTTACCTAGCAACGCTCATAGTCAACTCATGGGGGAACAGTTTCAAATAAACATCTCTTACAAATCTTCATCGGTTGACAGGTAGACAAGATGAGATAGTCCATTCTCATCCCAGGATGGCAGGAAAAACCTTCCAAAATCTGGCACGTGTCGAATCATAAAAATAAATATCATGACCTCAAGTTCAAGCGTTGGCAACGCAGTCCGCAGTCAGCGATCGGTTGGTAATATTTATTTACCTGGGTAACGGGAGGCACTTAACACCCGCCCACTCTTGCTGGCTGGGAGAATAGTAACACTTTAGACAGCCCTCCTTAAAGTGGTAGTAGTATGGCTTAGTTAGATCGACCTAGAAAATTGTATTTTTTTTCTCTCAAAATATGTATTTTGTACTACAAAAGTGCGAGTCAGAAATAAGTAAAAAATGGTGACATGACATGAAGAGAGATAAAGAGAGAACCTCTTACTAATTTGAGGAGGTAGTCCATTCAGTGTTCAAGAATATAATACGGGGCATGTTATCGCATTATTATAGCAATATAAACACATACCCATACTGTACAAAAGTGATTCGGGATCGAACACTATATTTGTCTCACTCTGTACCCACGTTTATTCTCTAAACATGTTGAACCATTTATCAATTGCATTTAGCGTTTAAACAGAAAAGTTTAAGAAAAAATGTTTAATTTATTAACACAGTTTTGCGATTACATACATATCAACTGAACAGAATAAGATGGTGTGATGGAATGACCTATCCATGAGAATCTAAGTCACATTAATCGTCTCATTTTTTTTATTTCCAGGGCGTACTGAGGACGTTTCTCTCATTACAGATTGATCAATAATTATTCCTGTCTGGATATTTTTTGTATTGAAGACGAGAAGAATGCATACAGAATTTCAGTCGAAATTTCAAAAGGTTTCATCAGGTTCGAGTGTACTGTTGATTAATCAAAAGTCTGAAACTTTGAGGGCGTATTCTCATTGTAAAGTTAGTTAGTTAGATGAGGTTTAACAACCAATTTCCAACCAATTGGTTCAAGTCGAGTAGACTAGTCGAGTCGGCCTTTTTTCCAGTTGTGGCTCACTGGCTTGTTTTCCCTTACTCCATTGCTTATGCGGAGCATCACGCACAACGGCAATGGGTTCCATTTTTAAAGTCTTTGGTATGACTCGACCTGGTAATCGAACCCGGGCCTCCCGCGTGAGAGACGGATGCTCTACAACTAGACCAAACACACGGTCGAGGCGCCACATTTACTCATTGCATCCTTCACAAAAGCACATTTTCTTAACAACCTCTCTCAACCCCTAGTGCCCCCTCTTTGTGTGAATTAAGTCTCTTTCTCCATGTATCATAGTAGAAGCTTCATTCTAGTGATAAGAGGTTGGATATTTGTAACTCCAAAAATGGTTTGCCACTTTTCGGTGAATCGACGTAAAATCTTTTACAAGGCGAAATCTCTTCTGTAATTAATAAAACCATAACTTACTTTTATGGTTATACCTTTGTTACAACCGATAATGTAATAACTTACCCATAATGTAAAAACAACAGATAATGTAATAAAAATTTTACCTATAATGTAAAAACAACCAATAATGTAATAAAAAAATACCGATAATGTAGCAACAACCGACAGTGTAATAGAAAATTTACCGGTAAGGTAGTAACCACACCTTACCAGTAGTGTAGTAAAAATTTACCGATAATGAAACAATTTTCGTTAATCACTAACGCAGTAAAAAGTCACCGACAAATGAAGTAACATCATTCTAAAGCACGTTCACATTAAAATTTCACATACGTATGTATGTATGTATGTATGTATGTATGTATGTATGTATGTATGTATGTATGTATGTATGTATGTATGTATGTGAGTTAAATGTTAATGTGTATATGAGTCCGTAGCCTATGTGTGTGCGTATATGTGTGGTATGAATGCGCATATGCATTTACATTCATATACCTACCAGGGCACGCAAATATTGATATACGTGAGTGGTGATTGTGTGCGTGTGTGAGAGAGAGTGTGTGTGAAAAACAAGCCAACTCGGACCCACACAACTCGAAAATATTAAGATCCATCGATGATTTTTTGATAAAATGTGAGGTCCGATAACCTAAATATTCCACAAATGAAGATTTCAGACTGCATTAGGCCTCATTTTAGAAAGATGTCTTGAAATATGAGAAAATTGTGTGGGAAGCTACGGTGTGCATTTCTATGACGTGTACATATCTACTACGTATTCTGCTTTCGAACCAACTCTGCTCCAACCAACTCGGCCCCAACCAACTCGGCACAGGCCATTCTCTGTCCACTTTTACAGGGATAAAGCATTTGCCCCATGTTTATTTTTGAAAACCTGCTAAATCTTAAAAATCTCCTCTGAATTCTCTTACTAGTATATTTCATTACACTCTAAAAACAGTTTGGTCAATTTGCCCAATGACTGGGTCAACTATGCACCGAACCAAATATGGTCAAATAGTTTGACTTAACTATGGTCAAATTTGACCACTTTTAGGTCAAAGTTGACCATAGTTTAGTCAAACTATTTGAACATGTTTGGTTAGGTGCATAGTTGACCCAGTCATTGATCAATTTGACCAAATTGTTTTTAGAGTGTATGTTTCTGTATAAAAACATTGAATACTGAAAGCAAACCAAGGAGTTATTCAGCATTAATTTAAAACATAAGTAAAATAAATATTATCACACGGCTGGTACACGGTGGGTGCTGCCCCCTCTTTTTACGCCACTGGGATCCACCACCGGTTATCGCGTAGCCGTAGCGAAGGCTTTCCAAGAAGTTTTTGGTCAAAAATACCTCCCAGATGGGGCAAATGGCACATTCTGTCATATCCTGTACGTCTGTAAGTCGTACAGGTAAACGTAAATGTTCTTAATTTCTATATATTTTATGCAAATGTAGAAACAAATTTAGATTTCAAACGAAAAATTGAAAGTTTACACGCTCATTGAATTTAGCATACTGTAAGTAGGCTAAGGGTTATCATGTAGGCTATTTTATAAAAACATGTTGTAGCACGGTATGAAAAATAATATGCACTGAAGGAAGAGGACTGGTCACTGGTCAGGAAAAGGTAGCCACTTGAAGTAGCATCTACGGCTGGGGTCTGGGGACCTCCCCGGAAAAATTTGGGGAATGAAGGGAACTTTTATATATGCGGTTTCCCAGGTTCTAATAAGGTCTTTAAATCATACTAACCGGTATAGGACATTGAATTTCCAGCAGTTAAGTAGTTTGCTCATTCACCTAAAATTTCATCACTTGCAAATCTCAGGGGGTACCTGCTTTTAATAAAAATGTAAATGATTTTAAGCACTTAATCGAGAAACAAGTGTGACTGGAACACAAGCACTTCTGTTATGATTTTTAGTACTGTGACCTAGTTGGTCCGGAGCCTAGCTGGCATGGGACCGAGTTGGCCTTGGGCCGAGTTGGTGGGAGTCGAGTTGGCCTACTCCCCATATTCATACCTACTTATATGCTTAGCCTTTAGGTTGGCAGTCAAAGTTCCTAGCAAAGTTGGCCTTTTTAAAGTCACCCCTGAGCCTTTAATAATGGAACCTACTGCCATTGTGTTTGGTGCTCAGCATAAGCAATGGAGTAGGGAAAACAAGCCAGTGAGCCACAACTGGAAAAAGGGGCCGTAGCCGGCCCAACTTAAACCAATTGGTTAGAAACTGAGACATAACACTTCATCTAACTCTAACTCTAACCCAACAAAGTTGCCCCTCAAGTCGAGTATCAAATTGCCTTAAACTCTTGAACAATGATTCTGCAAGCTATCTCTTTGCTGTATTGAGCCTAGAAATGTTAGTTTCGTCGAGTGCACACAGGTGAAGTAGCTGTAGCAGGGAGTTGCTATTTGTCAAATAGCAACTCCCTGGTTGTAAGGAAGTTATAAACACAAAGCTACCTTGCCTATGTGCGCTACGCTAATAATTCGAGCACACACTGATGTGCCGACGTTCCCGGCGGAAAATATAGCAGGGGAGCCATGGCCCCACGTCGGGGAAGACTGCCCCCCCCCCGTAGGAGAAATTTTCCAATTTCGTCGGGGAGCTTAATCCGTACGAAAAAATATGTAATTCCAATGACCTTCAGTCGTCCAGACGATCTTCTTGAGTTTGCCTATAGGAAGGGCATATTCTTCAATAAAGACCCCAAATTTTCCTTCAAAAACCCCCAAATTTCTCAAATTTTCTTCCACAAAAATCCAAATTTTTCAAAATTTCTTTAACAAAACTCCCAAATTTTAAAATTTTTGTGAAAATGCAAATTTTTTGGCGCGCTTTGGGCGCCGAAATTTTGTGTTCCTCATCTTTTTGTCAACTCATCGCCTTTGTCGGGGCTTTGGGTTGCTTGGCCCCCCTGTCGGACAAATCCTATAATGGGCAACTTTGGAAAGAGGAGAGCACATTTGTTCAAGAGCCACATTGCAGGGGGCGACTTGACTGGGTCCCCGTAATATACATGTGGATTCTCACTTACATACCTACCATGTGTGTCTACATAGCCTACATACATATTTATACACACATACATAAACACCCATCTTCCTTCATTAATTTCATATTTCAAGAAAGGTGATTACTGAAAGTAATGCACGGTTGAAACTTTGGTTGTAACATATTCTCTCAATCTCAAATCTTTTTAAAAGTCATATTTTCAATTCAGGTCGAGTTAACGTGGGTCCGAGTTGACTTGAGGCCGAGTTGCCAGAGGTCGAGTTGGTTTGGGACCGAGTTGACCTGTTTCCACACATTCAGATATTCCCATCCACCACGCCACCAACAACCTAATATACACACATACGTAAGTGCGTGTATGTATACGAACGGTAACCATACGAACTTACGTATATACATCATACACACTAAGTAAATACGCTAATAGGTTTACATGTACACTCATACGTATAAAGTTTGTACATAGGTAAAGTTTGTACATATGAGAATTTTGAATGTAAGAACATGTTATGCAGATTATCGGTAACTATTTTATTACGTTATTGGTCAACAAATATTGTTACACTATCGATAAATTTTTACTACACTATCGGTATAACGTGCGGTTACTACATTATCTGCAGATTTTCTGTTACATCATCGGTTGTTGTTGCATTATCGGTAAATGTTTATTGCATTATTGGTTGTTGCATTATCTGTAAATTTTTACTAAATTATCAGTAATTGTAACATTATCTGTTGATTTACTACATTATCGGTTGTATCAACCTTTGCTTTACCTTCGGTGTGGCAAGGATGTATAGCTTTGCTGTTTTTTCCAGTTTCCTGAGTTTGGTTCTACGCAGGCGATGAAAGAAAAACAAATTTCAGCGCTCCGGAAAAGGCCAACTTTACTTCTGCTCATGCCCAGTAAATACGGTTTAGCCGTGAACACATTTGTGTGCCTTTCGTGTAATTACGAATGTATCGCTGTAATACGTTGTTAGCTATGTTTAAACATTTCATCCATTAGATTTAATCATGATCTTGGCTTTATCACTTCAAATTGCATTCTTGTAATATTAGTGTACCACACGTAATATCCATCATCGGTACGTGTCTGCCCATCAGCGGTGAAAATTTAGGACGCCCGCATTCTATTGTAAGGGAACTGAAACTTGCTTTATGTCCAATAGCGAGTGACCTTGGGAGTCGTAATATTTCGGTAATTTTCAGACCGACCACGAGTAGCCTTGGTCCCAAATTCCAAGTTCTGCCTCTACTCAGTAACCAATATGTATAGACAGATTTCATGCATAAATACGACTCTGTTGATATGGTACAGGGATGTTTAATTGAATTATAGTGTCCCCGAGTAATCCTATAAAATCTTGTCTTGCCATTTTGACTGAAAGTGTCCAGCTTTCGGGAGTAAGATGAGGCCTGTCAACTTAATTTCCGGAGTTGTGCCACCATCATGGCCAGAGACGAATTCTGGCTTTTAATTTTTAGTTAACGTTTCAATTATGATATAGTCTCCAACATTGAAGAACCATAAATATTTTAATATTTTTACAAGTAGTGTCTTTGAATTTTATTAAATTGCTTCGACCTCATATCACGTGGTAAACTTTATTACTTTAGCATAAGTGTGTTGTCCCGATTGTCAAGTGATATGGCTTACGTCACATCGCGTTTACCGAGACTTTCGGATGGGGTGAAGCATTCTTTGAAAATTACCTTCGAGGAATAGTAACGTAAAAGTTATTAATCATGAAGCTATGAATTGTTGAGAGGTTAGTTGTGTGTGGAGTTTCGTATAGACTGTGGCATAACCATGTCAGCGTATATGAAACCAGACACGGTGGCCTACTGTCTCCATAGCAACAAACAGTTTTGCCTACAACAAAGGAAACCAGTTCCCCTTTACAATAGAAAAGGTACTCTAAAAGCGTCTGATCGTGACGAGTAGTGTTTTCGGGATGGGGTGGGACTGGGGTGGGGAGGAGTACATAGGCGTAGGAGTCCAAGTTGATTGGGGGGAGGGGGCTGTAACGACTTGCCCGAAAATGCAACCCGCAAAAATTTCCACCCTCTCCTCTCGCGTTTTTCAACATGTTAATGTACATATCATATAGGCATGCATCGGTTTATCACACCGCTTGTCAATAACATACAATCATTTGCTGTGTTAAGTACTACCCTTTCATTTTGACGATGATTTTTGGTATTTCTCTCCATGGGGTGGGGAGCATGCATTCTGTTGTGTGATCGCCGTCCTGGGGGAGGGGTCTAGGGGGAGGAGGTGTCTCCCTCCCCTTTGAAAATTTTTGAAAAAGTAGGTGTCCTTAAATGAAATCTGGTGCCACATATATATACTACCTTTGAAGTAAAATTTGTGTTAAAAATTGACGTATTTTAGGTACTAAAAGGAAAACAAAAATCGGCATCAATGTGGGAGGCATGGCCCAATGGCCCCACTAAACACACCACTGATAATCATAATACATACATACATACTGACTTTTATATAGCGCAAATTCCATATGATCAATGCGCTTACCAAAACAAGAAAAATCGATGCCAACAAAATATCAGTCAATTAAATAGGTAAGCCTTAAGTTGTTTTTTTTTTGAACAGCGTAATATACAAGTTAAACCATTACAAAACACACTGGTGAATTAATACCGAATATAAAGGTTCTGGTGCAATTCAAATCAGAACTTTATTTTAATTACCAAGGAAGTTTTTAAACTATTGATTACCTTTAGCTACATTATTGCGTTATTTTTTTTTTCAGTAGGTGCCCGAAAAATTCTCAGCACATTGCTCGAATTTTCACAAAAATATTTGATTGGGGGCTGCAGCCCCCCAGCCCTCTCCCCCGCCTCCTACGCCTATGGTGGGGTAGGGGTAGCTTGGAGTAGAGAGGGGTTGGAAATGGTCACTGAATAATTTTACGATGTAACCAGACCCCTTGTCCATATGATGACGTTTTAAAATGAAGTAAGAGGATTAGGTCTCTTTCTTTTTAAGTCGTAATCTCTATAAATTTTTGGTTCTAAATTGACATATAACACTTTATGGTCAACCATAATCTCCACTGTTTATGAGGATTATTTCAATATAATTTATCATCATACGGATAAATAATATCTTGTGATATATACGAACGACATATTATGAAATAATTTGATTCCCGGCACTCAGGTTGCCTTTTCGAGATCGAAGTCAGTCTCCCCGCTTAGAAGAAAATCCATCACTTAACTGCTTAACCGAACAGACTGATTAAATAGGAGGCTTAACACATGCCTTGATAAGGGGTCCTTAAATAATTTGCGGGATTGTTTAACTTTTTGATAGACATTGTAAGTTAATTTGAGAATAAATAATCTTGGGCTTTTGAAAAAGTACAAGGAAAGGTATGGGTATAGGTGTCAAGAAATTACCAGCTGAATGTGAAGCTTCAAAGTATCCTTAATCCTTGCAGAAATTGTTCAAAATGCGCTTTTCTAGGACATTGCGGAAGAATAGCTTATTTATGTGTGTGGGTATATTTGTGGTAACCCAACTTGTCCCCTTTGCTTCTGTAAATTCTTTCAAGCTAACCTCTGCATTTAATTTTCTATTGTTTTAATATTTATGCAAGATATTCCAGAAGCTATATGAGTAAATATGACTCCATTTTGCGACAATACGGCATTTCAAGTCCGCTGAGGATATTGAAATATAAACTTAAAGTGGACCTAAAGTCTAAAAATTCAAAAATACATATTTTAGAGGTTAAAAAATTAATCTTATTGGTCCAACTCCCATTGTCATAGCTTATTCCATTGCTGAGATATTAAATGTTAAAACTTATTCACTTAAATCCAAACAGTCCATTGTGCAATAATTTTTGACATTCTTGTTGTACAACTCACATTAAATGCTTTGTTTTCTTTTAAAATTAAAAATGTTTATATGACCTTGACCGCTTCCTGTTTTCTTGCATGACATGCTGTACAGAGAGGACTTATATAGTCAAGTCACCCCAAAGCAGTAAGAACGCGATCACATTTTGGCACAAGGTGCGGTGGCTTTCAGAAAAACAAAGAAATACAAAGATTGTAATTTGAGTAGTACAACAATGACATCACAAATTATTGCGCAATCTACCTTTTTAAATCGAGTGGATAAACTTCAATATTTTATATCTCAGCTTAAGAAAGTCCTGTGAAGATGGGAATTGGACCATTGGAATTCAGTTTTCATGCTCTGTAATATATATTTTTGAATTTTCAGACTTTAGGTACACTTTAACGGCTGAAAACTGTTTATTTCTAGTTGCCTTGTGCCTGGAAGCGGCCAAAATTACCTTAAGAAAAAAAGGGAAATCCAGAAGATCAAAGATCTGGCCCCCAGTCACGGAAACATTCCGAAGGCCCTGTTTATGAGTAACCTATGTTGACTGTTATACGCCCATATAATTAAGTGTAATCATTCTGCGGCTCCACGAACTACATAATTAGCCTACTTGCACTATCACACTATACAGGGTTGTGGAAACATAAAAATCTTATCTCATCACATCGCTTTAATATCTTCGCTTTGAGCGAAACACCGTCACTCTTCGACAAGACCAGGCCAAGTCTCGTCCCCTCGGGGATGTTTAAAAAGGTGAACCGCGGTTTGTACGAAAGAACTGTCTTCTGTCAAGCTATCATTTCGAGATTTGACGAGCACGCGCTAATTGCTGCCTAGGAGACCCTCTTGAAGAGCCTAACAAGGGTTCGGTATGCAACACTCCAAGCCTAATCACTCCCATGTGGACAAGGTTTTGACCGCGATTTAGCAGATTACTGCGTTGGATAACGATCGAAGAAACCAGAGGTACGAGATGTGAAAGTTTAGGGCAGATATGGAGATTTTTGATCTATCAGTACCTCTGGAATTTTCAAGTTTCATTCATCTTCGACTGAAAGTGGCCTACACGGCCACTTACGAGCATCGATTGGTCATATCGGTGACTTTCGAGCCAATTATGGGTCAATTAGTCAGCGTTTGATAAATCAGACTACAAACTCATTTACTTTGATCTGTGTAACCATGGTGACGTCAAGTCGTCCCATGGGCCTTTTTGAACTAAAGAGACTTGGCTAGACTTCAGTGTTTCTCTGGTTGGCTGAATCACCCACTGATAAGTACAGTATATCTTACAAGACTTGATTAGGATGCATGGGCTATCATAGCTGATTCTCTGCGAAAGCCTGCAGCACACCTTTAAATGCTGAATATAGATAGAAACTTCGAGATAACATTCTTAAAGCTTGTTTGAAATAATGTTTAGGCCAAATTATAAACTATGTGTTTCACAAAAAGCCACAAATTAAAATCTGATGTAAAAGGTAAATTATCATTTCGTGACTTTTGGTTATAAAAAAGGAAAGGATTCTCATTTGAGAGGGTTAAATAGGTTTCCTGTTAACCCCTATCCCTCTTTGCTCCCATAGAAGTAAGAGATTTCTTGTGATAGCTCTGCGTCAGTGAAACAGTAATCATGTGATGTCGATTAGATCCTATTAATACTGTCATAAGTGACTCAATGAGGGCCCATGCTGTGCTAAACATGTTTCTTGTTAGGGTGATTAATATTACTACCGACACTTTACTTGTGAATGAACCGAGTTTACCACCAATGACGTAAATGAAACACGTCTTGAATGTTGTTAATGAGTCGATCGATACCGCGATAAACAGTAATTCCTCACTCAAATAATATACTAAAGAAAAAAGACATCGCGAAGTATTAGATACGTTGCAGACGGTTTTATAACGTCATGGCTATTATTTGGGTACAATGACGTATTATTCTAATTTTGATAACTACACCAGGGCGTGATGGCAGGCCACAAAGGGAGGGGGGAGGAATGAGAGAGGGACGGGAAAGAGAGAAATATTTATTTCTTCAAATCCTCTCATTACTTAGACCTTTTAAAAATGTATAAAATATGGGATCAAAACGCGTTCCAGAGTAAGCTGTCAGCCACAACGGCTTTAAAGAAGTACCGGTAAGTCTACTCAAATGTGGGGAGAAAAGTGCAGGGGAAGGGGCGGTAGAGTTAGCAGTACTGTTTAAAAAAATTCGCACCATATAAAGTGTCATTTTACTTAAACTTGGTTTCACAAACTATATATAAGGAAAAGAACCAATTACTAATTTGTGTTTTAAGTGTTCCGTTTCCTTCCAAAGCGAGACCTTTCTTTTCGTGAACAGAAATGTCTCGGGTGAAACTAATAATGAAGCTTGTTGGATAGGCAGCCTACAGTAAAACCATGAAAGGAGAATTGATACTTTACCACTGGTCAGCGGCGACACCAGGGGGGTGGGATATGGGGACAAATCCCCATTCAAGTCCCTTGCCCCCCCCACTTTCCCCAGTCCGTCCTGTACAAAGGTATACAGTATACAGGAGCAATGCCCACACGCATCCCCCAAAATCATGCCTCCCCCTCTTGAAATCCTGATAGGGCCGCTACCACTGGTACCATTGGTATATCCACTTTCTAACATGCAGAATCTCTTTCAGGTGACTCAACTAACTCTTTGTTATACATATGACACATTTATCCGTTCAAAGGTACCGGTAACCGTCAGAACGGTGTTCTATTAGCCTGGTCTTATGGGACCGGGGCACACCACAAAAAGGTAATATTTGTCCTCCGGTAAAGCCAGTCACATGTACTGCCTTAAATATATGCTTGATTAAGCTTTAAACCATTATGTCATAATTAATGGGTATTTTGCTGAGTGGATATGAGAAAGCATACATATAAAACCGTTGCTCTTGTGGAAATAGGGAGAATGAAGGTGATTTAGATCATTCGGGAGTTCATGAATGAAAAGGTACTCCGCCATCTGATTAACTCATAGGAGGGGGGGGGGTGCATTCTTAAAGGGAGAAAGCAGACCCTCAAGTTTATTTTCAAAAATTTGCTAAACCTTACAAATCTTCGCTTATTTCGCTCATAAGTGTTTTTAATTATGTTTCTTTACAAAAACGTCTAGTATTAAAGGCAAACCAAACAGTTATTCAGTACGAATTTAGCAAGTAAGTAACAAAGATATTGTCACATGATTGAAAGGAGCCATTTCTGAATTAGGATGACGGGGTACACTAATTCAAATGGGGGGACTGCATTTTCCCTTTAATGTTTGTCACTTTCTAGCTCAAAATGTCAACAGCTATGCTAACGTAAATCGTTAAAGCGATGATTGACCAACTCTTTGGGTAGCCCATGATTGTGAGCTAAAGCCCTAGTGTGTTAGGCAATGAAATAATTACTGGCGATGTACAACCGTGTAGTATAGGTGTTTTTAAGGCCTGTGTATCTTTATGGGAGGATGCGGTTCCCTTTTCAATGATGCCAATTGATGAGATCTTGATAATGGTGAATCTAAGATGACAAAACATGCTACAAATTAACATCCTGAAGACGGAAAAATCTACTTTTAGTTTGTTTGTTTGTTTTTTTTTCTTTTTTTTAAGAAGTTTTCTACATACTGGCATAGCAGGCCACGCGGTATCTTCTTCAATCGGCCATACGGTACACATTGCGAATACATTATAACATAATTATCTAATCCGTCCCGCTGGTGTGATTGATTTGGAGTAGAGAGTTGACTGAGTTTACATTTGAATTAATTTCCACCTCTTGTACATACATACAGGAAAAAAAAAAACGAGAGCAAACAGACCTTATGCACTGACGTCACAAGACGTCATTTTGGAGGGTTTGCAATGAACAGATGAAGCACACTGCACGCGCGACGTAGACTTCGCACAACCCGTAGGTCCAGTTGTCTGCATTGGTTGGAGTAAGTTGCAACGATACGCTCTTGCCTCTACCGGGGCGCACTTTCTGTTCTGTGACGTCATGTACATAAGGTAGAGCAAGACTACAAAGAATGTATTCTTTGTAGCTTTGAAAATTTTAGTCAGTCGTTATGAGTGGTTCTCGAGTTATTAGCTGATTAAGTTCTCACATTTTCAACCCAAAGTGAACTTGAAGCAAGCAAAGTTGACATCGTAACCTAACATTAGAAAACACTGTAATAATGTTCTTTAAACTTTACACTCAACTTTTTCCTCCACAATTCCATGTCGCCATCCTTATCTATGTCATATGTCAAAACAATCGTTTGAAAAGGAAAGAAATCAATGCATTCTCATCAGTGTGAGCATATGACGTCACACCAGCTTGCATTCACTTTAGGTAATACAGGGCTGTGATGTCCGAGTCTGGACTCGGACTCGATTCCAGACTCGAGTCCGTTTTTCGCCGGACTCGGAATTGGCTCGGAGTGGGAGGTTACGGAATCGGAATTTGCCCGGAATGAGCTGCAGCTGGACTCGGACTCGGCGTCGACTGCAGCCGAGTGCACAAAAAGTTTCATAATGTGCTACATTGTTATTGGTGCATAGTTTAGCAAGTGAATGGTCACATACAGTCAAATAAATTGCAGGGTGAGCCAGAGGATGAAACTGACTCCTGCAAATGTCAGTTTTTAATTAAGTGTAATTGCAAAAGAGTACAAAGAGCATTTGTACGAGACTACATTGTCAAACGATGGCTTGACTCGGAATTGGCCCGGGATGGTGGCGACTGCAATGGAAATTGGCCCTGAATCGAGTTAGACGGACTCGGATACAGCCCTGGTAACAGTAGCGTCAATCTTTACTCGAATGTGTGTGGGGGGAGGGGGGAACATGGCCACTTATGTCAAAAATTTACTGTGTAAAAATATTAAGTCAATGGGTGTATTTCCAAAATGTAGGGGACGTGTCCCCCTGTTCCCCCAGGACTGACGCCCATGCCTGGTAATAAATGTACTAACTGCTTCTGCTAAAACCACATTGGATTAGGATATGAATGAAAGATTCATCAGAATTCTTACACTGAAAAAAAAAATACATTTTTCTTCACGGAAATTAATGTGTAAATGTTAATATGTTTACGTTTTTCGAGGTAGAACCACGAAGCAAAGGTATGATACTCCTTACCGACACGATTGTTTCAAAACAAAAACGAATTGATGGGCAAACGTTTCAAAAATATTTTGGAATGACGTCAGGACCTGCAAAAAGTGAAATTAATCAAAACAATACGTACAAAATATTCATCTGATGAAAAAAATCTTGTTTATGCCCTAACTAGATAGACCTCATAAACTATAGAACTGACGTGTATATGACCGTGAGACACGTTACCTGCCTCAACAATCGAACATTTAAACATTCCTGTGTGATTAGGTTCAGCGATTTAATGAAGTGTTTCTTAGCACTCGGCCCAGCTAATCAATGGGCAACTACAACACTCGACAAGCGTCACTATTTAAAGCTATATGCCACGCATCGTTATAGCTAAGGTCATTACCACTAAGCAATGATCACATTCTTTCGACGAGTTATTTTCGTAACAACCTTATAACTATTTCTTCCTAATTGAAATGGCACAATTTCTCATCGTGAGCAATTATTTGAAATTCTCTGTCACATTATCAGCAAACAAATTTGGTCGTTTAAAAAGACGCAAGCAATTTCAAAACAAACGTAAATTTTTGACGTCAAAATCCTTTTCAGCTATTAAGGACTCAGGGAAATTTGAACTCAAATATATCGCTTAATAGTCGGCTTTGTAGCGGTACATTGGGAAAGAATTTCACGGCAGGTAGGTTATCCTGACTGCCTGTAAAATATAGAATTGATCCCAATTTATATTCGAAGTTATCCACAATAAAACTTTCTTCAGGAATTTCTTACCTCGCACAGTCACAGGTTGGCGTTATGGTTTACTTCACATATGCTTAATATCTCAACTCATACGCAATTATGTAATTCTTCACCATACGACGTCATGTGATGTCACCAACTAGGTACCAAGGAGCTAACAACAATATCACAATTGATCATGGGCATAGTGAGTATACTGCCCTCTCAAGTGCCCTTCGCTCCACCCCATGGATACATTCTGGATGAAACCCTTCTTTGTACGGCAAGCTTGGCCCTGACGCTGAAGAAAGATTTAAAAATCCCATTTTCCACGAGACTTTTTAAACAGTAAAGTAACCAATTAAATTACAATTTTACGGCAGTGAGAGGAGTGGGGGTAGGAACGCGTTCCCACACTTTTGAAAGGTTGGAAAAACTTCCCGTTAATTCTATCTTACAATGTTGTCGATGTGAATTCATTTAATTATTCCCCTACACTTTTCAAATGGTATTGGCGCTTCTGTTGTCAGGTTGTGAGGTACCGTAGCGATGGAAGTGGGTGACTTTGGTAAGTTCATTTAAGGATTTCAAGATTTGTGCATGGAAAGGGAAAAAAGTGAACCTAGTTTTAAAACTAAATCACTGCTTGGGCAACAGCATATGGATACGTATGTATAGCCTACGTAAATAGCCTACCGTATCTGTTTGTTACCGTATACATTTGCATTTGACAAAAATGCGCGATATATATATATATATATATATATATATATGCATATATATATATATATATATATATCTGCATTACATCATCAGGTAGTGTCAAAGTCGCTACGTACTCGTGAAGTGGGCGCAAAATATGTCACGTCCGCTGACCATTTTTGTGGGAGACGATTTCTGTTGCCCTCAATATTATTGTCGGACTATGTCACTCAGCACACTCCGACCGATCGCTTCCTTTGGTTTAGAGTCTGTAAGAAGAAGTTGCTGCGTACAAATGGGCTCGAGAAAACACCCCCTCCCCTTGATCGCCACCCCCTCCCCTTGATCGCATGCTCTTGATTTATAGTATGTATGAAGTATACTGTGTACAGGTAGACTCGAGACGAAAAAGGGAGAGATTTAGTACATGTGGCATCTCCAGGCATTCCGTTTTCTGACTTTTTAATAACCTGAAAACTTTTCTAACAGTTTCAGTATATTATATTTTCTCTTAAGAGAGAATAACATAGGCAAACTTAAGTAAATGTAAATGAGTTGATACATCCAGTTAACTTTTATGTTGAAGTCGCGAGCCCGGTTCGAAAGCTTTACTCCAAGCCCCTCGAGAATCGGGGGAGGAGCTGGGGCTGTATTCACCATTTAATATTTAGTTTAGGTTTTTCTTCCAAAATTATTGTTGTGTCCTAGAAGACGAAAACCTAATTTTCGAATTTAACAAAAGTCGAGGTGTCCAAGCCTTCAGCCAGCCCCTAATTTTGGAAACTTCCGACGGCGTTGTACTTTTTGCTTCTTTTCACAAAAAAACATTGCTAAGTTGAAAGTATTTCAATTTACACAAAATCAAAGAGCGTTTCATTATTCTTAGAGTTATACAGATTTATTAGATAAAAGTAAAGTATTTTCCCTGAAGCAACTTTAAACACTGTCATAAAGGCCATTTTGAATTTTGTCTGATCCAAAGTTGATAAAAGAAAAGCTTGCTAAGCATGTAGCACCATTTATCGCCCCGCATCAACCACTTTTTTATTCCGGCGTGTTATTACTGCCAAATGCTTAAAATAATTAATATCTCAGTCTTAACAAAATTAGTATGACTTTTATTGTATAATGCAAACTAGAAAAGATTTAAAGCCACATTTTTTATGATTCAACCGAGTTCTTGCAAGATGCTTACCAACAAAATACAACACATAATTTTTTCATAGACAGTGATTTTTTTCTATGGTCACGGAAATTGAAACAATTTTCTCAAGTGTGCAAATTTTCTACCTTCGCTAATAAAACTTACAATCATATACTCCTCTTTTCCTGGTGATTTCCACTCAATCACTTCCTTTGTACAAATAAAAGATTCCCGCCACTCTTTCCCGCCATTTTCAGTGACTTTATGCGCTACTCCAATTAACACGTATAACATCGCGTTGCTTTAATTTGGAAGCTCTCGAGATGGGGACTTTTTATTAATAGTTGTAATTTCTCCTTGATATCACGATAGATCTCTTCAAGTCCGTGTGGCAACTCCCATCGGCTGACGTCTTTACACACCGGTTGACTTCGCGGTGAAATGGCGATAAATACGGACAGTCTTCTGCATCCGGGCAACGGGCTATGCAAGTATTATCGCAAAACTGAATTTTTATGAATTGGCTTGATGCTAGAGATTTTGCCCTGATATTACTTTTTAGCTAATTTGGAGTGCATCTTTTGAGAGAGAACTTCATAATTATCGTAGAATTTTACAGTTTATCCAATCGATGTCGGGGAAACACTTAAACAAAAGATGGGGGAACCACACCGACTAAACTGAACAATTTCGTCGTTGTAAATAATTGAAGTGAGAGCGTACATTTTGCGAAGATTTATGAAGTTAATTAGTAGGAGTACATACAACTGCACTTCCGAAACGGGCTGACAAGCCAGGAGAACGAAAGGGACACTCGACTTTCTGTAAAGACTCTCTTGAAAATGTCAGAAAGAATAAAGGAAACCCACAAAAGAAATAGGAAAGGATAAGTTAATTGATTTTATTTCTGTGATATAAGTCGCCAGCGGTTGTACCCTGCAGCTGACTGGTTGAGGTGTAGTATGGATTAAAAAAAAATCGTGGCCAGCCCAACTTTTGAGGAACACTGTTTTTAAAATTCGATTTCCTGGTTACGAAAGGATTAGGCCTAGGTAATTCTGTAAAGAGGACTTCAACTTCATTACAGAAAGTCTGGATGGGGGTGAAGGTCGTGATCCCACTGACCATCGGCTACTCCCCCTTTGGTGCACATGTATATGTTTTATCAGTCCGGGAGCTGGTTCTTTCGTTTAAAGGAAATCCAAAATTCTCCCTAGAGGGGAAACGTATGAAACACATTGTATTTAATAATAATTAAGACAAGGCTTATCAAGAACGAAAGCCAATCAAAAACTTGCGTTTTTCTCAAAAATCGGCGTGGTGAACTTCAGATAAGGACCTAGCTTTTCCGTAGCCATGGTAATATACCTATCGAATATGCATTTAAGTCCATTACATTAGTCCGAGAAATTTTGCAAGGGGGTTCCAAACCCCATTCGCCACTGACAATGTACACAAAGAACACGTGGAATTGTGGGTAAAATAGAAAAATAGCGACGCCCATGACCAATTTTTTTCTCCCAGTTGGAGGAAGAGTAGATTCTCCCCAAAGGGGGAATCTCTTGAACTGTTAATTGTGGTACTAAATATGACGTACTAGCTTGGTTGAATGATTGTGTAAAAAGATATGGTTTACATAAGCAACGACAAACATTGTGACACGAAAACCTCAAATCAGTAAGTCAGAAAAGGTCAAAATCTCTTAACTCGTCTGCGTGTCACGTTAAATAATTTTCGCTGACATTCTTTTATTTCCGTATAGCTGATTACCTTTGTGTTCCTCGAGCGCTTATAAGCCCCAAGTAACGCACCGCCAATTACT
This sequence comes from Holothuria leucospilota, assembly GCA_029531755.1. Classification (NCBI taxonomy): domain Eukaryota; kingdom Metazoa; phylum Echinodermata; class Holothuroidea; order Aspidochirotida; family Holothuriidae; genus Holothuria; species Holothuria leucospilota. The sequence goes on along the minus strand of CM055977.1, from coordinate 37,071,728 downwards.
TCTTCACTAACTTACAAATCATACAATATTTAAATTTATTTGTTTATTTATTTGTTTGTTTGTTTTATTTATTTATTTTTATTTATTTGTTTTATTTATTTATTTATTTATTTATTTATTTATTTATTTATTTATTTATTTATTTATTTATTTATTTATTTATTTATTTATTTATTTATTTATCTATTTATCTATTTATTTATTTATTTATTTATCTTTATTTCTATCTATCTATCTATCTATCTTTCTATCTTTCTTTCTTTCTTTCTTTCTTTCTTTCTTTCTTTATTTATTTATTTATTTATTTATTTATTTATTTATTTATTTATTTATTTATTTATTTATTTATTTATTTATTTATTTTTTGCTTCTTTGTAGATTTGAATGAAAATATTCAATGGAAGCAGTTACTTAACGTATACCAACCTCAAAGACCCTATAGTCAATTACACTGAACGAATCTATGAACAAGGATCTTTTGAGCTTCCTTCAAGGGTCTCAAGACAGGCATAGATAGGTCCACGTTCTTCCTACTATACTGGAATTACCAGTAACGTTTAACACTGCGGAAGGATCTGCAAACATGTAGATAAAACATTGGGCTATTCCCTTGACTTTGCGTACCATATTTACTCTATTAAACGCCCAAAGGGGGATGACATTTTCCAATGGGGGTGTTGATTAGGGTTGAATTGCCAACTCAAATTCTTACCGTACACGTCATGTTGCCATATGTGTCGCGTTCATGACCATTCAGACAAGATCAAAAGAAATCTTTTCTGCAAACTTTCAAGATTCCACCTTCATTAAGATGGAGGTACTCGGACCAATGGAACGCGTGAATAAAACAGTATGATAGTTTGTTCACTTTGTTTGATCCTGTCGACCGTAGATAATGTGCGGGGTGATGGATCGGGCCAGGAATCGTAGACAATGCACTGGTCAAAAATTGGGAAGTTGCAGCAGGGTACTTTTGGTACGAATTTTCCACCTAATGCAAACTTACTTTGTTTATTGAGCAATGCATAGCCTATGAAAAAGTGAGTGTGTGTGTGTGGGTAGGGGGTTAGAGGAGGGGGTTTAATAGAGTGAGTATAAGGTATACCGAACTCAGTATCAACCCATTTGCTGCAGCTTAATTTCAAGCCAAACTTCCTCAGCAGCGTCATTTTAGCCTTGTACACACTAAGTTCACCATAACACGTCACCTGGTCACGATATACGACAAGACATGGTCTCTTGCGACATTGCAAGCGATCGTGTCTTAAAAGGTTAGTTTTTAAACATGTTCATAACTTTACGACAGGCCCAACGGATGACCATAGCCTACGCTGTGACAAAATCGTAGCTCAATGAGGTAACGTCACAAGCGGTGCGACGAACGGTAGTAGGCCCTATCGTGGCATGCCGTGATGTACCATATATTCAGGAAATACCGACAAAATCACACCGTTTGTGTCCTGCTTAACACTCAGCCCGATTTTCAAGAATGGTAGGGGACTGAATTGTTCGGAAGACATGTTAAACGGATAAATTCTATGGAATAAATGGTGCACTACCTTAAATCCGCAATGAAGACACTGACAATAAATTAAAGTTTTAGCTGCAGTATACATCTATAGTCTCTCAGTACGATACAAACCATTTAACGGTTAAAATTCTAACAAAAAGTCTGTTCCGAGTTTATATTGTTTTAATTATTACCTCTTATTCCTGTCTGCAGGCAACCGCTATAGTCATGTGTCCTTACATCCTACAGGAACGCTGCGTAGTCTTTACCCAGTCGTTAATTTTAAAGAGAACTCTTGAATTAATTACAGCCTATCAACTACTAAAAATTGCCTTGATCTTGTTCAGGAGTTTCTGTTTTATTAAATATCAATTAGCTCTTAAAAGCAGGCTTGGTTTAACTTTTAGAACAAGACGCGCATTTAAAAAGAACTACTTATGAAATCTTGAAGATTTAAACAGAGCAGTAATTTAAGGCGATTTTTACTTATTTACAAAATTTTAGTTAAGTCAATTATGCTGTCTGCAATAGGTAGTCTGATTTGTTTGCATTGTTCTGGGGGGCAAAATCAAGAAACATTTTCCTGGGAGCAAGTTCCATTTCAAATCTACGGAGAAAAGAAAATCCTATTCTTGGTGATGGTTTTGCAACCAACTTAATACAACGTTTTCGTTGAGGGTGCCTATATCGGCATCAAAATGTGTGCATTGCACATTCAAAGAAGCTATTGACATTGCTTGAGAAAAAATAACGCCTGAGTATTTCACATACACAAGCAATCAGACTAAGCTTTACCATTTATTAGATGATCAAATTTAAGACTCTGAAGCTGGTGACCAGAAACTAAAACAATTATCTCACTTTTAACGTCATAAATTTTCAGTATTTGAAGCCATCCAACCTTAATAATAGCCAGAGAAGTCTGCATTTTTGTATCAGCATTGTTTGTGAGCCAAAGAAAAAAATGAAGGCAATGAAAAGACATGTAGAGGGCATGATTATCGGCATAGTCCATGCATGTAGGTAGTGAATGATGACATGAACAGTGTACAAAACTAGGGCTGTCAGGATACAGCAGAATGGCATCGCGATTATCGTTGCCAAAAGTATGGCGCACATAATAGTATCGCGATGTTACCCAACGAAAATTGAAGCTGTGAATGTATTCAGTTTAGACAATTGATACATTTAAAACTCTTAATTGCTGGATTGTTTTTGTAACTATTCGGTTTATTTTAGCAACATGACATGTATTTGAAAACACGAAAAACTGCAGTAAATGTTTATGAATATCGTTAAAAACATAATGCATTCGTTTGCTTCTACTTTCTTCTGTTTTTGATATAGTGATAATTAATGATGTTCAGTATCGTATCGAGGGAAAACTAGTATAGCGATTATCGCCATTATCCATGAATCGTGATAGCCCTATACAATTGAACTGAACCAGCGCAAGAATCTTTGAGAGTACTTTTTCCAAAGTCCCATCTACTCTCTGGCCAAGAGTCGAAGGGCGAAAACCAGACATTTATTCCAGAAGGAGTTCTGCTCCCCAAAGGAGTTACGTACGTCCCCAAGGGGCAACTTAGACGGAACATGACCAACCTCTGAGTTAAGCGGGAATCCTCAGAAAAAGAAGTGCCTATTGTTATCTTGAAAAGATGTAAATCAACTTAAGGCCGTGCTCCGAACCCCAAATTTATTTTTAAAGGTCTGTGGAAATATAAATGTCATACTAGCCCACTTGATGTAAAAAGCATTAAAAACGTTAAAAATAGTCGCAATTGCCAACAGAATCCATCAAATATTGGTCATTTTACAAGGCAATTACTGTGTTTGCACTTACAACATGAATAAACATGAGTAACATGTGCAAATTTGTAACGTGATCAGAGGGGCCATGAGATGTGTCTTATGTTATCCTTTGTTCGTTTAACCTTCATTCCAAGGACAGTTGTAATGTTGGCATGCCCTGGGGTGGGAGTTTAGTTTGGAAGTAGCTATTGACTACTTTGAAAATGTCCACATTAAAACACCAAACTTAAACTAGCTGGTAAGTAATTCACAGATAACATTTAAAGGAATAACAAAAGAAATACCGTACAGACTCTTTGCAACACTCTACACCACAGCTTCTAGATAGTAAGTGAGAAATCCCAGAAATGATGCAAATTTGAAGAGGTATGTTTTGAGAACGGCAAAAGATATTCGAATAATTCCACCTGATTTTTCATCAGTGGATATATCTATCATTGTTAAGTAACAGAGCCGTTTTGGTTACATGTTCAAAAACCTTTAATAACATCCACTAAATACAATAGTCGGGCCGGGTACACCGTGCTTGCAATTTTTTACTGATCATTCTCACCGATGTTCCAGTTTATTGCAAAATCATATCACTGAGAATATTTAACATCGTGGAAGAAACAGAAAGTGACGTGAAACGAAAAGAGGGCGCTACTGTTGGTTTGTCAAAATATACTCTGAAATTAATCCCGTATGGTATAACTACATCTTAAACCGGAGATGAATGTTTAATCCTTGATAAAATCGTTCATCCCCCTTGTTTTAAGTACCAGGACCGCCCAAGGACACTTTCCGTCTTACCCAAGAGTATATACCCGACAGTTACCTTATCAATTTTTAGTAGCATAACACCTTCCTAAATAGGGCCCGTGTGGAATATTAGGGCCAGTTGGGCAACTTTAAAGGGGCAGTTATTGCTTGGAGGGGTAAAACTTTTGTTTCGGGGGATTCGCCTTCGGCAAATAGGGTTCCGTTTTGCATAGATGCATAGATTTGGAAAATGGGGGAAATTCGAGATCAAAGATGTCCCCTACCTAACCCCTCTCACAGCCCGTGGCTATGGGTTCCTCTAAAGACAGTCAGATTCGGCTTGAAATAAATGCTAAGTTCATTCTTACGCCCCAAAATAGAAAGGCACTGTAAGTTCCTATTTTGCTATGCCCAGTCAAGGAAATTCACTCACACGAGTTAAACAGCGCCAAACTCGAGCCCTGAAATATGACGTATGTATACGTAACGTTCTGAGAATTACTTTGGAAATGTACGGTGACTCTCAGGAAAGACGACAGCGTGGTAGTACTGGATTTACTGCTGGTATAGCAGAGGCTAGTTCAGCGCTTCTCAACCTTTTTTTAACTGCTCAAGGACCACTTTCACTCTCAGAATTTTATCTTCAATCTTTCAAAAAGTTTATTCTTTTTTCTTATTTTTTTATTTTTATGGCGGATTCCGCGGCCCACCTCGCGGCCCACCAATGGGCCTCGGCCCAGTGGTTGAGAAGCGCTGGGCTAGTTTATAGAAGGAAGGGGTGTTGAAGAGTGATATATGACAACATAAAATTCTACAAGCTTCACCGGTGTTATGAAAGCACCACTCACTGGTTAAAATGTCATTAATTTCGGACATACTGCAGTCTGTCAGTCAGTCAGTCGGGGGGGGGGGGGCAAAATCTGAAAATTTACAAAATTAGGGGTAGCATTAGATGGATGAGTGGGTGTCGAATGGGATCACCATAATGAACTCGTGTGAACAGTTGTAGCACATTTAATCTGTTATTCAGTTTTATAAGTCTAAACGTTATTCATACCCCACTCCTCATACCTTTCATTTTTAGTCGCTAAGTAGTTTACTTTTTTCGACATCACTACATTTCAAGAAAAGATCCCCCAATAACAGTAAGTAAAAATATGCCTTAAATCCAGGCAAATTATTGCATCCCCGTCCCCCCACGACAAATATCGTTTCCCTATACACCTTCGCACTAACAGATCACCATCGTTTTCATGTACTAATGGATTTATTAGATTACAATCACGCTTACATCTTCTTCAGACTAAAACAAAAATTCCAAAAATCTTCTAAAAGGTTTTCAAAAAGCGATTTCGTCGTTCTCCCTGAATTTTAAATTGACAAAACCATCTTAGACGCCTCAATAAGATAGGTCACAATCAACCATTCGTGTAGCATGCGTCACCGGACTGATAAATTCCTTACATCATGTACATACTATAAGACCTGATGTAATTGGGTGAGGTACTAAACCCAGCGCCGGGGTTGCAGGCAACCAATGGTCCCATTGTTTATTTTGCTTCTTTTATCCAACTGATTGTTTCACTTGCGTAACTGTTTACAAAACCCCGTCTTCACAAAAACATCGTTTAAAACTATTTACGTTTTGATAGAATCAAGGAGCCATGAAAACAGTGTGACATGCTGTGAAATATTGGCGGGAAGCCTTTTTGCTTCTTTTCCTATAAAAGCTCGCAAAACTACTGATAAGAGAAATCTTGCTACTTTGAAATTCATATCGCGGTTGTATGCACTTTTAGTGCCCCATTCATGTAGCGTTCTGTAATCCTTTTAGAGGTACGACGGACAACTTTTGCATATTTGACTTTGGTAAATGAGTTTTCTGTTCACAATTTTGAACTCTGAGAATCGAGTAAAAATTCAGTTGATGGACAATTTCTAAATTGACGGAATGTGTAAGTACGTGACTTTGTGTTACTGTCAACACGGTATCAGTGCAGTGTGTTTACCTGTAATTTTGACGGGCAGGCTGACAGTACGAACAGGGAAAGGAAAGGGATATTAACCTCCTTGGAAGCTATGACTTAAGCTGTACGTAGCGATTCTACGCGCCTAAATTATAGGAACAAGGAGTGTTGGGTCAATTTTACAGCCTATAGTACATGTAAAAATAGGCCAAGGATGGGGATATTTCTTCAGCTCAAGACTGAGGGTAATACGAAAAAACACTCTAAAAAGCCCTGATAAACAGGGAAAAGAAACGGAATCTGGTCAATTATTTGACTAGATTTGGTTAAAAAAGAAACCGATACCGGTACTGGTCATTTGTAAGCAGATCTAGTAAAAACAATGATCAGATTCCGGAAAAGGAGGTTTTAAAGTGACGATTTTAAACAGTCCTGCCATCCCGGTCCCGGTCCCGGTCCATGTCGTGGACAGTCAGCCCCCGCCCCGTATCTCGTTATCAGCATGCCTCATTTTGATCCAAGCATGTATTTCCCCACAAGTGAATAAATTCTAAGCACGCTCGAAGTTTCAAACCATCGCAAAATCGGAGGAAGGTCAGCAAGAGTGGAACTCGTTTAATTTTAAAGAAATTCTCAAAAACCTCGTCATCCGAGGACTTAATTTTCTGCACTCTCTAATCCAGAAAATACATCCAAACTTCAAAGTAAGTTCAAATAAATTTTCCTTGTAGTATATGTAAATTGTTTTCTAAATTGCCGCCCATACCAAGTTCCCGCTCATACTACATACATATCGGCTTAACACGAGGTGTAGGTTCTCATAATATCCACAAACGCATCCCTTCAGGAGTCCAAAATTTGTCTTTGGGAGTGCATTTCACGAGCTCTCTGGCTGGTATAGGTAGTCATTAAGTGAATATAGACCTGTACATAGACGTACGAAGCGGGAGGGAAGGGGAGGGGAATGGAAGGGGAAGGGAAGGGGAAGGGGAGGCGAAGGGGAGGGGAAGGGGAGTGGAAAATTTAATCAATTTTCATTCCTTAAACTTTAAGAACAGTTAATCATAGGCGTAGGAAGCGGGGGCTTAGGGGGACTTTAGCCCCCAGTCAAAATATGGGGGAATGAAGTATGCTTCCGCCCCCAAGAACCAAGGGCAAAAACCCCTTATTTGTCTCTTCTCAGTAAGAAATGTAAAAAAATTTGCAGTAATTTTCCTTAAAGTTTGTCCAAAATGTTGCACCAAATTGCATCTGAGGACCCTCAAATACCCAAAAATTTTCCAAAGGGGAGGGGTGTAGGGGAGGGGGACACCCCCTCCCCTTAGACCCCTTTCCAAGGACGGTGATCCGAAACAAGGTTCAGCCCCCCAGTCTCGAAAAGTTTCCTATGCCTATGCAGTTAATTAACATGTACGATCGGTTTTACAATTTTTTTTTCAAAATACAATTATTTCCTGTCTTTAAAAGATGACGTTCTGCATAAATGTCGGCGAATTTACAGCTTTATGACGTTTGAAACATCATGACAAATTTTTTATATTAGCATATAAAGTCTGTACATTTCACTCTAAAAATCATATTTTTAACAGTACACATTTATGTACAGTGCATAAGAACTGAATTTATGCCTACATCGAAGCTATTCCCTTCGCAGGCTGAAAATTGAATTACTGCCCAACGTCCCCCCCCCCCCATCCCGATGCATTTGCAGGACTTGGCTCAAGTCTTTCGTGGTGTCACCAACCGAAACAGTGCGTAACGCCTTGTAAGTTGGAATCCAAAATATGTTCCATTTTCTGATGATATCAAATGACATTTATTTCATCTTCAGTTTTTACAACTTTTAAGACAAATTACCGTAAAACCGGCAACCCGAAATCTATCGACCTATAAAACTCCCACAAGGTAACCGTTGTGATAAACCTATATAGAGTATTTTTCATAGACCGCTTGTCTGCATAATTGCATACATAATTTTTCAGGCAATCAATTCGACGACATAAATACTGAGGCTTAGTATTTTAAAGGGGCGAAGCATGAGAAAAATGATGATCTTATTTCATAACCAAGCAAGTTTCCATTTTCTGTTAAACGATCACAATCTGAATCGTAGAATGAATGCACGGAATTTTTATAGACGACCACTAGGTATGGAAAAGGTGACTGTTACAAAGATAAGCCCCTAGCCAGAAATTTTGAAGGCGGACACTGGCATACCCTTAGCCAGACAAGGTGCGGAGAGGGGGGTGATGGCTTTAAGGGGAGCAAAATTAGTTGGGGGAGAGATGTATTAAAATGCACTAAGGCAATGGTAATTAATAGTTTGTTTTTAGGGAGGGCAATTTTTTCTAGGGGGTTTTGCACCTACCCCCCCCCCCCGCTACGGGCTTCGGCACCGGCGCTGGCAAGGATTATCCATTTTATAGCTTTAATCGTTTTTCTAATTTGTTACTTTAGGTAACATTTTGAGGGAATCTTTGCCATTTTGATGGACTCTCCACCCCTCCGGCTACGGGCCTAAGTAAACTCTTGTTTGGCCGTTCTGTACCGTAGCTCCACGCACGCGTTGTAATCTTCGGCACATCTAAATGACACCATACCGATCGATGGCGTACATATTACGACAGGTGGTCAAAACGGGTGGAAGGGTAGGATAACTGTCTCATCGTAAATATCCCATCAAGAAGATGGTCATAATGATCACAAATTTTGTCTAGCTTGCTTTGCTGTTGTCCATATTACACAAGGCTTAGCCCCATCTAGAGGTGGTGGTACGTCAGTATTTGCTCGACTGCGGGGTAGCTTTCCTTCGGCGGGCCATCGCAACGCTATGTCCCACATAGGTTGCAAGAAGAATGCTACTGAGGAGGATAGGGATAAGAATAGGTATTGGGGAAAACTGTTAATTACAGTTCCTTGTCATTGTATACTGGTATATATTACAAAATACACAAACCTACAAGGTACCGACTTTAGTACTAATGTTGAATGCTTTCACGGAAAATTTAACTTGTAGAATTACAGAACGCGCACCAAAATATTTAGGTACATATAAAATGGAAGAATTAGTACCAATTAAGAACAAAAGTGGCCTGAACAACGGTATGGATGACTGAGCCCTGTCGAGTATACCGTGGCATGCGTTCAACATCCATGTACACATGGTACGTGCGGCAATGATGGTGGCACTCCTCTTGGGTCATTATAATGGGAACGGTGTTCTCAACGGTCAATGGCTGAGGGCGATGCCCCGACAAACCTGTGAGCGCCGGAGGCTTTCGTAAACCCTAAACGGGGGGGAGTGGGATCCTTCCCAAGAAAAAATTGGAGTTCAAAGAAGATGACATAGGCTATCATCCAATTCATTTTTGATTTGGGGAATCCTGACTTCACGATTTGTGATTGCACTTTGACTGAAATCAAAATGGGAGAATTCAAAGGATGCAATGCAGTCCACGTTCACTCGCACAGCACGCAGGAATGTTCACATAAGACGAGTGTGCTCAGCAATATATGACCTATAGACCTTATGCACTGTCGTCACGCAACATCATTTTGGAGGCAAAACAATGAAGCACATGGCATGCACGCAATAGACTTCTCGCGCCCGTGCAGTAGACTTACGAGCGTATGCAATTGGTTGACAAATCAGCTGTCTGCATTTGTTGGTGTAACTTGCAATGATGCGCGCTTGCCTCCAAACGAGGGAGCTTTTCTGCTCTGTGACCAAAGGTATTATAAGCATAGATTCCAAACTATAAGATTCTATGCTTGTAATATCTCTCTCTGTGACATCATATGCATAAGGTCTTTAGAAAAATTAGACTATAGGGCCTACTATGTATTTATCTGCACTGGCGAAATAGTCTAACATCTCGAGTCGTTCGTTTATCGTTATTTGCCAAAACTCCAACAGAACAATTATGCCTTGGAGTATGAATTCATATCCTTTGTAGATTGTGTAGGCGATCAATGTCTAGGTCACTTGGCAAGGTAGGGATGACTCGAGTTTGGCAATACGTCGGTAGCACAAACGTTTTTGAAGAAAAGCAAAGAGACTCAACAAAGCGTGAGCCACGCAGAGATATCTTCTGTATGAAAAAGAAGCTGCTCTCTTTAATGGTAAGAAACGGTTATCCATTAGGATGACTGACCGAAGTCGGTTATTACAAACTTAAAGGTTCCACAGTCCCGCCTCAGACAGTAGAATGCTCCCTACTAAGTTTACTTCTAGCTCCTTCTCCAATTTAAAACACCTGTCTAGTGCAGCTCCCAGACAAAGCCTCAGTAACTTGTACTGATCTTTTAGATCTTACTACTTTTACAATAAGACGGCGATAAACCGATTGAGACACTGGAGGAGAATGGATGACTTTATGATAGAACAGCTGGTTCAAGTTTTGTGCATTAGTATGCCCACTTATAATTAAGAGAATATCCGCTTGCCAAGCAGTTGGACTACTGGCCAACAATCTCCAGTAATAGATAAAGTAACTATCTGGGGCTGCTATGTTAAAATGGTTAAACGAGTTTCCAGATATATTAATGCTTGGGACCATATCTTCAAGTGCCTTTTGGTTACTACCAGAGAAACCAAAATTATGTTTTTCAGTTTAATTTTTTTACATAGGATCCAGTGGCGTAGCTAGACATTTTTTTTGTGTGTGTGTGTGTGTGTGTGGGGGGGGGGGCAAAGCCAAAAAAATCCGACAAATTATTATCTTGATAGTTGTTTGAAATTCTGGGGACCTTTTTTTTGGGGGGGGGGGCTTTTCGGGCAGTTTTGAGACCGACTTTTGATTTTCACGTTGACATATCGGTGTGTAATTCTGCTTAAATGCATAAGAAGTGTTGTAAGTGTTTCAAATGACTTGTTTTTATTTATTTCCGACAGAGACTAGAAATTTCCGACAGAGGCCTTGTGGGGGAGGGGGGCTGCCCCCCTGCCCCCCCCCCCTCTAGCTACGACACTGATAGGATCCTCCCTATACCAACAGACTTCTTCATTCAATGGGAAAATAGATTCAGAGCTCTGTACTTTTTGTCAAAAAGAGGTTGAGTCTATATTAGGCATCTTTTTTGGGACTGTAAATTTACTTCCTCTTTTCTTCTTGACGTTGAATAGAAGATTCTCCCTAAGCTTTTTGAGTTTTCCAAGCAACATATTTTCTATGGGTGGTGGTACAAGTATAGTCTTCGCCACCCCGTACAATTTCTTGATTTTGCATTTAAAGTATTATTTATTTTCATGTAAATTACAATCCATTAAGTCAAATGTAAATAGTTGTTATTACAAGTCAAAGTTTGTTTTTCATCCTGTGAAATTTATATTTTCTAAGAGTGACGAAAGACCAAAAGGTAAACTTAATTACTTAGATTTAAAAGAGGCCTTTTCGGTTTGTGAAAGTTTGTTTGACTGAATCGATTGTTTAATCATATGACCATTTAACAAACATTTCATCCTTTTCTATGTGAATAAGTTGCTTTGTATTCTTAATATTCTCTGTTGTATGTAAATTTGATGCAAACGCACCGGAAGTAAAAATAAAAAAAAAAGATGGAAGAAAAAAAGCTTGCAAACATTGGCAAATTTTTACAATATCCCCTTATTTCCATCAAAAGCATCTTTAATGAAGTTTCTGGGAACAAATATTGCATACTTAATGAGTTTAGTCTGCAGGAATTTACTTATTCAAAAACAAGAACATTGTCACATGATTAAACACAAGCACTTGTGAATTTGTATATGGGGAGATACTAATTCAACTTGGGGTGACTGCATTTTCCCTTTGAGCCAAATCTACACAATACCGTAACTTAAATTTGAACAAAACTGACTGCACAAGTCTTTATTGACCAACCAGAGTGAAGCCAGTGCTGTTTGAATTAATGTCAATAAAAGTGTGGTCATAAATTGTATTTAGAGATATGATCACATTCCTAAATATGTTTAGGGTGACGCCATAACCCCTTTAATCATACCCATTATTGTTTTGAACGAGTTTTGAGCATATTGTAAAGCATTTGCAAATATGTGACCCTTCCCTTTCCCCTTCCCGAAAAAAGACGAGTACCTCCCCACCCCTTTCTATTTGTACTGGTTACATTTCTGCCTCCCCTTCCCTCTTCATCCCCCTTCTCTCCCATGTGACAAATTATCGCCGTTGTTGACGTGATGTTACACGTTTTCCAATCAAATTCCCAGTAGAGACCTTTTGGGGTGATTCTCCGTTCATGCATCTGGCTTTTGCTAATACGAATATAAGAGTGGTCAAAATGCCTTTTCCTTCAAAGTAGGCTAGGTTTCATTAAGGTGTTCTTACATACATCAGCTTTTCTGTTTTCCCCAGAACGGCGGACTCGTTTTCCTTCGATATATTTCTAAGTCAGTCAAGCCTAGCCAGCACCCTCTCCCCCGGAAAGTTTACCCCTCCAAATCTGACCAGCTGGTAACGGGCTCGACCTTGCTACTTCTTTCCCCCTGGAGTTCCATTACAATACCTAACTACTATCATGCAGATTAGGTTATCGAAGTGACTTCATTTTTCTATGCCGAGATGTTCACCTTTCCTCAGATCACGAAAGATGAGATATCAAGGGCTGTTTACTGAAATCTTTTTCGCGGAATAACCTAGACCACTTATGATCTTAAGTGCTTTGCATCTCTGCAATACATTAATTGCACATTTAACATCCACTCAGTGTCGAAGCGAACGCTGACAGTGAATGATGGAATGTTGGCTTCGAAACATTGGAACGACTTCAGTGTTACATTCTACTAGCCGACGACAGGGGCTGCTGTGTCCTTACCTCACGTACAGTTGAGGTTCATAGAAGGCGATCGCGACCTTATATATGAACCTCGGGTAACAATGCCGGGGCAATTCCAGTTGTCAAGGGCATCCTGCAGAAAATAAGCAAATGAGGAAAATACTCCTACAAAATTGGAAAACCACTTCAGTGTGAAAAAGCTCTGAATGAAAAGCAAGCAGGCGTTATGACTCATTTCTTGGTCTCGATTATTCCACGTCCATCATCGTTTGTAATTTAAATCATAAAACTTACAGCCCGGTAAGTGTTCACAATTTTGAAGGCCTGCCTTGGTACAATTTTCCACATTTTGCGAATAAACGATGTCAAACAAACAGAATCCCAGTTTTTCCATTCACTTTTAAATCTTTATTCAGTCTACGGCGCACTGATGTTCGTAAAGTTCACTTTCAATTCTTTGAAAATTGTGAATTCCAAAGCCTGGACGGTCCCACTTTTTTATTACTTTTTTATTTTATTTATTTTAAGGGGACAGTAGCAACTATATACTCACCTGCTTAACTCTGAACAAAACAAACAAAACTGAACAGTCTCACGATTAGCTAATTTTAATATGGTAATTCAACTAAACAAATGTGAGCCACCAGAACTAAGCTACACAAAATACTCAAATAACCAGGGGCAGCGATCTATTAAAATTATTGGGGGGACATCTGCTTGAGTGAAAACTTTGCGCCTCCGGCCAGGAGTACAACGGGACCTCCATAGGTCCCCTGTTGGGGTCCAGGGGCTTTGCCCCTGGAAATCAAGCGATATGGTGCATTCTAGAGGACACTGATCACATCTTTTTTATCTAAAGTGCTCCACAGCTGCCATTAATAGCCTAATATCAAAATTATTCATATCGAAAATGTGTGTAACAAGATTTATTTATCTGCGTACCTCTAAATATTAGGGAGGGGCCTTTGATATTATTTCCCCCCACTAAAAATGTTGAGGGGACATGTCCCCCCTGTCCCGTGATCGCTGCCCATGCAAACAACACTAAAGACTTCCCTTTACTGGCTAAAACTTATCTCAGTAACAACTAACCTACACTACCCTTAATCAAAATAAACAATACACTACTCTATAAACTTAATTAACAAAACATTTAACTTCGTGACCTTACACTAAACCACGCTTGAAATTACTTGAATATCTTTTTTAAATGTTCTCAGGATATACCTCTTCAAAGTTTTGACCATTTCTGCGATTTCTCATTTGTTATGCGGAAATTGTGTTGTGGAATTTTGAACATGGTCTGTATTTCTTTTGTTAATCCTGTATTAATTATCGGTTTATTAATAACCAACTTGTTTCTAGTTTGGTGTTTGATGTGGATACTTTCAAAGTAGTCATTAGCTTCTAGAAAGTAAATCTTTCAGGGCATGCCAACATTACAACTGTCCTTGAATGAAAGTTAAACAAAGGATAACATAAGACACATTTCATGAGTCTCTTCTAAGTCACAAATTTGCATATGTAGTCATGTTTATTCATATTAGTGGAAAGCAGTAATTGTCTTGTAAAATGGTCAATATTTGAGATTTTGATGAGAATTGAGACTATTTTTAAGGTTTTGAATGCTTTGTACATAAATAGCCAGGTGTGACATTTACATGTCCACAGTCCTTTTAAACTATCAGCTCGAAATAGTTACAGATCTGGTCCCATAAAATGGGTACAATTTTCTTATTTTCTCCATGAAGAATTTCACTTGACCATAAATTTATTCGGGAGCGGTGTTGGTTTTGTCTTCAAATCACTTACAGAAACAATTGTTAGTCTTTGGTTTTTTGGTTGTTGGCCATATGTAGTCCTTTCGCCGGTCTGGCCGTGTCCGTTTTTCAGCACGTAAAAAGCACTCCAAGACTTTCGGACTTGTTTAGTATCTAGGTATCCGTGATCGCTTCTCGCGGGCCTTCGGGCTAAGATCATGTGTAGTATCTGTTCTTTTCAGTCATTCAAGAACGGGACCGTGCATGACAGACCCTTGATGTAGAGGTCTGAGGGTCGAGAGGTTGGTCAGTTAAGTTTTTTGTCCTTTTGGGGGGGGGGGGGGATGTAGCTCCTTTGGGGGAGCGGACCTCCTTCAGGTGTAATGTTTGGTTTCGCCCCTTGGTTCTTTGCCAAAGAGTCACAGGGATTTGGGAAAAGTAAGAGTTTGGGGACAAGCAGTCTGATTTAAATAGCACTAACTTGTACTTTGCACAAGCTTAAGTTGAACATATGTATGCCCTTTAGAGGTATATTCTGGTGACCAACTGTGATGTTTTCAAAAAATGCAGTAAAATTATTTGTGTTAGGTAGTGAAAACCCAATCTTGAGATCATGTTGCATTTGGAAGAAATGCTGTTTTTCAGCTCGTTATGATGTCATCTGGGCAAATTGATCAGACACAGCTTTTGTATTTCTTTATTATGTTGATACTATTGTATGGAATTAAGTAAGTTTGTCCTCAGTACCCTAGCATCGAAGTTTTATACCAGATCCGCACAGAAAAAATATCTAAACATTCCAACGGGATCAAGTTTCAAAAGCAAACTTAAGGTGTTCAACTATTAACAATAACAAAAGGAATCTGAGGCAGTATACCCACTTGGCATCACAGTTTGTGACTTTGAAGAAACCTGGAGGAACTTCGTCACAAAATCCAGCCAATCTTCAGAAAGAGGTATCTTGCATTAGGAATAGAGTTTTGGCACGGGATTTGGACGAAATGTGCTGGAAAATTTTTTTCTGATTCATATAAGCAGGGAGTTGCAACAAAACTCCCTGATATAAGAACCGACAAACGCCATCGACAATCAGACAATGCCTTTAAGCAAACTATGACCTTTCAGCTTGCACTACCTTCTTGAGTGACACCAGTAAAAAGTACACCTATTAAAATTATCATTGTTTCAAACAACATTTTTTATGTATTTCTTTAATAACCAAGTCATCCAAACATCAAACATCTTTTCTTTTCAAATTTTTTTTTATCATTTATAAAACTCCTTCAATGAAACACACATGAACACACAATGCTTCTGCATGTAAAATACACGAATAAGGTCAACCTTAAAGGTAATGTAATTTGATATAATTGTGAATCACTTGATTTCCCTCCTTATATCTCAACAATCAAAATATAAAACAAAGAAGATTTTACTGACATCAATCCCACGTCAAATTCAGGATGAATTTTAAGTGCATTATGCATACAGTATTAATGCACTTGAACATCTCCTCTGAATGGCATGCAACATTTTTGTTTTCGTACTTCAAAGTATAACTTACCTTACAAATGCTTCAAAATTGCTCAAAGCTGAGTCTCGTTGATGACACATGGCAAAGGTTTTTCTTATAAGATATTAGAACATGTCACTCTTGTTAAACTTAACAATCAGCAAATTCTTCTTGTATTTCATGGCAACCTTTTTTTCAAAGGTTCGTCGAAAGTCATATGTGAAACAGTCCCCACTCCACTTTCTTGTAGACTTACCACTCCCCTTACTTGTCCCCATCTAACTTGATTTTAATATATTCACCAAGCCCCTACACTGTCGGACAAACAATTAAGAATCATTTCCCCCTTCAAAAATTATTCATTCACTGGCATTACATCAGTAAGTCACCTAAGGCACTGAACATAAACAATTCTAACTACCTAGCAAAAACCTGTTACTATTTGCATGAACCTCTTTACAAATGTGGATTCCATTAACATTAGTTTTTCACCTCATTTATTGTGGACAGCATCAGTATATAGGCCAGTCTTTAGAAAGGATTCATTCTATATCATGCATATCATTAGCGCATGAATCTCAGAATGAATCAGAGTGAATCTATTTCTAATGACTTTTGACCCTTGATAATAAGTTTAGTGCAATAAAATTTTATGCAATAAAATGGAGCACTTTTTGAAACACTGACTATGAACCTAGCCCTGTCAGTTTTGATTATTTTCCTAAACCATTCTCTGAACATACCCACCACAGTGTGTAATTCTGTTCTACAAATGCGTAAGAATTTAAATGCATGTAATATTTGATTACTTCATTACAAGAGTATTCCGTCACCATTTTGCTCCACAAAGTACTGTCACGATTTGATCTACACTAAAGTATCATGTTAAACAACATCCCACTACTTTTTGCCACCTTACTTTATATTTGAATCATTTTCCCCATGATACATAAGACATATTTTAATCATTTTCTTTTGATAAAATCTTCAAAATATTTCATTTGATATATTCTGGGGCCTAGCTCACAAAGAATATGCACAAACACTTGCGTAAGTCAGACTTACGGAGTGCATCTTGCTTAGTGGGTACTCAAGAAAGGGGAAAAGTTTGTAAATATTTCATGAAACTTTACACAAGTTTCAGCGTTGAAGAACAAAAAACCATAGTAACATGTACAGAGGCCCACTGTATGAAATAGTGGCATACCACAGAAGCCTGTGCGCATCAATTTAACAATAACAGTCAATGTGACTGGCTAAAAATGTGACAAACCAAGATGCAGCCCAACACACCATTGGCTCATGTGCATTTATTGCAGTTATGCAGAGTATCTTTATGAATAGTTTAAGTTTATTTTGTGAATACTATTTAAGAAAGTTTTTACCCAGTTTGTAAGTATTTTGAATTAGCTAAGAAGTTATGCAAATGCTAAAGAATCCCCTCCTCCCCAATCATTTCTGTTGGATATCTACAGATCACTTTTCCCTTTGATACATTTTGATCATTTCCATTTGATACTTTTCGACAAGTATTCATTTTTATATTTTTCAAATAATTTTTCCCACTATATACTCTGAACATTTAATCCTACAATTATGCTTTGATCACCTTCCCCTTAATACATTTTGATCATTTCCTCTCAAATATGCTTTGATCAGTTTCCACATTATATACATTATTTCCCCTTCCATACATTTTGATCATTTTTCCTTTGAGGTATTTTGATCAATTTCCATATATTCTTTTATCATTTCACATACTTTTATGCCCTTTGATTACTTCACATTTCACATATTTACGTACCATTCATATAATTTGATCATTTTTCTGTTAGTTTGATCATTAACCCTATAACAACTTTGATTTTTCCCCCTTCTGTATATTTTGATCACTTAACAATTCATATCATTAGCACATTACTCCTTTCATATGATTTGACAATTTTCCTACGAATATTTTTATCACCTATCACACAATATATTTATACTTTTTATTTCTACTTTAACAATTCATACATACAACTGCACAATTAATGATTTCACATATTTTATTACAGTTTTATTATTGGGCTACTGTTACGATGGTGTATGTTGATTACTGCCACATTCACACATTGTTAAAAATTTTTAATGCATTTAAGTGTCCCAAAATTCTAAAATTACATTAACAAATATAACAAAGGTTGAAACATGAATCTCATTGGTCAAACAACCATCTTACATTTTACATTGTTGCTGAGATATAAAATGTTGTAAATGGTTCACTTAATTTAAAATGGTCAACTGCACAATAATTTATGATGTCCTTCTTGTACAACTCACATTACCTGCTTTTGGTTGAAATAAAAATGTTTACATGACCTTGAATAACTTACAATTATCTTGCATAGCAAGTTGTGAGATAGAAAGGTCTCTCTATAACATTAAAACTTTGATATCACAGTTTGGGGCAAGTTGCAATTATTTTAAAGGGAAATATTGCAGTTGTTTTAAAAAAAAAATCATTTTTTTAAAATCAGCATTTATAGTGATTCAAAATAAGGCAATACAGCAGCCTTTTTTTCAAGAAATAAGGTTCTCTCAGAAAGGAATTCAGTCTTTTGTTGCTCAAGAATAATTTGCTGGCCCAGTTTCAAAAATTCAAAGAATGCAACTTACGTAACTATTGTAATGAAATAGTATTTTAAGGAGATAAAGCTATTGCTGGAATTTACTGGTGAGACTGAATGGTTTTATAACAATATTTTCTTTGTTAAACCACACTGGTGCATTGTACACAAGATTTCCCTTTAAGAAAAACACAGAAAAACAAAGATTTGTAATCTGAGTAGTGCAAGAGTGACATCACAAATTAATGCAAATCTACTAGTTTCCACTGAGTGAATAAACTTTAACATTTTATACCTTAGCAAAGAACTGTCCTGTGAAGACCAAAGTTCTACCAATGGGATTCACTTTTAAACTCTTGTATTATATATTTTTGCAGCTTTTGTCTGAAGGAATACTTTAAACTGTTGACCCTATAACAAGTCCTATCTTCATACCCAGGAAGATAATTCTACACATAATCTCTTGAGTTTCTCCTCAAAAGCTACCCAGTTCTTCATCCCAGCAACGGCAAAGTATGAAGAAAAATGACAGCAGGACTTTTTACACATTTTACCTTGTCATCGGGTTAAAACACCTGACAGCATTGATGCCTGTTAAATTCTGATGTAAATGCCCAAAATAAGAGAAGAAATAAAACCTATTTGCAAATTTCTGCACTTTTTCAAATATTTGATAATGGGAAAAAAACTAAAAATAGAGAAAATTACACACACTTAAAATAGAAATTCAACAGGGCAAAATGAACAAAGAAGAAAGAGAAAGTTGTTAACATAAAGAAAATGTTAATTCAATACAGACTACATTCACTGTAGCATGGGGGACATCTCCCATTAGCGGTAATAGACCATTTAATAATAGAGTCCAAAATAAATAAAACCATCAGAAAAATTCTTTTGGAATGTATAATGAAGGTATCAAGGTGTAATGCTGGATAATTTGGACGGAATATTAGGCAGTTAAATCAAGATCCCTTGACATCGGGGAAAAGACATTTCCTCCTGCGTTCCTTCTTTGCATGAATGATTAAAAATCAG
The DNA here is from genome assembly GCA_029531755.1 of Holothuria leucospilota. NCBI lineage: Eukaryota > Metazoa > Echinodermata > Holothuroidea > Aspidochirotida > Holothuriidae > Holothuria > Holothuria leucospilota. The sequence goes on along the minus strand of CM055977.1, from coordinate 37,052,007 downwards.
GTACCCGCCATTAACAAAGACCTTGCATTTCACCCTGATTTGGCATGCTAAAATGAAAGCCTATTGGCGTCTTGACTCAACCTCAATTAAAGCTACTTTGGAGCTTTTAAACGATTCAAAGCCAAGCCATTGAAGACGAGCTGTAAAAGTCAATGATACACTTTAACACAATAACTGTCGTTTTTTGTTAGTTTTTCTCTCCTTATTTCTAAGTGCCATAACCATTACCACTGCCTCCTTCATGAGAGATTCTAGAATTATTGGCAATTAAATATACAATTTGGCATTTGTATCTCCGGAGTTTCGAGAGAGAATGTGACAAGCCTTGCCGAAGAAGTTCAATAATTTTTTTCAAACAAATCCGGATACTTCTCTGAATCAATTCGGTTGTTGGCATCTTGTATTTTCTCGTTCATAAAGTTGAGATATTCCTCCACAAATGAGTCCATACCTGATGAAAAACAAATGAAAATGAAGGTGCTCACTGATTAAATATGACTAGAAGTGATAAAACCGAACTGAAATGTAGACATTTTGATAACGTAATTAGACTTACTGATTTATCTTTCTACGTTATTACCCAGGTTTTTTTTTAAAAGAAATTTTTTAAGAAGGAAAAGGCACTAGAATGAGATACTAATAAGGGGTTGGAAAATTTGAGAGATAGATAAGATGAGAGTGAATTGAATATGTTGATCTTAGACTTGTACATACAGTGCCCACTGCAGATGCTAATGAGATAAACTAATAGATTCCTTACATGTTACAGACTCTGGCAGACATGGTGTAATTATAATCTTAACAGTTCTCGTAGACAATTTAACAGAAACGATTAGGTTGGTTTACAGTATTTTTGTACTAACATTTAGCTTCACATTTCTTAAAAATTTACATTTTAATATAATAGTGTAATATAGGGTAGTTTATGATATATCATATGTGCGTCAGTGAAAAATTTATAACAGATTATGTGTACGGTGCACGAAGAGTATATAATGTGACAACTTTAAAGTGTACTGACGATGCATGTTCTTGGTTATACAGTGTATATATAGACCTTATGCATATGATGTCACAGGACAGAAAGTGCACACCCCCCTCCCATGGAGGTAAGCATGCATCATTGCAACTTACGCCAACAAATGTACACAGCTGATTTGTGAACCGGTCAGATACACTCGTAAGTCTACTATGCACGTGTGCGAAGTCTATGGTGTGCATGCAGAGTGCTTCATTGTTGCCCTCCTTAATGACGTTACATGATGTCAATGGTCTATTGAGCTCTATTACATGTGACACATGACTGTCATTAGTGTACTGGGTGTTGCAATGACACTGGAGAGTAACACCATACGTAACACAGATGCACCTACTTTTTGTGACATTTCAATGTACTGGATATCATGATATGTGATGTTAAAATGAAGTGCCAAGACCATGCATGTGACATGATTATACAAAGTACATAAAATGTGACACACGGCAGACATTTGTATACTAGGTATTTTAATGACTTGAGGGTAATAGACCATATGTCATACAAGCATACTTAACTTTTGTGACATTTTGGTGTTAGGTATGTGATGTGATACCTATTTGCATGGACTATGTTTAACACAAGTATACAGTGTACATAAAATGTGACATACAACTGACATCAGTGTATAATGACCCTGGAGTGAACTGGCCATATGTGACACACAAGAGTACTTAATATTTGTTACACTTAAGTGTATTAGGTATGTGATGTGACACCTTAATAGACCCTTTTCCAAATAACAATTATAAAGGATTGTGGGATAGAGTTTGGTATGCGTCGTTTTTGTCAGTGGCATATTACTGTGGCGAAAAACGACACATACAACACTATCCCACAATTCTTTGTAATTGCTATTTGGAAAAGGGTCTATGCACAGACCATACACGACACAAGCATATAGTGTACAAAAGATATGACACATTGCACTGGGTATACAATGGTGCTTTTGTGTACTTACAAAAGTGACACACAAGAGTACTTTATATTGTGACATTTAAGTGTACTAGGTATGTGATGTGACACCTTAATGCATAGGCGATATACCATGCAAGCATATAGTGTACAAAAGATGTGACACATTGCACTGGGTATACAATGGTGTTTTTGCGTACTTACATAAGTGACACACAAGAGTACTTTATATTGTGACATTTAAGTGTACTAGGTATGTGATGTGACACCTTAATGCATAGACCATATACCATGCAAGCATACAGTGTATAAAAGATGTGACACATTGCACTGGGTATACAATGGTGCTTGAGTGTAAGTGACACACAAGTGTACTTAATATTTGTGACATTTTAGTGTACTAGGTATGTGATGTGACACCTTAATGCATAGACTATATATACCCTGCAAGCATATAGTGTACGAAAAGTGTGACACTTTGCACTGGGTATACAACGTTGCTTTAGTGTACTGACATAAGTGACACACAAGTGCACTTAATGTTTGTGACATTTTGGTGCACTAAGTATGAGATGTGACACCTACTACACTGACCATGTATGACACAAGTGTGCAGAGTACATTTCCACATAGCAGCTTTCACTTCATCAGTGCATGTCTAGCCTAGAACATCACTTGAGGGCTGCCTTCTCCCCCATTACTATATCTACTTAAACTTTTTTAAAAGGCCAGTTGTTACTCACCAGTCAAACAGACCAAGTAAGTTTTCTAGTTTTCTTTTGTCCCTCCATAATCTTTCCCACAGATGAGATATGAATTGTCAACAGTCAAGGATACCCCTTACCCTGACCACCACTTCATCCAGGGGGTATGTATGGAGGAACTGTCCCTGTGTAGGGCTTGATGTAGGTTTCAAAACACTATCACCTTACCCTGATTCCAATTACAATACTACACATTATTCAGGCATAACACAAAAATAAAGAAGAAATTGGAATTTAAAACTTACATGGGTGGTGAAGTTGTTTCTCCCCAGTGAGGCTGACATACTGAGATCCATTGTAAAACCACCCCTGGGGTAGGGATTCTAGATGGTGCTTCTCCTACCACAATCAGAAATCAAAAATTATGACAGTAAAATTTGGAAAGATACTTGTGGTACTTGTAGACAAGTTCCATACCTTGTCCGTACCATGGTCTAATATTTGCATCTTTTAAAAATTTCCAAACAGGTGTCTAAAGATGTTTACTTTTTAAGTTTAATGCCAAATTCTCCCTCAGTCTCATCACCTGCACAACTAGTCATAAGAGTCATTGCCCCATTCTTATGGTAACACCCTCCTCCCATTCATGAACACAGCCAGGTTTGTTTCAGTAACAAGCCACCAACTGCTACTCCAGACAGTATGACTGTGCAGAAATAGCATTGTACCTTACGGACACAGGAAAGCAACAAAATCTATAGGTCTAGGGGCATTTTTTGGAAAAACCATGAACACTACACTCCCCCAGCAAATTTCACCCTTCCTGCTATCTGCAACTTCTTTCAAAATTAAAGATGCAGTGCAGAATCATTTCCATTCTACCACTCAAGTGTAAATAAGAACACAAAAGGCAATATAACCTGATGATTGTTTCAAAGGAGGACTTAGCAGAATGCACTTTAGCCAGAAATCAAAAATATTTCCAATAAACCAAGCAAATATATGTTTGTAGCAAAGGCTTTCAATGCATAGATATATTAGCTAAGCATCAAACCAAATATCACATTAGCACAGCCTTCTTCAAAGCAAAACTAGTTAACTTCATCTCATGAAGAGTAAAATAAATCTCAGAAGACAAACCAACTCACATGAATCAACTGCATTTCTTTCTCATCGAGTGATTTCCTGGTTTTAAGTGGCAACTTTGAAGGTTTCTGAAAGAATGAAAACAAAATATTTTGATAACCAATGACCATCAAGGAAGACAGCCTTACCGGCAAATTCTTATCGTAAGTCCTTCTTCAATCAAATCTTTAGTCTTCATGCCAAATGGAATTTTCAATACAGAAAATAAGGAAAGCAAACCCTAAGAATCTCAGAGTTTTCATATACTTTGGCATCAATTTACTGACACTTTCTACCTGTTTTGTATATAAAAAAAAGAACTAAATTATAAGAAACTCAATTAATGAGAAAATGTTCCATTTTAAAATCATTCTGGAATTCCTCTGCAGAGGCTGGTGCATACATCTTTTTCCAAATAGTAACTACAAAGGATTGTGGGATAGAGTTTTGGTGTGTGTCATTTTTGGCCACACTAAAATGCCATTGACAAAAACGATGCATACCAAAACTCCATCCCATAGTCCTTTGTGATTGCTATTTTGAAAGGGGTCTATTACCATTAAAACTGGGGAACCAGCTACAGAGAGACCTTAGTTGGCCTAAAACTTGCAGATATAAAATTGAGGGCAACACTGATCTAAGCAAAGGTTTTAGGTCCAAAAACTATTTCATTTTGGCTTGAAGCAAATTCATGCTTTCAAACTGTGTGTTAACCAATGAGAGCCAAATTGTGGAAACCTGAAGTGCTTTGTGAGTATGCAGACTAAGTAGCTTATGTGTCTGCTACAATCATGTGGTCACAAACTCTTAACATAACCTTTGGTAGGGTAACAAATTTTGAAGACATACTTTCCCTTTAATACAATCTTAAAAAGATATGCTAAAACTACATCTTCTAGATATGTAAACGAGTTCTATATTTTACAGGCACGTCAAACATGCGAGTCACTTATCCTAGAGCTACAGGTTCTGTAACTCTTTTGGACACATACTTGTAGATTTCCTTAGGGAAGTGAGGGGAGGGGGAGGGGGGGAGGGGGAGGGGGAGGGGGAAGATGGTTAGAAGGTTATAACTTATTGTTTGTTAGGGAAACAGAAAGGAAACCTTGATGATGAGATAATGCTTTTAATGTCATTTTTTTAAGAAGATCAGGGAGATAAACTGTGTTATTACTTACTTTCCCTGATAAACTTTGTACATTCATTAATGTTTAAAGGACACAAGAATTTAAATTGTAGTTCTGTACTTTGATGCTGTGTTTGTAATAATGACAGACACTGAAAAATAACAGTCAGCATAAAGTAGCAACCAATTAGTATGTCAATAATCTATGGTGCCAATTGTAATGCTAAGAAACATGTCTGATTTTACACAGGTGCATACCAGAATTTGGTCTTGGGGGTATGGGGTTTCACTGGGGGGGGGGGGGGAGGGCACTCTAATATGTAAGATTTAGCAGCATCAGAGGCACCATTATAGGGAGGGGTCTAGGGACCCTCTTTAGGGTAAAGCCCATGGAAGCTGTGGGTTCTTTACAAAATAGTGGGCATTAAAATGAAACATTTTACTACCTCGAATGAGCACTAAATGAACTACAAAAATCACAATTTGACCATTTTTCATTATTACGGCCTACCTCTAACAGCACCATGATTTGATTATACAAAGGGTTGGTGGCTTGGGACAACAGATGATGGATGGAACTTGGAACAATAATTCCATTGAAGCCACCAGGAATTGATAACTATAAAACTATTAGCAAAGGGTGTGGCATTTTGAAAGAAATTTTTGAAATGCTTTACCCCATTTTACATTTCATTATATCAAAAGAGAGTCATATTCCAATATTTGTCTCTACGTACTTTGTTAAAGTTTGCAATTTCCTTCAGTCCTCAGTTTTAATGTGCTCTTTTTGCTAATTTCAAGCCCTCAGCATTCAAAATACACTGGGTGGGGGACTATTTGACCCCTGAAGCAGCCAAAATTGCCCAAAGAAAGATGTTGAGGAGAATGAAAAAATGCCAATTTTTTGAAAATCACCTTCTTTAATATTGCCAAAAAACAGCCCCAGAAAACTCTTTCAAAGAGGCAACTATTTTTCCAAATCATTTGAAAGAGCTGCCCAGAAGAAAAAAGACAGATTTGAACCCTACAAATCTCTATGCCTGTCTGCTGTGACCTTTTAGACAGTTATGCAAAGCCATTCAATTCTTCAACAACCAATCCTAATAGAACATTGACAAATCATTTCCATCTCAATTAACGCAAACTGTTTACATCTACGTAATGATTCATCGTTGAATCACAACCGGCAAAGAGGCACCAATTTTTTGCAATCTTTTCCTTTACGAGATACAATAATCAAATTTTTCTGAAAAGAAAAAAAGTTTCTAAAATCATACAAGGCCTAAACTTTGTGGACCACTTACTGTTGAGAAAAAACTCCTACCAAGGTTCTGAGATGACATTAAAATAAATAATCTTAATGCTGCATGGAAGGATTGTTTTTGGTTAAAAAAATCAAACCTCAATGAATTTGATAAATTAAAGAAAAGTCAAGCATTGAATAAAAAAAGAAATCTGATAAGCTCTGCAGGTAGTGAAGTTATCCTCTGAACTTATCTAGTAGAAAATTGCAAGAGTTGAATGACATTGAATCGTAAGAAATAATTAGAAGCTAAACAGGAATGTACCAAAGATAATTTGAATAAAATGAAATTAAAAAAGACAAGACAATCAAGTAAAGAGAACAGTAGACCACAAGTTGTTTTTCTTTACAAAAGATATAAAGAAAGAAATGTTACAATACTGCGCACTGAAAAGGATTGCGAAGGAGGACTGAGAACAATAATAATCAAATTTATATGACAAATTTATTGAAGAAAGTGTTACACATCCTTCAATTTTTACTAATTTTTTTTATTTATTTATTTTTTGCCGATTAATCTGTCCAGAATCTTTCAGATCAATTTTGTTCCACTGCTTACATTGATCAGGAGCCCACACTATCTGTGGTTTTAGTTGATAAAATCTCTTAAGCTTCCAACTCTTGTGGTTGATTATGCAACTTTTGAGAAAGACAGTCGGTGAACCTTTCGTTTGACAAGGATAAACTCCTTAATTTCATAATGCAAACTTTGGGGACGATTCACCAATGGTTCTATAATATCAGGTTAACTTTTCATCCAGGGTACCAGCAAAAGATTAAGCCCCCTTTTTGACTTTGGGAAGTTGGTGGTTGCTTATTTTAGAGGTTTTACTCTTATCTCTTAAACAGGGCTGAAAGATTTCCAATTTAAATATGTAGAGTGATCTGTCCCACTAACTGGCCTACCTCTGTAATAGAGATGAGTTGATTTACTATTAAGTTCTCTGCCTGCTTTTTTTGATGGGAAAAATTCTCTAAGAATTTTTTTTCCCATTCTGAATTAATGAAAGTAGTTCCATTAAAAAGTTAGGATTTCCATACACCCCAACCCAGCCTACCTGAAAAAAATTTGTTTCTCCATGAATTTGTTGAACACTGGATAATTTGCTCGTTTATCTCCAATAAAAGATTGGAATTTTTTTAAAAGATATTCTTGTGAAGGAAATAACTTTAAGATCTGATGCTGCAAATGTATCTATGGCAATTAAGACATCATTGTATGCAGTGATTTAGCCAGGTCAATCAATCCTCTGATGCAACATCCAAAATGGATAGCCTGAGGTGAAGTCTAAGGGGGAGGGGTCCTCCTCCACTTGGGAAAAATTTTTCAATGTGAGAGGTGCCTAGATGGTAAATGGTGTAATATTTGACCCAAACTGACCTTGCAATGAGGTGAGAAGTACCATTTGTACTGACTAATTCTCTGCATAGTGAATCAAAGTCATTTCTTTGAAGTAAACACCTGTGGAGGTATTACTTTTCAGAATTTTTTTTTGACATTCTTCTGAGTGTAAAACATTTGTCGCACAAATACAGGCTGGCTAAATCACTGATTGTATGAGTCACCTGTCCAATCAGAGTTGAGACTCTTTAAGGCAACCCCAAAAGACTGGAGTCACCTAGCCTTATTCTTATGCTGTCATAAAAGGACAATGAAAGAAGCCTTAAAGAACAAACCTGTCTTGCGCAAGTCCTCAGCCAAGTCTTGAGAGATCCCTCTTCCAAGTCGGTACCAATAAAGAGAAGACTATATGTACCATGGTTGTCCCCAGCACCATTTGGCTGACTGACCTCTGGTGGAGAAGCCTGAGGTGGAGCAGGAGATTTAGGGGGCACTGACGGTGGTGGGCGTGCCACTGGTAACTCTGGTAGAGACATCAATGACAGGTACCCACTCAGTTTTGTGAAATATACCTCTGTCAGATCATCAGAGTCTAAAGTAAAACAAAACATGAGATAAACATTGGAAACTTTAATGTTGACCCTTGGCAACTGGGAGGTTTGGGTACGATCCCTGACTGGTTCATGGTAACATGAGGTTTTCATCCAAAAGCAGTCTATGGTTTTCCCATGTGAAATGAACTTTCGTATGGAAGGAAACCAAATTTGATCTCAACTGTTGAGTTAGTTGGCCACAAAATGTTAAGCTGCTGTTTAAATGCTATAGGCTTCCTCCACACTGTAGTAACTTAGCATCCTAAAATAACTTTAGGCCTAAATTATAAAGACCTTAACAACAATTAAAGTCTCAGAGGCCAGCCATTTCATGATTCTAAGGAGACAAGTTGTACGTGGCAGTCATTGATATTTAAAGCAAACAAACCAATCAGGTATCAGCAACTGTGCACAAAGCCATTACAGCCACAACAGAGTTCTCAAATAGCACAGCGCAACCATGCCAACATCTAATTTAACCCAGTCTAATTTATCCATGTCACAGAATTCCATTCATGTCACGATTTTTTACCTCTCATAAACGTATGCAAACGTACGGCAAGTCATTGTTTCACGAAACTAATGTCTGGGTGGGTGTTTTTGTAGTATCTTATAAGTGGTCACAGTGGAATTGTACTTACTTGTAAAAAAATCTGTTCAATGATATGAGAATTGTTTTTGCGCAGGCCCTAGGCTAGAACAAATTTCTCCACTGTGATGGACATATCAAACACAACTTGTGGAGTTTTAACATCCATGGCCCTGCAGTGCCATTTTTGGCCATGGGGAGGGGGGAAAGGAATGAAGTGAGAATTTTCAGGAACACTCCACCTAAGTCATGAAGGAGCTACATAGGCTTAGAAGGTGTCACTAAATTTGCTCACTTGGAGCTGGCAAGCCAATCTTAAGACCACGTATTGTGGCCCCTCCCTGCCTTGTGATCCCATGTCGAAGCCTTGTACCCGCTGGCTAAGAAACTTTAGCTGAGGCCTCTTGATGGGTAGCAATTAAATGATACTGTACGTCCAAAATCTTCTGTGTAAGAAATTATAATTATTTTCTCCAAGAATCATTTTCCTGTTGCAAGTTTGTTGTGTGGTGTCAAATTAGTTTATGTGGGCTAGTATATAACAAAGTGGTGTGGTTAAGACTTGAAATCATCACAGTGTACAGTTAGCTGGCCTTGGCCTTAGAGACTGTGGCTTCTGCCTCAGCCTCTGAAAGTGTGAGCAACACAGGTAAAGTGATCTCAATACCAGGAGAACAAATCCTGGTCTTACTGTAAAACCACTAGATCTTGATTTAATCTCTGGCTCAAGGTCAAATCCTACACTCCAGATCAAAGTTGTAGTGTATTTATCCATATCACATGAACATCTGATCTTCAGCTCATGATCTAGACAAGGAAAGAGGATCTGACCCTGAGCAGGAGATCAAAGCTGGTAGTGTAAATGCTCGAGCATCAACAGTGTCTCTAGATCAATGGCACTTCTGTCTTTTGCTATTGCCCTAGCACTGGAAAAGGTCATGTAAACCAATCACATGTAGTGGTCATACTTACGGAAGATCCTAGTACGAGACAAGAGTTAAATACACCAGGATCAACAGTGACATGGCTTGTGGAAAATACAAATCTCTTAGTAAGATCAAGAGATGTGATCCTAGTCTGTGTGTAGTGCACTCTACAACTTCTACAATCGTCATGTTCCTTATTCAGGGCCCGTAGCCAGAATTCTCAGCCAAGGGGGGGGGGGGCCAATTTTGAAATTAAGGGGAGGGGAGCAGAAAACAACCCTGGGCATGAGCAATAACAATTTCACATTATTTAAAAATCTTTAAAGGGGTAAAATATTTTTCAGGGGCCCAGTCACCCCCTCTCCTCCCCCACCAGCTGCCCTTGGCCACAGCTCTGTCTCATTCTCCTGGGGATCTCACCTGTGAATTTAGTACTTCCTCTTATGTGATAGACATCTGCTGCCAGAGATTCTTTAGTGGTGGAGGTGTGAATCACTCTCATGTTGGCTACGAATCGGTTCCTATCAAGAGGCTGGAAGAATTGTACACACACCTTGTTGAATGCAGGATACAAGGAGCCGACACTATGCACACCTTTCCACCTGTTTTGATGACAACAAGAATTATGCAATAATGCATTATGACGTCAAGGAATTTTGTTCTATGCAAGGTTGTACACTTTTTTGAAAATGAAGCACTTTTCGAGCACTTTTCAAGGATAAAGAAATATTTTTCAAGCACATCAGTCATCAAAGTGTTCTTAATTTGTCACTAGCATAAAACACTTGAACAGAGAACTAGAACACTTATTCCACAGTGACTCAACGTCAATTGAGATAAGAAAAAAACCTTAGGTATTTGAGGAACAATTTGTTCGGGAGCAATCTCAGAAAAAGAGAACTGAAGGTACCAGTACCAGCTAGCCCATGTCTCTACGCTCCTTACTACCCCTTAATATACAGGATATGGAGTTGCATGAGCCAACCACGGAGCTCATTTGCTAACAGCAATGATGTGTGTTCATCCACTCTAGGCACTGGCAGAGATTTGTTCTCAATATGGAGGGGGAGGACATGACCGCATCTTCAAATAATTTACAACGTAAAAGATCAGTCAATGGGTGATATCTCAAATATTGGGGGGGACATGTACCCCTGTCCACTGGAATCGCTGTCCATTACTCTAGGCAAGCAGTCATAGCCACTGGGCAACAATCACGGCTACAGCCCTTTAGTCCTGGAGCCCAGTGGTACTACATCCCACTAGTAGTTTGGCACTATATCCCAATGGTCCTAATGTCAATGAGATTTTGTAAGTTAACACTGTGCAGTAGGAATGATGGGCTGTGAGACTTGTGGCTTATTTTAATTGATAGCTGGGGTCCAATGGGCTGTAGGACAAAGCTTCTAGTCAGTCAGTCTTAAACAATCGATGTGTCATTAAAATGTAGTCCATTAAAGGAGTATCATTTATTTGTGATTTAGGCAATCATTTATGCTGACCAGCTTTGTGACACTGTCAACTGTGAATGATGCAAAATGACCCCAAAATTAATTGTGACCTTAAAATGCTAAAAACCCCAATAACCTCTAAGTAAAGATGACTATGAACAATGAACAAGAAGCTCCATCATTGTTTGTATGGGAACATGCATTGAGTTTACATTTGAGACAATGACCCTACAAAATGACCCTCAAATGGCAAGCATGACCCAAATGACTGACCATCCCAAATGAACCATTTACCCAAATATCATTAGAATAAACACTCTATGTCACTGAATCTGTAGTAGTATTATTATTTTTTTTTGGCCATAAAATGACCCACTGATCACCTTTGACCCCATTTCCTGACAACACTGATAACCCTCTACCCATACATCATTACATCCAAGTTTCATTAAAGTCTGTCCAAGTACTGCATGAGGGAATGACTGGGTTAACTCTGAAATGTTGAATGAGTAATAGCCTAGATGCAATAGACCTTATGCATTGACATCACGGGACGTCAGTTTGGAGGAAAACAATGAAGCACACGTTCACGAACGGCGTAGATTTCACATGCGTGTGTAGTAAACCTTCGTGCGTATAAGATTGGTTGACAAATCAGCTGTCTGCATTTCTTGGTGTAACTTGCAATGATTCGCAGTTTCCTTGAAAGGAGGAAGCACTTTCTGCTCTGTGACATCATATGCATAAGGTCTATACAATCAAAATAGCTCAATCAGTACAAGATAAAGATGTGTGTGTGTGTGGGGGGGGGGGGGAGGGGGGACACTTGTACATTTTTGGTGAGGATACCTATATGCTCTTACTCTCTCTGATGCTTGTGGTCATATCTATGACTGAGAGTGGTATTAGGTTCAAGCAACTCCAGTGGGTGACATATCTTAAGAGTCACAAGTTCATAGTGTTCTCTCATAATAGTAATCCACATCTAAAACTTCAAAACAAAAGTGAGAAGTTTTGACAAGCTAAGATGATATCCTGTTGATAATATGAATTCCCATGCATAGCATCATATATCAGAACACATAAAACATGAATATGCACTTTAGAACAAAATTGTTAGTAGCTGCAAGGTTCATAGCTCTATGTATGGAGTTTTATACTTCTGTAGAAACACATCACACAGGTTAGGTTCTTCGAGTACCATACCTATGAAAGCCTTACATTTTGGTTGTGATGTGTAGCAGGCATACCTAGCACAGCGTCAGGCAATGGTTGAATTGACTTCCTTTCTATGCATGTATTGTCATCCCAGTTAATATAATTGGTCCATACTCTCACCTACCCATCAAGATACAAATTGTTGCAAATATTAAAACCCGATTTACACCCTTCCTAAGTTGTAATGGAAATATAAATGAACTAGATGATTATGTACAAAGTTTTTGTTCCACATCAAAGAGTTATGAGACATGTCTCCATTACAGTGCTTCCACAAAGATAAACAGATCAGGCTATAGCAGAGGAATTTTGTTTTAAGCAGAAAGCCCAAAGGCTTAGTGATTCCTTGTCAAAAGCAAATGATAGTTAACCATTATTCATATCTTGCACTATTACATTTACTAACAAACTTCTACCACTTTTGCTCTTCCACCTCTGGTGACTTCATATGACCTTTGACCTCAATCAAAAACCGTGTAGATGTTTGGGTATTAAAATAAGATTTGCTTTCATTACAACTTCTTTTAATGAATTATTAAAAAAGGGACTTCTAAAGTAAAATGCTACATGAAATAGTTTTAGAGTGAAGCTTTATTTGACACAGTTGTTATTTATTATCTCACACCAATGGATGGGGGAGGGGAGGGGAGGGGAGGGGAGGGGAAGGGGTGGAAGGAGAGGGAATAATTACTTACCAGCCTGGAATTGAAAGATGACGAGCTCTTATCATTTCTGGCTCCATGAATGATGTCTCAGACACAATCAACTCAGCATCTGTGCTCCTGCGATAGTTGGGAACAATAAAAAATTTTATATAAAAGAGTATAGGTGAATTCGCAGGTATAAGTCATGGGTAGGATGGGTAGACATGTCCCCTCCCCCAATATTTTCTGAGGTTTAATGGGAAAACAATACTAGCACTGTAGCACACTCCTATAGGTTTTCCCATTTAATTATTTATACCCCTCCACCAAACTTCACTTGGTTTTGACACTCATGCATGGATAATCCTGGTTTTGTTTTTGGCAGTGTCCTGTGTCCTGAATTATCATATTTGGCCTCATATTCAAACCTACCTTAGTCCTCAAAGAAACTGGACCTTGAATAACATTAAAAACTCAATGAAAGTTCAGCCTAAAAGTTGGAAGGGTTGTACATTAAATTTTTAGTCTTGATTCATTTTGCATATTTTACTGGAAATACGATAAAGAACTTAATGGAATACTACATTTCATGTTCCATCATGTTACAACAAACCTTACTTAATGTTGCTTCCATGGCAAGGTTGACTTTACTACACTGCAACTGTATACTTTTCTCTCAAAAATCTCAAAAGCCTGGGCTGAAGGGCAAGAATGACCTACTGTAACCACTCAGAACACCATAAAACTTCCTTCCACATGAGGGACTTCTAAGAACTCTGAAGGGGGTGTTCTAACAGAGAACTCTAAAGGGGGTGGGGGGGGTCTTGTAACAAGAACTCTAAAGAGCTCAGGACCGCGTGTTTGGTCTAGCGGTAGAGCATCCGCCTCTCACGCGGGAGGCCCGGGTTCAATTCCCAGGTCAAGTCATACCAAAGACTTTAAAAATGGAACCTACTGCCGTTGTGCGTGATGCTCCGCATAAGCAATGGAGTAAGGGAACACAAGCCAGTGAGCCACAACTGGAAAAAAGGCCGTGGCCGGCTCGACTTGAACCAATTGGTTGGAAACTGGGCCGTTAAACCTCATCTAACTAAATCTAAAGAGCTCAGTACTGCATTGTACATGAATGGAATAGTGTACATCTGGCTTTGTTATATCGTGTTGAGTAAACATACATTAATTTTGTTTGAGCTAACAACCAACCTCTTCACAGAACTTCTGAAATTAGTCTCAGCTTATGCTACTTTAACAAACAAACATTAGATCCAATACAATGGGAAATGCATAAAAAAATGAAGGAAAATCAAAAATTTGTGCATTTTAACTAAAAAACTTGTCTAAAAGAGGCAAGACATCTACCGACCTTCTGATTTCTCCTTTTTCTGCTAAGATGAAAGCTACATCGGGATTGGTCTTCCTAATTAAGTCCTTACAGAATTCCAGATCTGGACTCTATAAAAATTGATGAAAATATTGATTATTACACGGAAAATTCATGCTAATATCAATATGAGGATAAGCATTCCAGAAAGCATTGCAGAAGTATTTTAGAGAAGTTTTATTTTATTTTTTTTTTTTTTGTGAACAACGATTGTATGTAAGTTTCCGCATGCTACGGACAATAAAAATTTCTGAAACTTTTATGAACGGATTATGACTATCCACTATCCAGTCAATCAGAGTTTATGCGAAAATCAGGCTTAAAAATACAATTATACATGCAGTTCAGAGAAGCTACACAATATTTACAAAATTCTATAACTTTTCCAGCAATTCTATAATTTTTTACTTTTACAGGCCCGGAAGGTAAACTGAAATTCCATTGCTTTTCCATGTCTGGAAAGTGAAAATGAAATTCCACGGTTTCTCCAGGCCTGGTAGGGAAAAAAAAAATTCCATGGCTTTTGCAGACCTGGTAAAGGAAAAATGAAATTCGATGGCTACTCCAGGCCTGAAAAGGGAAAATAAAATTCCATGGCTTTTCCAGGCCTGGAAAAGAAAAAAGGAAATTTGATGGATACTCCAGACCTGAAAGGAGTCATGTTGTAAAGAGAAAGCTGTGCAACCTTTTTGCCTGTGAAACTCCTTCTGGTTTACATGTCCATCCAACACTGTCATGTTTAAAAAACACAGTAAATACAAGACAGTGAATCATTCAAACTAAACATGAATAAAAAGTGTTCATCATTAAATGTCTTCAGATATTCATATTTTTCACAATACAGCTTTTATTGATATTTTATGAATCGATATTTATTATATAACACTTTACACTTTAATATTTATGTGTAATGTTCTTGTTACTATTAATACGTATACATCAATAACATGATCACAATTAGCAAAGATTGAACCAACCATTTGAATCTTTTACTAACAAAAAGACCAATCATCCTTTTATAATAAAGGCAAAACATTTTCATGTGGAACCATAAAGTCTCCTTTTATTCACCTTTGTTTCTGTAGATCCTGTATACAGTACATTATTTACCCATCCCCTACTACACTGGTCTTGTAGCAGTGGGAAAGTCAATCTGAGGACAGAAAAATAAATGTGACATGAAAAATAATCAAATTACACAATATTTGCAAAAAAAAAAAAATGCAAATTTTCACCTCTTTTATAGTATGGAATTAGATATTCCTTTCCAATTTCCAGGACATATGATAAGAAATTGATTTAATACTTTTGTACTGAATGTAAAGTACACCAACTTAAGCCCCCAGTTAAACAGTTTTAGTCCTCAACTAGGTAGCAGACCAAATTTAGTCCTTTTTCCCCTGCAAAGTAGACCAACTTTTAAAACCCACTGACTGTAAAGCAGACCAAATTATGTCTCCAATCAATAGTTCTTTGCCCTCATTTTAGTAGACATTATTGATTGATGCACATATTGCATTCCCCCACCCCTCCTGGCCTTCCACCTCCCTCCCTCCCTCATTCCTCACAGAAAGGTGGTACTATAAAACTGGATTCCCAATCTTTCAAAAGGGGCAACCGTATACAAACAATGAGATTTATAATACATAATTACTTCTAAAGAAACAATACTTTTGCAAGTACATGTCACATGTGTACGATTCCACATTTTGCCCTCAAAGCCCACACTACAAATTAATAGATGCACTTGCTTCAAAACAACCGAAATACAAGGACTAAATTAAGAGAGATATTGTTGTTAAAATAATAATGATAATGAAGTCACTACAATTTGACTGAAATTTGCTTACTTTCAAAACTAAATCATTGCTTTGTGAGATTCATAGCAGTAAAAATATTTCTGATAACAAAAAGCCAAAAGTTAATCCCATTTTATGGCACAGGGCAGAAAAGCAATAAAATTATTTAAAGGACATACTCATTAATATTAAAACAGTTACAAATTTATGGATGGGTTGATTAATACATTGATAATATCGAGATGAGACACGACAATCTCTTCGACAGCATAATCCTCTCACTGATGACGTGAACACATACCTTCTTGAAAGGAATGTATTGAGAGGATCGACACAGCAGGTGATGGCTCCAATACAAAGATGTCGTGCTACGTCAGGTGACGGGTGGTTAAGAATTGCGTAGACCACTTCTGCTGTGCCTGTGAATCTGCAAGCAGATATCAATAAGATCAGAAAAAGGTTTTGAAGGCTTCCATTTTACGTAAGAACACATTTCAGACCTAAGGGGCATTTTCCACTGTGTGTTTCTTTCTTTTCTTTTTTTTTCTGCTGTTTTCTTTTTTCTTTTTTGTATTGTGCAAATGTTGAAGAGATGTTGCTGGATAAACCAAATGGGCAGCACATGATTTTACCCATTTTATACCCTAAAGTAGATGAAAATTTTCAAATACTTCATCTTCCCTCTGATTTGTGAAGAAAATATTACAAATTCACTCAATAATATAATTGTTTTTACTAGCAGTCTATTAACTCTTCACTTCTGTTTGCAATTTTAGACTTCTGAATGATCCAGGGAAAGTTTTTTCTAGCACACCCAACCTTTATCCATAAAAAATCTACAACAATAAAACTCAGAGTTCTGTGTAATCATATTTTGACAACATAGCCATGAATTTCACTTCGATAACAAGATCTTCTTACCCTGGAACTACTAACAGCGCCCTCATCTTCTTTCTACCACCAGTAGCTGCCCTCACTGACAGCCTCTGTTTCCGTGCTGCATTGTAGACTACAGTCAAAGCATTATGGATGATTGCGGGTTCGAAAAATTCACCTGAATCCAGTGGCGGTTTAAGAACCATCCACCTGAGAAAAAGAAGTAAAACTATTTCTCAGTATGGCTTCAAAGACAGGTCTATTGTCTGCAAAACTCCATTGAAATCATGAATTTAACACAAAATCCCTTCCACTGAAATGTTTTCACATCCAACCACTTACCCAGCAACTGGAAACAGATCAAACAGATTCCCAAAGAGACTTAACTTTGGTTTCTTAGGAAGAACATTCATGTGGTTCATTTATCCCTCCCCATAAAAGTTTTAAGCTGACAGCATATTCACAGAACCACAAACTATTTACTCACGGTTTAATCTTTTCCAAAACTGATTTCCATAATCATGACATGTTCGTGGCTTTTTATGAACAAGATTAGCCAGCATGGTAAGATAAAGTATGCATTCCCCTAAAAACTATCGACTTCCTTAAATTTTGAACATAGCTATGCTTGGTAAGCACTGTAAATGTATCAATATGAAACCACGATGCAAATAAGAAACTCTATTTAAACATGTCACTTCTGTCAATACATGGAACTCTAATATCTATACAAACATAGCTTATGTGAAGGTTCTGAACCACTATATTGTTCACATTTTGCAAAAATCCTTTAGATAAACCAAGCTTTCCAGCTTGCCAACCAGTTTTAACTAAAAAAAATAATCTCCCAATAACCAGGTCACTCTGTGATACACCCACACGCAGATATTGTCAACATGCAGAAATATCCAACAAAAACAAACGAAAAGCAGCCCTTGCATTACATTAACGACTCATAATTTGTAACCCATTACACTTAAATTTTCATTTCTGAGACATTCTGCTACGGCATGGCTTTTAATTTCTTTTAAAAATAAACCTTAACAAGAAAAAGCTTCAGAAAAGAAAAACACTTAATAAAAGGGAACTCTTTTTATAACCTGTTCTCCTTGTGCAAATTGGCAACCTCTCCTCTTGCAACACTCACACTTAATGATCAATTTAATTTTAACGAGCTTTCAGCTTTGAGGATAGTTTTCCCAATTCTACCACTAATACAAAAGCAAAAGAAAGCATTAAGGAGCTCAATTAATTAGGGACTAACGGCTCTCATTAATTTTGATGGGTTGATTCCATTAACATCTTTTTACAATCAGCGAAGCGACTTTTTTCACGCCTTTTCAAGTGCAACATGGATGTATTCAATTTGTAAGAACATTTAAAACTTTTATTTGATGTTTTCAAATACTTTTAACATTCCACCCTTTTCTTCATTTTCATAAGTACTTAATTCTCTCAACGATGAGTTGTTTTACATGCTACCCTGTTTTGATTTGTGCCATTAGAATAAGTTCACGGAAGAGTTAATTTTAGAGGTGGCAGTAGAGATCTTAATTAAATGCCATTTCCTGCTTGCTAAATTTATTTGCCTGAATGATTCTATCATCTACAGGGTTTTCACTCATCATTTTTTTTTCAGGAGTCACAGACCCTTCAAAATAAATTTACAAGAGTCAAATTTAAAAGAGAAGGGGTCAAAATAAATTTGAATTTAATACAACAAACTTTATTCCTGTCTTTTGTTTATTTTCTATATTTGTGATGCTTTTCCACTATCTTTTTCTTGTAAGACATGATATTCAATCTGTCGATAATCAATATGGGAACTGGAAAGTGCTACATTTTGTGAATTTATTTGCACAATTTGCACAATGAATGTATTGGCAAAATTATGTTATCATTACTGATTGTTGGGGTGAAAAAGCTGTGCGTCAGTTTGACCCCAGAGGTTTTGTGTCTGTGCATCAAAATGAAAAGTTGTGCATCATTGACTCGGGTGACCGAGTCAGTGAAATCACTGATCTATTACTTTAAAAAGTCTTCCCATGTTTTATTGACAAGTGGTATATCTAAAGGGGGAGCTGACTGTGGTGTGGTGAAGGGGTGTACGGAAGCTTCCCTTCTGTAGTTTTCCATAGAGAAAATATAGGCAAGGAAGGGGGAATCTGCACCTCCCCTCTAAACATTAAACAATAACTGTGTGACTGGAACATTTGCACCTTTTTGCCTCATTTTGGGTGGCCTAAGTTAAGGTTGCACCCCTCCCCCTCCAGCTTTCTTTTTATTTGCTAACATGATTCTTACATCTAAATCTTATCAATTTTCATCATTTTTTTCTCGCCAGTGGGGTAAATTAAGTCTTATTGCAATATCTTTCATAAAAAACCATTACTTATGTCCAAATGCATGTTTTGTCAGAAACATGAAAACCAACCTATTTTGCTCTTTAGCCATATTGACCAGTGCATTGCAGAGTTCTTCCTGGTGACTGCCTGGAACTCCAGTCAACAAACTGACCACAATCTAAAGAGAACAAATGATAACAACCTTTTGAAAACTTTACAACATGTTGGTGAGGTGAGGAAAATTGTAAGTATCGCTGTACTTCTAAAAGTATAAACATTTCTTGTCTAAAGCAAGTGTGTTCTTCAGATCTTTTAAAAATCCAAGTACGTGTTGATGGTCTGGAGCCCAAGCCAACACTTTTTCTTTATTCCTCCTTAATTATAAAACGAGAATATAATACATATCCCTTATGTTGTAAATACTTACAGGAAGTATCTGTTCTGTTGCAATGTTTTTCATGTAACATCATTGTGTAAAAATAAATTGCAAATATGATATGAAATAAAGAATGCCAGATGAAAAAAAAGTAAATAAAACAGCCAAGGTGGTTCCAAAAATCAGTGATCTAAGAAACCTAATGTGATAGAAAACTTCATTTTATGGTGACCATTTCCCAAAGTTTCAAATGTCCAAGATGAATTTCATTCAGACTGTGAATTCAGATATTCTGCCTGAGAATTTTTTCCATACAGTCTTGAGATGGTAACTAAAGAATTACAATTTCAGAGGTTTACCATAAAGTTGAATCTTCTGCAGAAATTTAAATTCAAATATGACCGTAAGGACCCATAAAAACCCACAAACCAAAATTCCAAGAAACATTAAGCTGAGCAAATTTGGAATGATGAGTGGTTGACTGCGCCAAACTCTTCAACAAATTTTTTGTATGGTGAATTTTTGCACACAGGTTTTTGACAATTGAGCCCCTGAACCTGCAATCACGCAAGATGGATGCCTAATAATCAACTGCTTTTAGGTCATTTCAAAAACATCTTGAACAGTTTATTACTGTGAGCGTATGATACTTGAAATATTCCATCCAGGTCAACCAGTCTGGAGCAAAAACGAGAGTCAACTTTCCTCAATTTGGTAAAAAAGATTATGAATTTGTCATGCATGGTTAAACTGAAGAACTCTTAAGAGTACTGGCTGTTTTGCTTGTACATCGCTTTAAGCAATTTCCAAACTTACAAGCAAAATTCCAGCTTTAATAAGCTTGTGAAATGAGTAAAACACAACTGTGAATGTGAAATTTATCCTGCACATATGTAAAAATGCATGTTTTAAATAAGCAGCCCTCTTCAAGAAGGGAAAGGAAGGGGCCAAAGCAGATAAAAGATGGTTTAAATGCTTTCATGTTTGATAAATTTTATGCTCTAACAAATTCTTGTTGAAACCGTATTCAAAATACGACTAAATTTCAAGTAAAAACTTTTGTAAAGAATGACAACCAATAAAACCTGTTCTGACTTTAAAATTATGCAATTATCATCGTGAGAAGTCAGTCCCTTAAAAGTGACAAACATTTCAGTCACAGAATGAAGAATCGATTCGATCAAATAAAGTGAGATAAAGAAATAAGTACATCAAAGTATTTTGACACTGACATAGTCAGCTGATTAAGAAATAATTCATTTTCGTCATTTTCAGCATACTAATTAATGGCAATGACCTTTCACCCACAAATCATCTTTTTTTACAAATTTCAAAGTACGCTCTGGCAAAGGAAAGGGGGTCCACAGTGAGGTTATGTTTTGAATGTGCATAAAACTGATGAAAAAATGGATGACCCCTGGCAAAGCAAAATAAATGAAAACTGTAACACATGATGAGATGACTGCCATATCGTACTATCACGTTACCATATTATCATTTGTCGTATTATCAAATTACCATATTATCTTCCATGGTATTATTCACTTCTGCACCAGGCTCTTTCAGTACCACTGCCAAATCACTCTCTGGGACAGGGACATCCTTTAAAACGCTGCTAGCATTCAAGTGGTTTAAAAATCTGATAAAAGATAATGAGATGATAGAACTAAAAATATCTTCATTAACTGTAAATATGAAAAAAAAAAAAAGAAAATCTAAAGATCAAATGTTACATTGAATTCTTTCATATGATGCTGTTATTATATTTTAGTGGCAACCGTTGTCTCTCATTTCTTGAATGCTTGTTAAAATTTAACGGTCAAATCCCCTTTGACCTTATGGATTGTCGAAGACCGTCATCATGTTACACTAACTTACAGGAAAGATGTGTCAAGGTTTTATAACACAGAACCAAACTCCCCATAATCTTTGATTCAGATACAAGGATGGAACAGAAATCTATAGAGGGCAGCAAAAAACATTCACTTCTAGCATTAATTCTAGTATCAATTCGCTGGTACAGAGGGCAGCCTTTCACTAAGATTCTTATATTTTTTAGTCAAGAGATTCATATGTTCTAAACCCTTTGATTTGAAATCATAAAGCATTTGTCCACCAGTTTAGTCTCCCACCTTCTGACAATACCTCTTAGTAAGATGCAAACACCTTTAGGATGGAACAAAAATCCATAGAGGGCAGCAATCAACATTCATTTCAAGCACAAAATTCTCTGATATAGAGGGCAGCCTTTCACTAAGATTCTCATACTTTTCAGTCACCAGATATACATAATGTCCTACACTCTTTGATTTGAAGTGATAAAGCATTGTCCACCATTTTAGTCTCCTGCCCACTGACAATACCTCTAAGTAAGGTGAAAAGCAAAATGAAAGCTAAACATTCAAATCTCATAAATACCTAGTTTCAAATTTGTTCTTGTACTTTCTTCATGCTGCACTAACTGCACTAAGCAAGCTGTGTTTCACACCCCACCACTCTTTTGTCTACCTGAGGTACATCATATTACCAACCCCATCCCTTATGGCTGTTGTACATAAATGAAAGGAGCTATGAAATGCATTTGTGCGGAATATGTTTTTGTCAATAAGTGTTGTCTTCCAGGTCACTGCTTCACCTGAAATGTTACACCCATTTAGGCAACACTAGAAGAATAACAACTGACCATTTTTAGAGAGACCAATTTGTCCTGCTTGGATGGGTAGGGAGGGATATGGGTGTCATACTTACATGATTGATGAGTCTTTCAAATGGAACAAGGGGGGTTATTGATCCTTGCTGGTACTTCTTCCTACTCCATTCTCTCACTGTTTGTTAATGGGACCACATTTACCAGATATAATTCAATTAGCTTCAATTTTTCAAACTCTGTTTCAACTGTTAATCCACTTAATACATATATAAATATGAATAAAACACATTCAGTCGATACACAAACTTTCTTGATAGATACTATAAACACAATACAAAAGAAAGGTTACTTTAGCTTCTTTTAATTCTTATGTGGCAGCATGGTTTGAGCTACTGTACACCAATGTGCTTCACATGTGACTTGGCTTCAAAACCTGCTCAAGGTACATGGTTATTTTCTACGGGCACTCCAGGTTCCCCCTACTTGACCTGTCTTGCCATCAAAAGTGATTTCCCAGTCGATAAACTCAGTTGCGCCACTCAATGAAGAGCCTCTAGGCAGACCAGTTAAAAAACTATGACATGACACTGAATGATACTTAATGATGCTGAATATTAAAAAGCCTATTACCAAAGGATAAAAAATTTCATTTAAGAATGTTTCCATCAACAATGACTGCACAAATTAAATCAATTCACACATCACAGGAATCATGATTTTAAATTTCTCAAAATTATGAAATGAATAGCCTTTGAGACTTTTTGACTAAGTGGAAAGGGGATACTCTGCTCAATATTTACCTTTCGAAACCCTGCAAGTTTGCCGAGGCTAGCTGGATATCTTTCACTTTCGTAAGTAACTTTCTGGTGACAGCATCCTTCAATTGCAAATTTGCATAACTGAAAATATACAGATGATTCATAATTCAAAAATATTGTTATCTCAATCCTTCCCTATCCATATTACAATCAAAATAATAAAACGAAACCACAGTTGAAGAACTTCAATTGGTGCCATGTTCCAAAATTATCAACATCATACACCAAAGACATATATTAACATATATCCAAACTGGTTTCGGTGTTACATTGGCAAACGCATAAGGAAGTATTTACCTTAACCATGTGAAAAGTATCCAGGCCTTGAGTTTTAGATTTTCAAGGTGTGCTACACATCAGACTCCTCAGGAAATTAAAGAGTGTGGTAGGTGTGTTGTTTAATTAAACTTTAATAGATTTACCTTAGTTCCCATTATTTATCTAGGTGTGCAAAAAATTGCACTTCTCACACCTCAAAATTCAAGGCCCAAGTATCTATTAAACCATATCACAAAATTTAATGCTTAAATACTAGCTAGCAAGGAAGTTAACAGTAAATTCTATTGACAAAAAACTTTTTTCAAAAATACTTTCACAGGAATATCAATCCTTTCAATTTTGCTTGAAAAACAAGGAAAACATTGAAAAAAAAATTACAATATAATGCCCAAAAATGTCATTGACAAAATTTAGACTGTAGTTGTAGCCTTTTTTGCTTTATGAGAGGGTATCCTTGAAATGTTGCTTCTAAAATGTTTGTAGGCCCACACTGACCTCTTTCTTTTTGGTAAAGCTGTAAGTCAACGATCCCTAGTTCCGCATAATCCCAGTAACTTGGCCAAAGATGTGAAAGACATAGATACTTTTCTCCATTGACTGCTAATTCTCAGACATGTGAGTGGCAACTCAAAAAAATAGAGGAAATTTTGAGGACAAACTCGGCATATGCAAAAAGTTGCATCCGGGAGCCTGCAGCGATACCGCTGCATATCAGGTGTTAACAAGGGCCAAACCCCCAGAAGCCCTTGGCAATTTCTCAAAGTGGCTTAGCCTAAAAATCACACTGAACTTTACTTTCATGTATTCTGCCTCCACCCCCTTCAAATACCCTAGTACAATTTCTGACAAAAATAAACCTTGGCAGCTGGTCTTAGCCACTTGTTTTGTTACTTTTTGTCATCCATGCTTACTTTGGGCTAGCCTTGGTCCTTAGCCAACTGTACCTACTACTGTACCTGTACATATAGCCAGCTAGGCTAGGCTCAATAATTTTGACTTCATGTATCACATTAAGCACTCCCCTCCCCTATGTAAACAAAATACCTTAAAGCTTGTTGTAACTAAGTTTCCTAAACGTAGTATGCAAACGTTAAGAGGATGTGGTTACTTCTATAAAGTTTTATGAAGCAGTACACATCGGTATAGGCTAGATCACATAGACCATACATAATACACGTTAGGATAGCAAAACTGGTGGGTGCCATGACTCACAAGAAAGAAAAGCATCGTATGTCAAAATTATGCAAGAAAAACTCACAAAAATAATGCGGATAGCTCTTCTAAAGTATTTTGCACGTTTTGTAAATATTGCCGGAAATGTGCACTGACTGACTGTGTACGAATCCTCTGACGATCTATAATAAAAAGACTGAGCCAACTGGCCCCTGTATATCACTTGGTGCACACAATTAGTGTGTAGTAATCATGCAGAAGCTAGCTAACCGGCCGGACAAGTTGGCTGGGTTAAAAGCACATGAAACTTGTACCAAAGCATGAGGTAATTGCAGTTAGCTACGTAGGCCCTACGGCAATGCGAACTTCCATCTGATTGGACAAGTCCTAGGGCTGTTTGTACTGGGAGTCTAGGATAAAACATGTACAGTATACAAGGAAGAACGTGCACAGCATATTACAGTACACTTTGCCAAGATACTCGGAGCGGAAAAAAACGGAAAAGTGACAAAAGTAGCAGATTCCCAAAGTTAAAAAAAAACGGAATTCCGCTAAATAACATGTCTGAATTCTAATTGTCGTGACCCCATATGAGGGCACCACTAGAATTCTAAGATGATGCTATGTAACGATTAAGGGGGTAGGATATGATGCTACAATTTGAAATAGTGAAGCTTAAAATGAAATGAATATTTTCCAGCATCACAGGGTTGTTCAAGATGCTTCAACGGATCCCAAACAATTCCCGCCAGGACAATTATCCCTTGGACATCTCCCCTAGCACAATTTGTCCTTGGACAATACCAACCCCAGACAATTTTTGCCCGGACGATTCCCACCCAAAACAATTCCAAGTTTTTAAAAGGTGACTGTGTCTCAGGGGTAACTGTCACAGGTGGGAATTGTCCAGGGATGAACTGGTTTTGGAATTGTCCCGGGGGAGGGGACTGTCACGGGGAACTTGTCCATGGGGATACTGTCCTGGTGGAAATTGTCAGGGGTGAGGGGGGCAGTTATTGGGTCACAGTTTCAACTCACAATTCACTGAGGCTTTCAGGTGCTGAATCCAGAAACTTCAGTACAGGATCATTTTTTCTTTTTTGCCATTTTGAGATGACCTGAATAAATGGTAAAAGAAATAAAATGAAATCAATAAATTTCCAATATTCAAGAATTTCTTTATACTACACTAAACATACCTGAATCTTGTGTTTAGCTGGTTTTTAGTGATAAATTGCAGAGAGGGGTGAATGACTCTTTTGTCATGTTACCCACAACATTTTGTTATATGAACAGTACTGTATTTCAAAATTACATTCGAGGTTTTCAGATAAAGGATCTCAGATGGGCAAAAAGAGCAGTTTCATATTCCTACCAATTTTTAATGTCCCATGCTGCTCCCCTCCTCTCCCACACCCCCCCAAAAATGGGATGACTCTCAAGTCAACATATGAATCAATACTATATGAAGTCATGGCTCCTGTCACCATCTTTGAAAAGTGAAGTGTCCTGAAATATACTATTAAACATTTTCCTACTGATATAAAAGAATGATTCATATGAAAAAAATCACACCTTACCTCAGAATAGAACAATCTAGAGGCTTCTGTTCTTGGGGTCAGAACAAAGACTACAACGTCCTCTTGACAATGGTATGTAAGAGGCAGGTATTGTTGTAGGGAGTGTCTGTAGGTGATGCAGAGTATGGCAACAGAACTGTAGGAAGCCTGGTATAAGGTGGAAATAGATATGGATGATAGGCAATCGTATATTATCTATGTGTAGGATCTATGTAATATATATCACATCACATGCAACTGAATAAAGCTTGATGAAAAATAGATGTACTAATAGCAGACTTGTAGTGTGAGTAGTGCATTGTCAAGAGTACGAGTACCACCGGAATGTCTGTGATTGTGAGTACGAGTACGGGTACACATCTTTTTCACGAGTTTGAGTACAAAATTTTGTGCTAACCCCAATGTATAACTTTCAAAATTTGTAAGTATGAGTAAGAGTACAAATCCATTCTTATGAATATGAGTACATGCAACTATGCAAATCTGTGAGTATGAGTACATACTCAATACAATTCTGATTAATAGTAAAATCATACAATGTATGTGTGTTACATTTTTGTAACATTACACTGCACAGACCTGCATAAAGTGTGGCAAAAGATGAGAGCAGATGTAAATGGTAGAGAATCATAATTGCAAGTTAGTTTTAGTAAATGGGGGACATTAATCTGCCACAATTTATTTGGCTTGTCGAAAAGCATTCCCTCACAATGACGTGCTTCTAAAACAAAATAACAGACTATTACTTAGTCAAAATCAGCACAGGCTGTTAAATTCATTCTGAGATGTATTCAGAAAAGTGTTTATAATAAAATATGACTAAACAAAGCTCAAGTTATTTACCCCATCAAACACTGTTATTTCCTCTGTGTAGGACATTGGAACGATGGCCAGGTTGTTCCCAGTATCGATGAACAAAACTCCTTCCTCGCAAATATACAAAGTTCCTGAATTACACACAAAGAGACAAATGTTTCAAAGGTTAGTTTATGGAATCTGAGTGTAGGTACATTTCCTTATTTGAAGTGGTGTATGATAATTATGGAGACCAGCACTGGTACTAAGCAGGGAGTAACATGCAATTCACACCTGAAGTCTACAACCCATTCTGGACTAATCAAGCAAGCAACTACTTTGATGTTTCACTATGTTAATTCTGTAATATTGTGAAAGTAGTAAAGTTTAAGTAAATTGATTGCCTGTCTTTGCAAATCGACATCAATGTAAATATGTATATGTCATTATATGCCAAACATATTGTGTGAACAGAGCAATCAAATGGAGGGAAAAAAAAACACCTGAAGTCTACAAAATAACCCTCCAAAATTACAACCAGGACATGCCCCTTTAATTTATATTGAGTGGGGTAATTTTTTGCAGAAAAAAATCAAACATAATTCCCTTAACAAAAAGTAAATTCTACAGCTGAAACAGTCATGTAGTTGTAACATTGTAATACAAATCCATACACTTTGTGGTTTGCAAACCTTCCTTCATAATGGACATACCAATATCGACATTCTCATTTTTTACATAAAAGTGAAAACGGGAGAGATGAGGTTGGGCAAAAATGGCCGTCTTACCCTAGGTCCCCAAAGTTTCCCCACACCTGTTCCCCATTGGAAACTCTGGACATAAGGTGTGAAATCTTACGAGAAATTTCACTCTCTTTGTTACTCTTCAAGACTCCTAATATAACTTCAACCTTTTCCAGTGCATACATTAGGCGTTTGAGTCTGTAAGGCTGTTTTGAGGATTTTGTAACCAGTCAGAAAAATAATTTGTAAATTTCCCCACTCTGTCAGACAGGGATTTTTTCTCTAGTGTAGATACTTTGACCGCAACTGTTTGAACAGCAGAGATATCAAAAGAGCAAGTGTAACACACACTCTCAATACTTTGTGCACAAAAGTGATTACAAAAACAGCAAGATCAGCCAAGTGTGTAACATTTGTCATTTCCACGCAGCTAACCCTGAGCAAACTCTAGTGTGGTCAAAGAGATAACTGTAACATAATCTGGCCGTGTAACACTCGGACAAAACTGCAACTGCCCGGGATTAAACTGAAAAAAAGAATAATGGAGTTGAAAGCATAGTGTGGTTTCCCTAAGACACTATTTCATCGTCAATCTCTACTTCTGGTTTCATTATGAAATCACAGAACACATCAGGCTTTTAGAGGTACTGTGTAGAACACCACAGTCTCCTACTGAGCTTTGGGGACTTAAAGCTAGCTGGACTGTTTTACATGCCTACACTGGCTGGGGCAGGTTTTGACTAGAATTATGGCAGACTTCGCAGAGTTATTGCAAACCTGGTACCAACACTTAGCAGCCAAACACATAGATGAATTAAACTGACTTAATATTAGTAACTAACTTCCCCATATCATTTTCTGATAACATTTCAAATTGCCAGATTTGTGTATCATCCAAACATTGCAATCATTCCTTCATTATGGTTCAGCATATGCATTTTGGGGAAGGGGTCCCTGCTGTAGGGAAAAGTTTTGAATATATACAAGAATAATATAAATAGCAAGTAGTGAAACTGGAAGCACTAAAGATAACCTTAAAGGGGCTATTGCATCACTCCAAACATATTTACGAATATGATCATACCTCTTAATACAATTAGTGACTGTACTTTGGCATTAATTCAAACAGTAGCTTCAATCTGGTTGGTCAATGACGACTTGTGCAGTCAGTTGTGTTCCTAATTCTTACACACAGTATTGTGTGCATATAGCTTTCAGCAGTATTAACTCAGTGCAAGCTACTGTTGCTTTAAAAGGGAAGTGCACTGGACAGGTGCTTTTTTGTTTGAATTGGACAAGGGGCTGAAGTAAACTGAGTCAGGAGAATTTTAACTGTCTGGGCGAGACTTGTTACCCTTAAAAGATTTAAATGACCATTCATACCTTCAGTTACTGACCCTAGTTCTTTACTACCAAAAGCTGTACAAGACACGCCATCCACCAAGACATCTCCGAATGGCTTCTCTGACTGTGAAAAAAAAAGTGACATCACTTTTATCAAAGGAAACGTGACATCAGAAATGAATTAAGAGAAAATGGTGTTTTATGCAATAAACCTTGAATGACTGCCTTAGAATGGGAGGAGAGCAGTTTCTCCTAATTTATCATAATTTCATGTTTCTCTGTTTAACTTTCTCCCCTTTTTTCTATCAATTTATTCATTTTTTGGAGGCAGATTCTTGACTCATCCATTCCTCTATTTTTGTATGGGGGGTGTGGACAATACAGTTCACCTGAGGCCCTCACACAACCTAATGAGATTCTAGAGCAAGGGAAACACACATAAATAAAAACTAGAGATTTTTTTATCCCAAAAGGGGTTCATTGCTAAAGTGACATTACAAGACCTCAGTGGCTTCCTCTATGACTTATGAGGAAGAGCAACAGCACATCCAGACCAAGTGAGCTATCTCATTTGTTTCTACTCTGGCTTGAAACTGTTACACCTACATTCCAACAAGATCTACAAAACATGGATTTAATTCACTTTTATTCAGTGGCTTTTTCTCACATTTGCTTTCAAAACACCATCATTACATCCCATGCACTATTTTCACTTTAACAGAAATTGCCTGTAGCTAGACTGATATCAGCAAAAGACATTTTCATATAATAATCCCATACATTCTGTGCAAATATTAATATTTCATCATTTGTATGAACTCCAGTAAAAGAAGTTTTCCAATACTTACATGCACAAACAGCTTCACTGTATTTGCAATGTTTTCCTTGCTCCGGATTACCTGAGTGCAAAAAAAAAAAAAAAAATCATATATCGACAAACATGACTAAAACAAAATGCTCCTAAGAGAGTAATTTTTTTAGAAAAAAAGATGTCCTCTTTTACAGTAAAATCAATCCTGACATGATTACTGATGTGAAAACATTTAAAATCCACAGAAATAAAAACTGCACCATTAAAACACTAGCTAAGACCAGTCAATACCTTTCAGTATCCCGGTTTTCTTTTTCATAAAATAAAACTTAATACTTTTAAGGGCAAATGCATTCACCCAAATATTAATTAACATTCTTAGGGCCCTGTTTCACAACCCCCCATGGGCTGGGGGTTGTAGAATATGCCCACGGTATTTCCCCCCTGTCATAAGAGGCGACTAAAGGGTAGGTCTTCCACCGTATTTGAAACCAAACTTGAACTTGAACTGTATTTGAAACCATATTCAAACTTTACCTTTTAATCTAGTTGACACTATATAACACTTTTTTGTTGGTGTGTCGTTAAATCTCAACTAACTGACTGACTGACTGACTGACTCACTGACTGATGGACAGACGGATGGACGGACTGACTCACTGACTGACTGACAGACTGACTGACTGACTGACTCACTGATTGACTGACAGACTGACTGACTGACTGGCTCACTGACTAACTGACTCACTGACTAACTGTTTCACAACTAGTTACACTCAATGATAATAAGTGTCGTCTATCATGCAGAAGTCTTTTGGGAATGCGAACTTAAGATCGAGTATAAATTTTGTGAAACTCAATCTAAGCATGATAAATCAGCAGTGGCAAGCTGCACTAAGATGTAAATGTTTTTGTCAAGGAATTGTCATATTTACACCAAAAGTACTTTGTTTATCTTTTCCTCCTTTTAGTGCACTTGTGAATTGTAACTACAGCCCCCCACCCTTGTCCCCACCCCCATGAGGGTGAAAGCAGAGCTACTGCAACACTTTTACTGAGGATGTGCAATTTATTTAGTTATTGCTATAGAAGGAATTTGAAAGTACTTTTAGCCAGGATGTCCATTGCAAAAACTGGTCTCAAAAAATCACTCCAGGGTTTCCATGAAGTTTGCTGAGAAAATTGTGGGGATTTGGAGAGGTTATGCATAGTTCCAATAACATAACAGTACATTGAGTCAAAATGCTGCTCTGGGGGAGACTTTTCCAATTTATATCTGAACATTCTGTTATATAAATGAGTTATTTTGAGGAAGGCTTAACTGATCAAACTGTCTTTGAAGAGTAACTCAGAAAAAATCTTCAAAATAGAGTATACAACAGTGATGAAATCACAATTCCTACAAGAAATTAAAAGAAGTCAGAACAAGATAAAAGCCGTCATAGTCACATACTTCAGAATGGTACAAAAGACACTTATTATTGTTGTCGTTATTGTTGTTTTTTCTCAAAATAGCCAAACTCCAAATTATAATGCAAGTTGCAGAGACATGCAGAAAATTAGATGAATTATCTTTTTCCACCAAGTTTTTCTACATAAGCAAACAACACTCATGATAGAGGATGAAGGTGATAAATACTTTTCACATTGAAAGTAAACATCTGTGAAGGTTCAACTATATAGATACCGTAGCACATAAAGTTTCACACAACACTCCTGGGTTTTCCTACATCATATGATGTTTCTTTACAATAATCCAGAAAGATGGTGCTGCCTGATTTATCCTCAAAAAAAAAGTAAACCAGTGGCAGATTCTCCCTTTCATTATTATTTTTTCGGGGTGGGGGGAGGTCAATTTAAGAGTAATTCTTTTCATAACTTTCTGATGTTCCTGCTATAGACTGTAGCTGTGTGGTTTACCCAGCTAGGAATATGTTCTTCACAGAATTTGGCAGGTCTTAAAAAATTCTTTGAAACCATCCATGATGAAAATCCTACAGTAGCCATACCTCCCAGGTCATACATCTTGGAATTGCACTGGTTAATATCAGCTTTCTTTGGTTAAGCTTTTCACCACCTGAAAAAAGAAGATGCAACAAAAATATTATGCAAGAAGTTAAATGAAACTTTTTATGATTTATAGGTCAATAAGGTCACTGATCAAATGTTTATTCCCTGAGTGGGTCAAAGGTTACCAAAATGGCTGATTGTAGGAAAGGCAGATTGAACAACTTGCAACATAATAAGAACTTACGTAGTTGGCCCATTGCATGTAAATTTCCATCTAAAGGCAGACACTTAGTTTGAATATCACTAGGTGCAAAATAATCAAAATTCATGCAACTCAGGCTGCACATTGATTAAATCAGAGACAACATTTTTATGACTCCAGAAACATTGTGAATACTGCCACCTATCATCTTACAGATGCACTATTCCAAACCTACCACTATGAGCCCAGGTGTAGTTTTGTAAAACTTAGCCACTAATGCACATAACATGTCCACAAATATCGCGTGACGAAAGTTGTCAGGCAAAGATAACATGACCTAGAAAAATCATTTAAGATATGCTGAAATTTGGATTATGACTAATTGAATTTTCTTCCAAAATATTGATGTTTCTTTTTATTCAAAGATAACATGACCTAGAAAAATAATTTTAAATACTGTATGATGAAATCTGGATCATGCATAGTGCATTTTCTTCCAAACCATGGATGTTACTTTTTTAAGTTCACTGTTCACTCAAAACAGAAGTATTGTCACCAGTTTTTGCATTAGGCAGCAGGTAATTCCTGCACTTTTCTCAACAATCCTGCCAGATTTAAAATCAAGTGCGGGAATTTCCCCGTACCTGTTGGGAAAAAGTTAACTTTTTATGTGGCAACTTACCCAGATCCCCCCTTTGAACCAAGATCCCCCTCAAAATATTTTGGAGGGGGAGACAGAATCCCCCAATTCTGAAATGTAGTGCCAACACTGACTGCTACTCAAACTTCCTACAGTATCTCAAGGGAACATATTAAGCATTTACATATTGCATATCTAACAATCATTATTGCTTTGAAATTGAAACAATGCTTTCAGCAAGTTCCCAAACTCTTCCTTCTCCTGTTTCCTTTCTCCTTCCCTCTCCTCACTCCCCATCCCCCATATTTCTTTTAATCTCTTCTCACTTCAAAATGCTTCAAACATATAACCAAGCTACGGCAACCTTCAGTTTATTTCCTGGTTAAACATTTCTGGGTGTCCGCCTCCACACTGCTTGCTTGAAATGCAGCATTTTTAACTCGACCTTGAAGCTCAAATTACACAAGACAAATTAGTCTGGCGAACCTGATCAGCAGTTTGATACTTTCATTACTAGGGTAGGAATATTAAGACATTTACATACTGTTAATCAAGTCAAACATCTGATATTCTGAGGAAGCAAACTGAAACGGGAATTGAACATTTTCTCCCCTGAATCAGTTGTGGACTGGCCAACTATAAACCACAAAATTTCCCAAGGGACCCTATCTATGTTGAGGGCTCATGCCTCTGCAAATGTTTCCACCATAACATGCAGGAGATGTGGAGTGAAAAAATATGGGGGAGTGGTGGCCTGACGTTCTTCTAACAAACTGACATCTAAACTAAGTGCCACCTATGTTGGAGCAGAGTGTACCAAAACACTTAAGGGCTAAAAGTGCTTTCTAGATTGCTGGAAATAACCCTTCCTAGGCCTTGCAATGTTGCATATGCAGCTATTGAGATACACAAAAGTTTAAGGAGTACATAACAAATACTGGGGGCTAGACATACTCTAGTCACATACTTTTTGTCAGGAAAGGGCTAGGTCCCAAGATTCCCCTTCAAAGATATAGCATACTTGAGAGGTCAACGGGTCAAATGCAAGTTTCCGATTAATTTTTTATGAAATTGTCAATACTGAAGTAGAGGTTCATTGCAATAAACTTCGACCCCACAGTACGGTTAGTACTCCCATTGCTATGATCTCACCATCGATTTGCTCAGATAACTACTGCTATATTTCATTGTTAAATAGTTATGTTGTTAAGTATATTTTAAATGTTCTATTGATCAAATATTAATCAATCTGTATAAATTTTGTAACAAGCAAGGAAGAAATAAACTGAAACTGAAAGAAAATAGGAAACCAATATTTGACAATAGAGCATGTCAGGAAAGAGTCAATCAGGCACCAGTATTAAAGAAAATTGCAAACCCAACCACTACGCTTCCACCAAGCATAGGCAAAATTACATATTCCCTACTTTTTGACCTGGCACTCAGAAAATCCTGGGGATATCCCTGTCCACCACAGAAATGTAAACCAGTGAATATTTTACCATCTTCTTCAACAACAATTTTTGAGTTGAGGAAAGTCTCCGAGAATTCCACCGATCCTAAATTGTCTCCAGAATGTTCTATGCTTGGAATGTCCAGTAACTTCAGCCCAGCCTGTAAAACCAAAAATAAACATGTGTGAAAGCTGATGCCAGCATTTTGAAAATACCTAATCTACAAGGTTATCTTCAAAGTGAAAACCATTTCATATTTGTGTACAGACTGTCTACCCACAAGGAAGTTTGAACTTTGTCTACATTCATTTCAACAATTTTGATGTCAGGCTTAGATTTATGGAAGCCATTGCAAAAAAAATGTTAGGCAGATCTCCCCCTCCCTTCCCACCTCCTCCTCACCCCACCCCCCTTCCAAAGAACTGAGGGGGGTACTTGAAAAGCAGAAACTTTTTTAGTTTTTCATTTCCTGATAAAATAAAAAACTCAATAATTAAAAAGGCGAAATAGAATACAGTCTGAGAATTCCACAGAATTCTGTTAATGGTAGACAAAGTTGTCCCTGTAATATTGACTTTTGTTTCAGCCATCTCGACTCTAGAGACTAAAAATGAGTACAGAAAGAGTAGTAATCGTAGTATCATCTTGTCTCTCTTGAAAATTTTCGATCCTCCTCAGGATCCTCATCAGTCATACTGACAGTCAGAGCTAGAATGCATAATATGTACATATATACAACTGGGTAACAGTATATACAGTAGTAGCTTTCTGGCTAAGCCTTACAATAGTTAATCTTAAAGTTAATCCTATTTTAACAAAAGGGGGAGGTGACTGAGGAGGATCCTGAGGAGGATCGAAAATTTTCAAGAGAGACAAGATGATACTACGATTACTACTCTTTCTGTACTCATTTTTAGTCTCTAGAGTCGAGATGGCTGAAACGAAAGTCAAGAAATAGAATAGGATGCATAAAAATATTTTGTTGGCCTGCCAATGTTGCATTTCCTAAAATCAGCCACTCATATGCAAACAATCATTGACTAGGATAATGTAATTATACAGGCAATTGTTTATATTATGGTTACTAAAATACAATAATAACATTGTAACAAAAGAGACTATAACCACAAGACTATTTTGGTGTTATGCTGACAGGGCAAGTTACCATCGACTCAATCTCATTTGATTCATCAAAATGTATATCACATACACATGCATAAATGTATATGTGCAACTCTACTGATAGAGGCTTTCAGGAAGCAAAGTGGTTCTGAACTGCAGCTGACAAATCTGTCACTTCGAAAGTGCATGTGGGGAGGGGTAGGGAATGTTCTCTCAAGGTCAGAGTTCAAATATTGATTTCAGGGGGCCTCTTTTCAAATGTTTGGACAAAATCAACTCCAGAAAGTTTATAGGAGCTGTTTTGTGCTCCCCAGGGACTATTTTTTTTCTTTCAACATGTATTTGGGAGGGCAAGGGTGATTTTGGAAACATTTGCAATTTTCTCCTCAGTATATGTGTGGGTGTCATTTTGGCTGCTATGAAGAGAATTCCCTGTTACCCCTGTATATTTTGAATACTGCTCAAGGTGCATAGGTTTTTCTTCAGGTAGACCTATTCCAAATTTCCTCTAATTTGTAATAAGCTTACCATCTAAATTAGGAGCCCAGCTGACAAAGTCAGTTGTTCACAGGACTGAGGCCCCTTCAGGCAGACCAGCTCAAAACCAACATTATTTTGCTCATTGATAACAATGTTACATAAATGCAAACAGTAGCGTAAAAGAGGTCACTATACTAAGTGAACTGTGCCTATCTTAATTCAGGCTTTGCATGCTATTCTCAAGGAAATCAAGCCCTTTTGTAATTCTCTTCCTCAATCATCTTGTCATATAACAAAATTCAAGCATTTTCAAGGCCTTGAAAATAGCCTATCCAAATTCAAGTACAGTACTGGAAAGGTTTTCAAGGCCATATAAACCCAACCTCAAAAGAAGGGTCTAAGCTCAAATCAACTTTTAATATGTCAGACAGGTACTTAATCTAAGCATTCTGGTGAAATTTGCATTGAAATCCAATGTTTGGTTCTCAAGATATTAGCAGTTAAAGTTGTAACATTTTCAACACAAAGTGAACTTAAAGCAATCACATATGACTTCATAGTCTCACATTAATGAGCAGTCTTTTGTTTTTCTCTATAAAACTTTACAACCAATTTTCTCCTTCGCAATCCCATGTTATCGGAATGTGATTGCATGACAGGCATGTGAATTTTACAAACTTCACATTCTCCATGGGGAGTTCCCTTCCCTATTAACTTCAAGGTCAGTACCACAGACTGAAAAAACAAGAAAAAATATTCTTCATCAATGTGAGGAAGTGATATAACCCCTGCTTGCCTCAAGCTCACTTTGGGTCATAAATGTAGTAACTTTATTTGCTGATATCTCTAGTACTAGGTGTCTGATTTGAATGTAAGTTTCACCAAATTGCATGGATTTAGTTCCTCTTTCACATGTGAAAATTATTATTTTGCTTAAATGCTTCCTTTAAGACCAATCAAAGGGAACAAGTCTGATTGGACAGGTTACTTCTAAAGAAAAAAGCAGAGACACACGCGAATCAAAATAACTTCAAAAAGGTCTCATTTTCACTGCTTCCATGTCAAAATTTGCCATTCTCTCTATTTTGACTGTGTTTCACAGGTGACATGTTTAGACAAAAAAATGAACTAGTATAAAAAGGGCGCCCTCAAATACATGGTGTAAAAGGTACCATGACCTTCACTGTACTTTTATTTTCTGATGAAATCCAAACTTAAGCAGAGATTGTAAAATGATAGTTCTTTGTCATCTTAGAATACATAAAAGATTTATGACCACTGAAATAAGGTCAAGTTCAAAAACTTGTCTGAAGTTCATGCAACCCTTATTTATTCACTAAACCAGCACACGTCGACAAAACAATAGCACTGTCAATTCATCATGGAAGCACTATGTTCTCTTCTTAAAAAAAATGCTTTATTCACAGAACTCTTCATTTGTTACATGGTTGTTTCAATGCAGAAGGAAGAGTTAGGTTTAAGGACGCCCTCTATAGGTAGGAGTGTCAGTGGTTTTTGCCAGATGGTTTTTGCAGCCAATAATGGTATACACAGAGCTCCCAACATTTCTGAATTCAAAATAGGGATGTAAGGATATGATAGGTAGAAATGAAGTGCACAGCGAGCGCAACGCCCAAAGCCCTTAACGGGTGGGGTCCAGGGGGCTTGTCACAGGGCCCGTGGTGGGGTCCAGAGGAAAACACCAGGAGAGGTCCAGTGGGTAGAGTGCCCAGAAGTTTTAGACTTCTCAGTGTTTTAGAAGCTTCGGAAGACCCATTTGTTTGTGATGTATGAATGGCAAACACTGTTTAGCACAATGTAGACTGGAAATGGAATACAGCAGGCTTGAGGGGCCAAAAACTTTATAAAAGCCGTGTTGCATGCCTTGCATATTAAAGGTGCCTTTGTAATGGCTTTCTGACTACCACTCATGGAAGATGGCGCAGATAAGCCAACATTTTTCTCTGGGCAGGAGAATAACAGGACACAGCGAAAAGGTGGGACCAAGGGATGATTTTCGGAAATTTTTCACCCAAAGCGGGAGGGTTGGGAGCTCTGTATACATATTTAACTAGGAGGTAAGAAGGAGTGAAAAAGACTGTACTAAACACCAATGTTCTTCTGAATTCTGATTGATACAAATATATAACAGGACATTCACTCACATAGCAAAAACAAAACAAAAAAGGTACAAAAGGTCAGATAACAATATTGCACCACTAAACTTTGTTATTTCAACCTTTGTCATTACGAGCCAGTCTAGAACACAGCCATCCATAGCAGAGACTTATAGTGTGTTAAAGGTCTGAAGGCTCATGGGGTTAAGTCTCATTCAATTTGGTGCCCCTTTAAGGGCCATAACACTACCAGTGGGGTAAACTGCTTAAAGGGAGAAAATAGTCGCCCCAAGAATATTTTTATAAAATATGCTACATCTTACAAATCTCCTCCTATTTCCCTCATAAGTATCTTTCATAATATGTTCTGTATAAAAACACTGAACTCTGAAGGTAAACCAAGGGGTAATTCTGTATGAATTTAACAAGTAAGTAACAAAAATATTGTCACATGATTGAAAGGAGCTATTCCTTAATTAGGATGACAGGGTACATTAATTCAAATTGGGGGGTGACTGCATCTTCCCTTCAATAGTTGCCCTCTAACCATAGCCGTCAAAATAAAAGTTGTTAGTTTGTTCCCTGAAGGACATTCTGGAATACTAGGTAACAAGAGGGAAGGGGGGAGGGGAGGTAATGGGGGGGGGGAGGAAAAAAAAGAAGGGAAGGGGGCATGAAATCATATCAAAAGCATTGCCTCTTTACAAGTACAAGTGACTAATCACTATTATGTAACACCTTATTAATTCCCCTACATCTGATTGGAGGATGGGTGTCACATGCCATGTTTAATTTGGCACTATCACACAGGTGTGTGGGTTAGTCTAGAATAACACATGGTGTTTGGCCCTACACTACTCCTTGCATCTAATTTTGACCCAAATCTGGCCTGTTTAAGGAGTTAGGTGTTACTTAAAACAAATAAGGAATGTTTTCCACTCGTGTAATAGTATGAATAATTTCATGAGTTGGAAGATGAATGTTCTATTCAACTCTGCTTTGCCTCGTTGAATAGAATGTTCAGTCTTTCAACTCATGAAATTATTGGCCTCGTTGAATAGGACATTCATCTTTCAAACCATGAAATTATTCATACTATCACAATCATAAACATTCATTATTTGTATATTATACTACAGACTAACATCTGGTATAAGCCATTTATTTGTGTGTATTGTCATCAAGGTCATCAAGGTCAAGGTCATCAAGTTTCGTGTTTTAAGGACATATTTTCTGTTCATAGTTGCAACACTCAATTTCCGAAGCTAATTTCCTAAACTCTATTTCTTTGGGGGGTGTTTCAAGTCTATACAAAGTATATGTTAAAACTGTCTTGCAGGAAATTTGTTTCAAGAGTTGCCAAACATACAACATCTGGGCCCTGTTTCATAAAGCGATAGACTCAATCTTAAGTTTGATTTCAATTGGACTATTCCATGAGAGGTCAAACTTAACTTCCATCGTAACACCCAGGTGTGCTAAACAAATATTTGTCACACAATAATGACAAGCTTTGAAATAAATTAGCACTTTTGGTGCTTGTCCCATCATTTCAATGAAGTATTTATTTACACAAGTTTGGACCAGCTGGCATTATGTCACTAATTACTTTGGCACAGCTGGCCAAAGCTACATCTCTCCATCTGTCATTTACAAGAGGAGATATGTATATTTCCTTGCACTTTTTGGGGGTGGGTAAGGGGGTCCAGAGGCAGGGATTCCGACAGAAATGCGAAAAAGGGGGGGATTTATTACTGCTAAACTCCAAGTCCAAATTGATGCAGTCCTTAACCAAAGTTACAAGTGGGTTCAGGGGAGAAATGCTTGCTTCAAGGCCCCTTTAAGGTGCAATATGAAGGTTTTTAAAGGTCATTTTTTTATGTAATTTCAAGCATTGCTGCAAAAGTGTCCTCTTCAATAAGTAAGAAACTAAAATG
Organism: Holothuria leucospilota; assembly: GCA_029531755.1. Classification (NCBI taxonomy): domain Eukaryota; kingdom Metazoa; phylum Echinodermata; class Holothuroidea; order Aspidochirotida; family Holothuriidae; genus Holothuria; species Holothuria leucospilota. The sequence goes on along the minus strand of CM055977.1, from coordinate 37,012,103 downwards.
GTGAATTTTTTTATATTTTTATGGAAATGAAGGGGGGGATTTTACCTCCCTTCTTCAGGAAAAGGTGGGGACAAATCCCCCCCTTTCCCCCCTCTGATGGAAACCCTGAGAAGGGTTTACTGGTGTTACAGTAATAAGTATATCACCATGGGAGGGGGATGAGGGGGGACGAGGGGGAAAGGGGAAGGTAAAGGGTTTTTGGTCCTTGCTGCTTGAACTTTGTTTTCTCTTTTCCTCTGGGAGGGCATGCAAGGGCCCTATGGACTACTAGCAACATGTTCAACTTCTGATCCATAGATTGCTGGTTTGAATCCCACCTAGTTCATACTACATTGTGTCCTTGGGCAAGATGTTTTATCTCAACAGCCTCTTCCTGCCCAGGGGATAAATGTGTATACCCACGAGGTAATTAGTCACCTGGAGCTGTTTGTAACTGCAGCTCTCCTGAGGACTATCTCTTGGACATGATGTTAGCATTGACCAGGAGTAACACTTGTGAGATGCTTTGGTACCTTGTTGACTACTGTACATAAGCCTGTTTCACTTCTCTGGAAACTCTTCAAATTGATTGGTTTGTCCAAGTTCCTAAAAGAGGCAATGGTACCAGAGGCATCATGCTCATTGGTGGGGCCCAGGCCCCCAAAAAATTTTGTCAAGGGTGTCATATGATTTTGTCTGAAAATTTGTTTGAAAAACCCTTTACATGCTAAGATAATATAAAAAGTTAACAGTTTTCAAAAAATATAGCAGTTCGCCTCAGGTCAGCTACTTTTCACCTTTCCCCTCCAAAAATATTTTCCCGCAATGCCTCTTATACCCTCACCCAGTCACCACTTCTCATCTCCTCCCCCCCCCCCCCCAATTTATATTTGCACGCTGCCACTGAATAGTAGGTACCTTTCTGAGTTTACAAATTTGCTGTAATGTTGTTCGCCTAGAAAACTAGTGATTCTTGTTGCATGCATTATTATAAAAAAGGTCTATATGGATCAAAGTCAATTGAAACAGAAACTGATTAAAAGTCACCACATTTCTGAAACCTGACCGGGTTGTTCTGTAATATTCTCTAAGTATTTTGAGAAACATGCTGTGTTTTAAAAGGTGCACTTAACTTTTACATTTGAAGTAAGGTTGAAGGCAAAGTCAGTGTGTCCTGAAGTTTCCAAAATCCCTTTCCCTACCCTTATATTTTTTTCAAGTGAAACAGGAAACTGTTAGACAAATGGGACAGATGCAACAGAACCTACCTGCTTAATGATCCCCGGATCTTTATCATTGTCAAGAGATACCATATTACCAGAGCTGTCCATACCATGCAGGAAGAAGCAGACATGGTCACTGAAAAAGAATACAACAAAGTCACTACTCAGAGGAACAAATAACTCAATTTGTATTACAATTTACCAGCTAAGGATCTCAACTTCTAGCAACTTCACTCCCCAAAATAAAGCAAAGTTACAAAAAATGAAAAAATATACCAATATACCAAGTACACCAAAATATTCCACCCATTAAAATTTTTATTTTAGAAAAAAAAAATTCAAACTTATGTCCTGTGCTTCAAGTTACAGTACCTGTGCACTCCTGTGAGGTATATGCAAGTATGGACATTATGTACAGTAGTATGTTGGGTCCGAAGTTTGTTCACCTTAGCCACTGAATCCTTCAAAAAAATATCAATAGGTAGCACATGGTTCCCAGTTTTAGAAATTTTATCTTTGAAAATGTGTTGTCCAAACAAAAACGAATTTTGCCCGGGAATTTGTAGAGTGTAACTCAGAATTTTAATGATTTCATGAGACTGTCTCTGACCCCAGGAATTCACTCCAGCGGGTCACAATTTCGTTCGCACATTTTCAATTGTCCCTTTCCGTAGAAAATCAGGTAAATATCCATTCATTTTGTCAAACTTCCCATGTAAGAAATGGACTCGCACCAAATTATTACAGTGTTGCAGTCACATCTTGTGAAATCACGAAAATATATGATCGTTTGGCAAGTAGGTTAGGATTGTTAGGCGAGTTGCCTAGGTAATTTTCGAATGTCAGAAAAATGTATTCAGGCAAATTGGAAACATGTGGTTGGAGTTTGTTTTACTATGATTGTTTATCAGTTAATGCTTGATATTTTGTGCAATTTCCCAATCATTTCATCCATTATTCATTGAATTATGGGTAATGAATGAACTTCGGGGGTGAACGAACTTGTGTTCCCTAACTATACCATGATGGATATTTACAACAAAAGCTTTTTATACGATATTTATAGCTGAAGTTTCTTACCTTGACTTGAGTAAGTCTAATCCAACTGGAACGATGTTTTCTGTACAATATTCCTTCAAAGATTCCAAACAACTTTCTTCTGCCTGTACAAAAGAATTTTAAAACAAAGCAGTGTTACAAAAACAGAAAAAGTGAAAAACAAGAGAAAGTAACATATTAATTATCCATTTGGTACTACATCCTTCAAATGGCTAAAAATTTCTTCAATTGAACTTTGAATTACACCAAGACTAGAAAAAGGAAAATATTAATATCCTTACTAGCATCAGAATAATGATTTAAAATAATCTACCGTATCACAGAGAAAGTGATTTTCTTCTGTAGTCATTCAACATGTGTTTCAAACAAACTTTAATGACTAGGCTATAACTAGGCTATGCATGACAATGATTTTCAAATTAGGGACTGTGAAAACAATTGGGATGCACAAAAGTTTAGAAACTTTACAGGGTCACCAGATTTTCTTTGAAAATTTAAGATTGCTAAAACTATTTATGTTTTCTTTCTTGTGATTGGTCAGATGTGCTGCGAAGTACAGATTGCCCACAAATCTAGCTTTCATGAAGTGCACTGCAGAAGGAAAAGTTTAAATCCCACAGATGTACGGTATCATATACTCAATGAAACCAAACTTTCTGCATCTATCCCTGGACCCTGTAGCTAAAGTAATTTCATAATAAAATTATAAGAAGATGATGAACTTTTGTTCCATTAATTACTCCTACCAACCATCACTTCATGATCACAATGTCATTGTATACATTAGAACTTTGGAGGTGCCTTTAATAAGAAAGCATTGCATTATGATAAAGTTTTTATAAGTTTTTAGTCAACATTTTGGACCAAGTACAGATTTACAGATTTGGCAAGACATCATTATAAAATATAGTCCATAGGTAACACCTGAAATGTCACCGCTACTCCAAACGAGGGGAAAACAGAGGCATTTAACAAATGTTTGTGGAAAGTACTCACTTTTGTGACAGAACAAGTATTGGTGTATGTTTCTATGGCTTCCATCACACTGAAGATTACCCCTTTGTAAAGCTTTTCCAATAACCTGACAAAGAATAAGACCAACATTTCTCACTGACAGCAAGGAAAGCTTTAAGAAGAAGACTGCAGATATAAAACCATGACTGACTTGCTTTGCAGTCTTCAATGTGAAGCAACAAATTTTTGCACTGTCAAAGAAAAGCTTGCAAAATATTTCTCTTCAAATGTAAATAGATGACCACAACTTTAAAACCCTTAATGAAATATACAATAGATTTGGCATGTAGTTTTCAATACAACAGATGTGGCATGTAGTTTTCAATACAATAGATGTGGCATGTAGTTTTCAATACAATAGATGTGGCATGTAGTTTTCAATACAATAGATGTGGCATGTAGTTTTCAATACAATAGATTTGGCATGTAGTTTTCAATACAATAGATGTGGCATGTAGTTTTCAGTCCAGACCTTTGGTCTCCTTACAAAAGGGGTGCAGTCAACTGCTCTTTCCAGAGCTATCACGATTCTTGTATTTCCTTTACACTTGCTACAAATACATTTGGAAAGAATTATTTCCTCACGCTGAATTTTACTGTGATCATTAAGTAAGAGCCATGTTATTTAAAGTGGCGGTCACAACCTTTTTTAGGGTCTCTTTAAAATAGTATGGTGGGGAACAAAAATCAAAGAAAAAGGTATGTTTACATAAAACTTGCACTGCCTTGGATGTGCTTTTTTGTTGATCTGAGTAGCATTTTTGGCAAAAATTTCCATCCTATGCTTTGCCTTAACCAGAAATACCATTATTTATTACCCACCTACCAGAGGTTCACTAAGATGACCAAAGTAGGAAATTGGGTCACCAAACAAAAAAGTTTGAACACCAGAGGGTTACAGTGTCCCTCATGTCTTCCATATAAACAAACACTATCCTCTAAACTTCCTTTTCCCCTCCCCCAATCATGCAAAGGTTGTACCCGCAACATAAAACTTTTCAACATATGTACCCTCCGATGGTGAACCACTATTCCATAGAAAATAAAATTTGTGACTTGAATTAACATTGACAATAGACCCTTTTCCAAACAGCAATTGCAATGGATTGTGGGATGGAGTTCTGGTAGGTGATGTTGTTTTCAATGGCATTTTGCTGTGGCAAAAAACGATGCACACCAAAACTCTATCCCACAATCCTTTGTAATTCCTATTGGGAAAAGAGTCTATGCAACAGAATGAACAGATTAGCTACATATGTTTAACACTCCAATCTTGATTATAATATCAGAGGTCATGCGGATATTTATCAAACATGATCACAGACACACAAGTTTTCTGATCGGTTTCCTTGAGAGAGAAACATAAGAAGTGGAAATGCAGACTATTTACTTCCCTCTTATTTAATGTATAATCTGTAACTAGATCTTCAAAAGGACAATTTAAAATAACACAATAACCTGTCTTAAAGGGAAAATGCCATCTCCCCAAGATGAAATTAACGACACAGTTCCCATAATAAGGAACTTACAATGGAAGCACAACAGCTCTTATTATAACTGGAGCTAATGACCTCAGGGAGTGTATATGCCCTTTAAGTTTTGACAGTCTTTACCACTCCTGGACAAACTAGTATCCATTACAAAAGGCCTTGAAACTGGCACATCCTATATTATTGTTAGAAACGATAAACAAAGAATCAACGAAATAACAGGGCTCAATTTTAACAGTTGTCTGGTTGCCTGTGACGACCAGAATTTGTGACAGACAACCAAAATGGTGGGTTGGTTGTCCATTGGACAACCAAAGTTCATGCAACAAGTTAACAGACTGCTTCTACGGATACTGCAAATTTCTTTGTGGACTACTAAATTTTCTTTTGGACAACCAAAAAAGGTAGACAGGTTGTCCCATGGACAACCATAAAATTTTCTTAAATCAAAGCCTGATTATAATCATTCTCAGCATGGAATCCCTATTAGTATTGTCCCTTTATTGAAAATACTGTAGCACATGTTAGTAATATCTCACATTTCAGTTCTAAGTATTGGCCAATACCTATTCGATACCCATTTTTGGGAAACGACCAAATTGTACACTACACCATAGGCTGTTGCACACAACCACAAACTTCTGGTTCAGGACTTACAGTGAGACATAGGAAAATAATGTAACATTTTCATGGAGTATAGGCCAAGAATATGGGTTGAGTCTAATTGGCATTTAAGGTAAATTTTACCGATACAGGATGAATTCAAGGAATATAAGCTAATAGCAACACTGATACACCAAGAATCTATCTAACATTAGTCTCCATTATTCTGGCCATCAGACATTCCATAAACTGTTTTCACGCTTCATTGTCTTCCCATTTCATTTCAGTGTTGCTCATCATTGCTTTCAAACATTTTCATGACATTTTCTCGCTTTATACCCTACTCATGAATGCCCTTCCCATATTCTACCGCAACTACGCCTGTGAAATGCAATTACTTTTTGAATTAAAATTGCAGTTTCCTAGTTAACAATTAATGAATAACTGAACCTTGAGTTCATTTTCCAACACTCCTGGGATAACTTGAACCTGACATTACCAATTAATAACTCAACACTTAAGTCATTCCTAAAATGAGCCTAGAAAGACCTTTCTTTCCTCTCATCTTCAGAGGTTTTGAATGACATCAGAAGGTCACATATCAATGCCTATGAAAAGTTTCCGATCAATAGTGCTTCCTGCTGTGATAAGTTAAATGTCACATACCTGCAAAATTACCCCAAACTTATTATAAAACATCATTTAAAGACATTTTATTTATATAATTTTATTTCTAGTTATCATATTATGTCCCCTTTTAAAACCTTTTCCAAAAACCTCACAATGACTGTACAATCATATCTTAGAGACAAACCAAACTTGTGGTAAATTCAAATTGATTTGCTTAGTCAGGATACTCCCATCTACAAAGGGAATGGTGCTTAATTTAACTTGGGACAACTAAATGTGCCCTTGAATATTTAAATCAATCTTAAAATGAACCCAGCTCACCCTTTTACAAGTTTTTGTCAAAGGGTTTTGAATGACATGAGATGGTCACATATAATAATACTAAAGGGTTTGAATGACATGAGATGGTCACATATAATAATACTAAAGGGTTTGAATGACATGAGATGGTCACAGATGATGATGACGATGGTCACAGATGACGATGATGATAACCAGCGTGGATTGCACCATAGGGCGACAGTTACATTGACTTGTGTACAAAAATTTGAATTTTTCTAACCCTAACCCTACCCTAACCAAATTTGGTAGAGATACATTCTAGAGGAGGACGAACAATTTAAGCCTATTTCCGACATTAAAATTATTTTTCTCTCTAGCACCTAAGTAATAAGGCGACACATAAACTGTCGCCTTAATGACAAGTGTCACCTTAATGTCGATGAATTAGCATGAACTGTCCCCTTAAGGTGTAATCAATAATAATAACAACAACAACAACAATAATAATAATAAAGGCGATGAAGAAATCAACACCGCCACCACTTCAACAACAATAGTAATAATACTAATTACAGAAATAATTCAGGCCTTGAAGGACAGTTGTTTTACAATGCTATTAAAGCAACCACACATGTTGAGGACACATATGGCTTTTAAACTACAATTTCACATCAGGTGGCTGACCAACCAAACAATTTTAATCAAATCTGGTTTCTTCAGAAAGATGAGTTTAGATGGGAAAAGAGTAGGTTGCTTTTGAATGAAAAACCCAGCTTACTTTGACCTGGCTGGGGACCAAACCCTGAATCTCTCAATTGCCAAGCTTCATTGCTCCAAAAGCCACCACCTTCATCCACTCAGCCTCAGGAGGCAGAATTGTTTATACCGGCTGTTGTTCACCAATGTGTTTCACAAGTGTGTGGGTTCTAATCCCGCTCAAGGCACGTGGGTTTTTCTTCACATACTCTGGCGTTTTTCCCACTTGGCAAGGCTTGCAACCAAACTCAGTTGCCCAGCAGAAGTGGATCGTGTGCCAGACTGAAGCACCCTCAAGCAGACCACTTAACTAGCCAACTTTCCTTTCGTTTTGCCACACAGCCACAGTACCAGTTTATTATTTAACTGATTAATCTCTATTTCAAAATTCTGATCACTTGCATCTCTAGCTGTGATAACTTTAACAGCTCACAAAGCTACCCAAAATTTATAGTACAAAATCAACGGAGTCTTCTTATTTTATACAAATTCATTCTCTTTCCCTATGAAAACTATTTCAATAACCCTTGATAATTTGAGGTTTATGTCAGAAAAAGCATACTATTGGATTACACAATATCTCAATTTCTTTCATAAGACAGGAAAATTCCATATGAAATGGAAAATTCATCATTTAACTAAGTTGGGAAAATCAAAATTGTCCTTTAGGACATTGCACTCATTCCTCAAATGAACCCAGCCCTGTTTTCTTACTCTTTTTTTTTTTTTTTTGATATTTTTGACAGCGTTTCCATAACCAAAGTATTAAACTATATGTTAGAAACATGCACTCTCTTAAGAATGTTACAAAAATCATGAAATTCCACTTAATGGAGGTTAAATTTGTGGTGCAGAAAAACTTATACCTTAAGCATGATAGGTACAGAATGATATGCAAACTTCATCGCCATGAAGTAAAGTTTTCACAAAAACATTCTCTGCTTAATGACTGTTGTAACATGTAACATTCTTTGGAAAGGAAAGCATCTTGACAGTTAGTTTGTGAGACTAAATGGGATAACATTGACAACAAATTTTTTTCTGTGCCATGCTGACGCAATGTAAACATCTATGCTTCTTTAACTAATGGAATGGTCCTTGTCGACTTGGAATGATTAAAGGTTCCCTTTAAAGGCAAATCAAATAGTTGACTATGAGACATTTCCACCCACTCGTTACAGGTCTCCTGCTTAAAGTATAAAATGGCTGTTGAATTCCATCAAGACTGTTTAACTAAATATGACTTAAATGTGATTGATTGAAACAAGCTCTACAGAAGCTAGGGGGCAGAGTTCACATGGGTGCAAGATGATAAATTTCTTAATATCTCTTAGACCTAATAAAGTCTACATTCATGTTGACATTTTGTCATTTAGAGTTAATCAATTGTGGAAAGACAGATGCAATGCTTTTAAATTTCTCCACGTCTCTGTATCTACTTTTACCCTGTCAGTTAATATTTAGTAATTAATGGGACTTCAAAACGTACTCTGTACTAGTCAAATAAATGTGTCTAGACACGTTCACCGTCCTCCTACCGAAGGAGAACATCAGGCTTGAGCAGAAATTGTGAAACACAATGTCATAAGAACTGAAATGTCAGACAGTAGTTAACTGCAAAATTTATAAGGAAATGAATCAAACCCATCTCACTGTCAAGAAGTTTAACCTTGTAATTTTACCTGAATTTTGTTCTTGTCACATCAACTTGCTGTGTACAATAAAAGTTACGAGCATTTACATCCTTGTATCGCAAAAGTCTTTTACTGACGTAATGTGCAGACAGAAAGCAGACATTATGCATTTCCGCAAGGGCAGCTAAAATTTTTTTAAACTATATATTGTAAACTTAAAAAAGTTATTATTTTCTTTTTCCTTCCGTATCTAAACACTCCATTAATTCTTTATTGTAATGTCAGGAAACTTCTCTGTTAACTTTCATATATGATGTCTAAGTGAATAGGCTGAGCTAGCATTATCAAATATAGGATAAAAAGCTAAAACAATGAAACCAACTTTACAATAGGTCTAGCTTCCTTGGGACATGATTAATAAGTACTGGCTCATATTTGTTGGCAGAGTTCATATAAGAGGGTTGTGCCCATAAAGGGCAAGAACAGGCAGGCCATTCAGCAGTAAAAATATTCAAGCAGCACTTACTTAACAACATAAATACTACCCAGCACTATATTTAAACAGCTGTTTTAATCAACAATGAGAGATCAAGATCCCCTAGTGAAAAATCCGTCAGAGATATTTGAATGTCTTCTACTGTTCTCAAGATGTACATCTTCAACATCTGACCATTTTTGAGATTTCTCATTTGCTATGCAGAAATCATGACGATGAGTGTTGCAAAGAGTCTGTATTTCTTTTGTTTTAAATCCTTCGTAACTTACCAGCTGTTTCTACTTTGGTGTTTTAATGGGGACATTTTTAATGTAGTTAATAGCTATTTCCAAAATAAACCCCCACCCCAGGGCATGCCAACACTACAACTGTCCTTGGAATGTTGATTAAACAAAGGATAAAACAACACATATCTTATGTATCCTTGTTTCCATGTCACAAATATGCAAATGTAGCTCACTCATGTTTATTCATAATGTAGGTGCAAAAACAGTAATTGTCTAGTAAAATGGTCAATATTTGATGGATTTTGATGGAAATTATGACTATTTTTAACAATTCTAATGCTTTTTGCATCAAATACCCAGGTAAGACATTTACATGTCCACAGCTCTTTTACTAATGTTTAAAATTCTCCATAGAAAAAGCAGGATAACCTCCCCTTGGACTTCTCCCCCAAGAGGACAATCAATGCACCTGACATAAAATCCTGGGCCATTCCTATCTAACACATTAGTGGTGTGACTTTTTAGATCTGAAGTTTGAGGGTGTTTTTACAAAGTAGCATGTGGATTACAGTTTTGTAAAAGTTTCTGTCACTTCCATTGTTACATTGAGCTGGGCCAGCTTTCACTATGTCAACTGACACCACAGAAAACCTGATAAGTTACTAAATAGGCTTGTGCAACTCCAACATTTTTAGAGTCTGGTACCTTTGGCCATAGGAGATGATACTCATAATGCCACAGGTACACATACAGCAGTAGCTAAAGTGTGGAGTATATACTAGCTTACTAATGAGCACAACAAGAGGCCTACACTACAGGCTTCTCAACACCAAGGGTGCATAACTGCCAAAGTTAGAGAACTGTAGCAGTCAATTGCAGAGAAAACTAGTCATCAACTAAACTGACCTAAAAAGCCAATTTCATAAAAAATATTTCAAAACTTGCAAAACAACACACAAAGTAATGCCATAAAATAGGAATTTTGTGCATTTTTGACAGCTAAGAAAAAAATCTCCCAGGAGTTGTGCATAACTCTCCCAAGAGTGGGGCCACTGCTAGAGTCCTTGCCTGTTGTAACTGTGAAGGAGAGTCTGGACTCACACAAGCCAAGTAGTTTGTCAATATGCACTATCTATAATTCAATGTTTCTTTTCCATCAAATTCATTCTTTTCCGCCTTCAGTCAAACTCTTCCTGCTCCAACAGCAAACCCCTCAAATGTGACCTCACCTTGTAGCAGATGTGAGAGTTACAGTAGGGTGTTTTGGGTAGTCATACAAGCAGGTATGGTCTTGTGACTGGACAACACCCCCCTCCCCCCACAATTCTCACCCTGTACAATTCCAACTTCCTGGAGTGGGGAGTTGCCTGGTGGGGAATTGTTTGGGGTGGGATTTGTCAGAGACAGTTGTCAGAGGGGAAGTTGTCCAGGGGAAAATGGTGAAGGAGGGAATCATGGGAGGGGGGGGGCAGTAACTGTCCAAAGATCAGAAGATCTTGTCTGTGTTGCACACTCATATAACAAAGAATTCTTTGAACTAACCATGAAAACAGATGCAGGTAAGTGTTTTTCTACTTCAGATTTCTTATTAAAGTATTATCTCTGCCTCCACCCCCCCCCCCTCCAACAACCCTCCTTCCATTCAGAAAGACACATGTGATGTCATGTGCTAAATTCTTAAGTTCGATTGATCATGCCAGTTAAAATACATTTATATATTTTTCAACAGACAGTTTTACTTACTCAATATCTGACTTCGGGGGCCTAGGTGCTTGTACCACTCCACCGGACAAGGGGTACATCGTGTGTCCACTTGTGAAAAAATAGGTCCTACTGCAACTGATTGGAAACTTGGAAGATACAGCTTGAATAACCTTACATGAAACAAGACAAACAACACACATTTTAAAAAACTGAACATTTTATGGAAAAAATATGTACAAACAAGTAATAAAATAGAGGGCATTGTAAATTAAGCTTGGGGGAACATACAATTTAACTTCATTTTGATTTTGACTTCTTAGAGTAGTACATTGACAGTTTGACCTATGTTGGTTTCAAATTTCAAACTGTTTTTTTAAAGAAGACTTTTAACCAAAATAAAAACCACTTGACAATGTAAAGATTCTTGGCTTACATGTTAGGGCTGTCACTGGTTGGTAATACAAGTAAGGGAAGAATTTTAAGAGGTTTCAAATTGCTAAAACTCACAACCGATGGTAACGTCTTCATGCTGTTATGACACTGAACCAATAAACCCAAAGAACATTTACCATGTGCTTAGCTTGACTCTTTCCAATGCCAGCAAACTCAAGGGGCATCTCAGATTCCTTCTGACGGTCCGACGAGCTGGAATGCTGGCCAAAAAGACAGTAAGGAAGCCAACTGAAGTAGAAAAAAACAAAAAATTTAAATCTACAAAGCTGATTGGTTTTGGAATTTACGAGCTCCAAAACATACCTTCATTTTCTCGCATTCAGACCTGGCCAAAGAGAGTGTGTAGTGAAAGCCCTTTCACACTAGGTACAATACGAGGTGACTGATAAAACTGAGTTGAAATAATGTCAACTTTCACCGACCAGTTGCCGAGCCAGATTTTGTGTGACCAATCATGAGATAGAACTGCCCATTTTTAAATCACATGACTTGTCAAGCATTGGAATATTGCTGGGATATAAAGAAAAAATTGCCTGCACCATGAGAGGCTTAGCAACATTTTCATGTTGTATTGTGTCATATCCTATAGTGTCATATGGTATTGCCTACAGTGTGAAAGGGACTTAAAGGCTCTCTAATCTCACCCTTGACAGTAAAAATGTTTACTTCTAGCCCCTCCTCCAACTTAACTGTACAAAGAACCCCTGTATAGTACTCCACCAAGACAGATCCACAGTAGACTGCAATGCATTTAAATTGCTGGAGGCCATATACTGAAATACAACTGCATGTGTGTAAGCTTAATTGGGAACACAACTGACTGTACAAGTCATCATTGCCCAACCAGAGTAGTGCTATGTTGTTTGAATGAATGCCAATCAAAGTGCAGTCACCAAGTGTATTTAGAACTCTAGGGCTGTTCCTACATATGTTTGGGCAAGGAGTTACTACGTAGCAATTCCCTGGTGTGGGGGGATGCCATAGCCCCTTTTAAAAGGCGGTACTCTTGCAGAGGATTCCCACGACTCTTTGACTCCTAATTGGGTAAACTTGATACAAAAAGATAAAATAACTTAAAACTGCTATGTTGAAATGATTTAATACTGGTAGGTTACTATCAGTTTTGTCTTTATTTTTTAATGGAAGACTAATATTAGTAAGATTTATATGGATGGCTAAAATTTATGATGAAGTTGTATTTTTTTTTTTTTTTTTACCATGTAGAAAGGGACACAAAAATATGATGCCATGAAGAAATAACTGATCAAGATTTGACAGAAGTTACATAATTTACAATGTTAACAGGCTTAGGCTTTGTGCAAAGTACTCTGTTTATTAAATATTTGAATTGGACTGGTACCTGCAGATACTGTGTTTCAAAACATTAGATAGCATTAAAAGCTTTCGCTGATGAAATCTGCCCAACATTATTCATTTACTCCAGCTATGATTTGTACCAAATACAAGTAAGTTTCATAAAAACCATTACATACGGCTACAGTTAAACAGGAAAGTGAATGCATAAAATGCTTTTGCCCTGATATGTGCTATAACCAGTGCTGGAAATAAGCAATGTAACTAATGATTTGCATGAAGCAGACAAAATCGCCCTTCAAAAATATAATCGCCACCCTTTAATTTTCAATGAAGAGGGTGATTGTTTTTTTATCAGTGAATCCTCAAACAGCCATCCTCCTCCCCCCCCCCCCCCCCCCAATTAAACTCCATGCCTGGCTATGGGCCAGCAATCTTCAATACCATCAGAAGGAAAGACAGGTTGGAGATTCAAGGGTAAAATGCAGTTCTTTCACACACAAATAGTTTTTCTGCCTGGTCTAAGTTTGAATAGATTGGACAGCACTAGAATTGGACCAATAATCAGAATTTAGTATATGCATTGGCCAGCATTCCTCATATTATGCCCATTTCTGTATTGGTAAAACTGACCTAAAATGACAATACTGCCCAACCAATAACACTATTCCTATACCTCATACACAGGTAACATCATTTTCTCATGGATGATGCCAAACCAACTGTGATCTAAATTGTTGAGTTGGTGAGCCACCCGATGTGAAGTTGTAACTCATAAGTCATGCAGGCTTCTCCCACATTCATGGTCGCTTAGTGTCATAAAACAACTGCCCTTCAAGACCTGAAATTCAAGGCCTGAATTACAATAATAAGTCCTAATATTTAAATGACATGACATTTTCATGGAAGCACAAAATAAAACCACTTTTGTTTACATTAGGCTCAATTCCACAATATCAGCATCAGATAAGTTTTGGCAGATATTGAAAAATGAGATATTGGAAGAACAGGCAGGATATGTCTGTTTTTGGTATTAATATTGCAACAGCACAATTAAAGGCCATTTGACAGCCAATTCACAATACTGCTATCTCGTGCAATAAAATACTATGAAAAATGTCTAATGTCTAATTTCTCCATTACTGGGAAGCAGCATTAAACATTTAAGTTCCTTGGGGATTACACCCTTCGACTGATAGCTTCATCTTGTGACAGGTTACCTGTGCCTTAAGCACAATAAAATTCAACAACATTTCCAGGCCTGGAAAGTGAAAGTAGAATTTTGTGACTTTTCTAGGCACCAGGAACCCTATTAAAACCTGAGCAGGAAGCAATGCTTCTAATATATCATTTGAAGTGAAAGAAATGGAAAAACGAGACCATATCTAAACCAAAACGCTGTTTGCTGCCACACCTGCCAACAACAGCTCCTATTCTCAAACTGTACGCAGGGAATATCACTTGAAACATAAACATTATCAGGACAAACCGAAGAATAATCAGGACAAACCAAAAAGTTCTGAGTTTCATAATTTGACTACATCCATCTTAATTTATAAAGAGAGCTTTGTCTGTCTTAGCAGCTAATTTTGGAAGGATGTGGGAGGGAGAGGGGGTATGCAAAGGATGCAGTCAAGAATATTTTTATGTAATGTTTGGGATAATGGGTTATGTGAGGCTTTAATTCCAACTTCAACATAGAGTGGAAACTTTTTCCATCTTCTCAAAGGTCAAATTCTGTGTTCCTTACAATTCTCTAATTGCAAGTTTTCTGTGGTCTAAAAGTGCCAAGGGCCATGTTCTTCTTTTTTGGGAGGCGGGGAGGGGGTGTCAACTCTATATTCATCCTCTCTTTATTTTAGCCGCTATTGAACAGCGTTCGGATGAAAACAAAACTGTTTTGATGTATTTTACATGAAGTGCTACTTTAACCTTTTCTCTTGATTTCTTTCATTTTTTCCTTGATTCTATGTGAAAATGTCACTTCAAGTGACTTTTCAGTTTTCTGCTTTCCATTCCCTTGTTTTATGTTTTTCTGGATCACAGCAAAGATGCATTGTTTCTTTATTCATCTTTCCTCATTTGTTAAGGGAATCATTCATGAGCTACTTTCAGCTCCTTTAAACTCCCTTCACCCTCATGCCCCCCTCACCCTTAAACAATGATACTAACTGTTATCATATAAATCTGTACAAATTTCATCTTCACTAGTTTCTTTCTTGCTTGTAAATATAAAGCCAGGTCCAAATAACTTAATCAGTACCTAGCTCCTACCAGAGAACTGTGAAAAGTGGGTGGGTGGGGCTTATGGCCATATTCCAGTAGCTGCCCAATCCGTTCCACTACAGCTGTTACATCACTTGCACATGTTCCTACAAGATTCTTATTTCCAACTTTCTTAAGAAGTTGACCAAACTTCCTTGGCGAGACGAAAATAACTTCAAAACTAAAAGTTATCGTTACATCTGCAACACATTAACTTAGCCCCTACTCCCTGTCAGCACACAGAATTGTTGAAAGAAAATTTCACAATGGGTAATGGCCTATGGCAGGGGTTCTAAAGTGTTTTGAGGTGCAGGCCACTTTCATTTGAGTATTTGCTTTAAATTTACTGTAACTGCCAAGGCTTTGTTCGATAGCTTTTGTTCTTATCAAAGTTTCGAGCTCCTCAAATCTTCTGTGGCCATTTTTTGCACATCGCAGGCCGCAAATGGCCTGCGGGCCCCATGTGAGAACCTAGGGCCTTTCATCACTTTCTAGAGGCTGCCTACAAGTTCTGATACAGCTATCCTGTGCCAATTCACATGGCTTGCATTCTTATCAGACTCTGGTTTTTAAACTCTTTTAACATTCATAAACTTTACTTGTTCAGATGGTATAAATTAGACTAAAGGTGAACCTCACATGACTGACAAACTTCCCCATGTATAACATTGTGGTACCATTCAAGCAATGGCACAAAATGCCCAAACAACTGCATATATGTGAGGTGACATGCCAAATCAGGTATGTCTATCATAGAACATGCTGTACCCAGAACTAATGAAAAGAAGACATTTAAAACTTTCTGTAGGTACCAAAATCCCAGGTTTAGTTTAACGTTTCAGGTAGTGATGTAGCATTCTCACCAGTCAACGATATGACTGATACCGATATTTCCACTAACAATATCGTCCGAAAACGATATTTTAGAAATGAGTTTACTGTGTACAAACCACGGGCTAGGCTATGGTACACTACGTGTACTGTCTATGCATACTGTCTAAGCATATTTCAGACTGTAGAAAGCTACACTTGTTGGTCATTATTACAGTATAAATATGATTTGCAAATGACTACGCCCCAAATGAACATCAACGCACATGTCCTTCTCAGTTCTTACCACTAACAACCTAAATGGTAATATACTTTTGACAAAATTATTCAGGTCTTATCAATGTTATGAACTTGGGACCCCATACACACAAGTTGCAGACATAACTAGCGCTGAAAGACAACTGGCACAGTGGCTCATGTCCACGCTTTGTAGTAGTATACACATAATGAATGTTTATGAGTGCGATGGTATGAATTATTTCATAAGTTGAAAGACTGAACGTTCTATTCCATGAGGTGAAGCTGTGTTGAATAGAATGTTAAATCTTTCAACGAAAGAAATTATTCATTAGGGCTGTGACCGTTTAGCGATTAATCGCTAAACGATCGCATGTGCAATAAACGTTTAGTACAAAGCTATCAGCGATTAATCGCAAAACCCGTTTTCCCGTACGAAATAAAAAACAATCTGCAGTCATAACAGAAAATTAGATGTTCACTTTAACTCTTTTTGGAAAAGTGAAATACATAATTATACAATTGGCACCCACGTAAACATACGACATCAAAGTTGAGCTTCTATGAGGATCTGTGTTTGAGGTTCATGTAAACTATGTCCCCGGACGTCATTAACGCATTTTACATATTCATCATGTTCAAGAGCACATTTAAAGTCTCTATGTTGATCATAGGTACTTGCGATTAATCGCTAAACGATCGCAAAATTTTGCGATTAAACGTTTAGTAATTTTGCTAAACTTTCACAGCCCTAGTATTCATACTATCACATGAATAAAACAAAAGATTCATTAATTGTTTTATATAACACCTAACTTCCTAAAAAGGCCAGATTTTGATCAAAATTTGATTCAAGGAGCAGACAGGGTCAAACATTGTATGTTATTCTAGACTAACAAACGATGCATAACACATGACCGTGTGATAGTGACGAATCACCTATGGCATGTGACCACCAATCCTCCAATCAGATGCAGAGGAATTAATGAGGTGTTTCATAATAGTTGATAACACACATTACATAGCGCTGTGTTTTGTGAAACATCGCAAATTCATGCACAAGAAGCTTGACTATACTACAAGGATCAAATGTATAAGTACTGTAGCAGCTAAGTGTGACAAAGGGTCTAATCTGGAGGACATATATGTATGAAATTGATTTGTGGTTTAGATGAAATGCCAAGATGCAGAAAGTAATTAGAGGTAAAATATGGGGAGTACAATGAAACGAAGTAAACAAGAGTAAGTGTCCATCAAAGTGAAAAATATCGGTTATGTAGTATCTGCATTTTAGACAGATTTTGCCAATAATGATATTGGGCAAAAATGATGGATATCGGCTGATACCAATAGTGAATACCCATTATCAGTACAATGCAAGTTTCATGGTCAGGAAGCCACTTTGATCATTGAGGACCCTACGCCAGATTGACGGTGAATGAACACTGGCAAGAATTGTCTTTTCCTATCAACTAGCGCTCAGAGGGTAATGAGGCAGGGGTGTACCAATAGCTCCCAGTCCTGCTCCTGGCTCAGCCATTTAACATCCCCATCCAGCGGATGTGAGTGTATCCCCAGTCTTTAGCCACTTTCCCAAAAGAGTGTGAATTCTTGCTCTGCACCACTGAGGATGCAATTTAACCCCCTCAGCACCATTGGGAACAGCTATGTGAAACAAGTAAATTTTAGTCACCAGAAAATTGTAAGTGGTTCCCCTGGAACCTGTTCTGTACCTCTAGTGTGCAAGGCAGTACACTCAAATTACCACGCCAACTCCGCCCAGATATACAAATTATCCTTAAAACAATTTTTAAGGTGGGTTAAAGTGGCCTTACTTTCATGAATTACATAAACAAGAAACTTTACTAAATTGACTGTAGATGAATTGTATACTGGCTAACAAAATACAAAATATTCAACCTGTAAGGGTGCATTCAAATATATGTTGGTCATTCTTTTCAGTGAAAGTCATCTAAAACTTCTTTGTACTACTTGACTGCTTGGGTTTTCTAATTGGCTTTTTCACAGTGAAACTAATACTTCAACGTCAACTCTTTTGCATTTCCTTCCAAAGAGAAACTGCAAGCTTAATAAGCACTTGATTGAGTGCAGACTTGTACTTAAGAAAATCTTGCACCTACCTGGATTCAAGTGTTTGGGCTCTTGACAGATTTCCAAAGGCAAAAAAGCTCTGCAAAGGCTGTACAAACAAATGACAAAAATCACTTCTGTGTTTGTTATCAAAAGATGTAAAGTATATGAGAAAATTAAAAGCATTACAACAGAGTTTGTCTTTTGAAGGACCAAGTTATATCAATGTGACTCAAAGGTGATGTGATTTCTTAAAAAGCATCTTCTCACAACTACCCAAATGTTACTTTCTTGAAAGATACAAGCCTGTAAATGATTTCCTTAAAATGAAGGGAGTGGGGACAGTCAAGGGAAGGGGGTTGAAACCCTCAATCCTCACATTAAAATTGTCCCCTGCACTGACGGCTTAACTAAGAGCTCTAAGGTGACACAAATGACACAAAAAATTCAACTTAATTAACTCACATTTTTAGGTGACCTTTAACATTTATGTCTTTGTACTTCTGAAGATAATGAATCCTACTGATAATTAAGATATCTGATCTACAATTAATGGGGTTGCTACCAAAACAAGAATGAAATCTCAATTGCCTGTTTGTTTCACTTGTCTCCCCAAAAGTGAAACTTGCTATTATAATGAGTCACAAAATTTCCTGGGTTTGATATCCCGCAACAGATCTTTCTAAAGTCTTTTCAACAAAATTCCTATCAAATAAAAAAAAAAAGTGGATAAGAACCTTTTTTCTTGTCAAATTTCGTTAAAACAACAAGTGCTATGCTATTGAAAAAATACAGATTGTTTTTAGGCCTACCTCTGCTACCTCTTCCTCTGTTAAATCTTTGACTGAATTTGAGGAACTGTGGAGAGAAAAGAAACTGAAAATTACAATAAACAAGTTATAATGCAAAAATCAACTATAACTTTCTATTTCCCAGTTTCAATTATGACATCAAGCGACATGATTTCACGACATTTAACACAGACTCTAGTAACCCTGACACTTAGCTCACTAGGTTTTACATAGATGGTATATGTTCTTTGATTATAATGAAACAATGGTCTTATCAATAGACTCTTTTCCCAATAGGAATTACAAAGGATTGTGGGATAGAATTTTGGTGGGCATCATTTTTTGCCACAGCAAAATGCCATTGACAACAACATTGCCTACCAGAACTCTATCCCACAATCCATTGCAATTGCTATTTGGAAAAGGATCTATGGTCATATTGGCCAAAGCCAAACACTGGCAAAGCCAAACACTGGCAGCATTTTAAGGTTCAGTTCCACTTCAAGTCCTACTAAGTATACATCCTAAATGTTTCCTGTTCCAATCTGAGAGAATCACTTAAAACTTTGCAGGGTACCACATGACCTGTCCAGCACTGCTGTTGCAGTGATGGTGAAGGAATTACACACTGGGATGAGACTTGTTCTGGCTGTCCCATTTAGATCTGCAACAGATATGCTTTGTTATGCAAAGCTGTCTTGCAGGGAATGGAGACAGGTGTCCTTCACCCCTCCCAGCCTTGGTGGACATGACCAATGACTGCTCATCTGCCCTATGAAGATGTTGAATGGAAGTCCCTGAGGCTGGGACTGGGAAGCGTTATCACACTCCAGTTTAATTATTCTCTGAGCACTATTCAGAGTGAGAAGGTGATCTTACCAATTTTTATCAATTATCTGCCCGAGTAGGATTATTTTGTAACTTCAGGATTCATGCATGTTAAAAAGAAACTCCATTATATTCCTTGATCAAACCTTTAATAATAATCCATGATTATGCTGATTTCACGTTGTATAAAATCTGTGACATATTCATGTAGCATTTCAGGATTCATGCATGTTAAAAAGAAACTCCATTATATTCCTTGATCAAACCTTTAATAATAATCCATGATTATTATTATGGGACAGCCAGAAACAATGCATTTTAAACAAGCTAAAGTTTTCTACAAATTCCAACTTTTCAAGGCCTAGAAAATGAAAGTAATTTCCACTGCATTTTCCAAGCTATAGGAAGCATGGTTTAAATTTGGCTTTTTCTCAGGGAGGCTCTTTTTAAATGTTTTGGGGAAACAATGGCCACCCCCTTCTCCCCCCCCCCCCCCACAAACACACAACACAGTTTACAAGGGCTATTTTGGGCTTTGCAGAGGCTATTTTTGTTTTCATTTATCTAGGAAGGGAAATGGTCAAGTTTCATAAAATTGGGACTTTTTAACCACCTCATCTTTCTAGGGGTGATACTGGCTGTTGCAGGAGCCAGTCACACATTGCCCCCTGCCTCCATGTATTTTAATTGCTGGTAGAAACACTGTGAGATCAACATACACTTTGTGCTAAATTAAATTACCATTAATAAAGATGATGACTACAGATTCACTTACAAGGCAATGTTGATGTTTGTCATCGTGTTGGTCCACTGCTTTTCAAATAGCGGTAACTTCTTTGTGACAAGAACTTCTAGTACCACAGGGTCAACCACATCCAGGAGATTCCACAGGAATTCATTGATATTTAAAATCTATTGTAAAAGTGAAAAAAACAAGTAACCAAGTTAAAGCCAGTTTATTCCTTTTTTTTTTTTTTTGTTTGTTTGCATTGTTTCTTTTTTTTGGGCTACTGTTTGTTTGTTTGCATATTTGTTGTTTTGTTTTTCTCTTTGTTTATAACTGGTTTATAGGGAGTGCACGTTCACCAGCCCTCTGGGGTTTTTGTGTACTTCCTTTCGCATATGTATGTACATAAATTCCTACGTAAGGTTATATTCTTTATTTGTATGTATATATGTAAAGCGAAAAAACGTGAAACGAAAAAAAAAACAAAACTTCCAAATTTCCCCATGCTATAGAGCTATACGAACCATATAAATGGTCATCCCTTGCTCACCTGGATCAATCACGGACATCAATCAAAGCTGAACACTGTTCAACTTTCATAGCTTTATGGAGCTATACTAAAGTATGAATCCGCCTTTACATTCCTTGTTTTTTTTTAGTGCTGTAAGGTTCTGAGACATAGTACCGATATAACCCAGGGCTGGAAGAAATGTTTATTTCCCGGCAAGTCAAATTTCCCAGAATTTCTTTGTTTTCCTATACAAAAAAGAAAATTTTCCCCCAAATTCCAAAATTTCCCAGCAAGGAGCTTCCCAGATACCTGATTTTGTTCCACCCATGAATACACTGTAACAACATTCCCTCCAAATTCCAAAATTTCACAGCAAGGAACTTCCCAGATTCCTGATTTTGTTCCACCCATAAATATACCATACCAGCACTTATCTCTTCCATATTATTGTCTGGCATCATTACCTTTCTTTTCATTTTCGTTTCCCTAAAGGGAAAAGGCACAGAACTACTTCCAAATGACCTTTCCAAATGGTGATAGCTTTTTTTTTTCTTCCATCTGATTTATTTTATTAGTGATAGCTTCCTGTCTTTCACTTTCCTGAGGGACTGGTCAGTGCTTTTTCCTTTATGCTATAACATTACCGGTCAGAACATAAACCGAATTTCTTTTTGCATTCCATCATGCATCAATAATTTAATTTTGCTGTTTTATACAGACTACAGAGTACAGAATATCAAAACAACTTAAATTCTCCACAGGACAAACAGTAATTGCTAATTGTATACCAGGCAGATACCACTTGTGCTTCACTGGTAACATCCTTTATTACAGAACAGAAGCTGTTTATTATAGCTTCAGCTCTTTAACTTCACTAAGGGCCTAACTCATTTAGGGACAACCAGAAGTCCAGCTTCACAGGTCAGTAATTTGCAAAACTTTAACTACACTGTTGTGACCTGCTCAAACCACAGTTTTGCTAAGAATTTCTCTTTTGGCTAAAAACCAAAGTGCAAAACTACCAAACCACTAGCCAACTGACCTATGCAAATGTACTATAGAGGATTACTTATAAAAGTACTGTGGAAAACATGTACAAAACATAAAGCTGACCACTGGTTCCAAGCAAGCCTTGAATTAACCAACATCACTGGCAGCACTTTTGATATGGCACTGGCACACACTACTAGCCAAAATGAACTTAAACCTTATTAAGACTACCCTGCAGCAGTATACCACCTTGCCCCCTTTCTAATTGGATAACCATCTATACCCTTCTTCCACAAAAGTAACC
The DNA here is from genome assembly GCA_029531755.1 of Holothuria leucospilota. NCBI lineage: Eukaryota > Metazoa > Echinodermata > Holothuroidea > Aspidochirotida > Holothuriidae > Holothuria > Holothuria leucospilota. The sequence continues at coordinate 36,989,664 of CM055977.1, read as the reverse complement.
AGCCATTAACAACTTGGAATACACTTTTCACGGTACTTTTATGTTGGGAGTTATCCATTGCTGCTTTGGGGTATGATTGATACTCCTTTTCCACAGCCTGCCCACAGTATTTTCTTACTAACTTGCAAGAATGTACTGGTGCTCTTGTTAAATTTTTGAAGGTGGCCATGGTGTCCTGCCCTTTTGAAGAAATCCAAAGCAATTTCTATTTTGCCTCTTTCCCTCATCCCCCCCCCTCCCAACAAAACACAGATGCCCATCCCTTCCTACACTAAAGAAAAGCCTTAGCCTGGTTCCATGACCAGAACACATTTTATAGGGTTGTTTAAGATCAGAAAGCATAAAATGGTCACTTTTAAAGGAGAGCATATTCTGATGTTAGTAAATGATGATACCTTGATGCAACAAAGCTCTATTTTGAGAAATGTTTCATACCACAACTTTAAGGCTTTTTGTTTTTCTCTCCCTTTTGTGTGACACAATGAGAAGAAACTCACACCATTAAAAATATCCTGCTGCAAAATCCATGGATTTCAAAATGGTGGGTGCAGAACACAAAATAATTTTACTGATTCTTCCTTTAAACTAGTGCAGCACTGAAGGCTTGAAACACTTGACTTCATCTTGGAATACAATATAAGTACACTATACAATTACAACAAGTGTGCTTTCAAAAGCCACTCATTATTTGCTATTTTCATATGATTACAGAAAAAAAAACACACACTTTGACGTATGAAAGGGCAAATGCAGTCTCTTTTCAATATTAAAGATTTTCATACCAGACCTATTAATTTAAATCCCATAAAAAAAATGTTGGTGAATTTTCTTTGATTAGACATTGTATATAACTCACTTGCTGGATTTCAGTACAAGAATTGAGTTATTTGGGGCATATTGTAGGGAGAGGTACTAATTATGCCACCTAAGTTAACGAAAACTACCCGATGAGTTTGGTTCTAAAATGCAATAAATGCATAAGCAAAAATTCCTTCACCAATAAATTAACATTGCAGGCTACAGCTGGAACATAACTCACATTCCATTTATGCTATGTTAAGTACATTTTTAACATAATGCAATAAATGCCACAGTTTTTGACATTTGTGAAATTGGCTTTTATTGTATTTTGACACCAAATTCTCAATACGCCCTTTACATCCTTCAACAGGAATTTGATATGCTAAGAACAACGAAGAGTTGTCTCAACTCACCTCATGTTTCATGGTAAAGAAACCTCCTCTGTGAAAAACGAAAAGAAAAAAAAAAATTAAATTAAACAGAAACAAAATTAATTTTCCTTAGGTTCCTCTATGTAATCCAAAATTCTTGACATTCTGCCAAAAATGAACAACCATATCGCAGGCCTTCAATTTAGTAATTAAAACATCAAGCAGGTGTTTTGTGTCACAGCATGGTACAATATACACAAAAGTACCCTCAACTCAATTTTTCTCATTTTAGCAACTGTCCATTTTGTCATATGGGATGGATTTTTTTTTTGCAATTAAATCTTTGCCTACTCTAAGCCATCTTTCAAATCTCACATACATTTTGATACAAATTGTACAAATTTAAAAGGAAAGATGCTATTTATTTAAAATGTTATGCACCTTTGATTGCAAAAACAGAAATCATTAGCTCTGGTCTTGAAAAAATACAAAAGGTCAAAAGAATTTGTTTCCAACAACTATAATGTGAGCATTAGTTATTATATTTAAACATAACCCCCCCCCCCCTCTCCTTTAAGTGATAGTTTATTAAGAATTTTATCTCATTTCCTTACAAAATTTTATGTTTCTATGGCATGTGGTAAGAAGATTTATTTTATATGCTGTCTTCACTTTGTAGGTATATCGTTGACATCAAATTTTTACGCATCTTGATGAATACGTTAAGTATTATTTATTTTACATGGATTTGAGCTGTTTTTGTCAAATTTATTTCATAAGATAAAATTTTAGGCATAATAACTGTTACCCTTTCATATTCTTTAATGCCTTTTGCTAGTTTTCATTAAATTTTTTATGGATGTGAAAATTTTAAGCCACAATGGAAGGTCTGCATAAACTCCAGCAATCTAGGACTTCCAAAGTTTACCAAGGGTACAAAACGAAAAATGAAAGAAGTTGAAAATGAAAGAGTATGCTTTCATTGCCAATTTCTTCTTGAAGTTTTAGAGATATTCACACAGCTGTACAAAAATTTCAAATGAATTAAATTTCTGTGCTTCTCATCTTGATTAAAATGTCCTTGCCAACCTCAAATCATGGTGCAGTATTTACAGCCAAAACATAGTTTCAATTTTACAAAAGAGGGAAGTTGATACCGAAATAAAATATCTGTTAGACTGTTTCAGAGCAAAAAAGGCTTAATTAATTTAGCCTCTGAGTTTTGATTTACATGAAAAAATTAATGAAGGGGTGCATGTGAATAATGACAAAGGTTGACAACTTCTTCCCAAAACGTAGACCTGTAGTTCAACTCTACTTTTTCTAATCTTATTTTCAAAACAACATGCCTTTGAAGGTTTGTGGACATGCAAATATCACAGACATTCATTTGATATTAAAGCGACACATTGAGTTGGTTCATGAAATTCACCAAATTTTACCAAACCTGTTTTCTTCACATACTAATGACAAATGGTCAAACTTAAATAATCCCCACATCTTGCATACAAATAAATGTTTCATAAGTGAGTAATAAACAATTCAATTCGGTTTTCAAAAATCTGTGACCAGACACTTTTTCAAATTATGCACACAACCGTTACAAGCCAGGATACCAAAAAAATTCAAAATTTTAAGTTTCATGTGTAACTATTGGATGTGAAACTTGACTAATTATGCTAATAATAATCATTGTCATGTGGTAGTACCCTTCAACACCCTCGTTAAATCATCGATATCAACTCAATATGCCCCTTTAAAATCATTCAAAATATAAAACTGTCCAAAGTTCCCATTAAAATTCCATCCAATACTATTTCACAAAACTATTTTTGTTTTCACCTAAATCATGAATAAACATAAGCTACATTATGCAAATCTGTGACATGGAAAGCTACCACGCCTGCAAAAAGCTGGACGCAAAGACGCATTGCGTCCGCAAAAATGCTGCAGCTAGAAATTTTCATTCTAGTCCCAAATTAAGTAGACCAGGTGAGCTAGAAATTTTGGTTTTCAAAGTATGTGTGCCTGCAAAGTTTTGCAAGTTTTGCAGCCATGGAAAGCTACAATGTTGCAATCGCAAGACATCTCTTTTAATGTGAGCCGACTGCAGTGGTCAAGTGGTTAGAGCATCCGACTTGCAGCCGGAAGGTCTAGGGTTCAAATCCTGGCCGGGTCATACCAAAGACTTTAAAAATGGAACCTACTGCCTTTGTGCTTGGTGCTCAGCATAAACAATGGAGTAGGGAAAACAAGCCAGTGAGCCACAACTGGAAAAAAGGCCGTGGTCGTCTCGACTTGAACCAATTGGTTGGAAACTGGGACGTTAAACCTCATCTAACCTAACCTAACCTCTTTTAATGTGATTCTGTTTTTTCCAGTACCACTGTAATGGTGATATACCCTGAGGGTTTTATTTTGGCAGTAGCTGAAGTCTCTCTGGAACATATCTACAACCACACAACGATTGGCTTCCGATGTGACAAAACAAAATCGCCAAAACATCTTTGCTCATGTGTATTCATTGCAGATATGCAGCATACCTTCATGAACAGCATGCACTCACTTTGAGGTACCACTTCAGATATTTTAAATATACAGTCCCTATGTATTTTGACTAAATGCAAGACCTTACATAATGCAATACTTAGTAAACCCTGTCCCAAAATACACTGAAACTAACATGCATCAAGTATCATGGCTAAGGACGTGTTTCTACTACATTCCTTTATAACAGCACATGTAACAACTCTGTTAAAGACATTCACCCATGTTTCTTCATTAAAATAAATACAGTCCGTGTTACGGATATAAATTCAAACCATAAACTTGCACCAAGGCAATGTAGTACATTCGATAAACTTTAACAAAGCATGTGAATACAAAATATCACACACGGCCAAATAACTGTAGCCGATTATTACTTAACCTAACAAAACGTGCCCACATGAAAAGATTGAAATGAAAGATAGTCATCAACTGTGTGCTATAAAGATAAAACCAGATTCATGCCACACTAAGATGTAATCACAATGGGTATTAACTATGGGAGATTTTCTACTTTGATTCAAATAATGCTGAGGCCTATTTATATGTATACATTTGCGTAAAAGTACAGTTCTCAAGTACATCTGGTAATAAAGTCATGAATATGTGCATGTCAGACACCACATGGTTTAACTTGTACATGGAGAGGTCACTCTTCAAAGTTAAAGCCTGGGATGAATTTAAGCATCCTGCCAATAAAGGCAACCAGATGTCATTATTGTAAAACCCATGGGGCCCTGTATTTCAAACCACCTGTTTTAAAATGCAGTACAGTTCAGCATACAAGAAACACTGATCAAACTTAGTTGCAGCAATAGCTTTGAACACTAAATATTGTCAATGTGACATTGTCGAGAGCTACACTACAGTTCTGTGAAAGGGTAGAGAGTGAGGGCCATGGTGGGGGTGGAGGGTGGGGCAGGAGACTTCTGTTTCAAAAGTAGGTAATGGTGGAGACTGGTCTCCTTATTCATTAATATGGGAGAAATCACTACTGTTGATTTAAATTGAAATGTTTACTTGTTTAATTATACCATGGTCTGGTAGATAATCGAAACTTATGTCAGATCATGAAATTATGATTACACATAAATGGTCTGCTGAGTTTTTGGTCAATGTCATCGTCTGGCATTCATCCCATCAGTACTTGTCCCAATTTTATGATAGTTACGATTTCACACTAATAAAAGCTGACTTTGTTAATGGAGTAGGACTTCAGTCCAATTTAGTGTTCTGCTCAGTGTTTCCACATTTTAGAAATGAATTTCCTACAATCCAGTGACCATCTCCCAAACCTGATTTCTGTATTGTTATGCCTTATTATAGCAGGATATATGAAAAGATCATTTCAAAGTAAAAGACTTCCTGATATTTTCAAATTCTCCAAAACCATGCTGTAAAACAAAAAATTTCATTCAAACCAGAAAAAACTATTTATGCCACTTTGATTTCAGTGTCTGATTTTGATGTTAATCTGCTATGAAAAGTAAAGATTTCACTGCCACCCTGTAAAAACCTGAAATAAAAATTAAGCAAAAAAGTAACAAATAAGTAAACCACTATGAAACCTCAAACCATCTCCTTCTGAACTATCAAAATGTAAAGTGATATCCTTCAAAATGAAACAAGCTTGTCAAGTCCCTTTTTAAACATTTGAGCTTTCTTTAGGAAAAAAGTTAGAATACATGATTGCTGGATTTATTTAGCAGCATCAATGTTTTAGCAGCAAGGACATATAACACCTTTAGGGTAGTATTGAACTAGTTACTACTTAAGCACATGCTACGAACACAGCATTTTCAAACATATAACATTTCTGTCATGTTTGACCCTACACAAAACACCATCTCCTTTTAAAAGAAGTTTAGGCTTACTGCTTAATATTTCAATCCATTAAACATATCATCAAATTAAATATTTAATAGTTAAAAAAACTAATTCTGACAACAAAAGATTTTACAGAGACCTAGAAATTAAACAAAGAGCAGTTCAAGGTAAAAAGAGGCTTCACATAATTTGTAAAATAACCTTGATTTGAAAAACTTAACACATTCAAGTTGAAATATTATTTTGGTAAAAAATGTGCTTGAGATTTTTGGCCAAAAATTATTTGCCATTGTAAATTGCATTGAAATATAGGTACACAGTTACAGGTAAAAATGAAATCAAAGCTGATATCTTTCTTTGCAGAGAATAAGGAGTCACCCTAAGTTTATCTTCGTATAGATAAATCTCATAAATTTTCTTGTTTTTCCCTTTAAAGCAACTTGCATTATATTTCTGAATAAAAATATTGAACGAAATGTTAAAGGTATCCCAAGGAGTTATTTGGCATGAATTTGAAAAATATGTAAAATATTGTCACATGATTGAAAGGGGCTATTCCTGAATTAAACTACTGGGGTATATTAATCCAAATTAGGGTGGCTGTATTTTCTCTTTAAACCTCCATGTGAGTATGACTCTTGTCTTAAATATTGCCAAATCCTTGAAAAATAATTGCTCAATTGAAATTTTACAACCAAATTTGAAAAGACACAAAGTGCTAATACCATTTTCAGTTTTCAAACAGTTTAAAACTTGTCTTTGTTTTGTCTCAAAAAGTTTCTCTGTGGGTCAGATGTCCCTCTGGTATGAGACAATATACAGGGACAATAGTCATAATACATACTGAGTTGCTGTCCACCAACTGCTGTTTAGGTATTTTTACATTCAACAGGTACAAATATGCCTTGCATCATCTCTTCCAGCACTTACAAAACATATTGTCCCTTGGAGCCCCCCCCCCCTTCTCCCAAAGCGTACTTTGAAGAACGACTTTTGACAAAACCCATCATAATTTATTACATAGTAAAAAAGTGTACACAGGCCTTTCACCCTCCTGCCCTCCTCCTCTTCCCCGCCCCTCCCCCCCCCCCACCAAATTGTACCTTTTGTGCAATTGTGGAAATGGTGGAAAATGGATGATCCCTATAGTAGCTAGAGGTCATTGAAATACATTCTGCATTTCAAGCTTGTGCTATCATAGAAATTTTTTAAAGCCAGATCATGCCTGAACTGTCCTGAATATGACGGTCACTGCTACCACTCACATAGTTGCAACATTTGAGTGTTTACATATATGGGTGTACATATATATGTATACAAATATATGTGTATCTACCATGGTGTTCATAACAGATTCAGAAGACCCCATGTACAAAAAGCACTTTTCCTCATGCCCTCCAAATCCTAAATTGTGGTTGAGATCTGGACAGAAATTAATTTCGTTCATAAGTCAAGACATTTCCAATTGATGATAGCTTACTCTTTTCAATGGCAATTCCACTTTCTTGAAGTCTACACAATATTATGTCCTACCGGCAATTTTTCTATATAAATATTTAGAATATTAGTTTAGTTCTAGTTAGTTCAACATTTCAGGGTCAGGAAACCACTTGACATATTAAGGACCCTACATCAGATTGATAATGGATGAACACCGGCAAGATTTGCCTTTTCTTTTCAACTAGTGCTCAGAGGGTAAGGGGGCAGGGGTAAACTAATTGCTCCCCATCCTGCTCCCAGGACCGCCATGTAATGTCCATCCCACAGATGTGAGTGTATCCCCAGTTTTAAGCCACTTTCCCAAAGGCTGGGAGGTTTAGGGGATCCTTGCTCTGCACCACTGCTCGACATCTGAACCAAGCAAGGCAAAAACTGCTTGAAACAAACAACAGATACTTAATTTAACTAATTTAAACTCCTCACTCCCTCATGAGTAGTGCATAGCTTTAATGCATACACCATTTCATTGAAATGTGTGGCAATATTAATAAACATGTACTGAAGATCCAATCATATTACACTGTCCTTCTGTGAAACAATTATCTATCTTTCAAGTACTGTTCTTTTTCCAATGCATTGCCATTAAAATGTTACATTCAGCAAAAACCAGAAAAATTATCTGACAGTATGAAAATTTCATTAGTACTGTGATCTTGGAGTATTCTCCTAATTTATGGGGTAAATAAGCAGCAGATGCCATATTTTAAAGGGCCAATTCCAGAAAGTCAAACAAAAGCATGTATACATTATGTAAAAATCACCCTTTTACTGATAAATCTGGTGAAATGGACCACACTAAAGTACATCTTTCAAAATGCAAGTACCTGTTTACCCTTATTTTTCACATGTATTACAATTTACAAGTACTTTTCACAGTGCTTCCTGTGTCTCATAAGCATGTAAACAATCACAATGAGGACTTAATGACGGCCATACATTAGTCTTATTGTCATGCATAATGAAACAGAAAAAGCTCCTAGAGAACATGAAGCCACTTAAATACTCGTTATTGCTACAATAATACCACCGTGATTAATTACTGTGGTTAGGATGAATAAATGCTGCTAGTAACACTGTTCCTTAGCAACTGACCAATCTGGACATGCTGAAAGTTATACAACCAATTTACATATCAAGAAATGACAATATATAGTAGTGTTGGCACAGGTAATCTGTTTACCCAGGTACCTGCCCAACGTTCTGTTACCCGGTTCCGAAATTACTACCCAGAGAAAAACAATATCCTGTATTTATCATTTCCCCTGATGATTGCAATATTCATCTGCCTTTTTGTTGAATTTCAACCGAGAATGAGAATGGAATAATCACGATCTAATAATTTTGGAGTGTTTGTAACTTCTATGTCAAGCAGAGGAATTATATCCACCCAAGGTCGCTTCGTGATCCCAGTTCCATATTTTCTACAAAACTGATGTAGGCCTAGCCCTCTGCTCCAAATTCCACTGCCAGTGTGTGCTGCTAACACACTGTATGTCATGACTAGTGTTCACGGTATTATAAATTGAACTTAGGGCCCATCCCTCAAGCAAAACATTAGTGTTGTCTATGAAGTTAGTTAGATGAGGTTCAACGGTCCAGTTTCCAACCAACTGGTTCAAGTCAAGCCAGCCACAGCATTTTTTTCAGTTGTGGCCACTGACTTGTTTTCCCTTACTCCATTGCCTATGCGGAGCATCATGCACAATGGCAGTGAGTTCCATTTTTAAAGTCTTTGGTATGACTCGACCTGGGAATCAAACCCAAGCCTCCCGCATGAGAGGCGGATGCTCTACCGCTAGACCAAACACGTGGTCTATGATGAGGTCATCATTACTTAGTAGATTATTCACACGATTCTGGTCTGCCATTGGCCCGTGAAAAACAAAGTATAAAACCCTTTGTACTTACAAGCCCAAATAATGTCACACTGTGTTTACCCGAAAAGTTTAATCAATACCATTCAAGTCTTTTGTAAAAAAGTCAGAATTTTTCATAAAGCCCCTAAAAAACGTTTCCACTTATCGTATATTTATGAAATCACATTTGCAATCTATCGACAATCCCCACACTTGCGAGAGTGGCATTAATAACGGTTGCCTTGGAATATAGGCCTTTGTTGTTCAAAAACAGTTGACACACAGCCTAACAAGAGTTGCAATAGCCTAAACTAATCCTAAGCTACTCCATTCACTCCGTTAACACTTCCAATATATAAAAAGAACACACCTTGATTAACTGTTAAACTTGTCACTATAAGTGAATCAACCCTGTGCCTTGTGTGAAGTACTTTGATAAGAACACTGACACTGTACAGATTCATGAAAAATTACAGACCGGAGCCATTCTATTACATCTAGTGGGCACCAAAATGGTGCTCAAGCAATGTTTCTGATAGATTGAAGTGTGCCCAAAGTCAACAGCAGGGCTAGCTACATACATATGGAGATCTGTAAGTCTGCTACAGAGCTAGACTTCCACAGAAGGCAGTAGAACCTGTCAGTGGTGTGAATGGATGATGTAGGGGTTTACATCACAAATAAATGTTTTGAGTGAATACTACATGTAGGTAGAGCTGCATATTCCTGGCTATGCAAGCAGGGAGACTGCTGCACTAGCTATACGTGGCATGCTTGCTGTTAACAGGTACAAGTACTGGTACGCAATGTACAAAGCTTTTCAATGAAAGTTTCCCAGCACATGTACACAAGAACCTCCAGTTTATTAACATGATTACAGATACATGTGCAAGAGAATACTCTGCTTCCTGGCCTCTGACTGGATGAAAATTCCATGCTCTAAATGACTCAACAGCATTAGGTTAAGCTTGCTCTACGTGTCAGAAAATGTCCCAAAATCAATCAGAGAAAGTTATCGGACCTTACAAAATATTCATTTGCTTTAATTTGTTATTTTCTATATGATTTCTTTTCTTGCTAATTTTCATTTTGAAACAAATCAACATGGTTTTTTTTTATAACACTTTGCGTCTACTTGACGCTACCTCTCCAATACAGGTTTACATATCAGGCCTGATTTATGAAGTCACTGTGCACATCAGAAATGAGCTGTTATTTAAGTCACCATGATATCAGGTGCCCAGGTACCTGACAGAAACGGGATCAATACCCAGTTCCTGTTTTTTGTACCCGTGCAAACACTACTATAGATAACTGACAATCTTTAAGTGAATGCAGTACTTAGTAATATATTGTGCAGGCCTATTATTTTAAGATATGAGTTGCATTTGTACAACATTTCACTTGCACATCAGCTTATACCTGTACAAAATCTTTTTGAATAAACTGTGGTACGGACAATATTTTACAACAAAATTTCTTGACCTATCACAACAAACTCATAGGGAAAGTATGAAAGATGAAAGAATACAAAAGTAAAACTGATGCGGAAACGAAACCGCACATAAATTGATTCCCACAATGGAGTGAGGATGATTTCCATACATGCAAGCAGTTAAATTATGTATGAAAGGCAACACCATGAATCTATATACAGGACCAAACCATTGCCTAGATGCTATTTCAGCAGTAGTCAGGTCATTTGCTAGTAACTGAGATAGATTGGGACATCACTAATTACTGCTCCTCTGTAGACTATGGTTGTGACAGAACACAGTTATGAACAACAAAGAAACATGAGAATCTGATGAGAAAATAAGGTTTCCTCCAACAGTATTAAAAAAAAAGCAAGGTGATACCTACCCTCCATAGTCTTCTAATGCTGAGGCTTGTACAATGGGCCATTTCTCGATTGCAAAGGGATCAAATGGCAGAGGATGGGCTGATGGGACAAAAAGAGAGAAATATGAAGTAATTTTACAGCCCCATCCCTCTTGACACATACAGGACTATATGGCCACATGGTAGATCATGGGATACATAAAGCCAGCCGTACACTATACGACTTTGAACACCGCAACTCATCTCGATCGTCAGATCTCCAACAGTCGTATAGTGTGCATGAGTTTACGACTGCGACTGGAAGTTTTAGGACCAGTTTTAAGTCGTGCCGACTTCAGTCGGGAAGAACCAACATGTTCGTTCTTCCCGACTGAAGTCGGCGCGACTTAAAACTGATCTTAAAACTACCAAACGCAGTCTTAAACTCTTGCACACCTCACGACTGTTGGCGAACCGACGATCGAGTTAGGTTGCGGTGTGCTAAGTCGTGTAGTGTACGGCTGGCTTAAGTTTATGAAGTGACACAGGCATATTCAGTAGGTGGCGGCACTATGCTCCCCAAATTTACCGTTAACCTAAAATTTTGGCTAGAGATTTGTGTAAAAGAGGTTGTACTGCCATACCAAAAGCCCAAAGGTCCCACAAACCTATGATCAGCCATCCTTAAAATAGACAATCACATAGGTCATACCAAAGACTTCAAAATGGGATTTTCCTTCTTGCTTACAGTACTTGGTGTTAAAGATTGAAACAGGAATCATAAAACTGTATACTGTATGAGCTTTTAACCTTTGAGGTCTTGTGGCATGACAATGACAGTTGCATATTTGATGTAAAAAACATTGAAAACCTAGAAAATAGCTACATTACCATCAAAATCCATTACATATTGACCATTTTACATAATAATTTCTATTTTACACTGATGTTATGAATAAACATGATCTAAATATGCATACTTGTGACTTAAAAAACGGACATACCAAATATGGCTAATGTTGTTTTTTTGTCTTTTCAGCCCTAATTTCAAGGACACTTGTACCATTGGTATGCCCTGAGGGGTTTATTTTGGAAGTTAAACTTGACTTCTTAAAAATATCAATATCACTAACCAAACTGTTGACTATCTAATTAGTGATTAAGAGATAATGTATATAGGGTTAACCAAAGAAATGCTATTAACACTGTGCAACACTCCACATGATTATTTTTGCATGGGTAGTGAGTTTCCTCAAAAACCTACAACCTTTAAAGAGGGGTATATCTTGAGAACAGTACAAGATATTGAAATAATTCCAACAAATCTTTCATTGGAGGATTATATTCTTTTACTGCCAAGTAAAACAGCTCTTTTTGGTGGCATGTCACCATACCTTTAAGCCTCAATACCTGTTGAGTCTGTAGTGTACTTGGGCTTGTTTTCAGAATGAAAGGAGAACTAACCATTACAGAGTACAATGAGACCATTTGCAACTGGTGTACAGTACCAAGTACAATAAAGACAACATTATTACTTGTGAAGTATTATAATAATGATAATGTGAGATTACTGAGACAAGACACAAACTCCAAACTCCTAAAATGTTCCCCGAAAAGATATCACACACATGACCCCATGAATCTATTAAAATATTCATACTATTAGAATAATTTATGAAAGAACCTTTTCTAATCTCACTGTATTTAATTACAACAGCTCAACTGGCTATGGCTGCAATGCTCACGGAGGCCTTAAAAGGAAATATTGTGTTTGGGGCACAGAAAATTTTGATATATTAAAAACCATGATTAATAGATGCAGAATGATAGGGAATTTGGAATAAGGCAGCATGGTGGCTTCATTTTCAAGAAATACTGTATGGTTTTCATAAAAAGAAATTCAGCTATATGTAGCTCAAGAAATTTTGTTGGCCCAGACTTTCAAAATTTCAAATCATGCAACATCCATAACTCTTGTTATGCATTATATTTTGGTAAGATGAGGCTATTGTTTCAGTTTACTTGTTATTACTTGTTAGACTGGAAGGTATAATAAGGATTAGAGCTACTTTCATTGTATGTCATGCTGGTATATTTTAAACCCAATATTTCCCTTAAAGTGAGACTACATCAGGATGGACCGACTGCAGTGGCCAAGTGGTTAGAGCATCGGACTTGCAGCCGGAAGGTCTAGGGTTCAAATCCTGGCCAGGTCATATGAAAGACTTTAAAAATAGAACCTACTGCCTTCGCGCTAATCATAAGCAATGGAGTAGGGCAAACAAGCCAGTGAGCCACAAAAAAGGCTGTGGTCGTCTCGACTTGAACCAATTGGTTGGAAACTGGTATGTTAAACCTCATCTAACTACATCAGGATGGACATCTGTATTGTTGTGCAGCTGGGCTAAACCTCAAATAGATGTAGGTTTAAAGCTATATGTGCAAAATGCATGGAAATAGGGGACACAAAAACTGGGGATACACAAATATGAAGGAAAACAGTATACCTCTTGTTCCAAATGGCATGCCCACTCGCTGACTTTCCTGACACATAGCTATGAATGACAAAATTTTGAAGTCCTCAGCCAAGTCACTGTTTTCATCATACTGGAGAGAAAGAGAAATGGCACTTTATTGGTTGATATTATGAAATTAAAATCCTTGGTATACTTACACTGGTACGGCTGGAGCTGGTACCTTCAACAGGTAATCAGGAGGGAACAAAGAGTATGACTTAAATGCTAAAATGTAAAGACCTCCCTTTTGTGAAATTTTTATTCAAGGCAGCTTTACAAGTAAAATGGTGCTCTTTGGCAAAGCTTTAAACTCAAAAAGATGTCCACGTTACACTGTCCAAAATTCTATTTTTTAGGAAATATTTTGGGTGGGGATGGGAACTCTGGGGAGTAGAAACCCATCCTGGGGAGTTAGCTACCACAACTGGCCTACGGAAAAGAAGCCTTACACTGACGGCAAATAAAACCAAGTAATACATGGGAACATTCCTACAGCCTTGATGGGGACCTTAAAGAAGAGATGATGTCTTTTGAATTAAGACTGAAAACCTGTCAATAAATGGGGTCCACCAGGATGCACAAAACAGCTGGTGCCTATTGGCACACTATACAAGTTGGTTTGAAGGAATTTTCATTATTTACTCCAATTAAACACACTTGCCCATGACAGGTGATACATTACTCTTTGCACCTAGGTTTTTACGTTCTTTTCTTTGAAAATTACCACCAGCCAAGTCTAAAAAGAAAAAGCAAACTTTGAAGAATGTAACCCCAGATTACCTATTAATATGTATGTCTGTACTTCAACTAACACAGTTCAGAGGTCACTAATAGCAACTCCCAGGCTGTACATATGCAGGTATAAGCAAATCCATGCCTTAAACTCAAGGTTTCCATCCCTCCATGTAATTATCTTGGTGTAATTTAAGTATCATACCATTATGTTTAATCTATCAAATGAAAATTTCCAACTATCTCATAAAATTTTTGATTTATAAACAAACTTGCTGATAAATTTTATCTGGCACATTCATTTCCATTTTTACTCTTGACAAATGGCATCTCATTTTAATTCATTATAACACCGCTTCACTAATGACAGTTAATGTACAAGCTTCTTATCCCAGAATCATTAAATTTCTAAGAGCCCTATTTCCCATCAGAGTTACTGCCTCAAGAAGGTCACAGTGATTTTATATGATACTGTAAATGCATTAATGTACCAACCGGCAAAATTGCTTCATACTTGCTCGTAAAAAAACTTGGCACAAATTATAAGCTATCTTTTAAATCTTGGCTCGATGTGATATTGAAAATGAATTCTGGAGTGATATGATAAAGTGCAGGTTGCTGTAAACACTGTTACAATCAAAAGCAGGAAATGGTAATGGTCCACTAACTTAATCATAAACAAAGCTTTCACTGTCTGACTGCAGCTAATGTTGCGCAGTTTTTGAAATTGCCAAAATTTGAGTTTCTTTTCTCACTTCCTGAAAGTCGGTGTTCAAATATTGATGCTTAGAATATTTCAAGTATTTCACATATTGTGATTTCTCCCCTATTTAAAGAGTTTGTGACATCCTAGTACAGACATATTTAGGAATAGCCTCATACTTCTAAATGTAATTGGTGACTGCACTTTGATTAATAACATAAATTCAAACAATGCATCACTCTCATTGGTCTGTCACCTATGACTTGTCTACGACTTGTACCCAGACAGCTCACACACAGCTTGTGTGGATATGGTCTTAACCAATTAAAACTTAGTATTGCTTTGCTTGGGAGGTGCCCTAACCAGGTGTTCTTTTTGAAATTGGAAGAGGGACTACAAGTAAAATTAGATGGGAGAAGTTTTACTGACTGGGGTGACATTTGTTGCCCTTTGAAGTACCACGTAACCTCCATAATTGGAATTTATTTACCTCCATTTCCAAACTTTATGTTTGGCTCTATAAATCAAGTGACAATAATGTTTTACTGTTTCCACAAGTACGCCATCAAAGCACCTCAGAGTGGTCAAGTTTTGTCAGATGTGGTGCTTATTTCTTCAGGACTGAGAACTTGTTTTAACTGGAATGTTAAATTATGCAAAACTGACTGCTTGTTTATCTTATATGCCTTTCTTCAGGGCTGAAATTTAACACTTGACATATCTTCAGACAAGAGCAAACGTTGCACCGGAGAGCCACTTTCTCTCTGTGCTTGTCTGATGGGAAGTAAATTCTATGTGTAAATGAATAGTTCACTACATCAGCAAGAAAGTATCTCATAAAAATCCCTTAAGAAATGGTACTGAGACAATGGTATGGATTGTCATTCACCATTGAAACATAAAACAAAAAAGAAAAAGATCACTTCAAAGCATACACAATTTAAAACAAATGGTTGTTTAGTATGGCAAAGACACGAAATACAATTGTTTGTTTGTCATTTTCATTCGGACAATCAAAAACTATTTTGGACAACCCAAATTTGGCTTCATCGGACAACCTGAAAGTTGCTTAAAAATCACGCCTGCTTCTTAGTCCATTTTAAATTATGAAAGATATGTGGAAATGAGAGAAGATTATGTAAGGTTTAGTTAATGCTTCAAAACAAGATTACTGTACCTGAATACTTATCCCTGTTAACCTTCCAACAATCATAGACTTACACAACTATAGACCTTATGGATATGATGTCACACAACAGAAAGTGTACCCCGCAGAGGAGATAAGCAAGTATCATTGCAACTTATTCCAACAAGTGCAGACAGCTGATTGTGTGCTGGTCAGATATGCGCAGAAGTCTACTAAAAGTGTGCATGCAAAGTCTACACCGTGCATGCAGTGCCCCTCAAAATGATGTGGTTAAAGCATCCGACTTGTAGCCGGAGGGTCTGGGGTTCGACTCCTAGCCCGGTCATACCAAAGACTTTAATAATGGAACCTACTGCCATTGTGCTTGGTGCTCAGCATAAGCAATGGAGTAGGAAAAACAAGTCAGTGAGCCAAAACTGAAAAAATGGCTGTGGCAGGCCCGACTTAAACCAATTGGTTAGAAACTGAGCCATAAAACCTCATCTAACTCTTAACTCTTCAAAATGATGTCACATGATGTCAGTGCATAAGGCCTATCTAGGAGTGGCAATGCCATTGAAAAATATTTTGCAACTAAAAAAAAAAGACCATGCTGGTCTATTACAATCAGATCCTATTGGCCATATACTATATTTAATAAATGCAGTACACATTGCCATGTGCATTCATAATGAGTCCAAGAAGAGTTATATCGGACAGTCCAGCGTTTGAGTTCTCACTCATCTTCCTAGTGCTAACAGACATTCCTTTATCCTCCACTTTGGAGTCTGACTAAAAATTATACATAAATTAACTACATTCTTGACAAACAATGGGGACTGAAATCAGTAGCAAAGTTCTGCTAAAAACATATTTTTAATAATGCAATGTACTTTACATTGGTAGATGGAATAAAAAGTTACGAGTTTTGTATTTCAAAATGCTTCTTGTCACTGTTGTTATGTAACTGACATATAAGAGCATAAAGTCAAAACTTTAAGCAGACAAGGGTAGCCAGCAGCCATTTTGACGTGCTTATCTTCCATGCAGAGTGGTGACATTGTATGCATTCATATGGTGGCCTACTAACATGTCCTCCTTTGGAAATTTGAAAATGGTTGACATAATACATTCACTAAACCAGCATAGTAACACACACAGTACTACATATACACAATAGAACATGTACAGAATGACAATGCACAATGTGCACTTTGTGCCCTATACACTTTAATCACAGAAGTGTCACTGATATATTTACATGAACAGACACACAGTACCATGTAACATGTTTAAAGTGCTAAACATGATTACTCTGCTCTTGTGCAACCCAAATTGACCCGCTTGCCCTACCTGCATCACTAGTATAATGAGTGATGTTTTAATGTTCAAGAAGAATGAAGATGTTATACTCAAAAAGTCATTCCCCTTTCCTCGGTTTCTAATATCAAGGGTGATCACGTTCCCACACCACTTGAACTGAAAATACAACCTGTTTAACGTTTAGCAAATTGTACTGAAACAAATAACAATAAATCATACCAAACATGTTGAGATCAAAGATTAATTAAAAAACAAATGGCTGACCATTCAGGCTACTGTATTCCAATCAATGCAACCTTAACACTTTCCCCCAACTCAATGACATTTGGTTTCCATGGGATCTGTGAAACCCCTGGCCCTTGATATTTCATTGCCCGAAAGTTTAAACAACCTTTATTTATGAGAATGCTCATGTTTGTCATACTGAGTCATTAAATTCTCCAATTTCAATATTCCAACTCCCTTTTGGATGTCTTGCCTATGCCCCCATAAACTAGCCAACAATTTTATAGCTGACCAGTTACTTTTTCCATCCTTGCCTAGGCTATAAGTTTTCTACAAATCTTGTCTGGTTAAAAAAAAAAAAAAAAAATTCAATGCAAATTACTTTTTTAAACCAACATAAGTCACCATAACTACCTTTATCAACTTCACTTTTCCTAATTTGCTCTTGTAAGATTGCTCTACTGGTGTTAATTACATAAGACATCACATCCAAGAACAAAATTAAAAACAGCATCTAAAAGTAAAAAAAAAAGAAACAACCCCCCTCCCCCCTCCCCCCCAAAAAAAGAAAATGCAACATTTTTATCTTGGTTTACACACAACACTATTAACATGTTGCCAGTACTGTAGCTATTTTCACCTTTGATTTAAGTCTCTTTGAAAACATGGATATTCCGCCGAAAGACAGACAATCAAAGTACCAGATCAAGACGGCAAAAGTAAATCATTGATCTTTTAAATGCGCTCATACAAAGTACTTCAACTAAGGTTAATGGCTTTTGCTGGAGGCACATGCAAGCGATAACTTCAAATATTAATATGTTAATATAAGTTAATATGTTAATATAACATGAGAAAGAGAAGGTTCTCCAAGTATTTACAACACAGCTTTATGAGAATCCATTAAAACCGTCTCAAAGACCACCAGGTATGAACAATTTTCATGAAACTGTTTTATTAGCTGGATTAAAGGCTGCATCGTTCGTTGATTATTTGCTGCAGACTTCGGGTTTCTTCATGTCTAATTGATCAAGGAACAAATGACATTGTACAGTACTGACAATGATTGCCTCATGCTTATAGGTGCATTCACTGCTTACTTCTGTTGCACAGAAAAAGTATCATTTATATATGAAAATTACTTATTTTCACCCATTTTGACAAAAACATTTTCTTTTGTATATCTGTCATTTATTACAAAATGAATTTCTCCATATTGTTTAGAGTACACAATTTTGTACATTGTATACACAACTTCAAAACTTGTAATTTGCCAGTAGAAAAAACGATTTCCATTCAACTTCATCTCGTAATTACTAAAATACATTTTTTCACCTGAAAACAAATTTTGTATTTATACAGATCTTATTTGTGTGTAAGTCTTATAACATTTTGTGCACAATGGATTGAGGAGATACTGTAGACAAGCACTATGGGTGCAGAGTCAGTACAAAGCACAGTATGAGGTTCACTACCTTTGACGAAGAATGAACGGTGTACAATTCTTTCAAGTTACACAAACAACAGGAATGGAGAAAAAGGGACTGACACTTGTCAAATTTCCATGTAGGGGGTGTTCTACTTCATTAAAAGAAGGGATTAAGCAAAAATTTGTTTTGCATTCTTGCTTAGATTCTGATGACATTTTTGTTTTCAATTTCTTTGTGTGGTTCTAAAGATAGTTAGGGTTAGCACTTATTTTACCCTAAATAAACTTGACATAAGCAGGAGTGGTGTTATTTCTTCACACTGATGAGAAATACTTTTTCTGTGTTTTTTACTGTTCTAGCCTTGAAATAGATAAGGATATGGCTTTACCATGAAGAAAGAAAACTTTTTAAATTCCCATGCCTCCAATACATTCACATTACAAATGTATGAGTCTATGGGGGTGAAAATTGTTAAGCATAAAGAACTAGAAAACAGTGTTGATTAATTTGGGGTTATGATGCCTCACATGATTGCTTCCAAGTTCAAATTGGGTTGGAAATGTGATAACATCATTTGCCAATATTTAAAAAAACACAACTAGGAATAGAATGTAATTTCACCATATTGCTTACATTAAGTACCCATCTATTAAAGATATCAAAACTTCAACACCTTTCTTTAAAGATTCACATCCTCTAAAATGCACTTCCTTACAAAACTGCATTAAAATGTAAATCCCATGAACTTGATCCAGTACATGTTTATTGCTGCTGTTGTGAAGAAACAAATAAAATGAATTCATATAAAAAGAAACAGAATCACAGAACACATGTGATGTCAGAAAAGCCATTATTAAATGGAAATGGTAGTCTTGAAACAAACTTACCCCCACCCCCTTTAACCTTTTAATTTCTTCTTCACCTTTTATGGAGGGCAATGTAAGAATGAATACTTTATATAAATTTCTCTTTCTATATTTTAAACTTCAACTGAGCAGAAACATTTTCCATTTGTGCAAATTCTCCGTCAAATTTTGTATGACACACTGTCCCACACAAAAACAAGCTAAACGAAAACCACAAAATACTGTTCCTCTTCAAACTCTTCAAACCCTGGTTTCGTTTTCCCAACAAATGAGAGCAGTGCCCCCAAAAGTAAATAACAAACTGATACATCGCCAACTTTTAATGCAGGCTATACAAACAATGAGAGAAAATACAGGCTATGAGCAGAAGGAAACACAAATCAACTGAGGCATTAAATAATCTGATCTCCAAAGGAAACAAGATTCCTTTCTCTCAGTGTTTTTTAATTTTACTTCCCGTTGCTCTCCAGGAAATTTGATGTGGGTATTCTCTCAGGCTCTGCATTGAAATATGATGTTTATTTTATGGTCATTATGATTTCCTGTTCACACTCTAGTGCCATTATTTATGAAACCAGTCATTCACTTGAGAGAAGCTCAAGCTGCTTATAAATACGTGTTCACATCTTCTTTCATTTAATCCCATTCAGGGAAAATTAATCCCGTCACTATGGTACTTTATGTCAGACCCACTTCAGACACTACAAAATTTAATTCTTTCACATCTTCTTTCATTTAATCCCATTCAGGGAAAATTAATCCCGTCACTATGGTACTTTATGTCAGACCCACTTCAGACACTACAAAATTTAATTCTTTACATGCTGTGTAAGTGACAAACTAAGAGGCTTTCAGTATATCTAATAAGTGAACCCTTTTGATTTAAAGAATTATTTTTAATAGGAAGGCTTTCCTTTTTAAAACAGGAAAATACTAAGTATCTAGGTCAGGTAGACCTAATCAGTTTCACAGACGTTGTACTGTGATATCAAACACGACTACAAATCGCCAATATCACATCAAAACATTAGTTTTCATAATATTTTCAACTTTCATGTAGTCTGTAATACAGTATGGTCAGTTAAAGACCCATGGCACAAATGCTCCTATTAGATTCTGAGTGATTGTAAATTCCAAACATTCTCTTGGCAAAGGGTCTAAAGCAGGGGTGGGGAATCTCCCACCCGCAGGCCATACATGGCTGGTGAGACCACTTGTACGGCCCTTGAGAGTCCGAAATGCATGATTAATGAAATAATTATTTGTAATCCACCATTTTCCATACAGAGCCTACTATTCTACTTACATAAATGTTTCCCCTGTGTAGCACTGCTACAAGTAAAGGCATAGGCATAGGAAGCGGTGACTATGGAGCTCCAGTCAAAAGGGTGGTTGGGTAGAAGTATGCTTCAGCCCTCCTCAATTCCAGGACGTAAACCCCTTATTTGTTCCCTCAGTAAAAATGTCAAAACTTAGAAGTAATTTTTCTTGAAAATGTGCATTATGTTGCACCAAATTTCATCTAAGGACCTTTAATCATTCAAAAATTCCTACATGGGGCAGAGGACACCCCCTCCCACAGGATGAGGGTCCAAATCAACATTCAGCTGCACCTCCCCCCCCCCCCCCCCCGGCTCAGAACAGCTTCCTATGCCTGTGAGTACATGAGCCAAATACACCACATGCTAAGCACATTGTAGCATATACATCAAGAGCTGAATGGCATGCAAGAACTTTGTTTGGCTTGCCCATGATATTATCAACATGAAAATGACCCTTCATAGGTAAAAGGTTCTCCACCCCTGATCTAAAGAAAGCAAAGGTGGTGTTCCTCTCCTCTTTAAAAAACAATCCTTCTTTTAAGTTTCCCTAAATGCAAATAGGCATAACTGTCAGACTGCCCCAGCTGAACAATTTAGCTCAGCTGAAACTTTAGTCAGCTGAAACTGACTGTTGTCAGTGTTTCCAGAGGAAACAGAAGGGGAGCCTTACAGCTGATGAGGAATCCGGTCTGGATTTGAAAAGCTTTCTTCCCCCAAGTAAGTCCTCTTTAGCGTTGGAAATGGTCATGAATCCATCAAAACGAACAATTTAATGTTATTGTACAAGGTTGATAATGATGAAGAGAAGTGCCAGGTATATTTTGGTAAGTTTACATGAGTGCTGGAAGATATGCATGAGTGGTGGGGGGGGTTTGTCATCATCAGCTACCAACCAGCATAGGTGCATCTGTAGATGGCATGAGTAAACAGCTGGACTGCAGAAGACTACAGGACAAGGGAAGAAATTTTGTTGAACCATTTTGAACAGACTGAAACCCATCATAATACAGCTATTGGTTTACTGAGATTGTAACGAAGTAATATGTACATTTTATGATGTATTAATGTACCAGCATGTCAAAAAGTTGGTTTCCTGCTGAATAACGTGCATAAAAGCAATAATAAGGGGAAAGTGGAAAACCTACTTTGACACACAATATTTCTTCGTAAATGGTGTACTTTTGATATAAAACATACATCTTTACTGTATCAATACTTCAAATGTTTTGTACAAAAGCATACTGTATATTCAAAACAAGTTAGGCACCTTTGTCGTTTTCCCATAACCCTTAAAATTTTCAAAATGACAATTTTTCACCAAGTAAAGGGTGATCAGCCCTTAAGTCGTATGTAGTTTAGGCGCTTATGAAAAATGGCTGTGTTGTAACAACACTCTCTTTAGTACAAAGACCTATGAGTCATCAAATGTATAGACGTTTCACATGCATTAGTACTGTATCTGGGTCTACTATGAATGTCTCGTTTTCGTTTCGTTTCATTTGTTTTTCTGGCATCATTTAATGTACAAAGACACAATATTAATATTACATATATAATAATGAAGCAGATGGAAGTAGAGAGCAGACTAAAAAACCCTGAGGGGCTTGTCCAAAGTTTTTCTCCCCATTATGGGAATGGATTCCTGTAATGCTAACCAAGGGTTTGAGAATATGCTAGTTGCTACTGCAGTTAAAGAATGCTGTATATTTAGTTCCTTTGCACCACCTTATTTAAATTCTGGCCAGAACTTTGGACTGTTTACCTAACCTAATCACAGAGATTGTATTAGACAACTCACAGTTATGTCACTGGTTGGCAAAGAGCATTCGCTAGAACAGGTGTGCGTGTGAGGTGCTGCGCATGTAAATGCTTGTGCGATTGCATGCACAAAGCAGACGAAGTAGAATCTACTTTTCATTTTGATGACAGTGTAAGTGTGCCTTATCAACTCTTTTGCCAACCAGCCGTGACATCATTTGTATGTGCATATGAAAAAGTCTATACCTCAGCAGTGTGAAATATAGATTAGTGAAAGTGAGGCATGAAGGTTTGATAACAAAACTAGACCTGGAACAGGCAAGGTCAAATGGCCTTCAGCTGGCATGAATATCAGGAACCAAAATCAAGAGAGAGGGAAATCAAGACTAAAACTTGCAAGCTAAAGGACACCAGTTAGGAAAAATACAGACGAGCATCTATCTAGGCTACTATGGCCCTTCAGTGTTGGTAATTTTTGAAGGGCATTTAAGCCAAGTAAAGAGATGTGAAGGCCATGGCCTCTGGTTATTTCCAGCCCTGTTAAGCCTACTGCATGGTCAAGTAGTTAGAGCATCCGACTTGCAGCCGGAAGGTCTGGGTTCCACTCCTGGCTGGGTCATACCAAAGACTTTAAAAATGGAACCTACTGCCATTGTGCTTGGTGCTCAGCACAAGCAATGGAGTATAGGGAAAACAAGCCAGTGAGCCACAACTGGAAAAAAAGGCTGTAGCCGGCCCGACTTAAACCAACTGGTTAGAAACTGAGTGGTAAAACCTCATCTAACTCTAATTCCAGCCCTGTTAAATTGTGAACTCCTTCTATTTCAGTGGGGCTGGGGGTAGGGATGAGGGCACGGACAATGGTTAATTCAGGCTTTTAAAGGGAAACCCAAGGAACTGTTTACAAAGTTCACTAATAAAGGTGACTTTAAAGTGGGTAAGCAAAGAAGTGGTAGTGGGTAAGTAAAGAAGTGGTAGTGGGTAAGCAAAGAAGTGGTAGTGGGTAAGTAAAGAAGTGGTAGTGGGTAAGTGGGTGGGTGAGTGACGCAAAAAAAAAAATCAAAAGCATGTTCTGGTAACCAAAGTTGACATTTTCAAAAAAAGCAGAAAAATTTTCTGTGTTAGGCAGTGAAAACCTCATCTCAATAGCATCTTGCATTTGGAAGATACAGATTTTTGAAGAAATAACCACTTTTTCAGCTTCTGCATTGCATGATGGGAAATCTGTGATGTCATCTGGGCAAATGGATTAGATGTAGTTTTTGTATTTCTTTATAATATTGATATCACTATGTCCCATAAGTATGGAACAGTTTTACACTTTATCTACACGGAAAAACATCTAAACATTCCAACGGTATCAAATTTCAAGGACAAACAAGGTATACAATTATAAAGAATAACAAATGGAATCTGAGGCATTTTGCCCACTTGGGATCATTTTCTGTGGCCTTGAGGAAACGTGGAGGTATTTTTTGTTAAAAGTAACCAATCTTTAGGAAGGGATATCTTGAGTTAGGAATGGAGTTTTGGTATGGGGTTTGGATTACATGTAATGAAATTTTTTTGTCTTTTATATAAGACCCCTAAAAAATGCCACCAGACAATGCCTTTAAATGTGAGGCTTGAGTCTAATCCATTCATAAATAATCCACAAAATGCTTCTCACAAAGAAACACTCCAGACTCAATCCAGAAAGTCTTTTAGGGATGTTACACTTACCTCTGTTTGTGTAAGACAGTGAATCCGAAGACTGGGCCAATGAGCTACGTACGGCATCAGGTGGGGGTAATTGTTGGGGTTACAGTAAACATGAACATTAGAATGACTGATAAGGAGGAGCACATCTGAAATAGAACCAAGAATATACCCTTGTGATGTTTCCATGCAATTTACAGCAAAAGTCTCTCAAATTTTCCAAAGCTAATTTCAGTATCCCTTACAAAACTTGTGACATTTTATTCAATGAAAAATGTTGAGGAAATTTCTATGTCACAAATGTGCACAGGGTCAGTCCTTGTTTCATTTATCAAGTAGTATGCTGATAGTTTTGGTACCTGAGGGTTTCATTTTACATTCTTCATTAAAATATATATTCCTTCAATGTAAGTTGAGAGATGCCCTTTAAATTTAACTGATTTTATGGTTTACATAACAGTTTTACAGTATTTGCCAATTAAATTAACAACTACACTTGTCCCATATTATTCCTTCCTTTCATTTACTATCACTTTGCAATCTTATACAAACATTTCAGCAATGAAAACTTTATTAAATGACTCTTCTTTTCAAAAACAAAGTTTCGACTTCTTTGCAACCACTGAGGTTTCTACAACATGCAGTAGTTAACAACATGCTATTGCTGAGTAGTTAACAAGTGCCCATAGTGCTTGCACATAACTTTCAATATTTTAACTTTTCCATAAGGATTTGTCACTATGAATGAACTTTACATACCTTCATAGGTTTCATCTTCATCTTCGATTCTGAAAAATACAAATTCAGTCCTCGCTGTCAAAAGTTTACAAACCATTATATTGTGCAGTCTTTGATGTACAAGACAGATACTGTTATAATTCAACACTTAAGGCAGACATTAATCATCTCAAAATACATTCAGATTACAGTAATTACTGACAGTGCTGTAGCGAGACTGGTCTCAAGACCAGAAATTGTCGGTCTCCTCTCCGAGACTGGTCTTGAGTCCCTATGCAAACAGTGTGTAAAGCCTGTTGAGAGGCTGGTCTCGGACCCTCCGGTCTCGACTACAGCACTGATTACTAAACACCCCTAAAATAAAATATGAAACTCATTTACTGGTCACCCTACTTTGACTGACATGAAAAGAGGGCATATTCAAGCTATGCCTTAAACAATATGTA
The DNA here is from genome assembly GCA_029531755.1 of Holothuria leucospilota. Lineage (NCBI taxonomy): Eukaryota > Metazoa > Echinodermata > Holothuroidea > Aspidochirotida > Holothuriidae > Holothuria > Holothuria leucospilota. The sequence continues at coordinate 36,964,058 of CM055977.1, read as the reverse complement.
AGCCACTATGATAGGTCAAGGACATGTGCACATTACAGTAGAGTAGTACAAAGACACAATGTTCTAGGGTTTTAAATGACAAAAGGTATGTAGTGGTCTGTTTGCAAAGGGTTCGTATACAACTATAGTAACTGTCTTCAGCAATACAGAATTGTCCTTTGACAATGGAACTGGTTGGTGCGAGGTCCAAACACAATTGGTAAGATTGGAGGACAGTTAACCCTAATCCCTCCTAGGGTAGGCTTTGTTTGGGGAAAAAGAACCTCTTAGGGTGAGGAAATTGGCCCTTTAAATACATAATTTTAAAGGGTAATGGACATTATTAGACTCAATAGACACAGCCCAAAAACAAAAAGTCATTTGGACAAACCTGTTTTGCCCTACATTGTAGAAACATGCGCTCAAAGTCAATGATTCACCGTAATGAACACCACCACTACAACCATACACCAACCCAGCATTTTTAAACAATGACCTCTGAATGACCTCTGCATTCAACTTGCTTCACCTTTTGAATGTTAAAACTTCATCCTGATACATGTGTTGTAATGCTTTCTACAATCATCTTTGTTAACATTTATTGGCTATGAAGCAAACTCCAAAAGAATGACCAATGGTATTCCATGGTAGGAGGCACTGTCCACTAATGGTAACAGGAGAGTTAAGCAGGAGTGGAATAGACTCTCTACATGCTTAAGGGAAAAATGCAGTTCCCCCCCCCCCCCCCTCTTTGAATTAATGTGTCCTGTCATCCTAATTCAGGAATGGCTCCTATCAATCATGTGACAATATTTTTGTAACTTATTTGTTAAATTCATGCAGCAAAAACTTTCAATATTCAATGGTTTTATACAGGAACATAATGAAAGATACTTGTGAGTGAAATAAGAGATTTGTAAGATTTAGCAACTTTTTGAAAATAAACTTGGGGTGACTGCCATATCCCTTCAAGATCTGAGAAAAGGACAACATGAAATCAAGACTTTCTTTCAGCTTTGTGAAAGGCCTCTGAAAAACAGTACACCTCAGGTTGTTAACAGTGTGAGGAATCTGGGTGCTGATTAAGACAAACAACTGATAACTTCAGTAAAATACTGTAACTATTTCCTCAGACTTGAAATTGGAGTGAAGAAGGAGAGAAACAGATTTGGACTTCACAAACTCTTGTACGAAATATCTCTTCATAACATTTTCTTTCATGACACAAAACCACCACTTTAAGGAAAACGTATACTTACTCCCCATTCCTCCCTTCTAGGAAGTCAAAAAGAAGATAGTTTGCTAGTTCTCTGTGCCCTTCATCAAATCTGAAAAAGTTGAAGAAAATGATCAAAGATGAATTACATTCATTTAATATCAATCTACCCAAGATACTTTACTGCACAGAAGAAAAAAAATCTCAGGCCCATTTTATCTAAAATGTTGTATTCAACTCAAAATTTCCCAAAATATACATTCATTATGGTACAAGATAGCTTCACAAAACTTTCTGCAACTACGGTAAAAGACCATGTCATTTTACATAAGTGCTTTGATAATCAAATTTTCATGGGCGGCTCAAATACTGAAGCTTCTCACAAAAAAGAATGTTCCCCGCTTGTCTATTCTAATAGACAAGTCCAGCTTCCCTGCCAATTTTTTTGACTGATTAAAGCCTAAAATGACTGATAAATATCACTAGCTTCAGTCCCTTGCCAACAGCAACTAATTTAATAAAACTGCCATACACAGATGACAACCTATAGATGCAATTTCTTCTTGAGTATTTTTGACAGCACGACGCCACTTTGCTGCTTATTTACGACATTTTATCAATGACTTTTAAAAAAGATGATAAAACTACTGTTTCATGAAGTCATGGGGTCTGATGTACTTTCTCACTTTCTTTGAATAATTGTTTAATGCTTGCTGTGAAAATATCATATACATGTATAATACATTTAGCTTCAAGGAAAAGAATCCAAGATAAATATAAACTGTTGAAAACTGAGTAGAGCTGCTCTCTCAGCCAAAAGTATGACATTCAGACTTCGTGACAAAGCACACAAGATACTGTTTGATCAGAATGAAGTCTGTTCATACCATATAACACAGGTACTGTATAATGGTAATGTTGCTCCATGTATACATACAGCATTCATGTTACAGGCAAACAACTGACAAAGGATTCTGATTACACACTGGCCTATGCACAGGAATACACACTTGCTTATCTACAGGATGTACATATTAATAAGATCTATGTATGTGCTGATAATATGAATCCAAATGGAAAACACTTCACCAAATTTTCATGCCTTTGTCAATGTGACTCTTTCTTGTTCAAGTTTTCCCTTTTTGACATAAAATATTTAATTTTGAATGCAGGCATATGTTGATGGGTCTGGTTGATTCAAGATTAGGCAAAATTCTCTTTTCCTCTAAAAAACTTCCAGTGATAGCTTACAGCAAATTTCCTCTGACATCAATGGAGAAACAGTATGAGCAAACAGTAGTAGGTGGGACTGGAGTCAAACCCAGACCACTACAATTGAAATTTGAGGTTTCTCTGAAAGCTTGGAGCTTTATGTGGGGAAAGATATGCTGCAGTCAGGAGGGAGAAAACCACAAAGAAGTTGAGCTATATGTTTAATTAGGAAAGAATCCATGGACTACAAAACTCTGCAACGGACTTAAACCAATACTATTTGCTGACAAGTCCAATAGTTTCAACTTCAGGGGTGCATTAGCATATTAATTTTACCAGTTCATGCAAAATATCAGAGAAGTTTCTTTCCTAAATTTCCTGTATACACTATTCTGTATGAAGATGAAAAGGAAACAGTGAACTAGTGTTAAGTAAATGAATTTCTTGCATGTGGTCTGGAAAAGACTTAGTAGATACAGAAGGACAAGAAAGGGCATCCTCTCACACTTTGCTATCACCTGCCTGGTCTAACTACAGGTAGATAAGGGTCACCCTTTTTAGTAGCAGGTAAGAAAGAGGGGTGTAGTTTCCCCAAAACTCCCTGGTTCGGTAATCTATGAGCCCCGATACTTACCTCCTATTTACACTTGTAATCTGCACTTACCCGCAGTAGTACGTGGGAAGCTTTTAATGGCACAGTGGTCCTGGGCAGCCTCCCGAGAGAGGGCGCCCTAGTCCTCCTCCACTTGCATGTCCATGTATAAATAGGAGGTAATGAGGGGCAAAGTAGGTTGTCTCATTACATAGGTCTGCAACTGTTTAGCATGCCCTATTATTTGTTCTGGCATAGAAGGTTGAAGCAAAGAGGATCTTCTGAAAGAAAAGAAAGCCACACACTTTCAACAAAAATATTTTTCAATACTTTGTATCTCTACCAGCGGAAATCTTAGAAACTGTAACTTGTATCCTTTTGCAGGTCTGCACGTATATCTATGTTCAGCCTGGTGAATGTTTTTTTTTTATTTTTTTGTGCAAAAGGGGTTTTCCCATGCTGGCAAAGTGCCATACTATTTCAAAAACCTACAATCTCAAACAGAAAGAACACTGCACTTTAAATCCATACCACCTCACTCCCCCTCCCCCAATCCCATCCCATCCCACCCCACCCCCAATGCACCTCCAAATAATGTAAATCTGACAAGTCTCACAATGCTTGAGCAATGCATTCTGCGATTGACCTTGTCACTGAAGTAGATTTTTTGGGAACTGATAAGGTTGATAAAAAACCTGCGTATGTGAGATACATTTTCACGCTTGCAGTTTCAAGCCATTGTTTGGGTAGACAGTATGTGCTTGCCACGAGAGTATACCTATAGAAATGTTCTGTGGTAGCGTTTGATTACTTGCTAGCATGTATCACTGACAGGCCAAGACTTGAGGCTTGGGCAGGTTACTTGAATCTACTTCAGTGTCACGACTCCTGGCCGGAAGTAGAGTAGTGACTCCACTCTACCTGAAATTGCAACTGTTGGGTAGTTTTTGATACTTTCAAAACTATGTCCAAAGTCATATTTTGCTGTTTAGATTAGTGTTATTTCACAGGTTTAAATTACGTGATATACCACAATTAGCTCTTTTTACATTCAGTCACAAGTTTTCCCTTCAGCTGGCCATAATGATACTCCGACATTGTCAGTCAGGTATCTCAGCTACTGAGAAGTCTGTGTGCAATAAGCCTACTGGGGTGTACTACTACACATTGGAAGGCTAGTAGTTGACAGCTGCTGAGGTATTATGTTCCCACCTCAGTTATGGCATCATGGCAGGAGTCCCAACTCCTTTCCTGGAGAAACTAAGTGTTCAAAATTTTCATACTGTAGTAATTTTAAAAGAGCTAATTATGACAAAGTACAGCTGATCATGTGGTTTATATTATTCTTGAGGCATGTAAGAAACACAATATACCACCCTATTTTCTTAATTAAAAGTATCAGTGAACACCCTACGGTTATGCATACAAAAAACTGGATTGCATTTTTATAATAGTTTAGAAATAAGACCAGAACGGATACCAAAATGTGATATGATACCAGATAACGTATTCCATTTTATTTGTGAGGGGCATCCATATCTTATCAAATCTGTATATTTGAAACACATGGGAACAGGATTTTTGTAAATGTATAATAATAAATATTGTAGCTAATATCACTTTTGTTTTGACTTTCTAACTAGGCTGATATGTACCAGGAACTTAATGAACAAACCAATTACCAGGTAAAACAATAGAACAAATTATTGTTGGCAAGTTCCAGCTGTAATTACTGGGGCATTCTCAAACCATCACAAACAATTAATGTACAAAAATACAAACCTGCTATCGATACCCAGGATGCAAAGGACTGCATCGGGTCGTTCATCATCCTTATTGTTCTTGGATTCTCTCAGGAATGACTGGACAGTTTTTAGTCTTCCACAACTGCCAATAGAACAAGACACAAATCTAGATAAACCATAAGCAATCCGGTTATGGTAAAAGCATTAAACTTACATAAAATAATCCACACCTTTAGTAAACAGAGTTAGAAGATGTCAGGAATAACAAGGTAACTCCCTTAAGAGTGCATGACACTTATGGGATCATTGTATGGACCAAACAAAAACAATGGGGCTTTCTAAACATTAGAACATGACACTTAAATTCAGGGAGAGAAGAACTTCTAGCTGAAACAGGGAACTGTTTCAACTAAACCAAAACAGGCATTGGACTCTATAGACATTCCTGTTGCAAATCAACTACACTAATATGACAAGCACCCTGACCCATACAGCATTCTGCCATGAGCCCTCAGTTTTACAGAAAGTATCTATAGTCCAAGACCATGACTCTTTATATCTACAGACAGTAGATAGATACACCATACCAAAGTTTGCACTGAAAAGTAAAAACGTATATTTTTTAATAAGTGAAACTATAGTAGAGTATGTTACACTCAGCAAAATCTACAGAATTTGCATTATGAGTATAAAGTAAACATTCCGCAAATAGTCTTACTAACTTTGAAACTGTATAGTGTTCGACGGATCATCTGTTAGATAATCGGCATTGGGCTGATTATTGCACAATCGGTAAATAATTGGCATTGGTAAAAATTCTTCATTCAACCGATTACCACCACCGATTATTTGAAAACTGGAAACAGGGCTAAAATACACTTCAAATTTTCTGCAAAAATCTTTATAATTCACCAAAACACGCATTTCTTTAAGTTCCCGCCCAAAATATCAGCACTGATACTCACAAAACTTGCAACATTTTAAGCTCTCCAAATGATAGCGATCATCTTAATTGTTGCCGTAACTCTAGTGCAGCAGTTCAGGTGCGTGAAAGGGCACACAGTATTACCTACACGGTGTGAATGCCACGGACCATGCCACACATCTGCATACAAATTAAGCTACAGGAAGAAATGACTTTCTACTTTGTTTTTTTCAAGTTTCAGTGCTAACCACATCATCTGTACACATTTGGTGCACATACTGTTGGAACTTTGGAAACTCAAGGCTCATTATCCTGCATAAATTGTGTCACTTCCCACATTCCTTTGGGTAAGTTTTTAATTACCTATGACATGCACATGCGCACACGTAATTGCTGTACAGTTCTTGCGAAGTTGAAGTTCACCGACGAAAGCACACCTGTACAGTGTGTAATACACTTTTTACGTAGCACGTTGGTCTTGAACTGCTCCGTGCTCCTAACTGATGAACGGAGGGAAACGGGCCTGTGTTTATTTTCACGCTGGAACGGCAACAATTTTTCCATTACGGGAATTTATCGGGAATTAGTTATACGTTTCATTTGGAGAATCGTTTACATAAGACGTAAGTGTTGGGCAAGACGCTTTACAAAAGATATATCCATATCGTTAAGGAACCATGAGATGAGTAAATCAAGTAAATTTGAGTGGTATGTTTAGTGGCCCTGAAGTGCCAAGGTAGCTAGATATTTTTGCCTAAAACTGGGGTGGATAGGCTACTATATAGCACTAGTTACAGTCCAGTACAGACCATTACATGGAATCTTCCGACATGATCGGTGGGTAGAACTACTGTAGGCAGAGCCGTAGTTGACAGACTCTTAGGCTAACGTTAAACCTGTGACATCATAATTATGAAAGCTTATATTTATGGTTGATATTTATCTCAGTATTTCGAGAGGAAATCCTTCAAAAAACAATTAATATTCCATTCATGGAACGTAGGGAACTGTTCTTAATCGTCCAAATCCAGTGCAAAGGTTATGTTATGGTGCGTGTACAAAGTTAGAAATAAGCGACAGACGGCGAAAAAACATGACCTTCCTATACATGTAAATAATTGTTGATCGGTAATCGGCATCACCCCGATTGTGTAACTGAATAATCAGTAATTAATCGGTGATTACCGATTATGGCATAATAGGTCGAACACTAAAACTGTAAAACAACAATTTTTATTCAATTTGGCTTCTTTCAAATACACTCATTTTATGTCACATCAAGTACCAACCAATTATCTTAAACATTCATTTTTACTTTCATAACTTTCCATTTTTATGTTAATTATATTATAATACGAATCACCCTTCTATAACCTTAATGAAACATGTTTATCAGGGATACAAAATCTGTCCTAATATTGTAAGATTTTAACTCCTTGAGAGTATTAAAGTTTACACTTAACAATACAGTTTATACCTAAAACCAGAGCACTTCAGATTAGATCTGTAATAAACAGTAGCCATACTATATAAAAATAAGCCAAACAACCCCAATGATATTTCTCATCTCACACAGACAATAGTGCTTCAGCCTACAAAACTTTATGACAATAATGTTACAATCCAGCATACTTCAAATACAATACATACTTCCTTGTATTGTTCAATGTTACCAAGGAAATACGCTTAAGCTAGAGCAAACAAGTTCTTCATTAATGACATAAACAGGTCTTGATTCTTTAAAAGGATATATCTCCTCCCTAATTCTAGCTTGCAGTTTAACTTAAAACCACATGCTACACTTATTAGCTAACAATTTGTAACATTGCACAGTTAATGGCAATAGGCAGTCTCCCCAAGATTGCTTGAAAAATCAGCAAACTCTTGCAAATCTCCTCTTATTTGACTTATAAGTACCTCAGAAGATGTTTTTGAACATAACTGTTTCAAACAAAAGGTAAAGCAAAGAGTTGATTTTAACAATTCAGTCACAAAAATATTGTCACATGATCAAAAAAGACCATTGAAGAATTAGAATGATGGGGTATACTAATTCTGATTGGGGTGACTGAATTTTTCCCTTTAATACAATAGGCCTATATATCAGGCTATACAGGACTACAAGGCTGTAACATCTGAGGCCACACTCATTGTCAATCCTGGATGCAGTCCACTTTGTACTGGATTCAGGATTGGGCTGGTCTCAGTATCAGAACTGGGTTGAAATGGCCTGCAACAGGACTTGGACACCAATTCCAAATATTTGCCAATCGCATCCACAAAAATGAAAATGACATGGTTAGCAGAAGTTTCCATGTTACTGGTGCACAGTGCAGCATCCGAAAGACACGGGCAGAGGGGGAATTTTCCCTGGAGATAAGAAACAGCCCTAAAGTACAAATTACCTTAATGGGGGTGAAAATGTGTACAACCTGAAGAAATGAGAAATGTGCCAGTAGCTCTTTCACTATGCAGGTTATGGCAAGCTAAATGCTCAATAATTAGAAAAACATGGATTATCGACCGAAAAACCAAGTTTATCGACCGAAAAACCATGTTTATCGACCGAAAAACTTGGATTTTCGATTGATATTCCAAGTTTATCGCCGATAAACCATGTTAATTGGCTGATAATCCAAGATTATCGCCGATACACCTAGATTATCACCGATAAACCAGGTTTATCGATCGAAAAACCATGTTTATCGATCGAAAAACCATGTTTATCGCCGAAAAACCATGTTTATCGCCGATAAACTTGGATTATCGACCGATAAACATGGTTTATCGCCGATAAACATGATTTTTCGGTTGATAATCCAAGTTTATCGCTCGCAAAACCATGTTTATCGCCAATAAACTTAGATTATCGACCGATAAACATGGTTTATCGCCGACAAACTTGGTTTATCGACCGATAAACCAAGTTTTTCGGTGATAATCTAAGTTTATCGGCGATAATCTTGGATTATCGACCGAAAAACATGGTTTATCAGTGATAATCCAAGTGTATCGGCGATAAACCAAGTTTATCGGTCGATAATCCAAGTTTATCGGCGATAAACATGGTTTATCGCCGATAAACTTGGATTTTCGGTCGAAACACATGGATTTTCGACCGATAAACTTGAATTATCACTGATAAACCATGTTTTTCGGCCGATAATCCAAGATTATCACCGATAAACTTGGTTTATCGGTCAATAAACCAAGTTTATCGGCGATAAACCATGTTTATCAGTCTGCAACGTTTTGAGATAATACTAACTGGCCAGAACTACTTTTTACGGGAGACAAAGCGCGCGTTTTTATGAATCCGTAACAGCTTATCAAGCACCCATGCATGCGTCCACCGTAAGTTGCATGTACTACTATAATACGTACATCGTACATACATAGCACGTTGGGTGAGGTGTGGCGGCCAACAAATTATCAACGGTGGAAACCATCGCCAGTTGTTCTCCGTTATTCATTTCAACCTATTCATTTCAACCTATTCAACCTCGATGATTCCAAACCTATTCAACCTCGAGCTATTGCTCGAGTGTGCCTATTGTGTATGAATGGTCACGGATTCTCCATTAGAGCCCAATCTCCAAAGCACAATGACAAGGATATGGTATCACACCGGTGGTTGCTAATACTTTCCAGGTTTGCGGATGATGTAGCGAAATAATCTTGAAGTCCCGTATAGCACGGCGTGCGACTTACGCATACGTACGGTGTACGTGCGTGTTTAAACCACTGTGTAGATCCAGTCACTGTGTATTACGTGCCTTTTTGAGGAGCTATATTATTTCGCGATAAACCAAGTTTTTAGTCGATAATCCAAGTTTATCATCGAAAATCTAAGTTTATCGGCGATAAACCAGGTTTATCATCGAAAAACATGGTTTATCGGTCGAAAAACCAAGATTTTCGAGATAAACTTGGATTATCGGTCGATAATCCAAGTTTATCGGCGATAAACCATGTTTATCGCCGGTAAACCTGGATTATCAACCAATAAACTTGGTTTATCGCCGATAAACTTGGATAATCACTGATAAACCATGTTTATTGGTCGATAATCCAAGTTTATCGACGATAAACATGGTTTTTCCGCGATAAACATGGTTTTTCGATCAATAAACCTGGTTTATCGGTGATAATCTAGGTTTATCGGCGATAATCTTGGATTATCGGCCGATAAACATGGTTTATCGGCGATAAACTTGGATTATCAATCGAAAATCCAAGTTTTTCGGTCGATTAACATGGTTTTTCGGTCGATAAACTCACAATTGAGGTGTTTTATATTTCCCTTAATAGGGAAACTATGTAGTCACTTGGGAATAGTCTTACCAAAACAAAATAAACTTCTTTGCTGCTTTAACAAAATGTTAACAGTGCATGTATGTGATACCACAAAGTACTACCGCTTCCATGGTGATACAAAGGCCCAAGTAGTGTACAGAAAAATAGCTGTTTGGATGTTTCATACCTGTGGACACATAATGCTGTACAACTGTGCTAAGTGAAATAAAAAAAGAAACTTAGGTAAAAATAACACAGGGGTTTGTTGCTTTCATTGCATGCTAGAGAAAATAAACAATTTTTTGCTATTTTTGACAGGAAATTTGCTGTCACCCAGTATCCAATCATACATGGACAGCAAATTTCCTTTGATTACATTTAACAACAGATGTACACTCTGTTAATATATATCTAAGGCTGTTCATGGTAAATATTTACATGCTGTAAATTTGAGGATGTGCAGGCAACATTGCCTACAAGAAAAAAAAAAATGGAAAATTAGTATACTTTGAGAAGACTACAACCTTAACCAACCAGACTACAACCTTAAACAACCAAACATAGGCTTTCCTAAGAAATAGTGCTAAAAACTGTAAACCGGTCTTTTAATTTTATAGAGATTAAATCATTGCAATGCCAGATTTTGATGTGTTGGAACTGAAGAGGGAAGTGGCATGGCAATCAGACTAAGTGTTTGATGCCATGTTTGTACTTCAAGGCTTGTGAAAATGGCATTTTCATACATAAAGACATACTGAGTGCTCAGAAAATTTGTCTGTATTTAGGCATGTACAAGATGTACAGTACCACAAAGTATACCACATTACAATGATACAAGTTATACCACTTTACAACTCAATATGATTTTTCTCCTCCCCCCCCCCCAAAAAAAAAAAGTCTGACAAACAGAAAAGTGTCAGAACAATTCTTTTAGCTCTACCAGTCCATGAACTGCTAGCCATCATAATTTATTGAAAGGCTATCCACAATCAAAACTTCATTGTCAAATGTTTCCTATAAGTAGGTGAAATGAGGATTGCCAAGGACATTTCTTCCTAAAAGTATCCACATTTGAGTCATAAGAATGTCTCTTTCCCAACCAACCTTTCTTCCTGGTTTCCATATACACTGCAACTCTGTTGAAAGCCATATGTACCCAATGCTTAATTTTTAAGTCAGCTTTCTGAAATAGTACACCAAAAGCAACAACAAAGCATGGAGCTAATGCATGGTGATTAATGACCTCTGACATGAAGAGCAAACCAAACTTTCTGTTCAGCTTGTCCCTAAGAAACTACTATCAGTGGCAGACCCGAATAACAGATGCTGCTGAAAGCCACTATGCAGACTAGTAAGAAAAAGTGTCAGAGGTATTGCCTCCAGGTATATACTGTAAAGGAGGTCCGACTGATGTGCTTATCAGAATCACAGTTGACACTGAAAAAGTACAATGCACAAAACCTACAGTGCTTTTGCCAGGTCAGAATCTAGTGACTACATCAGGTATGCCTTTGGGAAACCAAAAGGGATGAAAGTTTCCTGCATCCTGCTCAATGAGTCGTTCTAGACTCTTCTGTTGTATATGAATGTTTTACTTGCATGTTAAAATGGACAAAATACACTAAGTATACAAAAATATCAAGTGAACAAATTCTGGACTACTGCCAGATTCCAGTACTCTTGCTATAAAACAAGTATGTTAATGACACTTTGTGCACTGCCAAATTTGGGCACCCCAAAAATAGTTCAAAATAGGCCTACCATAGTAATGCTCTAGTCAAAGCAGTCGTCTAAGTATATGAAGATATAGCATAAAACTGTTTTTTTTTTTTTTACTACATGGAAGGTCCACTCAAATGCTCAGATTTTGTATAAATGGATTCATCATTCTTTAATTTTGCCCAGTCAAGCAACAGGCCAAATCTTCATTTAAAATGCCCCCAAAATAGATTTCAATTGTTGGGTTTGCCTTCCAAATTAATTGTTCATGGCCAAATTTGTAGTGATTACACTCATTCTCTATTAATTTGCATACATGTACAGGGCCTAGGCTTACAAATATAGTGCTCGGTGCAAGTGGAGCAAATGCAGCAAATGCAGAATGCCATGTACATGGAAGCTCAGTTTGGCAAAAAGTAAGACTGTGGAATCTAGCCAAAAAATATAATTTGGAAACAACTCATGCATGATCTATTAGTCTTGCACATTTATTTTTAGCTATGAATAAGGCATCTCAGCAATTTAACTTTTAATAGACTATGAGGATTTGCAGTTAGTTGTCAATTTGTTTTTGCAAAGGCTACAAAAAGCAGTAAAAATTCATTTCCTATTACCAGACAGTTTTCAGGAGGCTACGGGGATATGCAATCAAAATTCTGAGCCAACTTCCTATTATCTTGCCTATAAAGGTTACCATGTCTTTGAAAGACTGAGAGGATAACTGCAGTCAGAATTTACAGTAGTTTAAGCAACGCTTTATGGGGATATGCAGACAGGATTCAAATTGTGTCTTGAAAGAGGCTACAGGGATACACAGTGACTGCATAGCCCAGTAGTCTGTGAAAATGGAACTTCGATCTCACCACACAAGCATATGCTTAAGTTAGGCCTCGGCTTAGCATTCAGTGGGCCTACATCATGCCAACTGTCTGTGGTAACAGAAGTCTGGCAGTCTCACAATCTTGTCAGTACCACAGAGTGAGTTGATATAAATACAAATAGGCAAGGCTACTGAGGATAAAGCTTTACCCTAGGCCTAGGCCTAATTTCACTGAACAAAATTCATATCAAATTCAAGCTAACAACAATAAGGATGCTAACAACAATAAGAACATCCATCCTCTGGGAATTTTCTTCTTCAAAAATGAAAAAAATTCATTCTGTAACATTTGGTGCATAAATTAATTCCATCCATTTTTGTCATAGCATCATGGTAACTAGTCCACAATCTGCTGACCTAGAATTTGAGTCACTGCGGGGTTCCTATACTAGGTCAGCAATATATTCCACTGCAAAACTGGGCTGCCTCCTCTTCAAAAATTTTGACTGGTCTCAGTCTTTCTCAACTTCACATATACTCTTAAGTTATTGAATCCTTTGTTATCTTGTAGTTACTTAAAGAAAGTTAACTCCACTTCATTGCACTGCTTTAAGGAAAACATTGACAAGTTCTTCCATTATTGGAGTAGAATCTAACTGTACTGGGCTGGCTTGGTGTTGGTCTGGTTGTTTGTTTAATAAAGGGTTGGGGCTTCAGGGCATCTTATGGGGACTTAGTCCCTCCTTTACCCTTTAACATGTTATGTAACTGATCCTTTATATATTAGACATCTGTATTCTAGGAATACCTGCATTTAGTGCCCTAAACCTGTCCAAAAATAATGATTCATACAAGCGATCCTGTTTTTTTTTTTTCAGCATTCTATTGCTGCTAAATCTTGTTCCTAGAATGTTCACACCATTGTATGCTAAATAGCACACATTGTTGTTAAACAGATAGTTGGGAAATGTTTTCACAGAATGCATCATGGGATGGGTCAAAGGTGAAGTGAACCACTTACCTCTGCAGCAGTTGTCTAATGTGTACCTCCACTGGAAGTACACATCTATCCTAGGTTTTATGAGTGGAAATGTAGGTACACGTCCACCGTGCGAGCATGTGTATCACAGGCAAAACAGTTGTCATGTACAGCTGACCTTGTGACCCCACTGGAAGTACCCAATTACCGAACTCCATAATTGTGACATATTCGAAAGCTGTATGTGAAAACTAACAGGCCTAGCCTGGGCTTGGTGGTACCTTGCCTAGGCGAGGGTACCTAGGCCTAGTTCTCATGTACACTGTGTTCCCTGAACTAGGCCTAGGCTTTGAAGTATCGAATTTTTGACCGTACCTTATTTTGAGAGTAACATGCATCAGCATGCGTTGCTGCAGTGATTGTTGCTACATACTCGTATGCATATGCATGAATGTAACCATAACATTTGACTTTGTCACAAGTGAACATTATTTTAGGAAACATATGAATCAATACCTGAGGAGTAGGCTATTTGTGACTGTGCAAATCTGAGACCAGTCAAATTTTTTTTTTTTAAGATGAGGTTCCCCCATTTTGCAATTGCATATATTGTTGACCTACACTAGTATGGGAAACCCCATGCGACCCAATTACTAAGTTAGGTCAGCAGACTGCGGACTAGACAGTACCATGACTAGTCAGTCACTTATTTCTAGTGTTCAACCCATCATCTGTTAGATAATCGGCATGGGGCCGATTATCGCACGATGGGTAAATAATTGTGAAATTCTGTCACTAAACCAATTACCACCACCGATCATTTGAAAACAGGAAACAGGGCTAAAATACACTGCAAATTTTCTGCAAAAAACTTTATGGTTCCTGAAAGCACACATTTCTTTAAGTTTCCACCCAAAATATAAACACTGGTACTCACAAAACATGCAAATTTAAAGCTGTCCAAATGATAGTGATCATTCATAATTGTTGCCGTAACTTCTAGTGCAGCACAGTTCAGGTGCATCAAAGGACACACAGTATTACCTACAAGGTGTGCATGCCATGGACCGTGCTGAACATCTGCATACAAATTGTACTACAGGAAGAGTGTGACATCAAGCAGCATTTTTTCAAGTTTCAGTGCTAACCATCTGTACATATTTAGTGCAAGTAGCAACTAGAAATTTGGAAACTTGAGGTTTATTATCCTGCATAAATTATGCCATTTATCACATTCCTTGCCTTTAGTTTTTAATTATCTGTGATAGGTATATGGGCACACGAAAGCTTACACGGAACAATGGAATACAAGTATGTGATACTTAACGCAACCCTTCCAAAAATTATGAAGAAAAAGAAGCAACTAACCCTGCAGTTCACAGTTAAATCTTTTTAAGAACAGAAACTCAAATTCAGTGCATTTTGCAAACAATGCCCCAAAATGAACAATAGGAAAATATTCTTTGTATTGTATTTTAAATCCCCACTAATAGTATCCCCCACTTTGCCTCAGAAAGTTTCCTGAGAAGTTGAAGTTCACTTTTGAAAGCACATAGTACAGAGTGTAATACATAATGCAGTGTAGGGCTGCGACGATAATCATTTTGCACTTATTGATATCGCTAGGGTGCGTCGGTATGAATAAAACAGATACCAATATACTGGTTGGCAAATACCTGGTATTACCAGGTATACCGGAAAATTTCGCAGAACCAGTACTTCACACATTAACTGCACTATCAATCAAACATTAGCATGCACTCTCCTCAAGGCCAACGAATATATTCACTCTTTCATTACGGCGATTTTTTCCTATCTATTTTCTCTTCTTTGCAGCAAGATAATTCCAAGGTTTGAAATAAAGTTAATAAAGTATGAAAGACCGAGTGTCTTACATGTCTTTCAATTCAAGCTACAGTAAAACCCATTAAAAAGCAATGCAAGTATGGCGTGGAAATGTACCGTAGCCTGCCTCTCGTCTGTGCTAGCTAGCTAGCTGTACTGTATTCATGGATGCTGCGTGTACAGTTCACAGCACTTTGCTGGGTTGGTCTGACAACAGCTGTACTGTGTACAAGTAATAGCATTATAATCGGTATGCACTGTGCATAGGATTTCCCAGGTAAGAATTCCAGCCGCAATGCGCAGAATCTGTATTGGAACAAGCACCAGGTAAAGTTTATACACATTAGGCCTTGTATGAGTAATCGGTATTCATAGCAGGATCTGCACCTCCCTGTTCGTGCCGCCTACTAACAGTTACCAGGTACAAACATACGTACTGCGCAGAATCAATTTCCGCCAAGTTTTCGGAGTATTTGACAAACTGTAAACAGTTACATGCATGAAAGTATTCGAGATTGGAAACTTTGTGGGATAGTGTCACTGCTCTTGGGCCTACTATGGTAAAGTTTTTAAGCCATTAGTCATAGCATGTTATGGGTTAAATTTACCAACTTGTAGTTTTTCAGTACATGTGCTAAGATTGTGTACGTGAATAGCAGTTAGTGTCTAGGATTTTACCGTAACGTGCACATGGTAAACAGTGAGAAGCAGTAATAGTAACGAGTTTGTGTTCGGTATTTCTATCGGGTATGATTTTTACCAGGTACGTGGGCATGTTTTCAGGGATACCTGTTACTTCTGGTATATTCGTTTCCAACAAATTTCAATACCACCGGTATGGGTATGAGCGAAATACCAGGTATATCTGGTATATCGATATACCAACGCACCCAGGATATCGCCAACATTTCCATGACGACATTGCGATATTGCGTACCTAACACTGTAGCCTTAACATATGCCATTACCATGCTAATAATCGTATTGTCCACATCAAAGGCATACATAGTACATTGAACAAACTAACAGAGTTCAATTTCAAGCTCAAAGTTTCATAAAGAATTCAAGACCTACAGGCCTTTGCAAAAGTAATCAAACTGAAACATAAAGTACTGGTTTTGCATTTCTTGTAACAATTTGAATGATTACCATTTTACGTTAATAACCGAAGAAGCAGAAATTAGAGAAATAAAAGAGATTGCACAGAGTTTTAACTTTTTCTTTGATTTTGTAGCGATATCACATCATTAAAAAACTTTAGTCATTATCATCAGGGCAAAAGTATATCGACGATATCGTGATATCTTGGCAGCCCTAATACAGTGTTAGTGAATTATCCGCACTTTTACTCAGCATGGTGGTCATGAACGACACCATGCTCCTGACTGATGAGTGAAGGAAAGGAGGCCCATGTTAATTTCATGCAGGAACAGCAACACAGTTTTTCGATTATGGGAATTTATCGAAAAGTTTTTCATTTCATTGGGATAACCTTTTAAATACAACATTAGGTTTGGGCAAGACGCTTTACAAAACATATATCCATATCTTTAAGGCACCATGAGATGCATACCAGTAGCGTGTTCAAGGGAGGGGGGGGGGCTGGGGTGTGCACATCTCCCCACCTCCGAAGTCAGTCGGGGAAAAATCCCTTAGGAGGGGGATTTAAGGGTTAGGGGAAGAGAAAACACTGAAGAGACACACTGAGCACTCAACAAGGATGGCGCCAGATGGGGGCAGGGGGCCCCATTGGGGAATCTTAATCGATACGATAGAGTACTGTATGCAGTTCCCGACAGCGCCTGAGCAAGGACAATTTCTCAAATAAAAACCCAAAATTTTCAGCACACTACGCGCCCTGTACAGTCACTCCAGGATCTTCAGCAGTTCCATTCTACATTGCTAGATAGCACAGGTCCTGCCATCCTTGCCATGAAACATGTAGGCAGAGTACACTGCTTATGTGGAGGTCGAAAATTCATCCCATGTTGCTAAGCCTAGTTGCCATTCTCGTGTGTGTCATGCAGTACACGGTATGGTCAGTTTGTGAGCTACTCATGGACCAAAGTTTGGCTTTTTCATAGGGTAGTCCAGGTGTTTCGATAAAATGTATGTTATCCCCAATATGGCCTAGAATCCCTATAGTGTTTCTTTTTTCTTCATTTTCTTAATGATCACATATCTTTTTTGTGAAAGCCTACCAAAACTTTTCGCGCGCTTTGCAAAGTCAAGTTTCGGATTTGAACGAAAGAACACCATATAAAGTGCACAACTCAGCTAATGAAGTATTAAGTGATATTATGCAAAATATGCCCTGAAATGGCATGGGACAGTAAGTCATATCCCCTTGTCACTACCTCTTTGACAGAGGGGCTGTACGAGCTTGGGGTCGCTGGCATGGCCCAGCCCTCTGTCGGGAAAATTCTGTCGCCACCCATGATCGGTTTACTTACTTTGGCTTTCAAAGGGCCATTTCTGCAATGAAACCAAAGATTTTCGGTACACTTTGCCCACTCTTCCTCAGTTCTGTTACTTATAGCTAAATATAGTACAAACCATTTCCACCTTTTCAAGTAACTGAAGAAGTAGAATACATGAATTTATGTAAATGTTGGGAATTTCACCTCATTTAGTCAATGTTCTCTTGGGTCTGTTGTGCGGAAAGGCTATAGTGACACGATGAGAGAAGTACAATGTAAGTTATGCCCCATAGGGACCAACTGCCTGGACAATTGACCTTTATTAGATTTTAATAAGTACCGATTCTTTTTAGTGTAGGATAACCCCAAAAAGTTTTGTGTGCTGTGCAATTTTCACACTTTAGATTCTGGGGAAAACATAAAATCAGCGGCGAAACTACGTTCCTCTACACATTTTATGAAATATATGCCCTGCAACGACATGGTTTAGTACACAGATTTTCTTCAGATCCCTCCTCACCATCCCCTTGACGGCATCGGGGCTTCAGGTCGCTGCCTCCACCCATATGGTCACCTGTCGGGCAAATCCTGGTGTCCTGTGAACCCAAATGGAGGACAGGGTGCTCGAAAGCCAGACTATCCAGTGAAAAGCCTGACGAATGGCCACCCTAATTAGGCCTAGCCTAGGCCTAAGTGTGATCGCAGTGGTAAGTTGTATTTTCATTTTCCTTGAAGAAACAGAAAAACTAGCCTACTAACATTAATGAAAACATTACAAGGAGCTGACCAAATTGTTTCAAAACTATCATAACTTAAAATACCAAAGATTCAACCCAGGGGCTTTTGTTACCGAACGTTTTGACCGATTGTGGAGGTTTTGGTAAAGGGGCCTTTTGACTGGTAAGCATAGCCTAGGCCTGACTGTGACGGATGTGTCTTCTCCTTCTTTCAAATACAGTGAGACATCCAGTTGAGGACATTAGTACACCACATACTCGCCGTGAGGTCGGTCAGACCCTCAGAGAATTGATAATAAACTCTACAGGCTTAAGGTGGCTAACAGTCCTCTCGATAAGACTGCCAGGGAGATCATTCCAATCCCGAATTGTGTGTGGGATAAAACTGTATTTAAAGCAATTAGTCCTTGTGGGGCGGGGAGGGGGGGGCGGTAGTGCAAATCATGCATGTTACGAGTAATACGAGTGGGTTTACAAAGGCCAGACAGAGGGATACTACCCCTGTAGCTTGACCGTGGATACCTTTGGCGAGGATTTGAAGCCTACAATGCCTACGATCATCGGATAAAATGCCAAGACCAAGATCTTTCAAAAGGGTAGTCACCGAACCAACTTCACGGGAGTGCTCATTGGCAATAAACCAAAGAGATCTCCTTTGTACTCCCTCTAGTTTATCTTGAAGTGATGCCTGATATGGATCCCAAACAGAACAAGCATACTCCAAAAAAGGCCTAAGCAAACCTTTACAGGCTGCCAATTTAACTTCCTTGGAACAAAAAGAAAAGTTCCTATGTAACAAGCCTAGGACCTTGTTTCCTCTATTTACAAACAGACTT
Source organism: Holothuria leucospilota (assembly GCA_029531755.1). Taxonomy (NCBI): domain Eukaryota; kingdom Metazoa; phylum Echinodermata; class Holothuroidea; order Aspidochirotida; family Holothuriidae; genus Holothuria; species Holothuria leucospilota. Next base: position 36,944,737 of record CM055977.1, on the reverse strand, counting down.
TATGTGATTTCCCTAATTGAGATTCTTGTTGATGATCACCCCCAAGTACTTAACAGAGCCCCTCTCGTCAGATTAACCCCGGTGAGGGTATACTTAAAAATTTTGGGTCTATTGCTTTCTAGTAACAGATATAACATTACACTTTGCCGGATGAAATCTCATGCCCCAGGTTTTGGCCCATTAATGTCTCTCTGCAGCTCGCTGCAGTCACTGTAATCATCAATGACCCTATAACAAACACAATCATCAGCTAACAACCTAACTTCAGAAGAAGCAGCTTCAACAATATCGGTTATATATGACAGAAAGAGTACTGGTCCTAGAACAGACCCCTGAGGAACACCAGAAAGAACCGGAGCGGGAGCAGATTTTGTACCATTTACAACTACAGATTGTGAGCGATCAGAAAGAAAGTTATCTACCCAATTAATGACTTGTCTAGAAACTCTAAAGAATATAACTTCGTCTTAAGGAGTTCATGAGGAACAGTATCGAAGGCCTTCTCAAAGTCTAAAATAAAGACATCAACCTGTTTATTTTTATCCAAGGCCGAAGCCCAGTCGTCAATAACAGACACCAACTGAGTATCACAACTGTGATTCTTTCTGAAAGCATGCTGCTTAGTGGAAAGGATTTTATTCACTTCATAGTGATCCATCAGATTTGAGTAAATGATATGCTCCAACAATTTACAGCAAATACAAGTCAGAGAGACAGGGCGATAGCTGGATGGAAGAGAGCTATCATTTTTCTTAAAAACTGGACAAACATTTGCCCTTTTCCAGTCCCTGGGAATATGACCGCTGGTATAATTGACTGCTGGAAAAGGTGACTAATCATTGGTGCCAGATCTGACGCAAGCTCCCTAGGCCTATTCACCCATGGGCGTATGTTGTCAGGACCCACAGCTTTGCTAACCTTTACAGTCGGTTTTTCAGCAACTTTTCAACTCCGAAGGTGGAAACAGAAATATCACTCATTTTACTACAAGTAGCCTAGGTCTCTGGAGAGGTACAGAATCGAGGGGCTCTCTTGTGAAAACACTACTGAACTGATTTAAAGGGCCTCAGCCTTATCCCTATCACTATTAGCAATTTTACCATCCAATGTCTATAAAGGGAGAATATTGTAACATGACCTAATAAGGCCACTTTCGAATTTTGTGCATCGATACAGTCAATAAAGCGTGTCAAAACTGCTGTCACAATCAGTGCGTCAATTTTTGGTGCAGCACGCGCATAGCAAACTCCCTTGCAAATGCGCGTGAACCTGTTGAATATTTCAAGCAAGTGCACACTAAGATATGCAGCCTCAAACTGAAGGCACAAACTGCCTACACTGAACCCATACATACAGCTCTGTACAAAAGTTGTAAACAGTGCCCGCTGGCCTTATTAATTTAGGTTACTTCTGATGTTAGGCTTGAGCTGGAAACGCTGAACTTGTCGTAATGGTATCTCTTGCAAGGAATATTCTGTGGTAAAGATTTATAGCTCTCAAATAAGGTCAAGTCCACCAAAAGATTTCCTGTACAGATTTACAAACAGGCCTGGGGCCTAGGCTGACAATCTTTTTGTCTACTTTTATAAAAACGAAAACTTTCTTAGAGTGGCCTTATAAGGTTGTGCCATCATACTATGTGCCATACATTTTGTATGCAGTGACCGATTCATGGCACCGACCGACTCGAGGCGCATTCACTAGGCTAGGAAGTATATATTTCATTTATTTGGTAGCCTAGGGCTAGGCCTATCCAATTGTTGCAGGCATTGTAACGTTAGGCCTAGCCTACATTGTTGTCAATATGTAGGAAGAATTGATATACGAAGCCTCACGTTAGGCTAGCTACGAGGCAAGATGCAGCAAAACAGAAAACTTTTTCTAAACCATTTGCTTTAGTCGAGATGACATAATGCTATACCTGACGAACGAAGTGAAGCACGAGTGAGATATTGCTTTTCTTGCAGAGCTTGGACGTTTCTTCGACATAATTAATTCTTACTCCGCTGCAATGGCAAGCTGGAATTCCCTCAGTATCGATCTTAGCAACTTCAAACAATCGCCGCCATTTTAGCTTTGGACATGTGACGTCACCTTCAAACTGTAATTGGTCAAAACTTTGTTCAGCAGACTCAATCTCCAGTCGTTTTGCATGCAGTTTGCCAGAATTCTAGCACTCTACTCACTCGATTAATCGGAGATTAGATTCAAAATTTCCACATCATCTAGTATTTAGAGATTAGAAATGTAAAACGACGAATTCAAAAGGTACAAGATGGTTTGTGAACATATATCAGCTCAAGAATAAAAAAGGAATACAAGGTGCGGTGGCCTTAAAAATTTCGTCCATTGCCTAAATGATATCTCTCCCCTAGTTATATTCCATGGAACTTATCTCACCCTCACCCCCTTCAGTACCAATTGTCTGGCTACGGAGAATCTAAGACTGCTTTCAGGGAAGCCTTTCTTACCATTGTAGAAACTGACATGGTCAGTTCAGACATAGGCCGAGAAGACGGGGTGGACAGCAGCCCCTCCCCAGCCAAAAGTACGTAGATTTCGTACATTTGTCGTTTTCAAGCAAAATTCATGTCCTTATCACTTATTTACTCGGAAATATTTCATAGTGAACACCTTGCCCCATCCTCACCCTTTTGCAATGTCTTCCCGTAAGTCTATGAGTTCAGATGAGAAAACCCGTACGCTGCTTCTGAATGCTAAAAAAACTCGGCCCCGTTTCAAATCATGCCCAATGGAGCGGCCAGGATTTGGTAACTGGGGACACCACAGATGACGTCGTAATGCCACCTCAGTTTACCCAAGTGGTGGCACTCGGATTTTAAATGTGGGGGCAAGTGGATTGCAACAGAAAATGTAGGGGGGCAAAAAAAAAAAAAAAAACTGCGCGAAGCGTGAGAGCTCTGGTGGGGGTCCAGGGGGCGAAGCAAACGGAACCTCTGAGGTTTTATCATATCTACGGGTGAAAAATTAAGTCTCAGGGTAGGCATATTTTGGTTGATAATGCACCATCCAGTGAAAAGATTCCAAATGATTTACCCAACTGGTGGGATCCATGGGCAAACCCCTGGTGGGGGTCCAGGGGCAACCCCCGGAAGCTCTGAGGTTTTAGCATATTTCTGAGTGAAAAAATTAGTTTTAGGATAGGTTCATTTTGGTTCATAATAATGCAAAGATTCCAACGATTTGAATGTTTAACGTTTAAGGCTACTACACTATACTTTCGGAGCTGAGTGGGGGCAAATGAGGGGGGAAGGTTCTGACTGGGGAAATGCCCCATCCCTCCCCCTTGGTGTCGCCACTGTTTTACCCCCCCCCCCAAGGCTGTGTAAATTGTACCTTTTTATGTGCCCTGCCATTGTATACAGCAGTGCGGAATCCTTCCTTTGTCACTACATAGGCTAAAGGTGCCTTCCTGGGGTGCCGGCACCACTGATCATGTCACCGCCTTTTATCAATCCATAACACTAGTATTTTTGTACGTAGCTGACACCTCCTGTATGCTATTGTTCACAATGTCGTCATGCTAACACCTTCAGGATTTTGAAGCCGTCTGACTGTCTGAAGGGCCTTCACGTAGGAATGGTTTTAACGGACGAAAAATCACTATCCAGCGGAACAAAGGTGTTTAGCTCACATTTTTCTCAGTTCCAACGCCAACCCTGATATGAGAAGCCAAGTACTAACTGTCAACTATGCAGGCTTTGGAAGTCAGGGCGATCTACATCAATGAATGCAACAGTACACAGTTACATGTACACGTAATCCTTTCATTCAAATGTATTTAGAGGCAAGAGCCAATAGATATGAAGCTCTTTTCGGAGGCAAACAGGGAAAATCAAAACTACGGTGCCTCATATTCTCAGTACTGTACCGTCTGTCCATCTCAGAAAACATTCAGGGGCAAAATGAAAAATCTAGCACGTCACTGGCAGATGTAGGCAGTTTTTGTAGTGACTGTCTCTTTGTATCCCAACAGTGCACTGATACTTGAGAAATTACCGCATACTGGGCCCATCCTTGTACAATCAGATAATGGTATCCTCCTCCGCATGGGTGAAGGGGAGTAAATATCGTTGATAAAGTCAGGGTCAATGATATAAGACAGAGTAGTAAAAACATAATTTGCAGAATTTTTTAGTCATTCATGGAATATGTATGAGGACAAGCCTCTTTGAAGGGAATACGGTAAATAAGCAAGTTTTGCAACAGTCGATTTAAGCGTCCAGACGCAATTAACATGCGAAACAGCTTAGCCAGGCGAGGATCCGGGGGGGGGGTCTTCCTCGGGCTCAGCCCCCCCCCTTTCCGCCACATCAACAATAACAAATGCGCGACAATTAGCATAATGTTAATCAAGGAGAATATTCAAGGGGGCTTTCAGTCCCCCCCCCCCTTTCGAAATGTCTGGATCCGCGCCTGTTAGCGGGCGTTCCTTCCTTCCCTTCCCTTTCGTTCCCTGCCCTTCCGTTCCATGCCCTGCCTTACCCTGCCCTGTCCTTCCTTTCTTCAGCGAACTGACGCCTTCATAGTAAAGCAGAGGAAAATTATATAGTCAGGTTTACCATCTTTACAGGGTTTACATGCCACAAGAAATCACACCATTTATGTAGACCTCGTACTTAAAAAAAATCCAGAATTCTTGGCAAATCACGTTTTACACGTTTAGATGCGTACGTCTTCCAACATTACTTGGAAATGTCACCAGCTTTATTCAGCAGTTGAATGCTTAGGTATAACTAACACCAAAGGTTACATTCTAATAGTGACAATGGGGAGTATCGCCGCATCTCATTTTTTATTTCCCCGAAAAAGAAAACTGTAGTCACGTTTACAGACTAGGCAAAAGCTTGAGAAGCCGCTGATTGAAAAGTCGTCAGTGGCTATGGAGGTTTGCATTCTCAGGGGTGCGGGATTCAGTGTTGCCAGCCTATACTTCTTGGTAATATCTACATGATATATGAAGCCGCAGACAGATAATTAGGCACGCATATCAACTTTGACTCTGCAATATCTGATCGGAGAATTTTTCTCCCACTGTGATACGATGCACCAGCAGTGTTTAAGGCACGCTGGAGGATCTGAATCGGGATCATATAGATTTGCGCCGGACCAAGGCTCGACTCATCACTTTAGGGAAAACCATGAATTTTTAATTATCCCTCATCTCCTAATTGACAGCAGAACCCCACAGGCTAGATCCTCTCGATCTTTGAATTACATTAATCGCTCGGCAAATAAAGACTGTTAAAAGTATTACCTCTGTCCATGCACCATCCCCTTGTGGAACCATCTTCCACCAGAGCTCAAACCTGCCCCCTCCCCCCCCTCCCCCCAGTGTGCTTGCCTTCAAGCAGTGTTTGGTTTTCTTACAAAGTCCTTTGTTACAACTTGACCCCGGCAAACACATTCTGTACAGTATATACCATAAATATGATCACCTTACGAATACGAATAACACATCTGTTCTACACGAGCCTAGCCCTCGTAGCGAACGAAGTTTTTTCGTTCATTTTATCGCTGCGAAAAAACCAGGGGCGGCAATCACAGAGGCGCTACGCAAGCTAACACGAGCCTTGCCCGTTGGATGGGCGTTGTTTCCTTCCTAAACAACTGTTTGGGAAGAGAGCTTTGCTCCCTGGATTAGGGATATGAACTTGTGGTACTGAAGTATAATGTGACTATCAAGACGCTGGCAAACACATTCTGTACACTTTCTTGCAACCGTTCGAGAAATATCTCATCTTCAGTTTTGATTTAAGGGGAGGAAACTGAAGTCTAGAATTTTAAAACTAATCGTTACAGAAGTTACTTAATGGAAACCATTTATTTTTGTTCCTTCTTCTTATGGCTTTTACCATAACTGATATATAAAATGATGAATTGATTTTGCAAAGGCTGGATGAAAATATATCATGTGACGTCATAAAGGTGAAATCAAAATACATATTTTTGTTTCCTTAAAACTTAAAGGGCCGAGATGACTTTGAAAGATGCATGTTTCTGTAATGCTTTTTTCTCTGTAACAAGCTGGCATGAAGTCATCTCATTGACAAGCGTAGGGTAGACATATTAGAGTGGGAGAAGTCGGTCCTAAACTTTGATCTTATTCACAAAGAATCCGACATGAAGTTTGCCCTGAAATTGCCATTTTTGTCCCTAAAATCGACATTTTTGTAAGGGTGATGGGAGTCTCAAACGTCTGATGTGATCTCATTTTATTGCGATGTGAACAAAGAGCTGTTATGCTCGTAGAAAAGTGTCGCTACTGTAACAATATTACATAAATACTATTTAGTTCCTCCTTAAGAACCTAATGATTCCCGGGTAATATGGATCATGCAGTGTCTGTTCAGAGAAATGTTCTCCCTCCATCTGATAAAACCTAGGTGCTTACTGCTCTTCTTCGAAACTGTTTACTCCTCCACTGAGAGTCCTCTGGCTTGGTGTCGTCTGAACGCTAAATGTTCCCCACCCTTCACTTAGTCTACTTTGGGTATTTGTGAATCTCAGGAAGGACACAAATTTTAGATTAAATGCAAAATCTAGTAGCTGTTTAAGCAGACAGAGACAAAAAGTGAGGACTATTTCAGCCGAGCAGCCGAGACAGACTTCCAAAGTCTAAAGGCAGTCAAAATGCCTTTAATCCGTTTTGTTTACACTTTTTTGTAACAGGTTGGCACGTCAAGACTAGTTATTCTATTGCCATAAATGGCAAGACTTAGGAACTGCTATGCTCTGAGAAAGTTGATGCTTCATTGCATTATTATATTTTGGTTTCCATTTAAGAACTGCAAGATTCCCAGGTATTAAAAATGTCACTAATCAGATAATGCGGTTTTTAAATTAAGCATGCCCAAGTTTTAGTCGAAGTTTTAGTCGACAAATTGCCCGATATTGTCACTGACGAAAAGCCCTTTGCACAGATTAACCTGCATAGCTGGCTGCGCAGTCTATTATCTCTGCCTCAGTGGGATAACTTTTTGAAGCGAGGAATGAGTAAACTATACCTCTGCTTCATAGGCGTAGGAGTCGGGGGGCTGGGGGCTGCAGTCCCCCCAACCAAAATTTTTTGTGAAAATTCGGGCAAAATGCTGAGAATTTTTCGGGCACCTACTGAAAGAAAAATAATGCAATGATGTAGCTAAAGGGTATTAGAAATTTAAAAAAACTTCCTTGGTGATTAATATAAAGTTCTAATTTGAATTGCACCATCACCTTTATATTCCGTATTAGTTCACCCAGTGTGTTTTTAAATGGTTGAACTTATATTATGATTATCAGTGGTGTATTTGAGGGGCCATTGGGCCATGCCCCACCCTCACTGATGCTGATTTTTTTCTACCTAAAATACGTAAATTGTTTTCAAAGGGAAGCATATGTGACACCAGATTACATGTAAGGACACCTAATTTTTCAAATATTTTCAAAGGGGAGGGGAACCACCTCCCCTTAGACACCTCCCCACGCCGGCGATCACCGATTTCGGCCACAATTAAACCAATAAAGAAGGTAGTAACACGGCAAATTATTGTATGTAATTGACATGCGGTGTGATAGCCGATGCATGCCTATATGATATGTACATTAACATGTCGAACGTACGTGGAGCCGGAGGAAATTTGGGGTTACATTTTTCGGGCAAGTCGTTCCAGCCCCCCCCCATCCCCCCCTCCCCCATCAACTTGGGCTCCTACGCCTATGCTCTGCTTATAGGCGTCGACAGTAGGGGGACATTCCCCCTAAAAATGGGAGGATATCATGCATGTCGTTCCCCCCTTTATCCGGAACTTTCATAAATAGTCAGCATGTGTTTATATCCTTAGCTTACAATAGTTGATGCAATGAATTTACTCGAAAATCACAAAGGTGTGCGGATCGTCTTTTAGTACCGCACGAACATTAGAAGCCGACCGAGCAGGCAAGCATTGCGTGGAGCTCGACGGTACAAGCTAGCTGAAATAAAGGTTACCTGAATAGCTATCTACATGAGCAATTGCGTACAAGGCGGACACGCTTCGACAGTTCTGATCTAACAAAAAAAGTTAATTTTAAGGTTGAAAGTGAAAACCATGTAGTCTAAAGATTATTGAGTAAATGTGGGTGGCAGTGGCTAAGACTCAGGGGCGGACTGAGCAGTCGGGCAATCGGGCACTGCCCGGGGGCCTACACAGATAGGGGGCCCACACTGTTATTCGGAAATTTTAATGACAATCGGAAAATTCGGAAATCCAGGGAAATAACAAATTGGAGAAAACTTTTATGTTTTGTTCATTAATATAATAGAATAAGTGGTAAAATACTTGCAATTATTAAAAGTTTAAAAGTTGTTACTTGTTAGCGTTTTAATGTATATATACTGTTAGTAATATGCATGTATAATAAATGTGTATTATGTTTTATTTAAATCATATTATTATAATAATTGTATTTAAACATAACATGATCTGTTCACTTTAATTAAACATTACACTTTTTCTAGAAGTGAGCTTTGTTAATGTGAAGACTGGTATTGAGTTGGTAACATATGTGGGATATATTGGTTGTGGCCATTATAAGTAGTGTCGGTGAGGGAAAGTTGATTCAGGTTGGGAAGGAAGAGGGCCCCCGTACCCATTTTCCCCGGGGGCCCAGTTCATTGTCAGTCCGCCCCTGCTAAGACTGTATGTTTGGGGTAAATCTACGGGTGGAACTAGGATCCTTACTACTGATACATTGCAATCTCTCTTCTCAGTTTTGCAGAAAGTGCAATTGACAAACGAGTTGCTTGAAAACTGTAACTCAGAATTTAAAAACAAAAGTTTCTCTCGGAAATGAAAGAAATCTTGATAAAGCGTGGGCTAAAAGTGAGTGTATATGGTAAAAATGTCTCAAATTACACGATTGCAACAGGGCATCTATAAACTAAACTTTTTCCAGCCCTTTAGAGGTCCCGGACCCGACGCATCTAAGGCCACGAGCCAGTTCTTTGCTCAGCTTCATGAAGAGTTACGCGCGTCAATCTTAAATTTGATTTCAATATAGGACTGCATGTTGCATGAAAGACCAAAGTTAAGATCAAGAGTAACTCTTTATGAAACCGGGTCATGTCCGTCAGTTGAGAAGCTGCTGACGCTCTTGTCTATATACTGCTTTAAGTTTTAAAGGAATCCTGTCTATTAATGTAATATATGCCTACTGAGTCTAATGAGCTATTTAAAGATTGGGGGATTGCTTTGTATAGGCTGCGTCAGTATTAATGAAATGAGGTAACCGTTTTGCAGTTAAACGTATTTGCTTATTGATTGATTGATTAATTGATTGATTGATTGATTGATTGGTATTTATTCAGTCAATCGTAAAAATGCAATAGAAATGGGTTGAAAACAAGAGCTCATAAATCAGATACAAACAGTTAAACATTACCTAAGCCCTAAAACGGGTACATATATAAAAAGTGAGGAAATGAACACTTAAATAAGAAGACACAGTAGTACCAAGAAAAATACAACAGTTGCGAATAAGAAGTTAAGACATAATGCGTAAAAATGTAAAAAAATAAAAAGGTGAATAAAATAGGTAACTAAAAAGTGAAAAGCATGAAAAGAAAACAAATAACCACAGACCTAGAACATAAAGTCAGAAAAATAATAAAAAATTAAACATTTATCAAACACAGTAGTTAATTTAAAAGTAATCAACGGTTATGATGAGCATTAAATATCTTAACAGCAGAAGGATAAAAGCTGTCGGTCAACCTCTTAGAGCCCATAAAACAACGAAATCTTTTTTCCAGAAGGCAGTAACTTAAAATAATTAATTGCTGGATGGGAATAATCGTTTGTTATATTAGAAACACGTTTCAATGTCCTCTCTTGGTGAAGAGAATGAAGGGATGGCAGACCAGTACCAATAATGCCCTCAGCAGTTTTTAATGTTGTGCCCCCTCCCCCCAACGAGCTAGATAATTTGCTGCACGCCTTACAGAATATATATGTGAAAAGGATGTAGGTCTACATATTCGATACCTGCTGCTGCTTCACTGGAATTGATATGGTCGTACCCCGTTCCCGATGTCCATCCGTCAGTGGGTGACACCAGGATTTAAAAATTAGAGGGTAAGGGAAAGAAGTTAAAATAAAGAGCAGCAATAGCGTTTTAGGTGCAGAAGTGTTTTTTGCGCTTGGAATGACTGCAAGGGGAAGGGATCTTGAGGGAGAGACTGTAGTGCCCCTTTGAACCCCCTCTACAAAAGCCCGGCCCTCTCAGACTTGCCTTAGGGGCAGGGAACTGTGCCTTTCCTGTGACGCATTAGATGGAGTGGGGAGGGGAAGAACCTCATCATGAAGAAAAACTGGGAATGTGAATTACACACAGTCTCATGAACACACAGGTGCGCAACTGGAAAGAAAACCTGAGCAGTTTAGACTTAAAGGTGTATGACCTTAACATCATGTCAGTTACATTTGCAAACTACCGTCAAGGAGATGCAGTTCGGTAATAACAGGGACAGATTTATTTTTCATTAAGGAAAAACCGCGAATGTCGCATTTTTCAGTGGTAGCTTCAAACAATAGACCTATAATGAAGCTATTAATTTGAACAATAAAAATGTGATGGCGTCTATAATGGCGTAATCATTTCATTTTTTTCTCTCCTCAACTGGCGACATATCCTATCAAATCATCTGCAACTACATATCAGGCTTTTTCATATTTTTACTAATACGAGGCTCATGCGGTGAACCACCGAATCAAATTGTTCGAACATAAAATGGAAATTACCAAAGAGAAGGGCTCATTAACCCGTGTCTGAGACGGAATTCCTACTTTATAATTACGATTTCTAGGAATTATTTTGAATTTCAGTAAAACATAACTCCAGAGGTATGAAGAATGCAGGTATTTTCTGGGCCACATGACTTTATGTGAACTGGTATTTGATTGCACCCAGCATATTCATTAACATGGGCATAGAATATTTCACACAATGTCACTGTGCTATTAATTCTATGCTGGATTTAATGTTTTTAAGTCGTAAGGAGGGAGTTTTCGGTATTTCTCGGGTGTTTTTACTCTGTTACGCAGGCAGGGTGGCACCAGAATTTCCGTGCAGGGGGCAGGCTCCCCGACGCGGGGGAGCGACCCGAAGCTCCGTCGTCGGCGGAGGCCCGAGGGGAGAGAGTTGCGTGAGGAGGGTGTTTGAAGAAAACTTTTGTTTTCTACCATTTTCCACTGCAGGGAATGGTTTGCACAATATCCGTATTTACTTGAAGTGGCGAGTTACGTGTTGATATAGTGGTTTTTGCCAGGAATCTGAACTATGAAATTAGAAAGCGTGCGAAAATTTTGGGTATGTCTACACAAACAAGAATCTGTATTCATTTGGAGCAAAAATAAATTGAACTGTCTAGACGGTTGGGTCCTATCAGGGATAATATACATTGTACCGAATCCACCCCGTCTGCCCAATGAAATAGTCAAACTTCCATCTGCGCTTACCGGTACCGCACGACAGCCACCAGAGAACATAAGCTAGCCGGCTAGGCTATGCGATATGGAATGAAATTGAAATTCCCGACCTTTACATATAACTGTACTGTTCTATAACACGTTACTTGGTAAGGTGCAACGGGCTTGTACTATTTAGCTGTATGGAACGGGAAGCCAGAGGAAACTGAAACAAACCTGCAGCGCGCGAAGCGCGCAGAAAATTTTAGGTTGCTATGAAAGAAGTTGCCCTCTTGAAAGCAAACACTGGTAAATCGTCGGGGCGACAGGTCGCTGTCGGGGACTTCATACTTTATCGTACCGACTCAGGCCCGACGAAATTGGAAAAATTCCCAGACCGGGGAAAGTCTACCCCGATGAGGTGCTACCCCTTCCCCCCCCCCCCCACACACACATCTGGCGCCACCCCTATACGAAGGACAAAGTTGATCAACACCGTGGAGCATGGAATAGCTGTTGCTGGCGTCCAGTACCTAGGATAAGCATGCAATCTCTATCTAGTAGTAGAGAGAGACCGCATAGGCCACGTATGCAAAAGAAGCATGTAATCACTGTGTAATATCCTATCCCAATCCCGAAACGAAATTAGTTTACAACTCTGTTTCAGAATAAACTCATGACTCAAGAAGTGCGTAGATCACCCAAACCGGAACCGAACCGCGACCAACCGAAATCAGTTTTGGGTGGTCACGGTGAACTCGCACCGGCGGGTGTGTGGTCTGACCTGTCATGAGACCAACGCCATTTTGATCTCAGATGGTTTGCCCGTTGTAGACAAAACTGAAAAAAGCATCGCTTCAATTGGTGTAAATTTTAATGCATTATACCAAGGCACAATTACCACGGTCCCGTACCTTAATCCCACAAGTTGGAGGTTCTAGTGCCTGTGTACCGTTGTAAGATGTGTCAGACTGTAAGGGGTTCATATGAATTTTGCCTTTATTTTCCTGTATTTTATGATTTTTTCCATATAAATTTCATTGAGAAAAATCCTATCAACTATACATATTTTCCCGTTGTAAGATTTCTTCAGTTTTGTATTGGGCGATCTCACGCGAAAACTTCCTTGGTTTGGGTGGTTTGCACTACCCCAAAAGAGACGCCGGTCTATGGCCCTTGTACGAAGTTTCGTGGTTTCGGGTGGTCTCGATTACCTTCATACCTACTTTTGGGTGGTTTAGACATCACAAATCAGACGAACCCACCATTTATTCATGACCTACCCGAGTTCACATGACTATACAAGATCGCATATAGTATAGGCTCACCTAAAAACCGTTCCCTTTTCTTGTAAGCCACCAGTGCCGGGCATTTCGCAATCCGGTTCATTAAACAGGCAACTTACAGATCGGCTCAATTGCCTAAAGAGGCATACAAAACCTAACTTTTCATGTAGACTGTTCTGGAATAACTTGCATTGATGGTGCATTCCAGAGACTGATCCAGGATTTTTTTTAAAGGATTTCATACTCGAAAAGGTGCTATCATCTCAGGCACAAAGCATTGACTTTTATCATGCGGAGCTTTTAGGTTGCAATGACCGTATGCTTTGTGCCAGTTTCGTTGGCGCTAGTTTTGCCTGAGGGCGATGCCAGTGTCCAGAGAATCGCCAGGGATTGGGGGACCACGGGGCAAAGCCCCTTGAAACTGGAACATTTTCAAGTCACGGAAAGTTAGAATGGAGCATTTTGAACAGGGAGGTGCACTCTAAAAGCAAAAGAGTGAAATTCACTCCAAAATGAGTGTGCTGAGGGACCTCTCCTAGTAAGAGTGAAAATTCACCCTGAGTGGAGTGAAAATTCACTCCAAACAGAGCGATACTTCACACACATGGAATTAAATATCGCTCTATTTGGAGTGAATTTTCACTCCACTCAGGGTGAATTTTCACTCTTACTAGGAGTGGTCCCTCAGCACACTCATTTTGGAGTGAATTTCACTCTTTTGCTTTTAGAGTGTGGTATTAGCCAATTAGCTAATACCTCCTCCCTGTTTTGACAGGGAGGAGGTATTTTTTTGGATAACTTTTGGATTAACGATCTTGAAGTGGCATTGGATGCGCACTAAACAGACCATAAATATATCAGTTTGAGAAACGTTTAATAAAATAATCTACACCTAGGCTCGGTCGATTTGACGATGTAGTCTCAGGAGCTTGTGGGATTAGGAAGTATAGATGATACCAGGGGTTTAATGAGGACCATTCAGAGGAACAATGGTTCCACTCAAACTGATTTTACAGGAAGTTACAACAGGAAAGGAACACAGGCGTACTGTACACTGGTATATTGTTTACTGGTCTCAGCCGTTTTGCCCAAGAAAAAACTGTACGGTACTGCTGAGAAACTTGCCCTACCAGTGGCGCAAATCCCGGGACAAGGGGGGCCTCTGCCCTCGGTGGATAAGTGAGGGGGTGAAACCTTATAATTTGCCCCTGTCCCCAAAATGTTAATAACAATGCTCAAATATTTTCGGTAGTTGGTCATTTTTTAACAAAAATGCAGGATATATGGCGAATAGCTCTTTGCCTAATACCCCTAGAACATGGATGTTAATTTTTGTTGATAAAACTTATTTACCTTTTGACATTCTTTTGCTGACAACAAATACAGTTATACAACTGATTTCGTATTAGATGTCAATGGATCGAAGCCGGATGAAATTAATTTACATCAAAGGCTGATCCATTATGCATGGCTGACAATTTGGAGACCAGAGCACAAGCTAACAAAAACTATTCACGGAATATAGTCACGCTTACGGATAGTTGAAAGTGGAATATCTGTACTCTATGTATGTTCTTTACAAAAAAAAAAAAAACATTTAGAGTTGATTATCAATAAGCACGCCAATTTCTAGTCGTCTCGGATAACTATTGAACTTTGTCTCTGCTTTTTTACATTTAAAACACATCGCAGCTCTTGCAAACCTTTAATCAAATGAATCACAAACTTCGTGATATTAACTTCGTGCTCAAACTAGCCCTTTTTAAAAGTCTAAATGTACTTAAACCCAGGAGCATTACACTGGAAAATTTCCGTTCGAAACCGTTTTCGTGAGGAGTCTGAAATACTAAAACCCAGGAGCTTCCGGGGGCTTCCCAACTGGACCTCCACCGGGCCTTTGTTCCTGGACCCCACCAGGGGCCCTAAGGCGGGTCCCTGGACCCCACCCATTTTGGGCTTCGCGCTTCGCGCTCGCAGTGCACGCTAAGCGTGCACAGTATAATGTTCACGCGTACATCATTTGCATTTTGGCCCCTAACCTCAATCAGAGATTTGCGCCCCAGCTGAGCCCTGCCAATTTTTCAAAGCATCTGCTGGAGAAATAGATTGTGCCCGAACTCGGGGTGGGGTTCACCTATGCCTTTGGAGAAGACTGTAAGTCTGCGACAGGTGTGCGCCAACCGTTTCGAAAAATACTATTTTTTAATAAATTATAGAAAGGTTATATTTCAGTTTACATTGCAAACGTTTCTCCCTTTTAATTTTTCTCATCTGCTTTCGATTATGTTTCAGTATTTCAGTGACTTCGGGCAGATTTCTAGGGGCATATCTATATCATGTGTACCTGATATATTCGGGGAAAGCTAATAGAAGCCGTTAGGCAGGGGACCATGACCCCCGTCGGAGAAGCATGGGCTCCACCCCAGTCCCTGTCCAGGAAAAGTTTCCAGTTTCACGGTGGAGCCTCAATGAGTACGGTACGATAGTTTAAACCTAGAAGGCGACTATTTGCCCCGTTAGTTTACTTGATTTTGCTCTCAAGGAGGGCAAATTCTTCAATAAATACCCATTATATTAATATTTTTGCTATCAAAGCCCATAATTTTCAAAAATAATTACTAAAACCGAAAATTTTCAAAGTTTCTTCAATAGAAACCAAATTCTCAAAGTTCCTTCATGAAACCCCAAAAATTTCGGCATGTCGAAAATTGCGCTCGCCATCCTGCAGGCATACCGTTGCCTTTTTCGGGGCTTTGGGTTCTTGGCCTCCCTTTGGGTAGCTTGCCCCCCCCCCCCCGTTGGGCAAGTCCTGGCGCTATCCCCGTCATTGGGGAACTCACATGTAAATTAATGGCGGAACTCGTGCGATGTGTTTTCTTTGTTATGCACATGCAAAACAGGGGCCTGCTGCTGGCGAAATGGGCCTAATTGGGTGGTCCTTGCAAAGGGGTTACCCGTAAGTTACTAGGCCTGTGTTAACAGGCCCTGACAGGTGGTTGATGAAGTGAAAAGAGGACGATATCAGGATGATGTGCCCAGTGAGGAAACTATTGAAGGGGTCTGGATAGAGCCTTTTTATAGGAACCCTAGGTCTGAACAAGTTCAAGCACACCCCCCCCCCCCCGAAAAAGGCGCAGGCTACGGTTAACGTCAAGTGGTGCAATGATAACGTATTACTTATGTAATTGTAAGGCCGGGTAAAATTTGTAGATTTCCGCCAGGGAGTGGAAGGATGTTTGGCTTATATTAAATATTTCCTAAATCGCCTGAAATGATCTTCCCCAGGCTCTACAAAGTTGTAGATACCATAGGAGGGTGTGTGGTAAAGAGCTAAGGAAGGGTGCCAGTAGGTCATTCGAGTTTGTCAGGGACTTCTCCTTACTATATATAGCTCCGCCCTAAAACATCGGGAGGTTGCAGTTCTCAGTGCGTACACTGCCTTATCGATTGCCGATCTAGACTATGGGCCTTCCTTCAGCCTATAGAAGGCTGGTCAACCGTTCAAGCGACGCAAGTTCTGCACTATTAAAGCATATACAGCTTGCTTAGTGTGTAGCACGGTCACCAGGTAATCAGTGAAACACGTAGTAAGCTTGCCAGGGACTTACTGCGAGTAAGTGGGGATTACAAAGTATAAATAGGAGGTAAGGAGGGGCGAAGTAGATTTGTAAAAGCCATGAATGTGTGATGAAAAATTATGTTTCAATGTTGTACAGAACCAGGCGGCGAGACTTGTTGCATATTGCTCTAATGAAAGCTCAATTACGTCAGGTTTGCTGTCTCTTCCATTGTCACGGGAGCCGAGTAATACGCATGACATTATGTGACATAACTTTAATATGAACTTATAGTACTAATACTTAATCTTCTTTGATATATTTACAATCTTGGTTCTTCTCCGCGCGTTCAGCGCACCTAGTCACCCCCTCCCTCTCCCCCCTCGTCCGTCACGGTCGCGCAATTTTTGAGAGCGGAAACGGCGATCTAGGGCCCAAAATACACAGGGGGATGGCCGATGCGCCCTGCCAGTATTTAAAATTGCCCCCAGAAAGATGTTGAGGGCGAAAAATGCCATTTGTGTAGAGAAAACTGCCCTCCGGTTCACATTCTAACTAATTGTCAATTGAAACAATAAACACAGCCCCTGTGGAATCGCAAACAGCCAAGTTAACAGGTTTTTTTTTAGGGACGATTGCTTTCAAAACATTTGATTGCATACAGCCGAGTAATCATCCTTCGCTGTTTAATCGTTCATAAAATTTCCTCATCATTTCATAACTTGCATTGGATGAATGAACAGTCGCCATATCGTAGGGTTCAACTCACGAGGATATTGCAAAAGCATGATGCATACAGATGTGTGCGACTTCACAACCGCCCACGTGTCTAGCTAGCGAAATATTTAACTCAGATAACTTAAAGAAAAAGCAAAACCCTGGATTCCGAAAATACTACAGAGATTCAGTTTTACAATCGATGTCACTTCTTGTATTAGCCCATTTTTTATTTGTTTTTCCCTTTTTTGTACTTTATGAAGGAAAATTACGCCTTTGTGGTGGAAAGTGTGGACTGGAGCACGGTTACCCTCCCTCTTTTTATCAACATAACTGCAGCCTTAAAAGTTAAAACAAAGAGAAATAAATGTGGCTCTTGAAGGGAAAATGAACTCTCCACAAATTGAATTAGTTATACCCTGTTATCGTATGCCATAAATGGCTATTTTAAGTCATGTGACAATATTTTCATACTTGAATTGTGTAATTCATGAAAAAAAACTCGTTGGTTAACCATTTCAGATGCAATATTACAATAATGTTCTTAAATATCTGATAAGATTCTTGTAAGACATTGGAGAGAAGATTTGTAAGATTAAGCCCATGTGTCAAAGAAAGTCTGGGGCGATTGCTTCTTCCCTTAAAGGGGACATGGTATCACTGCAAGCCAGAAGTTGTTGACAACTCTCTGCCCAAACATATATAGGAAGAGCCCTAGAGTTTTACATACAGTTGATAACTGCACTTTGATTGGCATTCATTCAAACAATACAGTTCCAATCTGACTGGTCAACAATGACTTTGTACAGTCAGTTGTGTTCCCAGTTAAACAATTTAAACTCAGTGCAGGCTTCTGTGGCTCTGTCTTGGAGTTGTACTAGACAGGTGGTTTGGTTTAAATTGGAGGAGGGGCTAGAAGTAAACTTAGTAAGAAGAATTGCTACTGTATGGGGTTAGATTTGAGAGCCTTTAATCAGAGCAAGAGAGGTTAGTTCCGGTTTCCGTGTCAGAGGAATGAAACGAAGATCAGGAGGCTCGCGGGAACCAAGGGATGATAAAAGAGCGCATTCGTGAGATGTGTGTTTGGGAGGTGGGTGGGGGTACGTAAGTCTGTATGCTGTTGGGGCAATTTCCCTGACCAGAACTTTTTCGGAAAGCCGTCCCGTTTTTTTCAGGCGCGGGGAGCGGCCTCGTGACCAAAAAGAAACTCAACTTTACAAAAGGAACAAAACATGTATCCTGTTAGGAAGGTTTGAAACATGATCGCTTGCCCGAAAGTACTTTGATTCTTGCACAAATTGTTGCCGATTGTCGCCAAATTATTCCCGATTCTTTCCTGACTCTTCAATGGCTCTTGCCTGGAATATTTTGACGCAAAATGAAAATGTGATGGTTGAGAAAAACTTTAGAAAAACATTACCTTTTTTCATAGTTTAGTTTGGGTGATGTGTACTACTGTTGGCATAATATGCCAACAGTAATATGCCAACAGTATTTGTTTGAAGAACATTACACCCTTGTGTGTGAAAAACCTCTCCGACATACCGTGTTTACTCTTAACGCCCTGGGGTGAAAATTTCCCCCTCCCCGGGGAGATTTATTAGGGTTGAAATGTCAAGTCAGATTCTTTCTATACACTACACGTCACCATATACACTGAACATACATGCACCGCAAACCTCATTTATATCACAAGATTGATTACTTACAACTTAAAACTAAGATTGCATGCTTCCATTGTTCAGAGCAACGGCGGCGATCTGTTCTCAATATTGGGGGTGGGGTAGGGGTTGGGGTAATATTGGGGTGAGGGCATGTACCCATTTTTCAAATAATTTATTTTTACTTAATTTAAAATCAAAGTCAATGGGTCATTTCTCAAATATGGGGGGACATGTCCCCCTGCCCCCCCCCGGGATGACCGCCCATGGTTCAGAGGAATAAAGGTATACTACTAACAGCTATGCATGTTTTTTGCATGTGACGATTATGTCATGCAAAACACTATTCTTTTGTTTAAATCAAATCCCTAAACATTTGTATTTTTGGATGAGAAAAAATTTTGGAAGCAAAATTCCCCTAACCCGCAGCATCCTATTAATTCTCCGGTGGTTGGTGAGGGCAGTGTGCACATGCCAAAAAAAATCTTGTACACTTCAGCTGAGTAATTACGGTCGGGTACCCGTCGGCAGGTTGGGTAATGAAGTATGAATTTTCTACGCAGTGAAAACGTAAGTTGGTTTATTGAGTATATATGAAAAATTTATGGGGGGGGGGGGGGTAAAAATTTACGGAGGAGGGGCGTTAATTAGAGAGGGGCTTTTAATAGGGTAAATACGATGTATGTAAAGCTGTTGGACTAAGTAATAGTACAAATTTGCTGCATAGAACCCTTTTAATTGTACACAAATTTTGCACTGGGGATGTATAGCCACCCTGTACCCTTAGATGTATCCTGCAGGAGCCCTAGACCCATTAATTTTATCATTTTGTATGGTCCTTTTTATGTCAAAATCTTGGATAAAGCCTCAAAAGCCTGGCCAAAAAATTTTGCACACCTCTGTAAAATTTGGCACGTTTACATAAGCTTATGGATATGGGATATGGCAGATGACAATGTACAAAGAATGTGACGAGGAAGGCATGGACAGGTCGCAATTGCCTCATGATATCCCCATCCATCAACACTTAGACATAAATAACTTTTGTGTACATAGGATTTGAATTGCCTGGTGCATAAAGGAAGCCACTTGAGTTTAATAGACCCAATTGACATTTTAATTAAACATGAGGGGACTGAATATGTCCTGTATGGAAACAGTTTACTTCTTCCTTGTCAGTATCTGAAAATCTTGTACAAGTACAACTGAGAAGGATAAATTGGGTAGGGTTAAAGACAAAGGCTCCTTAAGTACATTTGACATTTGGGGTCAACAATGGCCAACCTGAATTCACTGTTGGTGAATGGACTTTGACATGTGCTGTGCTGTCAGATCCTCCCTCACACTACTTTGTGTGTGCCATGCCATGCATAGGCATAGGAAGCTTTTCGAGACTGGGGGGAGGGGGGCTGAACCTTGTTTTGGATCGCTGTCCTGGGAGAGGGGTCTAAGGGGAGGGGGTGCCCCCTCCCCTTTGGCAAATTTTTGGGTATTTGAGGGTCTTCAGATGCAATTTGGTGCAACATTTTGGACAAAATTTAAGGAAAATTACTGCAAATTTTTGACATTTCTTACAGAAAAGACAAATAAGGGGTTTTTGCCCTTGGATTGGGAGGGGCAGAAGCATACTTCATCCCCCCACATTTTTGACTGGGGGGTAAAGTCCCTCAGCCCCCTCCACAGGTTCCTACACCTATGGGGGTAATTGAGGGATGAAGTTGATTAAAGTGGACCTAAAGTCTAAAAATTCAAAAATATATATTTTAGAGGTTACAAAATTAATCTTATTGGTCCAACTCCCATTGTCATAGCTTATTCCATTGCTGAGATATTAAATGTTAAAATTTATTCACTTAAATCCAAACAGTTCATTGCGCAATAATTTTTGACATTCTTGTTGTACAACTCACATTAAATGCTTTGTTTTCTTTTAAAATTAAAAATGTTTATATGACCTTGACGGCTCCCTGTTTTCTTGCATGACATGCTGTACAGAGAGGGCTTATATAGTCAAGTCACCCCAAAGCAGTAAGAACGCGATCACATTTTGGCACAAGGTTCGGTGGCTTTCAGAAAAACAAAGAAATACAAAGATTGTAATTTGAGTAGTACAACAATGACATCACAAATAATTGCGCAATCTACCTTTTTAAATCGAGTGAATAAACTTCAACATTTTATATCTCAGCTTAAGAAAGTCCTGTGAAGATGGGAATTGGACCATTGGAATTCAGTTTTCATGCTCTGTAATATATATTTTTGAATTTTCAGACTTTAGGTACACTTTAAGTCAACTAGTATTGAAATCATAATCATTGTGATGGTATAAGCTTCACACAAGACTGGTATACTGAAATATGTGTTAGTTTGGAAATGATGTCATTAAGACACGTTTGATTTCTGGTTCATTTTCTCTTCATGGGCACATGCCTTTAAAGCTGATTGTCCATAACCTTACACTCAGCTCACAGTACATTATTCACTGACATCACTGCAACCCCCCACTAGACAGACAGGCAACCCCCCCCCCCAGACAGACAGGGAGAGATATGACTATCCAAGTCTTTTTGGACTACTTCAACTGTCCATCCAAGTGTAAATAAATGCTAATATAAGTATACAGGCTGCTTATTCTGGGAGGCTGAGCCATCCTTGCTAATGAAAAACCTGAATTACTGAAGAAAATTGGCCCAGTTTTCCAAAACCTCTGCCACAAACATAGGTTTGGCTCTTAACTGGGGGGTGGGGGTGGGGGCTACATATCCTCCCAGCTTATATGCCTATGCATGTCACTGGCCCCCTCCTCCTCAGATGGTCAGACATGTTTTCATTTTAAACACAGTGTAGTAGTTCCAAAAATGTTTAAAAATACAGTATCTCTTGTATTTTCCATACTCATTGAGCCATATGCAGAGATTTATATTTTAGCATACCACTTTTTTTTTTTTTTTTTTTTGGGGGGGGGGGGGAGTTAATAAACAAAAGAAACAAAGGCTTCATGCAAACTTGCCATACTACAAATGAAAACATAGAACAATGAGCAGGACATGAAAAATAACAAAAGAGACACAAACATTCCACAAGAACCACAATCTTCTGTTTAATCTTCTTGTGCATACAAACCAATGGCCATCATCTCAAAAGCGCATGCTAACAACGTCACATCAAACACAAGCACACACACATTATATTAACAGTGAATAAGAATTCTATCTTACTATTGCTAACACTATTGCAAAACACTCAAAGAATCTGTCTCAATTTCAATCGATATGAAAAAAGAAGAAAAAATTTAAAAAGAGGATTTACACACACACACAAAAAAAAAAAAAATTAAAGAAATAAAAAAATAAAACATTGAAATCACTGCAGAATACCTCTGCACTGGACTACATCCCACATAACGACATTTCTCAAGATACGATTTAATGTAAGAGAAATTTCATCACATACTTGTCTAAGACTGATAATTTTTAGTAAATTCTAGGCAATATACACACAACCAAATTGCATTGTTAAACATTTCATTATGGGATAAAAAAAAACAAGAAAAATAAAAAAAAATTGAAAAAAAATAAAAAAAAAAATTACAAGAGTAGGCACTTTTAACTGGGATTGTGACATTATTGAACTATGGCACTATGACATGGAGCTAGTACCTATACATCAAGTATGCAGTAAGTTTATGACCTCTATGGTACCAAAGGTCACCTCAAAGGTTCAAATAGACCCTTTTCCAAATTGCAGTTACAAAGGATTGTGGGACAGAGTTTTAGTGCACATCGTTTTTGTCAATGGCATTTTACTGTGGCTAAAAACGACGCATACTAAACTCTATCCCATAATCCTTTGTAATTGCTATATGGTCATCAAACTCATAACACACTGGTGCAAACATTTTCAGAAAGTATATGTAACTGTTACTCATGCATATTACATGAAAGTGTCCAACAGTGGCATTAATGACTAGAAGATAGGCAAGGGCTTGGGGATTCCATGCAAATACCCACCCACCACAAATATTTATTAGCCCTACTTCTCCCACCCCCACTCATACTCTCTGGTAGCCCCAATATTTGTACCTCTTTGCTGCCTAGAAACACCACTGCTGGACACTGCTGCAACTGTTTAAATGCACATGCAATACAGTACACAGAATACAGAACAATTTTTACACTTGCCATAAAAAGAAAATATTCACAAAAAGTTTTCAAAAAAAAAGATAACAAAGAAAATGCAAATTGAAAAAGAAAAGAGAGAAAAGATGAAAGGACAGAGAAAGAATTGGAATCAAAATACGATAATAGTTTTATGCTCTTCTTTGAGCTTACTTGCTAAGCAAAGTAAAAATAGGGCAATAAAAACTAAGTCACTGAATCATGCTGTTTACCCTGTCAACACTAAACAAAGACAAGTTTTAAAATTTCAGCTACATACTAAAATCAGACAAAACTGCATTTAAAGGATTTAAGTGTACCGTGCCCAGGCTCACTGAGCACATTTCTAGGACAACAGGAGTCCAAAAAAGTGCATGATATCAACCCCTGTAATAAAAAATTATACTAATAATAAAAAAAAATTAAAAAAGAGACTGCAGAAAAGGTTTGAGGAAGAGACTTTCTTTTATTATTCTATTCTAAGTTCCATAGTTTCTATTAATAACACTTTTTGTTGATGTGTAATATGGAAGTTTAATAATTTTTTTCTGTGGTGAAAGCTTAAATACAAATGGTGATGTTTTCTACTTGGCACACCCTCAGGCCAGATCTACAACCATGCAATGGCTTAATGATGCAAAGAAGCAAAGAAACTTCCAAGTAGAAATTTATTCAAGATTTCTGGACGACAAAGAATAATCCTTTTGACTAGCACTTACTCAAGTGCCTCTATTCTTCTCGAGCATTTAATGATACTATCTCCATGGCAACACACCTGTGTAATGATCAACTTTGAACTAAAATTAAAAATATTCTGCCGTATTAATCTCTCTCACAGCTAAAGAAAAAGAGAGAGAGGAAAAAAAATGAAAAAGCTTTTTTGCAAAAGATATCCATGATCCAAAGATATCCAAATATGTTCAAATTTTTTCATCTTTTACAAAACAGAAGCTTCATTGTTATCATTTGAAAAGCAAAAAGGACAAAAGACGCTGCCAACTGGGCATTCACAATGATACACTGCAAAAGTTGTTATTCTTGCCGAATCTAAAACAAATTTCTGCTAGTTTCATTTGTAATCTTGAAATAAGCTCTTCCAATGCAAATAGCTCTGAGGACATTTTGAATTTCTAACCTTACATGGCAGTGAATAATATTTCGGCCAAACCTCCACCAAATTGCTTTGCTTTTCGTGTCATTTTAATAAACCAACTTGAAAATCTAATCTGACGTCACTAAAAGTCATATACACAAATGCCCTCAGAGCTGTCTTTGGTGTATGTATAAGCCAGCTTAAAAGTGGCACCAGCCACACATACATACTTAAGAGCTCTGCTGGTCTTATAAGCCAGTTTCTAATATTATTAACACAGGGTGCAAAGTACATGGTGAATCTAAAAAAGGAACTCTCTTAGTTTTCTATATGGAAAAAAAAAAAAAAAAACATCAAATCTGAATTTTATTAAAATAACACATTGCTCATCTTCATCGTCATCATCACCTTCATTCTTGGTTACTTTTTTTATCTTATAAAGACCTCTTCACAACTGTGAGATTCTCCTCACTCATTACTGCTTGCGTCAATTTTATACAAAGACTACACAAGAGGTAAATGCTACCTACCTCCACAAATTTTAGTTAAAACTTTCAAAAAAGATTGAGAAAAGTAGTCGTTTCACCTTCCATCCAAAAATTGTGAATCTCTATCCCAACACATCCCACAAACCAGTGTATCATAACAATAGAAAATTAAGTGCAGTATAAAATATTATTTATACTTGTTGCTGGAAAGAGTCACCTGCCAAACAAATCTGCCTCCCTCTACAACAACGGTAAAAGGTTATTAAATCAATTAAACTTTACCTTCGTTTCTTTCATTTTCTCAATTTCATAAACTAAAACCGACACTTATCGGCCTATTAAGTTTCACATATAAACTAGAGTCTATCAAAAAAAAAAAAAAAATAAGCCCATCTGAGTCGACAACTTCATTGCAAATGACCTCAAAACCACCGTGCTTCAAAAATTTGTGACAATTCAGGACAGCTCTTGAGGTCCGTGGGAAATACGACAAACTATGATAACAATAAAAACAGATTTATAATAATTAATAACACATTGCCTTCAACAATCCACGTTATTGATATAGTACTGTATCACTGCAAAAATAAATGCGCGAAGAAAGCAAACGCATAAGCTCAAAGTTTTGGCAATTACTCAAAAAGGAAACCTACGAGAGATTAAGGAAATAGTACAAAGTGAAAGGAGAGACTGTCATTTCACCCCTAAAACTTAAGACACTCTTAACTCAGATTTACATTTGCATTAAGACTATTTTACCTTTGAGCTATGTTTTTTTTTTTATTGAAGGAAACATTAACAGATAAGAAAATAATTTAGAAGATATTACTAAAGCCTAATTTTCGTCAAATTACGTAAATTTTGCAATGGCCTACATTTTTACCCAAAGCACAGCTACAAAATTAACATCATGTAGCTATTTGTGCAAATATTCATTGACACTGTTTCTAAAAAATTTCTTAAAATATGTGAGAGTAAAGAGACTATTCCATCCCTATACTCCCACCCCCTACTGAACAAAGTAAGTTTATCGACACATGTGTATAGCTAGATTTCAGTTTTCAACAAAGGCAACTGTCACAGCTTACTTTGCAGGCAAAAGCAAGCAGATGATTTTTCTTTAAGTTTTGTTTTTTCATGTTACATGGCTGTCACAATTCTGTGCATGCAGTAACTTGAAAGTAGCACTGCCACACGTGAAGTAACAACATATTCTGAAAAAGCGGGCAGGGGAAGGGAAAGACCAATGCTACAGAATTCAATGACTCAACGCTACCATCGCAATAGGGTACAATATCAGAAGAAATTCAGTGGCCCACTTGGAGCTATAACAGTCCTTTGTAATAATCACATCACTACATTACCACAATGTTTAAGGGAAGGAAATCCTGGGAAGTACATTCTAAAGCCACCAATAAATCATACTTCAGCAAAGTACCTTTTACTTCCAGGATAGCTTTAAAGTCCAATGGCTACTACTAACGAGTGCTACTAACAGAAATAGCCGACATAGAGTGCAGTAGATAAGCCAAGATAGCTCTCATGCTTTACTGCACTGAAACGCCATAAAAATTATTATATTCCTACGAAGGGTAAACATGAACCACTTGTTAAACAACAAATACATAATACAGTAATACTCAATCACTGCAGTTAATTAATGGTGACTAACTTCTTTTATAACCCCTTGTATCTACAAACCTCACAAAATTTGCCCAACTGTATGGAGTCTATTCAAATGTAAGATTGCATATTTCACATTAAATACAATGCAGTCTTGCGCATTTTCTCTTTCAAAGATCGCAACTCAGAATACTCCGGGGTGAAACGACAACCATCTTTAGACAAACATCCCTGAGTTAACATTGACAATAGCTTATGGCGTCCCTCACAGTCCTGTCTCTGTAAACAATGCTCCCCTATTCAAATGTTGCATTCTGCAATGATTTATTGTCATATTATAAATGTCAGTATTTCCAAAAGCATACATAAGCAAGTACCATTCCAGACAAACCTATCCCTCCCAAGAGCGCATTTGGAAAGTGTTGATCTAATCAGACTGCCATTACAGTCCTTATGCATATGATGTCACACGCAGAAGTGCTCCCTCGTTTGGAGGAAAATGGCATATCACTGCAAGTTACACCAACAAATGCAGACAGCTGATTTGTCAACCAATCGTATACGCGCATAAGTCTACTACACGTGCATGCGAAATCAACACCATTCATGCATGTGTGCTTCATTGTTTTCCTCCAAAATGACACCAGTGTGACGTCAATGCATAAGGTCTATTAGTCATCAAAATTTATTACCAGTGTACACCATACACTACCCCCTCCTCTCCCCCTCCACATCTCTCCTCTACCTCCTGTATGGGTGGTGGTATGCTTGTTAAAATGTCAATACTGTAATTAGATGCAACAATAATATCTCCAAAACATATGTAAACAGGAGGTACAGAGGAGTGAAATAGACAACCCTTTTCTTCCAATTTCTTCAATACTTATTAATGCTAGGGCAGACAGAAAGAACATGACACTTCTCCTTTTAGGGAAGATTGTGATGTGGTTCATGTTAAGACTTTATAGAAACTTTACCAAACATATAAAAAGGAGTAACAAGATTTCTGGAAGAAAAGATAGGAGATTGATAAAGAAAAGAAAACAATACCTAGTGAAAAGAAGGAACTGGTTTGAAGTGTTTTATACACACACAAAAAAAAAAGGCTTTTGGCCTGATTAGACACAAACTTTGTAAAATGTTGAATTTCTGGGATTAAAAGGAAAATGACCAACCTTCTATTTTGTTCTACACTAGTGATTTTTGACATATGTACATCTCTTTATTTCATTTTTTTTTTATTTTTTTTTTATAGTTTTTGTCCCATTTCTTTCTCCCTGGCTCACTGAATTTTCAACATTGATAGATGAAAACAATAAATGACATTTCATCCAAAGTGCAGACCAGTATGTGTCAAAGATTTGTGTTTCATTTTACTTTGTGATTAATAAAAGCACAGCAAAACTTAGTGAATCCTTCCTATCTAATTGTTCATTGCTCGGAACACTTCAATGTTGCTCTTACAATGTGAACTGGATAAAAGGTCACACAATAAAAATTTAGTGATACCTTGCAAACAGTTCCCCTTGCCTGTACGTATTAACAAACACCCTTCCAATGTTAGAAAAGTATTCCTATAAACTGAAAATTTGATGAAAATGACCTTTAGGATGGACATTTCTGACTTGCTCTCTCAGAAAAACATCCATTTCATATTTTCTTTCATTTTTGGTCGTAACTACACCAAAAAGCACTTATTCTTACTTGACAAAGTAAAAATCAAATTATAATGAAATATGCTAAAACTGCAGCTTAATTCCCTTGTAGCTTTCAACAACCTTACAGCATCATTTCATTGTCAACCATGAAAATTTGTTTTCGTCCTCAAAACATTTGGAAGTACAAATTTCATCTAATACTGATGCTGGCGCTGAGAGAACTTAATAACACCCCCAGAACTTTGTAAGAAAGCTTCTCCACGAACAGTATAATCAGTGATGGTTAATCTCACCTCTCATTACCTCAGGCACTTTTCTGCCTGGGATGCAATGTATAACGTATCTCATACCAAAACTTAAATGTCTTGTTGAAAATTTGGATTCAAAAATAGTTAAATCTGTTATCTCAAACTATGGTACTATTCATTGTCAAAAAAAAGCTTAAAATTTGAGTAACGATACTCCTCAAGGAAATTGAACAATTCCATTTCATATCTTAAACATACCTCTCTACAAAGCCAAGAAATTTCAGAGTTCCCTTACATCATTCACTTTATAAAAATCATCATTTCCATAGAATGTATTTTTAATTGACACCCATCTGAATTAAGTCTCCTTTAATCTCCAAAATCTTTTAGTGCTTTTCGATTGCGTCTAGATCTAAATCCGTACAAGGAAACAAGTCGTCCTCCTCATCGTCCTCTAAATCGCAGTCACTATCACCATGGTAACCATCGTCCTTGGATACATTCCTGTGACGGCTACATCCTGGCTCGTCCTTAGAGGCCATGTCTCTAGTAGGGCTACAGGTGGGTGTGATCATGACACTGCTGGATGCATTGGACTCACTCTCTGGTGAAATAGGCCTCAGGGATTGGGAGACCAAGTTGTTGTTTGTTTCACCTGGAGATGAAGCAATTGTTTGTAGCCCTAGGAATTCTTCTGGGTTACATTTCCTTCCTGCACTCCTCAAACTGGTTTTTTTGCACTAAAAATCAAAGAAAGATGAAATCAATGCTGAGCACCTTAACAAACCCATGCATTCTAACACAATATATCAACGTATCCAACAAACATTTGCAGATTGTATAGTGCCACCTGACAAATGTATGTTTTACATATCTAAGCTGCCGTTTACAATCCTGTCATTTCCAGGTTTCTATGTCCTTAAGAATTCCAACCCGTACCCTTACACCATCTTGGATATTTTATTACAGCAATACATGACACTGCAGGTCTTTTGAACTTTTCAAGAGTACTATTGGTCTACCATTAGAAACTATTCCAACCAATCTTGCTTAAAATGTCAATAGCACAGTTTCATTTTGAGATTAGCCATACTGCACTTTGTGTAGTAACTTGGGTTTACCATCTCAAGTTGTAATGCAAATTTGAGGATTTTTTAAGTCTAAAACAATTAAAAGCACTGAAATTCCTTCATTCCCAGGCTTTTCAAGCATACTCTGTGAATAAAGAAACACACTGATGTTGTAGCAACGATTGAAAGACCATACTGGGTAACTGCTATTGTGGCTCCCCACATTTCACAAGGGGGAGTGCCACTTTCAACCCCAAACCCCCTTCCTCTCCTACTCCCTCCAGTTCACACCACACAGGTTCTTTTCCCATTAAATTACACATGGAATTATAATAACTTAAGTACCTGGGAAAGTATTCATCCCACTCCCCTTCACCTCCCCCCTCCCACCTTCTCTTCACACCCTAAGTAATTTAATCTGTGACTTACACAAGCCATCATTACAAGTTAAATGTCAAGGGTGAGAGGCCAAGTCAGTCACTGGAAGACAAACTATCCAACTATCCCTTTGCTAAGAGAATATTTCCTATAACCTTATAAAGCATCCTAGCACATGTATAAAGTTTACAGATCAGGAAGTGAGATAACAGGTAAGTAGAGATTGCTAGTACTGAGATTAATGTTGTGTACATTAATGCAAAGCTGGTTCAACATCCGGTATAGCAGGGAAGTATGATCACAAGATTTCTATCTTGGGAACTGTAAATCGATGTCTTGAAAAATTATAACATGACTTTTTACAAGCTGAAAGTACTCATGCCTTACCTGTTTGCTTTGATACAACACTCAAGACTTCCTTAATCTTAAATATTAAAGAGTTTTGGGAGTGATTTAGTAGTTTGATCAAAGTTCACAAAACCACTGGTAGTTTCCCATGAACTAGTCAAAGGCAAGTCCACCTGCAGTGGTTAACTCATGATCATAACCATAACAATACGTAATCTAGCAGTTTACATATCTCTCTCATGACTTAATATGTATTTCCTTAACTATTGAGGCGTTTCACCGACGTCACATGATCGCAAGTCTCTTTGGTTATTAGACATTCTGCCGGGCAAGTGTCCATTGTGTCACAGTAGTGTCTATGGTTCTATCGTGAACGTGTGCTATAAATACACTTGCTGCGCTCGTGCTGTGCTGGGCAAACTCAGTTGCATGACTCACATGAAATATCCCCACAAGGCTGTATATACATCACAGTGTAATAAACAGTGAGTAGCCTACATATCTCACAAGAGCATTAATATCTGGTATTCCTCTAAGTAAATGAGACCCGACTCATCATTTTATGAAAACAATTTGCACTTCAACCCCACTTCATTTCAAATTTGTAATAATTTAAAGGCATTTTCCAATGGCTTTTCACAAGGGTCCCATTTCAACAAGAAAAAAAAATTCAGTTCATACCCTCTAAACCCGGTAGCAATACTCTTTTCGTAACTCAAGTTATCTAATATTAAAGACTACTTATTTTCGTCAAAAAATACCTCCAGTTATTATCAAAGTCACAGAACGTTATGTAAAGTGGGCACATTGCCTCAGGTTTCTTTTGTTTTCCTTTATAACTGAATGTCCTGTTATTCTTGAAATTTGATACTGTTGTACTGTTTGAATATCTTTCCATGTAGGTTAGCATAAATCTACATCATATGTGCAGCATAACAAACAAAGTTGCTAAATATTCCCTACAACAGTGTCAATATCATAAAGAAATTCATTCTTTGTCAAATTAATGTGCTGCAATGACATCACAGATTTCCCATAATGCACTTTATCTTGAGAAAAAATTGCATTTCTTTGAAAATTAGTATCTTCCAAACACTACAAGCTATTGTGATGTGGTTTTCAATGCATAGAAGAGAAAAATTTTCTGCATTATATGAAGTCATTGATTTTTTTCACTGGCAAATCCCTTTTCAGCCACTTTTTCTCACTGTATTCTTCATATACACAAACCTTAGTATGACATAAATATGTTACCACAGTACTAAATTACAAGCAGCAAGTCTGTCAGTAAGTTCTTGACTAGGCTCAGGCTAATCCAATATTTTGAACATGGCCAGGTTAACAAATATGGCATGACCCTATGTAGAGTCCTCTTGAGCACTCATTGGGTTTTTCACAATATGTTATAATAAGTACACGTGTACACTTGCCTCTTCAAGTAGGCCTAAAATACAGACACAGTGTCATAAACACGCACTAACATGGCAGTGCTGTCTAATATATGTACTACCACTGTGAAGAATTTTGTTTTGACCCGAGCAGATGAAGTAGCGATATTGACCAGAAAGTTAATCGTGTTTAGGCTAGACCAGGTCTTCCATGAGACTAAAGCCAAAACTATGATAGCCTTCAATGTGGGGGTCCCTCTGTTTATGGCCTCCAGATTTAAAGTTGGCATCTCCCGATAGCAATGAAAGAATATGATGTCATAGTTTGTGGGGGCCCTCTTTGTGTAGGGTCCCAAGCACATGCCCTTCTGGCTCATGCTTAAATCTGACACTGATTTTTGGGGTCTTGTGCCTGAGGGACCTCTCCAGGTGACCTCTCCCAGAGGTCACCTGGAGTCGCTGTGCTATTAATAGCTTGCCAGGGACTTACTGCAAGTAAGTGGGGATTATAAAGTGTAAATAGGAGGTAAGGAGGGGTGAAGTAGATTGGCAACTTTGTGTGGAGTTTGCGACTCCTTGTCCAGCGACATCCTAAGTCAGAAGTTGCAAAGTGTCGAGTACTACCATATCAATGACTATTTATACACCAGTAGGCCACTTCTAAGGGCTTTTCGATGGCTAAGGTACCTAACTGCCCGTGCTGAAAATTGGAGTAGCAAACTAAAGGGAAATCCCCCAAACTGCTTAGTGTGCAGGTCTATGAGTTCCAACACGTACCTCCTGGTGTCATCCCATACAGCCCCAGCCCTAATTCTTCCTGTTAGCTAAGCTGGGGCAGGACCTTACAGTATAATACCACTCACTGTGCTGTCACCTCCTCCCCCCCCCCCCCCCCCAACAGTAAATATAGGCAACAAATGCAATTCATATATAAATATTAGAGGTAAGAAGGAACAAATGCTAGAGACTGAGATAAAGGACAGTTTTGTTTCACCACTTCATTACAACTTGATAAAACACACAGGCAAACCTTTTAAATGGTTATGAAAATATTTAAAATTCCCCAGAAGTTGTGACGCCAAGGGAAGTTGGAGTCTCTACTTCACTAGTGGCTAGGAATCATAGTTCTGAAGTAGACTCTGCAGATAACCTGTTGAAGCCTATTCTTGGCGTCTCTAACCACCAGTTTGCCACTGGGGAAAAAAACATTTTTACATGTAATGACTCCACTTGACATTACCTTCTTGAAAATTTAGTATACTTGTTCCCATTTTATACTAACGCCACATACACACAAAAGACAGCCCTAGCTTTAGGGTATTGCTTGATGACCCCTTTGTCTGTGAAGGCATTGTATACATTTCCATTTTAAGCAGTCACATCAGTTTCATGTCACAAATTTTCCTAGTTTCCCTGTCAGTTTTGAATGTCACTGCAGCATATCCTCTTCCACATGTGGAGAAGGAAACATCAAAAGTTTGAAACCTTAAATGGTGGCCCCCAGTGCTGAGTATCAACAATAACACAAGGCAACCCCCATCACTTGCATTTAACACTATTGTGACATCCTCTCACAGTTCCTCTCCCCCTCCCTCAACAAGTTTATGACTACAAGGGGATGCTTTCAGCCCCTAGTTTCCAGACTACTGTAAACATCACAGCCATCATCCTGAGTAAGGTATGGTTGGAAAGGCTAGCATGTGTGATCCACAGCAATTAAGGGTAACATAGGTAAAAAGGAGGTAAGGATGGGCAATGTAAATTCTATATTATTTCATCAAACATTTCCTGAATATTAAAGCCAATTTGTAGACAAGAATGAGACATAACTTAGGAGATCTATTTCACCTGACTAAAGAGAATATATCAATAGGAAATTACTGTGTTGAATGGGTAACTTGATGGGTCTGAGCTTAACTAAAGGCAATTTACTACATGCTGGCCTCTGTGATATTGGCAACCTTTCCCCTATAATGAATGGGGGAGGAATAGCTGGGACTTCCTGTATTTATTTCATTGATTTGTTGAACACCAGGCCTGTAACATGAATGTACTTCAGAGTTGATACTCTTAGCTTGTAGTAAAGAATTACCCAAAACCCTTCCTGTTTTTTCTGCTTACCTCAGCTATTACTAAGTCGATAGCCAAGTGGAAAAACACGAAAAAAAAAAAAAAAAACTAAGGAAAGCACGAAGTTAACCATTTCACTGGCAATGAAACAAGGGTGAGTTAGTAGGTTCAGCTCAGGGGATGGATATAGCGCCACCTTGATAAGAAACTCACTGCCAGTGATCATTCCGTGGTAGATGGACTGTTCAATAGTAGTAATAGGGGAGGTGAGTAGGGGCTAAATAGATTACCAAATCCACTATCCATAGAGTCCTCACTCCTGTGGGAGTTTGCAATAATCAGTTGTGTGCTTTTGCAAGTTTTCATCACTACTGTAAAAAGACTGGTCCTTTTAGTCCACTCCTTAATTCCATCACAAGTTTTCCCTGCAGTTGACCCCTACCATTTTCCCACATCTTAAATTTGAAACCTCAGCCATAGAAGAGTCTGTAGTGTAGGTCCACTAGTGACCCCCAGCCACAGGGTTAGCCTACCAGTCCTCATTGGTTGACTGCAGACTACAGCTCTGACATCATTGTGAAGAATAGTCATGACCTTGAGGGCAGCAGGTACCTGACACAAAAAACACTTGAGCCACCCAAGCCTGCTCCATAAACTGATATCATGTTCAGTCCAGTTCCTGTTACAAGTTTTCTTTTCTTTTCCCCTCATGTTTTCCACAATCTTTATTGCACACACGATTATCCTGTGAACACAGGTAATAACCATCTGGTGTTGTGACATTTTATCACTGAGATCTTTTGTGAAGTCAATTTTATGGCAACCTCTATCACTGTAGTCTATTTCTGGTGAGACTTTTTATTGTCTTGTCATTTTTCCTACATATCATAATTTTCCTATTTCTTACCAGCCTACAATTGCTTCCCCTTTTACAATGAAATGCCATCTATAGGTCAATGACACGCACACTCATAAACCTTCTGGAAAGCTTACCTTACTACTACTCACAGCAACTGTTTGAGAGATTAACAAAAAAAAGCTAAAAATAGCTCCATACCCCATCAAACTCCATCAAAGCAGCGAAATTCAAACATCGAAGTTCAAGGAAGCTTCAAGGAAGATGTCTTCTTACTCTCTGGCAGTTTTGAGAATATTTTTTGTGTTTTCTCCAACAAACTTGCATCTACCATGTCGCCCTCTATTCTGAGAGAGTGCCATCTAGTTGCTAGCAAATTATGCCAGACAGTAATTACAGGCAAGTAAGGGATTTTACATATTTAAATAGGATGTAAGTAGAGTCACAGGCTCTGAAACCAGGTAAGTCTTGTAGATTTTGACAGGGACATGCTTGGTCCATTTTATAAGGCAAACA
Organism: Holothuria leucospilota; assembly: GCA_029531755.1. Classification (NCBI taxonomy): domain Eukaryota; kingdom Metazoa; phylum Echinodermata; class Holothuroidea; order Aspidochirotida; family Holothuriidae; genus Holothuria; species Holothuria leucospilota. The sequence goes on along the minus strand of CM055977.1, from coordinate 36,910,176 downwards.
TTTTGTTCCAAAAAAGGCAAACATTTTGTTCCAAAATATAGCAGGAGGCAATAACTGAGGCACCACCACTGCTCACTATAGGCAATCAAAATAAACAGAAATATATGTTAAGCTCTTTTGTTGTTTGAGGGTGAAAATGAAATTATTATTAAGAATGGTCTATCCTGGGGGAGGGGTCTAAGGGGATGGTGTCCCCCTCCCCTTTGAAAATTTTGCTTATTTCAAGGACTCTAGATGCAAAATGGTGATAGAAATTCTATCATTTTTTCTTCTTATATTTGTATTTCAAAATTGCCGGCCTCGTAATTTTTCCTCATTCAGTGCAAGACCTTTTCTTGAAAAATATGGGGGAGGGGGGCATGTGCCCCCTGTGGCTACGTGCTTGGTGTCTGCATGCAAGTAGGGGGATTATTTGTGTAAATAAGAGGTAAGGAAGTAAGAAGGGGCACAACAGTTTCCCAAAAAACTTGCTGGTTTGGGAATCTATGAGCCCTGATGGTTGCCTAATACCTACATTTGTAACCCTCACTTACCTGTAATAAGGTAATTTGCACCTAGCTTCTGGAACAGTCACACGCACTTATCCTCGTTTACTGGAAGAACTTTACAGAGTAAATCCCTAGCTAGTGAGATATTGCATAATACTAAAGAATATTTTGACTTCTTTGATTTATCTAAAATGTAAAATGTCAACTGGTGAGTCCGCACAACACACCACAAAGTAAGAAAATCATTCCAGAATTTTCTATTAGAGATACTTCGTTTCACAGAAAGAAGAAAACGGCGGCTAAACTAAGTTTCACTGGCTTTATATGACAAGGCATATAATGTTTGTAAAATGCAAAGAAGATTTGTTTAGAATAAAAACTATGATACCTCACATTTAACCCAAAAATTTAGCAAGCATGTCAATGACTAGATCAAGTAAGAGTATGTGAAATCTTCAAACCCTAGATGGCAGGTACTAAGTGAAGACCTCTGCAAATAGTCCCTATGCCCTGAATGGTACTAAATCAATAATCCTGAAAATAGTCACTGGAATGTTGTAAAACAATGAAAGATTACTCTAGACATACCATCACAGCCTGACTTCTTGTTGCTCGTGATCTCAGTGTTACACCATCACCCTGGCAAAGACAAAGAAATAAAGATTGCTTAAATGACTCCATGTGAAATGTTGGTAAGACTTGCACATTCCTGTGGGGTGATCCAGTAAGTGCAATGTATTGCATATTTATGGCACAAATAAGTATGCAAACACCTGTACTTTAATCAAAACGACAATAATGTGAACTTGAAGGAGTAAGAATTATCATAGACCCTTTCCCAAATAGCAAATACAATGGCTTGTGGGATAAGTTCTGGTATGCGATGTTTTTGTCAATGGCATTTTGCTGTGGCAAAAAATGATGCACACCAAAAATCTATCCTACAATCCTTTGTAATTCCTATTTGGAAAAGAGTCTATGGCAATGAATATAACAAAGCAGAAGATGTAGACCCTTTTCCAAACAGCAATTACAATGGATGATGGGATAGTTTTGGTATGTGCTGTTTTTGTCAACGACATCTTACTGTGGCCCAAAACAGTGTAAACCAAACCTCTTCCCACAATCGTTGTAATCCCAATTTGGAAAATGATCTATGGTGCAATGGTTCCTAAGCAAAAGATATCCACTGTACACTGAAGAGGATGTGGATTAACAAATCTGATCTCTTCAGTGGATTATTGCATAAATACGTTGTACAGTGAATTTAGATACATATGTGCAACTATCACAGATTTACAGCAATTATTAGGGAATCTTTTTCTCCCACCCTCAAAAATAACCCCATGAAGCAAATGAACTTTGTCAAAACTGTATGCTACAAGAATATATTTTACAAAATAACAAGAAGCTTCAAATTCTTTCTCCCATGCTACATCTTAAAATTTAATTCCATAAGCCACATGGATTTATTTCCAATACAACCACTGTTCACAGAATACACTCCACAGCTTTGAAAACTGCACAGTAAGTACTGTATGCCTTATTACCTTATTAGTAACTATACTTTTTCTCAATTGTATTCATTATGATACAAACTGCTCATAATTTTATTTTTTTTTTTTTTGGGGGGGGGGGGGGAGGGGATAAAATTGACATCCTCATCCTTCTAAGCTAAGTCAGACATACAAGCTTATAAAACCCTTCTTCATAAAATAACATTGAAAACAAGGAAACTCATTATTGCTGCAATATGCAACTCAGAAAATTGATAATTGACAAACAGTGGGTTTCAAAATCGGCCACGTGCATGAGTTATAGACATAGCAATTCCACCTTAGACAATGCAAGACAAAGTAACAAATTACCTGATCGACCTTCTTTTCCAATGTCTCTCTTCAATATTGAGAGCGATTACATTAAAGTGTATTGGTTGCATAATGGCTTTTTGCAGGTTTAATTTATAGCCCATTCATGAACTAACAGAACATGGCATTTCATGTTGATATGTGTACTACAGCCTTGATGAATCGCTGTAACACAATAAACTGAACATTTGCATCAGTAATATCATCAACCTTGGTGGTCCTATTGTTAAAATGACAACTGAAGTTGTTTAATGTTATACAATACTTTACAAAACATGTCTACTTGTGCACAAGATTGCATGTATGCATTCACACAGTTGACTTCACAAACCGTTCACTCATTATTCACACTAACAGTACATGCTTTCTTCATTAAAAACCATAAAAAATATTAAAAAAAAAATAATTGATTTGTAAAACAACTCCAGTCATTGGTGCTTCAGTCAAAAATAGGTACAAAACAAAGTGCTAAATTTTCTACTCTCCAAGTGTAAGTCAAGCTAGGTGTGTGCTCGTATTACAATTAAACTATAAAGACCTAAGCCTATGCCACAAACAGTTTTATTATTTTAAGCATTTGTAATTTTTTGCCAGCTATTGAATGTTTCATCATTTTGCCTGATGCTTCTGCTTGATTTGCTTTCAAAAGTTTGAGTGAGCATCTCCAGCCTATTTGGGGACTCTCACTTTCATGACAGGTTCCACCCCACAATAGAACTGACAGAATTCATATTATTTTCCCTAGGCTTACAATCCTGGGTGAATTATGTCAATGTAGTATTATCTATACCTCAATGATTTATATCAACATAGCAATCACTGCAATAAGAAAGCTAGAATCCTACACCTCAAAATGAAGAAAGAACAGCGTATTACTCCCGCATGCTGCTGTACGACACATTCTGTCACTATGTATGAAAACACTGAATGAAGCAGTACAAAACTAATGGCTGGAACTAAATCACATCAGCGGTATAAAAATACAGAAATGGATAATGTAGAATGAAGCACTGTGTGACTATAGGTTCATATACAATGTACAATATTTACAGATATCGAGAAGTATACTGGGCATAGTAACTGTGAGAAGCTATTTTCACAGTTATTCACTGTCTAGGAATGACGAATACTTGCTGAAACAGTGAGGTCTTGCAGAACGATTACATGCTTCACATTTACCTTCTGAGTTTTACAGGGGAGGGACAACTAATAGATTTGGGGGAAGAGGTATAGGAAATGAAGGGGTAGAAGAATAGGGGATAAGATCATGGAAACTGGAGAACAGAGAAAGACCCCCCAATCTTGTCCCCAAATGAGTCACAATCACCTTCAATCACAAGAACACAGTCTGCTAAAGAGGACTCTTAACAAAGATCTCTTGGGGCAGTACTTCCTGTCCTCTATGTTATCAGCCATGCATGTATAGAATGACCACAAAAACTCATTTTGAATAAAAAATTTAAAAAAAAATCAATTTTTATCAAATAATATACTTGTATTTAAGTCAAATGTTTTTTCTGATACAACCTTCCCTATCCTCATTTGCTATAATATTTTTTACATTGTTTCTTCAAAAATCTGACCCCAGACTCCTTTCTCCCCAGACTTTTTTTCCCCTTCTTACTTCACTTCAGGTATATAATCCCTCATTTTAGTACAAGTGAAGTACAACTGTCAGACAGTTACTGTACTTTTATAGTTAATACATTAACAATGTGACAAACTGGATTAATGTCAGGTACAACAACTCAATCAATTATAGACCAAAGGTATTTAAAATCTATGGTTAAGTGCTTTTTTACAACCCCTTTGCATTCGGTCGATCATGAATCACACCCAGGCTGTCATCCATATTCCTATTTTGGTCCAATGGTCTATGCAGACTTTCACTACATTGCTGATATGTGGTCTTGATGATGGCAACAACTAGGGCTCTGGTTACAAGTTCAACAGTCCATAACTGAGCACTGCCTGTCATAAAATCATTTTTCCTTTTTTTTTTAAGAAGACAAAGTAATAGTCCCTTGGGCTTTTTATACTTTGAAGTCAATAGCAATGGAAGATGGGCCCCCTTTATCCATTATCCTAATGTCCTACAAGCTCATTTTGATGTGTCTCTTCCTTGTGGTTTATTCCGTAAAAACATATTACGAAATAAAAACAGGTTTGTCGTTGGACTCTCTGGGAGAGCGGTGATATGGCTATGAGGCTTTTCAATCAAGACCAGTACTTCTCTTCCTTTTTACAGCACTTCCTTTCTCTTTACAGGTTACAAGAAAACATGCAAATAATTTACACCCACAAACTGGCTAAACCAAATGTCAAGAAGCCTTTAATATCAATTTTTTATTTCTCTGGGGGAGGTAACGAGTCTTTTCTGTTTTGTTTAGTTTTACATTACCTTAATGGTGTGTCAAGTTGCTTTAATTAGTTCATTGACACAGACAGCCAATGTCATTAAATACAAATTATCTTTTAGCATACTATGACACTGCCTCATGAGGAAGACACCACCATCTTGTAGACACTATGAAATTTGTAAAACAAATAACCCAACAGTAACCCAACAGTTAGCTAAAGGGAAGCACCCGCCCTCTTTATGATCCACTGGGAACATGTTTTGTATGTCAATCCTGCTAGTAAATGTCAATTAGGCAGTCAGTGCTACCAAAGGTTACACAAAGGCGCACTCCTCCCCCATAAAATATATACCACATGTGACTGAATCTACAAAGTGTTTCATAATCTCCCTCCTCAGATTCCTTGCCATATGACAAAAGGCACATCAAAGGAATACATCGGGGAGGGGGTACTGACTCTCTCTCCGAAGTAGATTTCTTGCCATACGATGAAGGCACACCACAGAAATACATTGGAGAAGGGGTACTGTGGAGTGGAGTGAAGTGGATGAAACCAAAGTAATGGAGAGGGTGTAAGGTTCAAAACACACCCAGGCTGTGGTTTACCTTCATAGCAGGTATTGAATATGTACTCCTCTTTTGGCGCACATACTCTAACCCTGTCAACAATGACAGAGATCATCCAGTTTTACTATTTTCACGAGCCTAACTTGAAGTTACCTCTCGACTGTTGATTTGTTTTGATATATGAACGTTCATATTACACAACAAAACTTCAACTGTGACATTGTTCTATGACATTCTCACTTTTACACAGGAAGTCAATAGGACTTCTTCCTTGAGTGAGTTTTATACGAGAGGGATCGCAAACTAAAACCCCATTGACTTTGCTTGTGAAAGCTGCATGGTAATCAGACTTGTTTTATTCCATCTTTCATTGAATATTCATGATTTTTGTTTGTTGTGATTGTATATGAATAGATGATGGCATAAACTTTTCACGCAATTTGACGAATTCCTGTAAAAGTTTGTGGATGTTGGTATTACGAGTGCAGCCAATGTAGGTGCAGGAGTAACACACTTCTGTCAGGCAGGCAAGGCTGCGGTGGGGTAGGTTTCAATTCCAAGAGCAATCTACTTTTCCATACAAATGATCTACTTCAGAAAAATTCTTTTTTTGCCAGACGGTTATTGCAGGCAATAATGGTTACATATGTAAATAGGAGGTAAGGAAGAGCGAAATAGACTTCTAAATTTAAGTTAACATGTTGACTTTAAGACTAAAAGGCATGAACCGGAAGTCACAAAGCCCTCACAGCTTCTTTCACATTTGTAGCTTTGTAGCAAATTGCAACATAATATAACTGCCTTCAAAGCCTGGAGGGGGTAAGGTTAAGAAGGCACAGAAGGGTTATTGAGGATGTAGATTTATTTAACATATTTCTGACATTATGAGTATTATTAAGTGCCTTCATAATCTCAAGAAAAACAATACAAAGTAATGAAAACATTCAAGAATAATTCTATACCAGAAAAACTGAAAATCAGAGAAATGTAGAAAACATGAAAAAACATCCTTGCTTGTTTTTTTTTATTTGGAAGACCAAACTTGAGGCTATCAAAAACTATTCAACCTTGCCTGCCTCCCTGTCAAACACAAAGATATCATTTGCCATCATTCTCATTTCTCTCATGCATAGTACACGTCTTAGAGAACCTTGTCAAAAATCCTTTCAATACCATCTGCTCCAGCACTAATGACAGTATTAAAACTTTCTCAATATTACAGCTACTCTGTGTGAGACTGAAAAGTCAGCTTCTTCCATTTGTCATTTCTGGCTTCCTCCAAGCTGACATTTGCAAGAGACTTCCCAAGATAAATTAGGGTTCTAGAGGTGTACTTGAAACACAAGGCAAGCGAATGTACTTTACCTTCGGGTACTGTGTAAACACGTTTCCACCTTCATCTGAATACTATATTGAATTGAGAAAATATTATGACAGACCACATGCTAAGGAACCCCTGTAAAAAAAATAGAATAGTCTTCTGACTGACACGCCAGTCATTAACATGTCAGTCCGGATTATACAACCGCTTAGACAAGATATGAAAAATAATGGGTATGATGGACCGACTGGATACAGGTCAGTGAATTCTTGCAGTTATTTCTTTAATTATTAATAATTATGAGATTATAACTTGGATCTATCATACTTGACTGCAAACAGGTGAGGGGTGCAAGTTGTTGAAGTGACTACAGACTAACCTCAACTTATCTTCCAGCAAAAGAAGACATCAACTCTGGCTGGTGAGGAGGGGGGAGAAGGGGCTGTGTGAACGTGAGGTAGTTGAAAAAATGGCTGATCATAATGCACAATGGACAACCCTAACCCATAACACACGTCTAAACAAAGGTGATACTCTTCCACCAGAAAGATCGAACACAGGAGGATGCATGCTTGCTGAAATGTAGCAAAATGCTCAATGGATGAAAAACCTTTCATCGATTAATTGGATTTAGCTTCGTTTAAGCACCATGTCAAAAACTAAGGCTATAGCTGCCTCAGCAAAATCTGTGGGGGCTGTAGCCATATTTTCTGTTAGGCTGTGGTCATTCTATCTTTAGTAACAAAACATGGTTGCAGCTGCTATTGGGCTGCCATTTTGTTGGCCAAATATTGCAAATTGGGCCATATTGTCCCATTGAAAAATGGTCATTTGTTTGTGAAAAGATCTTCCCTGTAGTGATGTAGGTATAGCAGATCTTGAATTTGGCTGAATTTTGGAGGAAAGCTTGGCCGTAATGTGTGAATTTCATCTGGCATCCTCGTTGCTACAGCCTGGTTGAGATAGCTAACATTTGTCCTATACAGCTAGAGCTTGGCCAAGAAAACGTAAGGTTGACTAGTTTGACATGGTGTCTACATTGTGGCAACGTGCAAGTGTTCCTGCATGTCAACATTGCTTGCCTGCCATGGTGCCCAAAGACACTTACTAACTTACATTGCTGCCTTCTCTTTGCAAAGTTAAGCGGCCAGTGACTCCACATGTTACCCTATGAAACATCAAATACTGTTGTAACCCAACTTAAAGCAAAACATGTCCTCACCAAATCCATGTGCAAAGCATGTACAATGAAAACGACACAGAACTTGTCCACATACTGGAACATAGTTTCAAAAGGGAAAAAGTACAGAAACTCCAATCAGATACTCTAATTTTGCAATGATGAAAGAAGTGTGCCAAAGAGAAAGATGTCTGCTTGTTGTGTTTTACTCATTAGAGTAAGGGTGTCTTGTGTACCAACAGTCTTGGCCAGATAGGAACTGAAGGGTAATTAGGGGGAATAAATTTATTTATTGCAAAGAAAGGACAAAATGGATGAGAAATTTTAAAGGAAAAATGCAGCCACCCAAACTGAATTGGTATAACTGGGTATCCTAATTCATGAATGGCTCTCTTTAAATCATGTGACACTTTTGTACCTGAATTTTTAACTTAAATGTAAAATAAGCCCTTTATCTTCCTTGAGAATGCCCTAGATCATGACCACGAAGTAAGGATAGCTCCACCTCTGTGTCCTTTAATTTTACTGCATCTAGTTCCGTGGTAGAAGGGATTGTTCATGTGTATAAAAGATACAGTAAGAGTGAAATAGACTGCCACATTTATGTTCTGAAATGTTATCAAAGACACTTCTATTTCATCTGTCAAAGTATGTCTGGGACGACTGTTTTATATTCCCTTTAAGCAGCAAGCTAGACATCTGAAAGCTCTTTTGAATCATCCTTTATTTTTATAAAAACAAAGATCCACAAAACTCTCTGGCTTTAGCATCTACCAACTTAGGTACCTGCTATTTACAGAAGAAAACTTGATGAGTTGCAAAACTGCATTAAGCCTCTGACAGCAAGAAAGGGAATATCAAGGACTGTTCTGTATGAGGGGTACGTTCCAATGTGTCATTGGTTTTTGTGGGGTTTTAATTGCGGGTAATTAAGGGTATCAAAGGTACACAGAAAGTAAGAAGGGTTGAAACAGATTACAGAAGGCCAGAAGGCCTGCTGACAGATGTAGTCGGAAAAACCGTCCCCTGCTGTAGTCCGAAGGTTGGAAAACAGCAGGAGAGAAACCAAGGCCAAAGTTGCGTTTAAACCTGTCTGGTGGTAAGCGAGAAAAGGACGTGCGAGGTTGGCCTCCTTTGGAGAGTGCCCTCCCTAGCCACTGTGCTAATTGTTAACCAGGGTTTGGTTGGGGGTAAGTGGGGGTTACATAGGTAATTAGGAGGTAAGAGAGGGGCGATGTAGATTAAACTTGCTCAAAAAATGTAAACCATTCTTTTATTGTTATGTATCTTTTATATTTCACGTATCTTTTATTTTTATTTTAACTTCACAATGGTTGAGCAGATACCTGGAGCAATCTGAGCAAATCTGAGAAATCTGTTCAGCACACACTGAGACTTTTCTTATGGGGGAAGAAACATATATGATTTGAAGTTGAACTTTGATAAGGTCAAAACGCCCTTACAAATCCTGATATTTTGCCCCCTGCAATGGAACTTGAACATTTTTTTTTTTGCAAAACTCTCACAACTGACTGCCACATGTGATTACATGTGATTTTCTTTTAAAGATTCAAAATGTCTGTACACATTAACCATCAGATTCAAGTTTAATAATGCACATAAAACATTAAAAAAGAGGAACAATACCCCAGGATTCAAACTATACGTTGCTACGGTAACATCATTGACATTATTATTACTGATATTCACCCACTGTGTTCATGCCAATGATATTCACTCTGTTTCAGTTTTGACATGGTAAGCCTCTCAAGGCTGTGTGCTCAAATGGTTAAAGGAGAATAAATGCTGACTTGTGAAAGAGAAATCAATTCTATCAATCCTGCTGTGCTGGGAAAGTTCCAACCAAACCTGACACCAATTCCTTTAACTCTTGGAATAGTTGAGCTGATTACACAGGTATGACAAATCAATAGCCTTCCTCGCTGCATGGACAATGTATGTCGTGAGTGCCACGTGAAATTTCTGCACACAATTCTGATGTGAAGTGAACATTCTGAAGGGAGGGGGTTATCATCGGGATTATGGAAGGTTCGTACGTTCTCTTTTGAACACAATCTTAACTTTTGAAGTATCTTTAATTTGTTGATGAGGTCCACCCCCTTCTGTAACCCTGTCCATACTTTAAGCATGACAAAATATTTGACAATGGATTATCTTACTTTCATATAAACTTTCATTTTAAGTCAATTACACAGGTAAGACAATTAAATCAATAGCCTTCCAGCCAGCATGCATAATATATGTGATGAATGTCATATGAAATTTCTACACAGTTCTGATGAGAAGTGTTCTAAGGAAGGGTGGGCTATCATTGGGGATTATGGAGGGTTCCTAAGTTCTCTTCTGAAAACATCCTTACTTCTGAAATATCTTTAATTTGAAAATGCCCCTCCCCCCCTTCAATCCCAACCATAATCCCTATTTTTAATAAGCATGAATGACTACTTTGATGGTAGAGTGTCTAAATGTATGACCTGCTGTAACAATCCACCCCAGAGCAATTTCATTAGGCATGTGGGACTTGCCATATCAAAAATTGCAATTTGGGAAGCGTTTAACAAAATGACAACATAGCACCATCTTATTACAGTAAAACAGTTTACCAGCACAATGTTGAAATTCCTCTACCGAAAAATGATGTGCTTTTTAATGGGTCAAAACCAATGAAGGTTTGCTGAAAAATCTGACAAAATAGTGAGAAGAGGACTGGGAGGGCCGTCCTCCGCCGGAGGACGCCCTCTATCCACTGTGCTATTAGTTTTACCAGGGTCTAGTTGCAGGTAGGTGGGATTACATAGGTAAATAGGAGGTAAGAGAGGGGCGATGTAGATTACCAAGACGCCAAAAGAGCAACACTGTAGACGAGTGCCACTGGCTTTTGCTGGCAATGAAACAAAGGTGAGTTAGGGTAATCAGCTCAAGGATAATGTATAGCGCCATCTAGTTGGGGAAATTCACTGCCAGTGATCATTCTGCGGTAGATGGACTACCCAATAGTAGTAATAGGCGAGGTAAGTAGGAGCGAAACAGATTACCAAGACACCAAAACAGCGACGCTGTAGATGAGTGTCACTGGCTTTCTGTTCTGTGCAACAATACTAATGCACATTTGAGTGTACAATTCAGAGTGGGTGACAATTAACACTTACAGTATAACTGGGAAGGTGCCATTATTTAGGAAAATTTAATCCATTTCTGGCTACAAAAATTCCCATTTCGGGAAACTAAAAAGAAAGTGTAAATGGTTCTTTGATCCCACCAAACTTTTTAAATGGTTGTGAAAATGAGGGCAAAAGTGGGATAAGATCCCATAATTTTATATTTTACAAATACACTTTAAAGTGCAAATAAGAATTTTAGAAGTGAACGTGCAGTTCTTGACGTTTCATTCTGTTGGCACAACATGTGGTTGCTATTTCCTTAGTAACACTAATCTCTGATTACCTAATAAATAACATGCATATCTTCTTAATGTATTTTCCAAGCACACATTAATTGATACATGGGAATGACTTTACTTAGCTGTACACAGCCTGGCTATTGATGTCAAACTGTTGATATTTGCACTCTAACCATGAACCATGAAACACTCATATCAACATGAACAACAGATAAAAATGTAAAGCTAGCTCCGCCATGTTTTATTCAAGTATCTTCCACCAAATCGATTGTGACAATCAACTATGCAATCAATAAGCTGCCTGCACAGCTGACATCACCTTCCATCACCTCACAGAGAATGGGGTGTGTGACATCAGGGCTCCCTTCATATGTGCTATTAATTTTGTCAGCTGGTCTTAATGGCAGGTAATTTAGTGTTACACGTGTAAATAGGAGTTAAGGAGGGGTGATGCACAATAACCACCTCAAATTTCTCATAAGAATTTTCCAATGTGAAACAAAAAAGTGTCTGAAACCTTGACTGCCAATGACTGCAATCCAAAAACTGAGGAAATATCCAAACAAAAAGGGATAAAATGATCCCAAAACACAATCTGATGTTCAACATGTCACTGGCAAAGGCAACTTGAAGCAAAAACTATATGATGGTGTATGGGCACATCCAGATAGGATCCAAACATTTGCCAGATGACTTTCTGTGCAGTAGATGGTGCTGTTCCATAGCAGTTATAAGTGAGGTAAGTAGAAGTGAAAAAGATCCAGCAATTCCACAAAATCTCACAAGGTTTTTGCTTCTCCATCATTTTATCAACTTACAGTGTACCATTAATCTAACATTACAATGGTTTGTTACACAGGTTAAAATATGAATCTCAGTGGTGTAACTCTAATCTTCAAAGAGCATTGTGTGCCGAGGTACAGAATGTCAGAGTTTATTTCATTCAATCAAAAGTGGTAGAATGGGCCATAATTTGTGTTGTCAATGTTTTACTGCTCAGGATACCAGGGGTGGTGCCAAGATTTGCCCAAGAGGCCAGCAACCCGAAGCCCTGACGAAAACAACAGGTTGCCAAAAGGATGTCAAATGCAAAACTTTTTGTGTACCAAGTACCCAAAAATTTTGGCTTTTTAATCGAGAAAATTTGAAAATATTGGTATTTCATCAGAGCAAATTTGAAATTTGTAGGCTTTTTCTCAAAAAAATTGAAAAATCTAGGTTTTAAATTAAACCAGAATGCAAAAATGCATTGTGGTTTCGATGATTCATACACACCTGAAGTATCATGGAATTACAGAAGTACGAAGTGACTGCAAACTTTTTAAGGCCAGACCCCTGATGACCCCAAATGACCTTTGACCTCCACCAAAAGTGATAGGGTTCTTCCTCTCACCAGTTGGCATCCACATACTAAGTATGAAATTCATCCAACTTCCTATGTCAAGATATCATGTTACCAGGGTTTTCAGGGTTTAACCCCCGGTGACTCCAGATGACCTTTGACCTCCACCAAAAACAATAGCATTCTTTGTCTTTCCATAACTCATCTATATACTATGCACAAAATTTATCCATGCTTCCTACATCAAGATAGTATGTTAACAAGGTCTTCAGTTTGACCCCAGTGACCCCAAATGACCTTTGACCTCCGCCAAAAACAACAGGGTTCTTCCTCTTCCCATAATGCATCTACATACTAAGTATGAAATTCATCCAAGCTTTCTACCTTGAGATATTGTGCTAACAAGGTTTTCAGTGTCTGACCCCCAGTAACCTCAGATGACCTTTGACCTCCACCAAAAACAATAGGTTCTTCCTCTTCCCATAATGCATCTACATACTAAGTATGACATTCATCCAAGCTTTCTACCTTGAGATATTGTGTTAACAAGTTTTTCAGAGTTTGACCCCGATGACCCCAAAGACCTTTGACCTCCACTAAAATCGATAAAGTTCTTCCCCTTTATATAACACATGTACATACTAAGTATGAATTTTATCCAAGCTTCCTACATCGAGATATCGTGTTAACAAGGTTTTCAGTGTTTGACCCCCGATGACCCCAAATGACCTTTCACCTGAACTAAAATCGATAGGGTTCTTCCTCTTTCTATAATACATCTACATACTAAGTATGAAATTTATCCAAGCTTCCTACAAGGAGATATTGTGTTAACAAGGTTTTCAGAGTTTGACCCCTGGTGACCCCAAATGACCTTTGACCTCCACCAAAATCAATAGACTTTTTCCTCTTCCCATAACGCATCTACCTCCTAAGTATGAAATTCGTCCAAGTTTTCTACCTTGAGATATTGTGTTAACAAGGTTTTCAGAGTTTGACCCCTGGTGACCCCAGATGACCTTCGACCCCCACCAAAAACAATAGGGTTCTTCCTCTCAATATGGGGCACCTATGTACCAAGTTTGAGAAGTGTCAGAGTTTCCCTTCTTGAGATATCGTGTTAACGAGCAAGTGTCACAAACACACATACACACACACATACACACACACATACACTAAAGTCGATTTTACATACAATCCGAGGACCTCATTGTTATTTCCTTTGTGTTTACTTCCTTAACCCTAACCTTGACAATAGACTCTCTATTGTTCAGACTTTCGAGGACTTGACAAATCTATTGAATTTCCTTCAGAGGACCTCAAATCCATTGTTCAGGTCCTCGGTCTGAAAGGAAGACAAGTTCATACATACATACACACGCCAGCACAGTTGCATAGGTTTCTCTTATCATCGAAACCAAAAATTGGATAAATTCGGGTTTTTCAATTGGAGAAAATTAGAAAGTTTGGGGATTTTAATGAAGAATCTGCCCTTAACAGCAAAGTCTGGTAGATTGAAGGGGTGACTGGATGACATCAGTATTATTTCTTTTATCATATCCATTAAGGATCCCCAACAAAATTGGAAAATTTTCCCAATGGGAGAGGGGGGGGGGGAAGTCTTACCTGATGAGGGAGGAGCATGGTCCCCTCCTTCCACCTGGGGCCACCACTGCAGAATAACATCTTTGGTTTTGTTCCCTTTAAGCAACCACACCTTGGTCCAAAATGTTATCGGAGTAACTTGACCATAAAAGCCTGCCCTCCCTCTAGCACAAACCTAATAGCTCCCCTATACAGAGGGTCCCCTACCTACATACATGTAAATAAGAGGTAAGGAGGAGCATAACAGACTGTGTCGACTTCATGCCCGAGGCTGAAGATGTCATGCTGATTTGCCATACATGTTGCAAATAATTCCCTAATAGTTTCTGATCAAGGAACAGCTTAACCTACACTTAACAGAGCATGGATTGCCATTAACAATATCCCGGATATATACAGGAACATGTTTTATGTAATAGGAGTAAGTCAAGCATGAGGCCTGATATAATAACATTCACAGCAGGAATCAATCACACTTGCCAAGTTATCGTATGGTTCAAAAACGTATACCCTGGGCGCTTTGAGAACTTCTATAAAATATATCAGCTGAACTCTATAACTATCTGCATTTAATGCGGGTGATCTCGATCAACTATCTGCATTTCATGCAGCCTGCAAATGCAGCTGTGTTGTCTCCTCCTTTTAATCAATGAGATTTGTACTGTGAAAGAGTGAACCCTGCCGTGAGGGTACCTTTGCTGTTGTTCATTGTGTACTGTTAGCCACTGGCAACAACAAGTGTACAAGTCATGCCTGATAAACGTGACTAACATAAAATCTTCCCTAAAGTTCTGCGGTGACTGCCTCAAAAGTTACAAGTAAGTATAAGCAGTGCATACTAAATAACTGAAGCCCTGCAATGTACAACGTCATCATTCAAAGGATACTGGATTATATCTGGAGACAGTCAAAATTGGTTCATATTCCACAATTCAATGTTGATATGAAAAAAAAAGGCCATACATGGCTGTATGTATTTTCTACAGTGGCAAAAACCTTGAAATATGAACAGATCTTTATACCTAGGAGTATATACTGCGAAACAAACCCAATGAAATGGATACAAAATGAATAATGTAGTTCCATATACCAATACTCCCCATTTTTCCTCCCATTTTAATCATAATGTTCACCTCCCCTCACCCATCCCAATGCCCCCCCCCCCCCGAAACACAAGCACATCATCCAGTTTATATTTATCACTGAAGAAATAAACATTAGGCCCACACTGCTGCGAAGCAACCTTTATAGCTGAATGTTTGAAATTAGAAGGCTCTTTGTATAAATGTATACAGTCTGTGAAATGTTCTGAATCACTCCACAAAAGAACTTCAGATCTGCCCAGCTTAGAACGATAGTTATAATAAATGTTTTAGTGTGCAGTGATTTCTACCTGTACGTGTATGTATTCATTTACTAATGGAGACTGTCTGATGCAGTATAACTCAAGATGAAACCCCAGACAGGATTAACCTGTTCACACACATGTATACATAACGACTTTGTGCTGATAAAAAGTACACTCATCCACCTCCTTTGGTTAAAGATCAGACAGGTAACCTTGTAGATTCCAAATTTAGAACTGTACTTGATACTTGAAAGTCTGTTCAATTATATAGGGAGACATGCTATCAGCCTTATACTGTAGGCTTACATGCTTGTATCACGGGCATAGATACTGCCATTTAACTATGCAGCACTGATCTACAAATGTTTTGGGAAGCATAAATAGCTCTGTACATCTCATGGCTATTATTGTACAAACTTAAGTTGCCGATTGAGAGACAGTTAATGTTACCTTCTGGGAAAGTTACTCAAAAGTGGAAATGTTACAGAACTGATTTAAGGCAATTTGCATGCCTCCCAAAATTGCTTTGAAAAATCTGCACATTCCTGCAACCTCTTCTTATTTCCCTTACAAGTGCCTCTGAAGATGTTTAACATACCTATTACAAACAAATGGTAAGGCAAGGAGTTATTCTCCATGAATTTAACAACTTAGTAACAAAAGTATTGTCACTTGATCAAACAAAGCCATTCATGAATTAGGATGACAGGATATACAAATTCTGACTGTAGTGACTGCATTTTCCAGGAAATCTACGAACTTACAACAAGGCAAACAAAAAGCCTCGACAGCAAGGCCTAACGTCCTAAAGTCTGAACTCAGAAGTGCGAATGAACTAGCCAGCCTAGGGACTAAGCCCCATAAGAAACATACACAACTAGCGAAAGACAAGGAAGCCTAGCCACGCTAACAAGGTCTGAAAATGCACGAAAGCAAACAAACAGGAAAACACCCAAAAAACGAAAAAGATATTCATCCAAATTCCTGCAATCGGTGTTTTCCAAAAAACGGGTCCAAAAGGACGATAAAAACCCATGAAAAAATCAAACAAATACAGCATCTAGATGAGCGTCATAGTCCAAATTCCGCGGTAAAGGAAATGAGGGGGAGCTCATAGGTCACAATCCTGAAGTAAGGATAGCGCCACCTCTGTGCCAATTAATTTTACCGAGTCTAATTCAACGGTAGATGGGATTGTTCACACGTATAACAGATGAGGTAAGTAGGAGTGAAACAGATTATACTAATTCTGATTGTGGTGACTGCATTTTCCCTTTAACAGTTAATGCAATGACATGCTATGCCTTGAATAAGTAGATTAGGTTAAGTAAGAAATGTTGCATATAGTGTTGGGAGAAACATTTTCAGGGGGTGGGGATGGTCAGCTGAGCCATTTTTGCCTCAGAAGCCTTGTAATAACAAGTAGAATTGTGCACTTTTTCCCACTAATCTACCAAAGAGATTGGCTCCCCAAGTCTGGGGGAGGGGGATGCTTCCTCCTATGCCCTGGCTTGCATGTGTGAGCAATGCAAACCCTCTATATACAAATAACGAAAGCTCCACACAATGCAGTCTTGCATATCTTGGGGGGAAAGTTTAACGAGATATACAGGTATTAGATCTGTAAGGCAATTAAATTTTCCTCGATTTCGGCTAGCAACTTACTGTGATTAATGGTACCTATAGGACTGTCATCTAGGCTTTTCCTCCTTGAATCAATCATGATACACATTGACAGCAGTGAGTTGTTAACAGCTTAGTGTTGACATATATCTTCACTTTAGAGCCCGGGATTATAACACAGTCATTATTTGAAATAGCACAAAGGTATGTTCCAACACAGAGCAAGTCTCCCCTCTGTCATCATTTTTCTGATCACTAGAAATTTGCTTAAGGTGACAGAAAAGGATTGTTTGACTCAAATGGAATATTAAAGATTACTTATGTTGCTAGCATCACCAATTTATTGCTTATGCAAATGGCACATTACGACCCAACATGATACCATTAATCCTTGCTGACAGATCTATCTGAGATTATGCAAACTTCCATCCAAGCTAATACAAATGGTTTAATGCTATTATTATCAAACTGACAATGTGAACGGAATACAAACATGATTCACAATAACGATGCTAACTCTTATGTCAAACCAGTGTGTGAACTTAAAGGGTCTGATGTCACTTCAATTGGAATGAAGGACATATTGTTGACTCAATTGTTACAATTATCTTAACGGAACCCCCAGCAACTTTCAAAGAACTTTGTGGAATCACTTAATTCGTCTCTAAAGACCCTGTCTTCAATCAATTTGGGATGGGGGTGTTAGCGGGAGTGGCTCATTCACAGTAAGCTTAGGAAGAGAAACCATGCCCTTTAACTCTGCATGAAGGTCTATACAGCTACATTTATAAAGCCAGGATATGTATACTTAAAACAATATCTCATGAAAAGACAATGAGTCTATGCAGTACAAATAAGGTGAAAGACCTACAACCATGGAAACGGATGATATATAAACCCGCATAGGCAAGCAGAGCTCAACTACTTTATGGCTTTATCTCAAAGAGCAATACTGCTGCTTTTACTTAAACAAAAGCTGGCAGGCTTTATACGGGTTGCTGTTATAGTGCAGACTGATGAATGCATAGCAAATGTCAAAACGATGGCTTGATAGATTTCCTAAATGGCTGTTTTTGCCAGAGTTGCTGCTGTGCACATGCACATATCACATGAGCACATGGGCTGCACAACTCAATACAAATTTTAATGAGTGATTGACAAACGTGATTAAATTTTTTAGTTTGCGAGACAAAGTGTACTGTTATGCTGTACCAATGTGCTGTAAATATCATTTGAGGTACCCTTAGTAAGGGTCGTCATCATTTTCGGGTACCATCAAGCTATACATGTACACATTACGTAACCTATAGAAGTGATCCCTGTTGCATGAAGAAAATTACAAAATGTCTTCACTAGTTTGAAATGCACATCATATATAATTCTTCCAAGGTTTTTCTCCATAGGCCAGCTTGGTTAGCCAACCCAAGTACCCAAGATGGCTTTGTAATTCCCCCCACCCCTAATGAAATTTTGGAGTCAAAACCTTACCACATTTGAAAACAAAAACTATTCTCCCCCCAGGATGGTCTTCACCCTCCAGAAAGATTTCCCTCAGACAACGAAAAACCCTAGTCTTCCACTGAAAAGTGGAATGTATGTATATTGTAAAGGAGGTGATGGTCCAAAGTAAGATTACTACAATACAACAATAAAACAGGGGAAAGCACCATATGCACTTTAAGGTATGAGAATGGGAGGGGTATATGCATCAACAGGTGGGATGCCCCTCCACTTTTGAAAGTGGATGGGATATCATATCATTTGTCCCCCAGCCCCACTTTTCCAGAACCCAAACAAAAATAGTAGGTATACATTAGATTCCAGAGCTTATAAATAGCTAATTCAATAGCTTAACCAAGCTCGAAAGTGGTGGAAACAGCCATAATAATTGACACTTTGCATGAATCCGAGTCGGAAAACTGGCTAAGCTTCGAGACTTTGGAGACCAAGAAACCTCCGAGGCAGCAGCTTTGCAGCGGAAGGAGAATGAGGATGAGCTGTCGGCCAAGATAGCGGACATAGAGGGCACGGTGTTAGAACTGTCCCGAACAGCGTGCATCCCACGAGAATAAAGCAAATTAGATGTAGCAAGGGGTAAGTATATATCTGCGACGTGAATTAATGGATTAAAATGGTGGGAAATGCCTCAGATTACACATCAGATCTTCTAAAATCCACTTTTGTTCCAGGGCCCTTAAGCAGGCCCCAGATCCCTCGTTACTAGAGCTTCGTGATTTGCCCTTTAATTATTTTTGTCAAGGTTATGTCCCCCAACTTTTGAGAAGTTGTTGACCCTCTTGGGAGGGGTAAGAGGGTAACTGACAAAATGAAACCTTTTAGTGACAGGTGGAATGAGAGATCATTTAAAGTCTTCAAAATGCATAAAATCCTGCTTCAAGAGATAAGATATCCCACCAGGGCTGGAACAAACATGTCTATTTCCTGTGTGAAATGGCAACATTTTTTACATTTTTATATAAAAAACTTTTGAGAAGTTGTTGACCCTCTTGGGAGGGGTAAGAGGGTAACTGACAAAATGAAACCTTTTAGTGACAGGTGGAATGAGAGATCATTTAAAGTCTTAAAAATGCATAAAATCCTGCTTCAGGAGATAAGATATCCCACCAGGGCTGGAACAAACATGTCTATTTCCTGTGTGAAATGGCAACATTTTTTTACATTTTTATATAAAAAAACACAAGGAATTTCTCCTCAATTGCAAACATTTCCCTCAAAATAACAAAAATTCCTAGTAAAGGACTTTCCAGATATCTGTCTTTTTTAATTGATGATTACCCTTCACACTTGGAGCTACGGTTCCCTAACAACTCGAAACATTTAGCTCCAGGGAATGGAATAGCTCTCATCTCTTAGTATTTAGATGTTAGTCCCAGACATATGAAAACCACTATTGTAAGCATGCTACCACTGTACCATGAAACTAAAACAACTTCTCACAATAACATTTTTACAAAATGAAAGTACATACAACGTTCCCACGCACTCCTTGTAATTCGTTACTGACCCATTTAGTCTATGCACCTTGCCAAGATAAAACATACAAGGGGGTTGAGAAAAGGGTACTGCAGACACTACGTACCTGGAAAAATATCTGCATGCTACTAACAACTGGCAAAAAGCATGATTAATGAACTGATTGTTTACTTGTGTCTGGCTAAGGTACAGTCGTTTGAGTCCGCCATTACGTTTTATACATTACACACATCATATAGCACTAGTACCAAACTTTTTGCTTTCATAATCATGCAAAATGTTACAACTGCAAAGTTTCAACCTACAACAAAATCGCTGAAACGACAAACGTGCTACTCCTTCATAAACTTGAGTAATGGTTCAACACTGCACAAGGTCTGTTCATGAGATCATCCATTGCAGAAGTAGGACAATATGAAGCCCCAAAATGGCATGAATCAATGAATCCATCTACTTAGGGGTACAAATAAATTTATAGTGGTTTAGCTCATCTTACCCAATTCAACAATAGAGACAAGTTAAAACAGCAGGACAACTGTTAATAAAAATCTTAGATACTGAAGCCATCCTATATATATAAACTCTTCAATCATGAGAACCATTAAATGTATCACTGTATATTTAAACTTAATATGCATAGCCCTTCCTGTTTTTGAGCCCTTTCACCTTCTTTTTCAGACCAAATGTAGGCCACCATAGCTAAGAAATGATGAGAAACCTCTCTCAGATGATCAAACTACAACAGCGCCCTCTAAAAGATCAGATCTGTAACTGGAATGCCAGTGCACTATACATGCACTTGGACATTATGCAGAAGGGTCACATTCATGGCTTACCTTTCCAATTTCTTTCCACATTTCCTCTGCTTTAAATCTTGCCTGCAAAACAAGAGATAAATATCGTAAATATACCAAATCAATTTATTTTCTTTCTATATCACTATAATAAAAAAGTACTGACAGATAAGGTTTCCACACCACTTGCACAAAACAATGCTAAATAATTCAAGCACACAAGGTAGACTGAAGGCTTCTGCTTCATATTATACATCAAATGTATATTAATAAACCCAACTCAAACTCCAACACACAATTTAATGAAGATAAATAATGGGATATGTGGATAACAGGAGCAGGCACATGGCCAAAATTGGGGCTACATGATCACAGCCCCTCACCACTCCCCATAATCCTGGCTGTCATAGCTGAAATCAGTAGCAAGCCACCATGTCTTACCCCTACCAAATCCCCCTCAAAAGATGACCTCCAAAAACTACTATTTGCCCACCTATTGGCTTTTAATGGTATTCTAGGTCTCAATATTGGCTGATACTTTTCCAAGAACAGGAATGATATTTTAGAAATGAGTACACAGTATTCAAAACATACAGTAGAAACATTGTAGATATGTGTTTAACAACTGGAAAACCAAGGATTCCATTTACATGAAGTAAAATATTGGGAATTATACTCAGATGTGTGCTATGAGCCACAACCCCACTTTGGAAAAAGGGAACCCAATAGCAAAAGGTCTGTCAGACCTTGCTGAGGAGGAACTAGGATCAGGGACTGGGGAGGGTGGTCCACAAAGGACACTGCCACTGTAATATCAACTTTGCCAGGTACTGAGGGTATCAGTTAGGGTCATATATGCAAATACAAGGAAATGAGGAAAAATGAAGATTCATGGCATTCACTAATGTCCAATGCACAAAGACAAATTGCTAGTGGCATGTTTACAATGACTGAAAATAGAATAATTGTGACCATGATCTAACACATCACTTTATAATGAGGGTATGTACAGAGGGCTGTTAGGGGGATCTGAGCAAAAGGGACATCCCAGAAAAAAGTACCTGCGGTGAAAATGCTTCCTTGCCCCTGTATGAGGCAAGCACTAATACTGATCATGTTAATATGAAGAGTTTACAAGAAGTAGCCTCTTAAGATGAAAAAGCAAGTCTCAAAAAACAACTGAAGTGAAAAGTCTGTATGAAAGCAATAAATGCCATGCACCTTGAAGACAAATGTACTTTAATTGACTTGAGATGAAATCAAGCAAAATGAAAAGCTAAGATTTGTGTTCACTTCAGTAAGTACTGAAAATGAATTTAATACAGGGATGTAATAAGGTAATGTTCTCTCGTATACTTTCCAAGGACACCCCAGAGTCAAATATGATGCCTTCAGAGTTCATATCAATCAACATAATAAAGGGCATCTGCAGTTCCCCATAACATATTTTGAAACAACAGCTAAATCTCCAAACTATCCTCTTATTTCACTGGAAAGTATTTTTCATGATATGTCAGAACATAAATATTGCACAGTCAAGGTAAACCAAGGAGTTGACCTGCATGTGTTTCACATTTCAGAGAGGAAATATATATATAGTCACATGATTTTCAAGACCATTTATGAAACAGGATACCGGGGTACACTAATACAAAGTTGGGTGACTATGTTTGCTCCCTTTAAAAGAAGAAAAAAAGAATGCCTGACATGAACGTCTACAGAAAATGATAACATTTATACTTTAACAATGTATATGGTGGAGGGATAGAGGAGGGGAAATTTGAAGCAATGAGGCTTAGTAATTTGATCAGCAACTACTGGCATCAAAACAGGTTAATCTTTTCATTTATATTGTTGAAGAATTTGTTGACTGAAATCTGTTTTATAGAGGCATACCCTTACTTGATTTCATGTCCAAAGACAAACACTATATTTATGCCTTCCAACTTTCCAAAGGAACTGCAAAACATATATCTCTTTATAATCCTTAAATTTCATTTACAGAATGCTGTAGTGTGCATGCCTTGTGACACCTGCAAAGTGCAAGAATGATGAAGTGATGCAGATCCATGAATTTAAAATAGCCAATGATGAAAAAGACCCTGGATTCCCAGGCTTCGATGACTTAATTTGATTATTCGAGCTTGAGTAGAACTTTAATGGTTTATTAGTTAAATTGCCTTGTGACGGTTTAAACTCATCTTCTAGAGTTGGGGAAGAATGCAGTTATCGCAGAACACTCCAAAAGCAGGCGCTTTCTCTCTTTATCCAATTAAATCCTTCTTGCCTTCCTGTATGATGTGTGCGGTAATACGATATAAAACGATCAGGTTCTTGCAAGAGTGTGACCAAGTGCATTTATGATGAAGGTGAAGCTTTAAAGAGATTGGACTAACATATCCCCTCAAAGGACATGAACAGCATTATTAGAATGAGAAGTCAAATGTTCCAGGCAAACTGTGAGGAAATTACAGGGTTGATGGCAGCAGAACCATAGCCGAACAAAGACCGATCTATGTTTGCATTACAAATGATGTTGTTTGCCAGTTGCAGCCTGAGAACTCTTTAATCTGGTATAAAATGTCTACATAAAATGATCTTAAACTTCTTTGTAATTGATAAAGGATAATAAATGTTAAGATTTTATCTCTAAAGGGTTAACTGATACAGGAAGAAATTATTACTAAGGCATCAACCAACTTGCCATAATTTACATGAAGAAGGTCGAGTACTTAATACAATCAGGTAATTTTAATGTCTACTACTGCGAAAAAGTACACTGGAAATACCTCTTCATGTGCAATGAACCTGAACATTGGATGATCTTATCTTCGAATTTTAACAGTTTTGCACACCCTCCAAATTAGAAATCTTCACATTAGTCAAAATACCCATAATTCACCCAGAAAATTGCACCTTACAGAATTAAGTTGCATCCCAGACGTACTGTGTATATGAATAGAATGAAAATTATAACCGAGGTTTTATTCATGGCTAACAAACTGTAGAACACCAGGTTGGTGGTGGGTTAAAGTGGCCATGACACGTAAATTGGAGTAACGGGAGACTTATAATTTAGCCTAAAGTACACAAAAAGCTCTTTCTAATACTGTTTTCATCACCCTTATAGCCTTGAGCATTAAAAAGAAATTAATGTTTCAAAAAACTGCACCAAAAAATAGACTGTTGGGAAAATGAGATTTCAAGCCAACACAATGACGTCATTTTAGGAACACCAGCCTCCGTATACCGAACCTGGCGTACAGCATAGCCTATACATACGTAAGGGATAGTAATGATTGTAATTCGCGGCATGAGCGTGGGCTGCAAAAGGGGTCTGACAGCCATCAAAGGGAAGATAGTGTAATCTAAGTTACTGTGCCAATTTTAAATGCAGTACTAGCCAACTGTATAACTAATTGCAAGTTTCAAGGACTCGGCTATTCCATACCAAATTACTGTCAGGCGTGGATCCAGGATGGTTAAAAGGTGCTCATTTGTAAGGGTAAAACCATCACACATGAAAACTGAAGGTGCATCTACAGGGGGAGGAGGCTAATAGAATTAGGGGCAAGGAAGCGTTTAGGAAATTTCTCAAGTTCTCATCTCCTTAAAATTATAATCTGGGTGATGAATTTTTCAGCATGCTTATGTGACAAATAATGACTAGCCAAAAATGACCGGAGGATTGGGGGAGGGAGGTGTGTTGGGAGGCTGGGTAGATCTCCCCCTGGTTCCAAGTCTGATGGTTCATAAAGACCACAAGACTGAAACAGCTGACAGGGTTTCATTCTTCCAATGTGGAATGGGGAGGGGGATAAGAACAATTACATTTGGCAAAAGGCTTTTCTTGAAAGGGGAAAGAGAGATGTCTCCTATCCATCTGTTGTGACCATGGGGCTTGATGATGTCAAAGTCAAAGAAAGAGTGTATACCTGAAATGAAAACCGATGCTCTTCAAATACGGATACAATCTACGTATACGATGTGGAAAACGTAATCAATTCCTTTTCTTTTACTTTGTCACATCTAACTTGAAGACTACATTTAGTAGCATTTATAAAAGTAACTTGTTTGAAAACCCTACAAATACCGCATGGTTTCCATGGAGACAAAACAAAGACATCCTCCTCACTGCAGTAATACTGAAAGGAGTAGAGATAGTTCTTATACTATCTAGCTTTTAACCTCCTATGTGAATAGAATTGTAAGTAATGTATGAAAGGTATTCAACTGCGTTATTAATTATGCACTCCAAACTGAGTGGTATGCAATAACTTAACAATTAGAATGAATGACTCTGGAAAATATAGTTGAACTTCTTCGGTCAATTTAATACATATAACAGTTTTGTCTATGGCAGCAAAATGTGACCAAGTAGATACAAGAAGCAGTGTATCAAATACATTGGGGTGACAGGCAATTCATCCCTGCAGCAGCCAAAATCAACCTTGGCAAAATGTTGAGGAGACAAAAGATTCAACAAATTTTATGAAAATTGCCCACCTAGTCCCCAAAATTTACCTGGTTTAAGGGTCTATGAGCTCTGATACTTACTTGATGTAACAGATCGAGTTTGTTGGGCAAATGATTTTCTGCTTCACAAATCACAGAATACCATTTTTCAATTTCAAACTTCCACTAAATTCCCTTCCAAGCATAACCACTTTCTGTAATTTTAAGATTTTGGAGTAATCATGTTGAAAATAAGCCATAAACTTGTCTGGTTATGACCCTGAAGGCAGCAAACACTTGTAACACATAAGTGACCTACCCTAACACACTATAGCATAGGCAAATTTGAGCCTACACAGGCAAAATTTTGCCGATTTTTGTAAATGTCCTACTTGTTTTCTTATCGGGATTTTGAAGATTTTAAGGTATCTGCAGGCATTCATATGACATGGTTTTGAAGAAAAACAACTCAGTTTTTTGCCAAAAATTTACACCTATTTTGAGGCTGTTAATTTTTGTTAAACTCCGTGAAATTCAGTGCAGAAAAGTAAATTCCATTTTCCCCCACTTTTTTCCCTGATCGCGGAAAATCAGTGGCCCTAAGTTTATCAAATTATTTTTGCCAAGTTTTCTGAGCAATCAGATATGCATCATTACTCAATAAAAAACACAGCATCCCAGAATCTGCATTCTCTAATTCTAATGACTGTTCCAGAAACAAAGAGTTTCTAGTCTTGTGCTATCTTACTTTTCAAATTGACTAACATTATGAAAAAAACTTCTAAAATATGTAATGCATGACATTTAAACCAAATGTTCAAACTCATAGTTTCTGTACCTTATGGCCAATAAAATTCCATGACTTTTTGTGAACTTTTCCTGGGCTTACTGAAAAATCCACAACTAGACACACTTGCCTATGTGTGTGAAAATGCAAGAGATTAAAGTACACTGTGTGCTAAAAATGGTGTTACACAATCTATGCAAGACTCCATGGCATGCATTTTTATATTTTAGCACTTCCACTTTTCTCAGCCTGGAAAGTGAAAATGAAATCTTAACACTGTATCATGGCTCTTCCAGACCATAGAAACCCTGAGTTTGAGTTACATGAGGTTTTACAGCTCAGTTTCCAACCTTGAGAACATTAATCCAAATGTTTTGGAATATCAACTACTTTTCCTTCTGATTAGTTCAGATAAATGAGGTTTTGCACCTTTATATTGGGCCAACATTCATTGTTTAGAACAGGGACAAACCTACACACACATAGAACCATCGACCATAACAGTGAGTTCATCAATTAACTATTAAAGGTCTCCCTGACAATTTCCTCATAACTTGTGTGATTTTTCACAAAATTCCAATTTTCCAAGCCTGGAAAGTGGAAGCAAATCCCATGGCTTTTTCAGAGAATAGGAACCCTGAAAACTCCTTCAATCCAATTATTTTGGAAACAGAATTACTTTCTGTTTTGACTACTTTGACACATCTCAACACAAGGAACAATCAACCACACTATCCTGTGAGTACATCAATAAACTGTCCCTTGATGTAAATGCAAATAATCTCATTTGGTCTGATCTGGGCATAACACTCCTTGCCGATTTGACAATACAGAACGCTAAATACTCTTAACTGTTCAAAGAAATGACTGTCATCTTTTGATTACATCAGGGAGATTCATGGAAATGAACCTCCTCCCTGAGTTGCTTTACAAAACTTCGTATGTCCTAAAACCTAAATACCCTGACCTTTCAAAAAGAAAGACAAATTTTCTGGGGGGGAAGTTATGGAAGCAAAGTTTCAAATTTATGTCATTCATAGAAGGAGTACCCTCAAGTGAGGTCTCACTTCACCTGAGATGACCTTCAAACGTCAAAAAAGAAGACAGATGAAGAAAGGAGATGGA
This sequence comes from Holothuria leucospilota, assembly GCA_029531755.1. Taxonomy (NCBI): domain Eukaryota; kingdom Metazoa; phylum Echinodermata; class Holothuroidea; order Aspidochirotida; family Holothuriidae; genus Holothuria; species Holothuria leucospilota. The sequence goes on along the minus strand of CM055977.1, from coordinate 36,882,898 downwards.
GCTGTCCGCATCTCCCGTCTTACGAGAAAATCTCCAAACCTTAGGAATCTAACGACCTGTAACTAAAAATGAACTGCTTTTAACTAAAATGCATGGAGCTTATCAAAGAATTATTCAATTCTGAGGCCTCGCAAGACAAGCTTCCCGTTTCATCACTTGACTGATCAAATCGCTGCAGGCACAGAAAGTGGATAAAATCCATCAGTGACGATGATTCAGGACTTCATCTTACCATCACCTTTATCAGTGAGAATCCTCTCCTCACAAGGAACACCTGAGCAAGCCACTTGAAGCTAGAGGTTCCATAACCTTGTTTTAACAATGGACAATGTTATCCTGCTCAAAGTCTATTTTTAAACTTGCAGATTTGGTATAGCAATTCCTACACAAATGATTCATTCACAAATTTGTTGCATCTTTCTCAATTTCATCTCTTTCTTCTTCACTCTTCAACTATTATATTAAAATATTATGTATTTTTGGTGTGTTTGACTAAAAGTCTCAACATTCTAACTCATGAAAAGAAAATGAAACTTACAAGTAGTGCCCATGGTTAAATGTACATTATGCCAATTTCTGAAATAATGGTGTCTGAGCAGTATCAGCTGTTAATGAGACTTGAACTATCTGTACCAGTAATATCGGCTACTTGTAATGTCAGTAAAACAGTACTATTAAATCATAAAAGATACTTTAGTCTCAAATCTATGATGAATCTGCCACGTCTGTCTACAAAGTAGAGTACTATGTGCTTGAAAATCAATTTACCAAAACAAGTTGCACCAATAAGTTTACATTTTTGAACATTTATGAGTGACCACCCCAGAAACCTTGATTATTCAACTGATGGCAAACCTGAAGGATTGTGTTACAGAAGACACTCAGATATTGCTCTCAAGATATGTGAGCAATAAAGTGGGTTGCATGTTTTTCGTCCATGAGCAATCTACTTTTTCCCATTGAAACAACCTTTCAAAAGAAACTGCATTTGATCTAAATTGTTGAGTTGGCTAGCCACCTGATTTGAGTTGTAATTTATAAGCCATAAACTTTTCTGTCACAGGATTAATCTAGGTGAGGGCATTCTTCCACTATGCTATTGATGTGCCAGGTCTGAACTGTGGTACCTAATGAGGGGTGACGAAGATTAGTCCTCCATAAGCCACAGGCTTTTCCCACATTAGTGGTAGCTTAAACTTGTAAAACAACAAGGCCTGAATTACTATTATTAAGAAGGGTAACTAATTTGGAAAAAAAGTATAGCATCTCTCTCCACTGTCACTCCCTCCTCCTCATAGAAAAAAAAAAAAGAAGATAATCCCAAAATGCAAAGCATAGAATTTCCCCGTAAAATTTGCCATTCATGAAATTTAAATGTAAATAAGAAGTAAATCAAGGTAATTCCAAACATGTGACACAGTTTTTCAATATGTTGTTTAGTATTTTACTAACAACCATAATACATAACTACCACCCTTCAATGCCAACAAAAAAAAATATCAACAAAGTTTAAAAAAAAAATTAAATAAATAAAAAAACGATTGCTACTTATGTCTGTTCTCATTAAAACACAGACCTTTGAAATTATGTAATCCTTATTTCTTGATCATTTTGTTAGTAAACACATGCAAAAATAATGGCTGCACCAACTACATTTCTCAGATTTATGACTTATAGGAATGTAAAGCTTCCAAGAATTTCAATCAAAATGTTGCACCTGTTTATACTACTTTTGAAAAATTTCAAAAATTAATAATAACTCTTGCCACAAATGGATTATGATGAAATGAAATGAAAAGATTGCCATAAACGTGAAGCCCATATGATCCTTAAATGCATCACTTGATCTGGGTATTAGATACATGTTTTTCACAAAACTGTTTTGGGCCTGTGTAAGTATTCTCTGATTACTGTGTTGATCATAAAAATGCTGGGTTTATAATTAATTAACATGCTTTTCAAAGAATAAAAATTGCTTACTGCATAAGAAGTAATTTGATAGCTTCTTAGATCAGCCTTAATTAGTTCTTGCAATGTCAGAGAAGCATTAGACCTCTTTTACAAGGAGATGAAATAGTACAGATGAAGGCCTAAATTTTGCACAAACAGTACACACACTGAAGCCAATGGAAACTTATGTAATAACTATTATCAAACAAGGGTGAAGTCCCCCATCCATCCACTCACCAACCACCACCCCTAAACCCAAATTAAAGCAAATAACTTATCCAGCCTTTTTGTTAAACAAACTCCGGGTTTCTTGATGTTATTAAAACTACAACTATTCCAAACCCTGCCCCCCCCCCCAAAAAAAATCCCTGAAACTATCAAAGAATATGAAAAGGCTCTATACTGCATTGTCTGAGTGACTCACATGACAAAATCTTTGAGGGGGCCCTCCAGTGAGAGGGCTCCCTTCCACTAGGCTATCATCTTTTTCCCTGCAGGTTCTAGCCCAACTGAAACATTTTTCCAAGAAGGACACAGATACATTATCAACAAGTTCCATAACAGAATGGAAACAGTGTGTGACAGTGCAAAAAAAAATATATATATACAGCTAAAAGAATATATACAGCTAAAAGGAAGGACAGGTCACAATGATGGTGCAGGTTGAATCTGTTTTTCCCGTATACAGTAGCGTGAAATTAACAGGTACTAAGGCTTGGAGAAATATACGGAAAATATCACTTAACAATTAAGGAATACAAGTAAAAGCAACTGTTTGGAACAAATGCAGAAAACTTAGTAAAACCACACCTCAATAGAAAACTCTTTCCAGCTTGTAACTAATACACATTCTGAATACTTTTTAAACATATTATGCTAATTAGGAATATATACTCATTGAAAAATCAATTCTTGCAAATTCATATAAAGAAAAGTAAATTTACATTAGAATAAAGTCCTAGGTATACGAACTTGAACACAGCAAGATGCTTTTTTTGGGGGGAAAAAAATGAGCCTGTCTCCAGCTGCTCAAGTTTGGAACGTAACTGGGGTGGGGGTAGGAGTGGTAGATGTCGGTTTGTAAGAAATTTTGAAAAGATGAACACAGCACATGAGAAAGGGTATCAGGAGTTATCAATTCAGTCAGATAGTCTTGTCACAAATGATTATGAATTTTAAACGTTTGTGTAAGAATTTTGAACATAATCCTGTAATTGACAGGAAGCCAATAAAGGTCACGAATAACTGGTGTGATGTATTCCCTTTTACCTCTGAGGGAGACTAAGTCAAGGCGCAGAATTTTGAAATCGTTGTAGTCTAAAGATGTCAATAGATTACATAGGAAAAGGTAAATGTAAATCTGTAATGTGAATCTGACACTGAAACCTCAAGAACTGCATAAAAACAATCTCATTAAGTTGGAACAAATCATTGTATGGTATGTATGTATAAAAGCACCATTATTAAACTTAGATAATACTTTCAATTGCTGCAAAAACTTTTAAAGGGCCCTATGTTTTTAAACCAGTCCCTGCATGACAACTGACCTTAACTACCCTAACCCCCAACACCCTTTTGCCTCAAAAATAAAAGGGGGAAGATCAAGGGCAAATGATCTATGAATAGCCCATCCCAACTGATTGAACTCCAGTATACTTTGCCAAAGCATTACAAATGTAATTAAAAAGAAAAATTTGCTCTGTTCCTGAAATCAATACCCCAAATCCCCTGTTTCATGAGCCTGCCTTCTTTCTTAATTATTGAGTCAAACCCATATAGTTATTCCACTAACAATTCGGACCATTCCTTTGCCTTCACTTTAAACCGTATCTCTTCCCCCTTTTCTTAACGTGCTTCAAGACATTTTACTCTGTATGATAAATCCACAAAATATACATATATATATGTAGGCATTGATTTAATGCCACTTCCTAGCCTGAGGAGGCTCTTGGGTAACCGGGCTATCAATATTGAAGGGGACCCAAGAAGGGGTTTTAGCCAAGGCGTGCAAATACTCGTCAGTCTTTCTCTTTGAACTGAGGAAAGCTTTTTCACCAGTGGTTTTCTAAATGGAATGAGTCCTCCAGAGAGATTTGTGTGAGTAAGGTGTTAAAAAAGTGTGAGGGCTGCAAGGTAAAAACTTACTGCATAAACAAAACTTGGTCAATACCTTTGATGTTTTGACATGTCGATATGGAAAGTGCAGGTCTCGGCAATTGAAGGTACTGTGACCAAAGAGCTCTGGTTCAAACTGCCAATTAGGTTTAAACTTTACACAAAGATTTAGAATCCAACTTTGGCGCTACTTTTTTACCACCTTTTCCTTTCATATAACAGTAACTAGGCTATCCAAAGCTTAATTTTTAGAGTTCCTGGGGAGAAATGAAGACTGACTCAATCATCCAAAGAAAACTCAGAGGGAAGTAAAATTGAAGACAATATTCAGTATCTGATAAAATATGACTCAATGATTTCACAGACTGGACTAACCTGATTAAGTATGACAATGCATAACAACCTGCTACAACACTGTAGAGATACAGACTTCATACTTCTGCTGCATAATGCAATTTCAAAGTGAAAGTGGGATTTAATACAAAACCACAAGTAAAAGGCACCGTGTCTATTATAGCTCTGAAACTGCTAAATTAAAATTCAGCTCTACCATGGTATGCTAATATTACTGTGTACAGAAGTCCTCCAGGTCGAAATAACCTTGGAAATGTGAAACATCATATATATATATATATATATATATATATATATATATATATATATATATATATATATATATATATATATATATATATATATATATATATATATATATATATATATACTATGAAAGTAATTATAATTTAATGACCAGAAAGCCAAAAGGCTTAGTGATGCCTTACCAGATGGGGATGCTTTGTTGCACTGGAGTTTATTCCTCATATTCATCTTTCTTGACTACATCATTTTATAATGTTTTAACAATTTGACCTCTGCTGACCTCACATGACCTTTGATCCCACCAAATAAAACGGAAAAGACAAAAGGAAGTGTCTTGAAAGGGATTTAACCTCCTAGGGATCTTCGATCTTGAAAATTCTTGGAAAATTTTGCTTTTTGACCTCTGGTGACCCTAGATGACGATCTTAGGAATACTTGGGATATTTTGCTGTTTGACCTCTGGTGACTCCTGATGACTATCTTGGGAATTCTTGGGAAATTTCACTTTTTGACCTCTAGTGACCCCATATAACAACCTTGGGAATTCTTGGGAAATTTTGCTTTTGCTTTTTGGCCTCTGATAACTCCCGATGATGATCTTGGGAATTCTTGGGAAATGTTGATTTTTGCCCCCAGTGACGCCAGATTGCAATCTTGGGAATTCTTAGGATATTTTGCTTTTTGACCTCTGGTGACCCCATATAATAATCTTGGGAATTTTTGCTTTTTGACCTCTGGTGACCCCACATAACAATCTTGGGAATTCTTGGGAAATGTTGCTTTTGACCCCAGTGATGCTAGATTACAATCTTGCGAAATCTTGGGAAATTTTGCTTTTTGACCTTTGGTAACCCAAGATGACCTTTGACCTCCACCAAAAACAATAGGGTTCTTCCTTACATCATGACAAATCTATATACCAAATATGAAAAGTGTCGGTCATTCCTATCTTGAGATATCATGATTATGAGCTTTTCAGCTCTTTACCTCCAGTGATCTCAAATGACCTTTGACCTTCAACAAAAACAAAAGGCTTCTTCCTGTCAACATGACAAATCTATGTACCAAATAAGAAAAGTGTCAGTCATTGCTATCTGGAGATATCGTGTTTACAAGCCATTTACAAGGTTTTTGCAGTTTAACCTCTGGTGACCTCAGATGACCTTTAACCTCTACCAAAAACAATAGGATTCTTCCTCTCAACATGACAAATCTATATAGGCTATTCCCATCTTGACATATGGCGATTTCAAGGTTTTCGGTCTTTGACCTCTAGTGACCTCAAATAACCTTTGACCTCCACCAAAAACAATAGGATTCTTTCTCTCAACATAACAAGTCTATATACCAAATATGAAAGTGTCTGTCATTCCTATCTTGAGATATCGTGATTAACAAGCTTTACAGCTTTTTAACTCCGGTGACCCCAAGTGACCTTTCACCTTCACCAAAAACAACAGGGCTCTTCCTCTCAACATGACAAATCTACATACCAAATATGAAAAGTGTCAGTCATCCCTATCTCGAGATATCGCGATTACAAGGTTTTTTGGTTTTTGACCTCTGGTGACCTCAGATGACCTTTGACCTCTACCAAAAATAATCAGGTTCTTCCTCTCAACACGACAAATCCATACAGGCCACTCCTATCTTGAAATATCGTGATTTCAAGGTTTTCGGTCTTTCACCTCTGGTGACCTCAAATGACCTTTGAACTCCACCAAAAACAATAGGATTCTTTCTCTCAAAATGACAAACCTATATATCAAATATGAAAAGTGTCTGTCATTCCTATCTTGAGATATCGCGATTACGAGCTTTTCAGCTTTCTACCTCCGGTGACCTCAAATGACCTTTGACCTTCACCAAAAACAATAGGGTTCTTCCTCTCAACATGACAAATCTATATACCAAATATGAAAAGTGTCGGTCATCGCTAACTCAAGATAGCGCGATTACAAGCCATTTAGGAGGTTTTCGCAGTTTAACCTATGGTGACCTCAGATGACCTTTGACCTCTACCAAAAACAATAGGGTTCTTCCTCTCAACATGACAAATCTATATACCAAATATGAAAAGTGTCGGTCATCCCTATCTCAAGATAACGCGATTACAAGGTTTTCGGTTTTTGACCTCTGGTGACCTCCGATGACCTTCGACCTCCTCCAAAAACAATAGGGTTCTTCCTCTCAACATGACAAATCTATATACCAAATATGAAAAGTGTCGGTCAATCCTATCTTGAGATATCGCGATTACAAGCAGCGTCACAAACACACATACACACACACATACACACGCACACACACACACACATACACACACACACACATACACACACACACACGACATCACCATCGCATAGATTCCTTGCCTGCCTACGGCAAGGAATCAATAACAAATATAAGTGATACAAGATCACCCCAAATTCTGTCAGGGGAGGGGGGAGTGGGGGGATAACTAGGGTCTACTTTCAAATTCAAACTCAACCTAGACAGACGCTGAGTTGGAACATTCAAGCAACTTAAAGAAAGAGGACACATTACATCTGAGAGCAAAATATTTGAACTCCCATCTGATTGAGCCCCACTCTCAGGAAAACAGGAGAATTTGAAAGATAAGACACACGGTTAGAAAATATTACTGCAATAAGGTTCATTCAGCCAATATTTCAACAATATGAAATCCTTTTGACATAATGAATTTACTTGCTAAATGTTCATGTTTTGAAAATCTTCAAATGCTTGTAAATTGCTTTCTTAACCTTTCACAATTTCTCCAAGCTTCCCATGACTGCAGAGACACTGTTACACAAAGGACTATTGCTTCACGTGGGATCATAAATAATTAGAACGCAAAGGTGACATTTTGAAACTGTCTTTTCTGCTTTCCAATTTGATGAGGGGTGACTGTATGTCAGCTCTCGTAGAACAAACATGAAATATGAAATAATTTTCCTTATGACACCTGACTAGATGTAAGCAGAAGAAGGAATCTACAAGTCGAGTTCAATCGACATTGTTTATATGTCGTTGGCATTCAGTGACGCATCCAATCTATCAAACTTTGACTGTTTCAAAGAAATTCTTCCTTCTCCTCTGACAATCAACGAGAACAAGAGGATGCAATGAGATGAAGAGAAGGGCCACCCTTTGGGAGGCAACCTGATGCTCTATGCTGCACCAAGAAATTCTACATATCTTATATGATTACATGAAGTCTAATAAATCTTGGTTTTGTGTTTTAAATCCATCTAGCCAAGGTCTGCAACTTCGCATAATCGCATGTTTGGTGTGACTATCATATAGATGTTACAGATTGAGCACAGCCTGTGAACCTGTCCAAAGGCACTAGGCTGTGAAGCCTATGCAGTGTAACATAAATTATCCAGCAACACTATGGCATGGCATTACTTTTACACTGAGGGCAGTATTTATCCTTTCCATATTCATGTAGGCCACAAGAGTTTCATAAAAATAAACTTTACTGACAGCAGTTCACAAAGTTGTCTGGACTCCTCTCCAGGGGGTGAGATGGGCACCCATCTGACCCCCTTTCTTTTCTTCTCTTTCTTTCTTCATTCTTCCTGTGCTATCTATGGGTCAATGCTTGCTAATCATATGGCCACTGGTATTGTTACACAACCAAATTTACCTGGTCTAAACCCAGATTTTCTGTGAAACTGAAAGGCAACCTACATTGATAGGCAATTGAAACAAAAGCAATTTCATGTTTTTTAACATCCTATTACCTGCAAATTTTCCCAAGACAGCTTACATGAACAAACCCCAATACTAATACTCAATGTGTTGTTTACACCTACCAAAGCAAACCATCAAGAGACATACTAAATCTTATAAAGGGAATGCACAGTCATACCAACTTTACTTCAAACAAAAAATTAAATCTAACACATCCCATTTTTTTCTTGAACAAGCAGGGCTGGAAAAACATGTTCATTTCCCACAAAGCTACTCGAATTTCCCACTTTTTCTATGAGTTGATGTAAATTTCCTTCCAATATCCAAAATTTCCCTCCATACAACAATAATTTCCCTGCAATTGGCTTCCTAGATTCTCAACTTGTTCCACTAATGGGGCTTCAAAATTTAAGACATATGAATGTTGAAGATAAATCAATTTGTTATCCTGCATAATGCTATATTGCATGCACTTAAAAAGCTGTTTTTCTAACCCCACCATTCTATTGCATAAGTGGGGTTTATCACATCACCAACTTCATCATTTAGGGTCACTGCAAATCATCTGTGACTTCCAGCCCACTCTTTCACATGAACTGTCCACCAAAAAAAAAAAAAAAAAAAGGGCAGTAACACCTGAACATTTAGGGAGGCCAAATCACCACCATAAATTTAACAACTAAGTTACAAAAATATTATCACTTGATTGAAAGAGCCATGCTTGAATTGGGACAGGGCTGTATGCTAATTCAAGAAAAGGATGAATGCATTAGCTCTTTAAGTTATCACTTTTGTCACTAAATTTTATTTCTTGGTTGAATGTATCCAGGAAGGTTATGTATCTTTGTATGTATAAAGTGTATACATATCAGGTTGCTCACTACCTACATGTACCTGGCAGTGCCCAAAGCTGTCATGTCTGTACTTCAATCAAATTAGTCAGTGGATATCTCAGATACACTGATAAGGAAACACAATAATGAGCCACACAACCCTTCTGTTTGCTTAACAATTTGGTAATTTGAATAAACCTTCCAGAAATTTCCCAAACTCCTTTCTATTTTCATTTGAGGCCTAACCTAGGTGTAACCTATATTGATACATTGCATGTGTAGAGAAAGCCATACAAATAAATGCACAGTTCTTTAATAAGGGATACTCTGTAAACTAAAGGTCACAGTAGGGACAAGAAACTAAAGCAATGATCTTTTCCAGCACAGCAGAATCTTAACACCATTATGTAGTTGATTTTTGTCGAAACCACGAGTATAGCCTACTGTACATGTATACATCACAGTTGAGATCAGTCAAAGACTCCAGAATTTAATGAAAAGGCATTTGCTTACATCCAAGGACCTTGATGCACATTTTAATATACATTAGAATTTAACTTTAAATACTGAAATAAATTAACATAACCTGATTTACCAATTCAGAAGTGTTTTTTTTTTTTTTTTAACAAGACCGAAATTTCTTTTTAACAAACTGTTCAGTGTACATGCAAACTAAGTCCTATGCAACTGCTGTGTGTCGTAGTTGTACTGTGGGATCATAACAGCAATACTATTTGTGCATACAGCTCTCTCTATTGGAAATACTGACTGCACCTAAGAGATTGATATTACATGTATGAAGAGTCCTATATGCAACTAAATGAGGACGATCGTCAAGCCAACATGACAGACGTAGAGGGCCCGGTGCTAAAACTACTCTGGGTAGTGAATTAATGCAAATAAGGTGTAGCACAGGGTAAGTATATGTATGTGAAGTGAATATTACACTTATGAAGGGTCCTAACATGCTACTATCATTAGCACACATTTTGTGCACAAGCTGTGACTAGCAGTGTGGTAATGGGGAAATATGATGACATCGCATGAAACTCTATTGCACGGTTTTTCATTGCCCGCTTGGCAGACGTGTATTACTCCTGCACCTATGTTGGCTGCACTCGTAATACCAACGTCTACAAACTTTCACAGAATTCTTCGTTGAACTGCATAAAAACTAAATGCTGTTAACTATTCATATGTAGATCACAACAAACAAATTATAAATATTCAGCCAAATTGACTAATGCAAGTCTGATTAACATGGTGTTCAGACGACCAAAGTCAAAGGGGTTTTAGTGTGTGATGTATCCCGCTTAAAGCTCACATAATGAAGAAGTCCCGTTGACTTACTTTGTGAAAGTGAGCACTCTCACAGTGACCAAATATATCAAGTTTAATAAACAAAAAGATTTCCAATCTATATTTACCTTGAAAAATGTCTTTCAGAGCTATCAAATTTCAATAAGCAATGCAATCACAACTGGTAATTTACCACAATTACTTTTGTTTTTGGCAATACGACACCAAACTGCGTTTTAGTTTTAGAGTGGTGACAAGTTATTGTTGGGTTCACATTCTTTGAAATTAAAGGTTATTTCAAAAACCATTCATTGTTCTGAAACTTTGATGGCTCTTTCATTTACTTTGTATATTTCGAACCATCAGCTATTTTCTTCATCGCTGATGCCAGGTCACATAATCTGCTTTCTGTGACAGTCTATTTAACGAAACTGAAGGGATATGCCAACAATTTCACGGACTGAGACTTATGTTTGTGTAACTGCATTAACCTAACAATACTGCACTAAAAGAAAACAATTAGTACAATAAAATGATTTCATTAGTACAATAAAATGATTTCATTAGTACAATAAAATGATTTCATTAGTACAATAAAATGATTTCATAGTTATACTCAAACAGCTTTAAACATCATCAATGATCATAACAGGTTTCAAAGTTTTCATAGTTTTAAAGGGGAAATCTTCTCATCCCAGAGAGTTCCAATTCTCCCAACTATGCTAGTTCTAGCCCTGCCCATAGCTGTCTTTAGCTTCTCCTTGTGCAGACACAAACATAGTTTTTTGCTCAGGGCCACATCCTGGTGAGTATACAAGGCCCTAATATGTAATCAAAACACTCTCTGTGCATGCTGTGTAATGTGAGCTGCTCTGCATCTTTTGAACTTTGCAACTCTGATGTCAATCAAAGAGTAGTCACCAATTGAGACTTTTGCTTACACCTTCGAAAAAGTCATACTTGGGGTGATGCAAACATCCCTTTAAAGATAACTGTCTGTGCTAATTCCAAAGTTAAACGATATCTACAACTAGTAAGGAAATCGCTCTTGTACTCTTAGTTACTGCCCATATCAAAACATATTTTGTCACTACAAGCTTGTGGCCACTTTCACTTGGCTACAAGAAAAGTGGACAAATCATCCAGGGAAGGGAAGGGATACAGCAGTTCAACATTAATTTCCTTGTATGCAGTAAATACACAAACAAGAACTATATGATTAAATATTAATGATAATATGATGGCACCAAATACTGCTTAAAAAATACACCAGAGGCGTGCATTGTCTTGAGGTCTCCCTAAAAGCCAAGAAAAACACCACAAACTAACCTTCCTAAAGATTCTTTGTCAATGCACAAGATTGTAATGGTCTTCTGAACTGTGCTGTCTAAGCTTTAAGCTCATTTAAATAATTATACCATAGCAATAGTCCCAAACAGCTGGCAAACAGCTGACTGTACGGTCATAAACTAAAGTAGAATTATTTCCATTTCAAAGCTTCAGGGCTTTCAGATGGCATTTTCTTTTACTTCTTTGTAAAAAAACATTCTTTATACAAGCTTACTTGGCTGAGGACAGCTTTGTCTGCAAGTTCAATGATAGCAACACACTAGGTGGTTTCTTAAAAGTAATAAAAGTACATATACAGATAATTTTAAACAAGTTCATTTTTCAGCTGTAAGCTTACTGAAAGCAATACTCAAAGAAGGAGTACTGTAAACTTCCTACGTCTTTGTGAGAACTTAAATATAATAAGATCTGGTGCTGTGCATGAGCAAATGTAAAATACAATACTGCAGAACTATCAGGTACCATACAGTAAATGTGCTATGTAGTTAAATATAAACGAAACACTATGGGACTACAGATGTGCAATACAACACTGCAGCAGTCCGGTAAGTCTGTGCAATGCACAATACAAAACTACAGCATCATGGTACAGTAATGTGCAACAACACTGCAGCAGTACGGTACTGTGAATGTACAATGCAATACTACAGCATCATGGTACAGTAATGTGCAACAACACTGCAGCAGTATGGTACTGTGAATGTACAATGCAATACTACAGCATCATGGTACAGTAATGTGCAACAACACTGCAGCAGTATGGTACTGTAAATGTGCAATGCAATACTACAGTATTATGGTGCAGTGAAGATGCAACAATGCTGCTCCACTAGTATGGTACTGTATATGATCAATACTATACAGCACTGTGGTACATGAACATGCAAAGTCGCTCCGGCAATATGTTATAGTAGGGTGCCTGTCGACTGTGGGGGCCCGTCGAGTGCGCCTCTAGCCTAACATTCCATGTCACAATCTTGGAATGATAGATTTCTTAAGTGCGCATTAGATGGTCACCCCATTATACTGTAAATTGTACAATACCACAGCATTATGGTACAGTGAATGTGCAACAACACAGCAGCCGTACAGAACTGCAGATGTACAATATAATATACCACAGCACTGTGGTACAGTTACTGTGCAATACAGTACTGTGCAGCATTATGGTATGTACTAAATGTGTTACAAAATTACTGTACTTGTAACAGATTTACTTCAGTAATGCAGCATATATGGCACTGTACATTAACTGTAAATTGCAATATAATGGCACTGCACATGTATACAAAAAACACCTTAGCAAGCTTGCTGCACAGTCAAGCAAAACACAGACATGACTGACATCCTACTTTCATCCTGGGATATATACATATATTAGCAAAGTTCATAATACAAATTAAAATATACTACAATAATTCATCAATTTTTCATTTTTAGTTAAATGCACCCAGTCAACTGCACGTAATTCTGACTGAGCCATAATGAATGATTGTATTCACAGTCCTTGGGGTTTATTCACCAAGCCATGGGCATATATTTACAAGCTGAGTTTCAGATGTTACTTCTGAGAATTTTTTCTAAGCATGTACAAAATAAATACAGGTGTTGCGAAGAGAAGACTTGTAAAAGTTTGGCACTTACTCATATTGTCACACATCATAAAATACACTATAAATGTGCAAAAGAGTTTGAGAAAACATGAAGGAATGAACACCTATTAAGGAAGATTACACAGACCAAGTTCAAGAAAGCGGGAAAGATTTGCAAACATTTTAAGGCCTGAGTAGCCATTCTGTTAAGTAGACCGATATTGCAATTTACATGGGGATATATTACATTTATTTAAAGGCAACAGGCAGTTGTCCAAAAGTTTTTTTTGAAAAATCAGCAGTCTTACAAACCTCCTTTTATTTGCCTTATACAAGTAGGCCTGGGCTAACTCTGAAGATGTTTTTGATGATAAATATTACAAACAAAACGTAAAGCAAGGAGTTTCTCTCCATGAATTTAACAATTTTGTAACAAAAATATTGTCACTTGACCAATCAAGCTATTCATGAATTAGGCTGACATGGTATACTAATTCTGTTAGGGGTGGCTGCACTGTCCCTTTAAATTGCACCACAATGGTTGACACACAGAAAATAGCTTTATCATTATTACACCTTTCAGTCCCACTGACAAACTCTGGCAACAGCTCTTTTCCCAAATTAATGCCCATCACAAAAGTTACGACGAATACTGCATCATTTGAAAATTTGGGTGAAAAAATTAGTCATGAGCAGTTAAGCAGTGAATCTTTCTTTGAGAACCTATTTCCCAACAATAAAGATACCCACCTACCTTATTTTGAATTGCTGTATCCTTCTATGTCTATAAATCATGGTTTTCAAGATGTTAAGTTTTCTTATACTACAAACTCCCCCCCCCCCCCAGCCGCACTCTGCTGGTTTGGGAGTCTATGAGCTACGCGTGCTAACACGGAGAAGACAAAAATTAAGATTAAGAGTTAGATTATATGGCGCCCTCAGTCAGTAGGGGATCCCACAGTGTTACTGGTTTTTGCCAGACGGTTATTGCAAGCAATAATGATACACATAATATCAATAAATTGGTGGCACAACATTTCAATTATTTTAATCTTCAAAAAGGAATGCACTATTAACTTTAAAGTTTCTTTATATCTTTTTGAAGAAGGTGAAAACAAAATATATAGCAAACACTATAAAATCCCCAAAACTCCTCTGGTTTGGGAGTCTATGAGCTCTGATACTTACCTCACATTTAAATCTGTAACTCCCCTACTTGCCTGTAATTACTGTTTGGCATAATTTGCCAGCAACACGATGGCACTCTCTCAAAACTAGAGGGCGAAATGGTAGGTTCTCATGAGCTCTGATACTTACCTCCTATTTACATACATATACCATTATTGCCGGCATTAACTGTCTGGCAGAAAATCATAGCATCGCGGAAACGCGTAACAATACAGGGCTCCTAAAACCCTGAACTGTCCTTATGCATTTTGGCCACAATGGCATTTTGGCAATAATGGGTACACATACATAAATAGGAAGTAAGGAGGAGCAAAACAGACCTTTATCTTTCTCTTAATTCTGGTTCACTGAGCTATTCCAAGTACTCACCCTCTTACCCCATTCTTCATCAGAGAAGAGGATGAAAAGAATTTACAAATTTACATCTAACATTTAAAATTTTGCATTTCCTTATTTCTCCAGAAATACCCTGATTATTATTGAATATGTTCTTTAAGGTTCTTACTCAAATTTAACAATTGTTTAGTTAAAATCATAGAACTGTACCCATTTCAAACACTGTACAAGAAAGTGGGCTAATTCTCATTACTTTTTCATCTGCCTCAACAAAAGAAAAAGAAAAAAAAGAGAGAAAATCCCCCAGGCTGGGGAATTCATCTCTATTCCTACCATCAATCCTATCTTGTATAATCTTGCCATTTCCTGACACTTAATGACGATAGCATTACACTTCTTCTTGACAACGGGGCTTCTGATATAATTGAGCTGAAGCCATTTCTCAGAACAATCGCGCACAACTGACGTAAGTCAATTGATTTGGAAAACTGTATGAGAACTCTTCGTTCTGTCTAAATATTTTCTTTCGTAGGGCTACTTTCAATCAATTTTTTTTTCTACTGGTCACTCAACCTCTTAGCCACAGCGTGTGCACACATTAAGTAGTCAATGCATAAAGAGAAAAAGAGAGTGGCAAATGACATAAGCAATGGTGAGCAAAGTAAAGAAGACGATGCAAAATGACCTTGCTACCATACAAGCCAACAGTAACAGCAGTGGTAAATTAGAAACGAAAAGTAACCAAATCAAATCATAGAAATCAATGAGCTTCGGCTCAAAACAGATGTTGGATGTTGTACTTCGGAGGTTGAATAACCCAGAAGAAAAGTGGGGCTACATCTGAAGCAAAATTAGAAGCCACAAACCAGAAATAAGCCCTGGAATTTGCTTTCAAATGTTGGTCTGAAGAAAAAGGTTTATACCAAATTTTATACGATACCACTGTGCAGGGGAATAAACTCTAGGGAAAAGCACCCCCAAAAAAATATTCACCCCAACTTCGAGAAATTCATAGCCAGGGGAGAAAAGCAGTGCTACACTGATTTAAAACACAAATTAAGGCATAAAATCCTTTACAATTTGGAAAGAAAGCAAGGGCACAACTTCAACTGCCTTTCAAACTTGGTAGAAAAATTAGGACAAAAAGTGCTCCCCCACAGGTGAGTTATCCCCTTTCCTTTGAGTTACCAACTTATGCCAGGCTGGTACTTTTATACTGTCAGTAGGTGAGTGGGGTTACACTTTAGATAAGATGCACAGAGGTGTGAGGTATATACTATACTTCTATTTATTTTATGATACAAATACTAATTTATTTCCTGATTTTATGCATCTTTCTTCCTGACCTTTCGAAAGTCCTTGTTTATTTGTACTACTTTATGCTCTTACTGCCATCTTCATTATTGACCAATTCCAGAGTTTGGCTTACCTTTGGTCAAAACTACTTATGCCAACAAAAGGTACATCAACAGTATTGTCCTTTTACAAGCACTGCATTCATTTTCTTTGGTCAACAATACTCAAAACTGTAGATATAAAATTCCATGTAAAGGGAAAAGCTGAATAAGAAGTGAAACCTTTTGATGAAGTATTGCACTCTCTAGTTCCAACCAAACAAAATGTCAAGGCCACTGATGAGGTTGAAAATCTTTTCAAAAAGTTGCAACGAAAGTGACTATAGTTGATCTATTTTAAACACAATATGTTTACTGCACTGAATTAAATGGCACTGACTCATGAAAAAAACTTAGGTCATAAAGTGAGAAGTTTAAAGTATACTTAAAAGTAGCTCTTGCATCATACCAAAAACATATTGTAATACCTGGGTATTTGAAATCCTTATTGGTGATTGCTGATTGACATGTGCAGATTAGTGAAATGGGCGATGTACAGTAATAACTGCTCCATCCCACAAAGAAATACATGTACATGTGAGGTATGGAGTGGTGATGTAGACCCTCCATTTCATAAAGACGTCCACAAGTGTGGTAAGGAGGGGCAAGGTAGATCCTCCATTCCACAAAGAAGAGTACTCACAGAACATGGTCTTGAGCAATCATAGTACTTGTAAAGGGCCTTCAGGAGGTGTTTAAAGGGAGAATGCAGTCACCCAAATAAAGAATTGTATAGTAGACTATCCTATTTCCTGAATGGCTCTTGAGCATCATGTGACAGTATTTTTCTCACTCAGTTGTAAAATTTACAAGGAGCAACTGCTTAGTTTACCTTGAATATGCAATAGTTATGTCCTAAAATATTATGAAAAATCCTTGAAGAGAAATAAGAAGAAATTTGGGACATTTAGCTATTGTTTCAAAATAAGTTTGGGGAAACTGCTTTTGACTAATTTAACACTTATTTTTAAAACTGGGAGAGGGTTAGAAGTAAAAGAATTAGCTGGGAATTTTTGAATGCCTGAGAAGGAGCAAATGGGCCTTTACAGACCAGTTGGTAACTGAAAGTCTTGTCAGAAAGTCACAAAAAGTTAAAGTACTACAATGTAATACCATGAAATGCAACAGACAAAAGAATTATATAACATATTTTCACTTCTATTCTCTTTTCCTGGCTTAGGTATGCTCAATGCCTTAGGTATCCTCATTACTGTACCCTGCCCCCACCCACCCACCCTGCCCCCACCTACCCCGCCCCCACCTACCCCCACCTCCCACCCTGCCTTTACTTTTTAGGTTTTAAAAATCTTCTGGTGCACATGAAGACATGAAGGTTTGTGCACTAGATTAAAGAAAGCACTCTATTGAGTAGTGCTGATGTATTTGTTAATTCAATTCAGAAGTTACTCAGAAAATTCACCACCCCATTGCACAGAATAACATTTTTCATTTTTAACATAACGGATTTTACACACGTGCATCTGACAACATAAACTGACTAAATGGTCCAAGTTCATGCAATGAGTCTAAACAACATGAAACACTTTGCCTTTCAAGATTACTTCTCAAACTGACTAAGAGATGAACCTTTCTTTTCACAACTTCATACAGCTGTAATGGGCGAGTGACTGAGTCATTACACAAAGACTATTAGAATACGACTGCTACTTACACCTACTGAATACTGAAACCAACTATGCAACATGCTCCTATTGTATGTCATCAGTCCAGCTGCCAGGTTTAACATTTACTCAGGCTAGTCCCAATCAATCTATTCATAGAAAAGAGCAAAACCCCCCTTTTTTCTTTTTTGGTCGTTCTCATTTTCCTTCTAGTGCTTGTTCTTCAGTCCATGGTTCACTTATAGTTTAAAAGTCTCTTCCCATCAATCAAACCTGTATCACTTAGCCACACACAAATATATGTAGCAAACTCAAGCGGCTTCTCTAAGAAAGGGAGGGCAAACTGAAAATACTCAAAGCTGGAGGGTGAAAGCTTGTTTAGCTTTTACAAATATAACTCAAATAATGGCAATGATTAACTTTGTAAGTTTCAAGCTGCTAATGCTGTAGATGAAAGAAATGGTGTCCTTGATTAGTTTTAATCGTTGGCCACTGTCCCCAAATGCCCAGGCCTCATCCTCTGAGGCTGATGTTGAGGCCTAGGCCAGTTATTAGTGGACTATTTATAATTTACAAAGCAGTAGACCTAAGCCTAACCATGTCAATTTGAGTAGCAGCCTAAATAACTCAACGCCAACCTGGCGACATGCACTATGAGACAAATGCAAATGCAAAAATGGTTTTTGGAGACTGGAACCAACTTCATTACAAGGCATCTTTGGGAAGGAATTATTAGCTCTCATTTGATAGCCCAAGACTCAAAAAAGCTGGTAGAGAATTGAAGAGGCCAGAGGGTGTAAGGATTGGTTATTACTCCACCAACCTGAGGCTAACAAATCAGCTGCAAGGCTGGCTTGAGCTCGATTAGTCCTCGAGACCTCCAACATTGCAATCACAACTGATTCTAGCCTGCAGCTAGTCCTTTCGTACAAATTTTTTTTCATAATGGTACATGAACCCATGGAAACTTGGTCACGACAAAGTATTTCCATGGCCATTAAAGCAGGTGGAAATCTGACATAAGAATGCACACATTAGAATTTCAGTACACCTAGTATCCTACTTAAGACTCATGAGTATTTTTTTTTTTTTTTATTCTTGCTGAATAGCCAAATAGTAGGCAAAGTGCTGATGACATTCAAGGTTTTTTTTCTTAATTTTTTTTTTTTAATAAGTTAAAAGTAGAAGATGATAAGTACTTAAAGCATGTATAATATGCCAATAATGAGTAAACTCATAATAACATTTCTAAAATGCATGATTATCATGAGTCATCAAGATTTCAGAAATAATTCATAAATCTGGGAGTTGAACAATAATGATTGTAGTTCATTAAAAGGATATTTTATAGACAGTCTATGTCTACCATCACCCTAAAGCTAATTTTCTTCACATAACTACAGTATGAAGAAGATAGTCACAATTTCCTTTAATTATCCGGTTCATTGTATGTTACATATCCAGGAGTCGGCAGGAGTAAATTGGTATGTCTGTCAATCTGCAAGGTGCCTTATGTTAATTTTGGTCATTATGAGGAAGTCAGCACAGCTTAACTGTTGTATCTAGAATGAACTTTCGTTTAATTGCTAAGTTCAAGGGGAAATTGTTTTTAAATTGCATCAACATGGCCCAGACAAAAAATATCTCTTATCATTATACCACCCAGTCTCAACAATGACTAGCAGTAAATTATTATAAAAATTAGAGGAGACAAAAATGGTGAAGGAAGAGTTAGGCTCTAGGGTGCCCTCTGTAGGTAGGGAACCCAGGGTGCTATTAGTTTTTGCCAGATGGTTATTGCAGGCAATGATGGTATACATATGCAAGTAGGAGGTACAGAGGAGCAAAATAGACTTAAGAGTTCTAAGTGTTGCATCAATTGAAAATTTGGAAATGTGGGTGAAGAGATTCCTAATCAGCCAAGATGAGTTAATTACTTTATGTGAGAACCATATTGTTAAAAATAATGACATCCAGCTACAGTTTCTTGTTTTTAGTAACCCTATCAATCTTTATCATGGTTTTAAAGGTACCAAAATTTTGTAAGTATATGTCCCCGACACTGATGATGTATGTGTACTACTAATGTGTTTCAAGTCAGACCAATTATAGTCATTTTTGGCAGCCATGTTTACCACTAATCATTCACTGAACTTGCAGCCTTCATTCTTTGTAACAACTGTTCAATATTAAAACTGCAATATCACAACATCCACTCTTCATGGAAATAAATCTATGAAGTGCAGACTTCTGAACCTTTCTAAAAGCAAGCAAGCATGTTAAATGAAACTCACATGAGGGCAGCTCTGAGAGTTGTTACGACTCCCCCAACAGTCCCATGATTAAAGGAAAATTGTTATTAACAATGTATCAATTTTGTATAATGCAAGATGCCCTACAGACGTGATGAACTGGAAACTTGGCACTTTTGGGTGCCTAGATCTCAGCGTCACATCTCAATAATGAAACAGCGCTTCACAGCTTTAACACAAAGTCAATGGAACTGAGAGACTTGCTATATTGGCATTGAGTAGTCAGTTGCAGAACCCCTTGGGTCATTACACCTCTACAATGACACACTTAACCTTTGCAAAGACCTTGTTTCATAACTGTGTTTTAGAGGTACTGTGGTTGCAGTTTCACAAGTTTGCAATAGTGAGGTGCACAATATTTCCCATGCTGTACTGTATTGACTTGTTCATCTTCACATAGGTTTGTATTATTAGAATTTTAGATTCAGATCCAACAGGACAGCCACAATTGAATAGGTATATAGATCCATATATCTGAATTACATATTCTGAATACTAATAAAATGAATATGCAAACAATACTAACTCTCAGGGAATACTTCAGTATAATACCCTCCTGCCTGAATACATTTAAAGGGGCCATTACATCATCCCAAACATATCTCTATTAACAATTGGTGAATGCTCTTAGATTGCAGGCACTGACAATCAAATAATAGACTGTGACTCTGCATGATGATTTGTGCTGACCAGTATTGTACCCTATGCATAGTAGACTGCTCACACAGTGAAGTGACTGCACTATGGATATGCCGAAATGCTCATGACAAATTTTCACCCAGTAATAGCTATGCTAAAGACGTGCACTAGAGAGAGGTGTTTCTTTTTAAACTGGAGGAGGGGTTAGGTGTAAAATTTTTACTGTATGGGCCAAAATTGCTTCCTGTTCAATGCTAATACTGAATATTTCAAGTTATTGAGTTTGACAACAAGTAACTAACAACTAATCAACAACATTAAGTTACTAAAGTGCCCTTCATGAATACTTAAGTGCTCTACATGAAAACTTTTCACTGGTCAATGTTCATACCACCTTTTTTAAGCTGTTAATTTTGACAAGTAGGTCTACAACTAATCAACAGGCTATAGCCTAATTTACACATTTACATGTTATGTAATATGTCACCAAACTAATTGGGACTGGATCTAAATTGCCTCTAGTGCCCAATACTTTCATGAAACTTTAATCTCGCACTTCACACTTTGATTACTAAACTATAGCCTACTTATGTACATGTGTAATTCATCTATAACCAGCACTTAACTGCAGGAAATGAGGGAGTTTTCGGGAGACCTCAAACTAAAGGCAGTCACATTTGACACAAGCATAACTGGCTAGTACAGCAAAATAGCTGACTGTCTATAACACTGAGGGCATGGTGTATTTTTCTCTGAATGCTTCCCCTTGCTCCAGGCTAATGTGAAACAGAATAGTGGGGGGGGGGGAGGGGGGGAGTGCATGTCTATGAAGCATTTGGAAGGTGAACTTGAAGTAATTTTAAATCATCCACTTTAAAAGTGTGGGCCAATATATATAATGCACAGACTACCAAGCATCTGCACATAGGGCCTATCTTAACAAGTTAATAGTTAACAGAATGACGGGGTGAACACGGGAATTTCTTCATAGCTCCAGTATCCATGCTTTCTTTCCACTCTTTTGTGATAGCTTTAGCAACAAAAGTCGTGTTCTGTTAAATTTTTCCAATCCCATGATGCTCTTAGCCAGCTTGCTAATTTTAGAGGTGCATATAGTGTTATTTTGGAGACAGAGAATTCTTTGCAATGTATACTTAACTGATGTATCCACTATAACCTTCCGTTAGTGCAATCAATAGTTGGAAAATACAAAATTAAATGGGGAAAAGGCATTAAACACAATCTCGGAGGCACATCCCCAGAATGTCCCCCTCCCCCACTATGGCCTAAATCCCATAAGTGTGAGTGAGGATTGATTAATAACCCCCAAGCGATCCCCACAATTCAATGAAATGGTTCACCCACAAAGCATGAGGTAAATGGAATAGAAGCATTAAGCAGAATTTGACAATGTGCCAGTTACCACTCCCAAGACCATGTTTGCTACGAACACAAGAACTAAGGTCCAACCCTGCAGGCAATCAATAGAGAAATAACATGCAACAATAGCCTCTTCAATTCAGAAGTATGATCCCAGAAAGGTTTATTTTGATTTGCAAACCCTTCAGACAAAGTAAGATGGAAGAGTATAGATTGATGATGAAAAGAAGAAGATGCAACATTATACTCTCAGACTGGTAGAGATGGCATGTAGAAAAGGTTCCCACTATTAATAACAGTGTGAGAGGTCATCTTAAACGTGAAAAGCAAAAAAAAAAGCTGGACTGCTCTTCCTTGTAACCTTCATTGTTGCTGGGACCAGGGAACTGCCACTGCCACTTGGTCAACGTGGCAGCTGCCAGCTCACTGCCAGGACCCAGAGAAATGCAGACTTCACCAGCCTGGCCAATCTGCAACCTTCACATGCAACACACCCTCTCAAAATGAGGCCAAGCGAGGTAGATACACTGCTCCCAAAAATTTGAAATGCTTTCCAGGTGTTTCAACTCAAGCAAATGCTTTGTGAAGATTTTGCACAAAAATGACCCTCAGCAGTGATCACATTACAACATGTTTGCTTGTCGAACTCCTGCTCCTTCTACTTAGTTGCCGGAATCAGCCATTTATACAACAGAAGTTAACCTAAAATGGAAAAAATAATCCTGCACAACTTTAAAACAGGCTTGGACAAAACTATTTCAAAAGTTGGAGATCTCCACTTGCTATCATTTTCTGTTACAAACCTGACAAAGGCTGAGAAATTTGAACCTATCGATCTAACACAATTACTTTCCTACGCAACGTAACTCATCAATGATTGCTCGTATGAATTCAGGTTAAATGCACATAATATACTATTCCTTTGCACAACATGCCAGGCAAATAATAATAATGAAAAAAAAAAAACATGCATAATGAATTTTCCAATGATTTTGAACCTGAAAGCAGTCACACATGTTATGTGTTATTTTAAGGTTGTTCCAATTCCCTTCCATTTGCACATGCAGTGATTAAATTTGTGAAACTCATTGCTACCAAATCTACTAGTAAAACAGTGCCCTTATTAATCCCCAATATTTGCAATAAATTTCAATTTGTATGCACCACTGGCCACCAAGCCAGAAAAAACAGATGCTTTCAACATTTGCCCTAATAATGAGTCAAGTTCCTGAATGCTATGCCCATAATGCTGTTTTGTACATAGCTCCAGGGCAAAGCCAATTCCTTGCAAAATACTAATTTTACTCTCAAATGTGTGCCCTCCAATGCTAGCCATTAAATCAATCTAAATACTTTTGGCAAGTAGCCAAGGCCATCAAACAAGCAGCAGCAGGGAGACTGCACGAGAGCTGTTCAAAAAGATAATCACAGTGGTTACGTTGAATAAAGCATTGCGCTGCCCTCTTCCTATAGGTTAAACACTTCCAGGGTTGGTCAGCCTGGCATCAATTTGTTGGATTTAAGGCCTGTCAGCCTCCCAAGCCTCTAAAGCTTGATGACTGCATGAACCAACTCAATGAGGGAGTAAAGGCAAATTCCATTTCCAATTATTTCTTCATACCATAGAATTTACCAATGTAGACAACGGTAAAAAAGTATGACATGGAAGCTGAAAAAAGCATGCAATACATAGAAATGGTGAGATTTAGCTGAATAAAATAAAAACTGAACTAGTACAGGCTTAAGCTTGTATAGATTTGTTAAAAATATGAGTGACAATGACAACAACACACACACACAAAAAAAAAAAAAACAGGCCTACAGATGCATACATTCATCAATGCCACCCCATACCATATCACAATTTTAAAAAGCACTGGAATGTGGCATGTATGTGGTAAAGACACCTATCCAAGGCACAACCTTTTCATGTTTTCTTTACGAACTTCTGGCAAATCCTACCATGCTGGCAAAATCTGATAACAGTGGGCAGTCATCCTAGCTTGACCAACCGTAACATTTTCAAAACTCATTTTACAAAAGCTTTACAAAAGCCAATTTTTTTACTTTCATTTGAGTATGATAACATCAACACAAGTGATGATCTATTGCATATTATGGCATTGGTAGTTAAATTTCTAATAAGTGGAGAGTCAAAAACTGATTCTTGAAAACTGGTAAACTCATCTGGTTGTTTACTTCTGTAACAACTGGGAAATCTGAGCACAGAGGGCAGTTATTGGCCTATTGTTCTTGGTGTAATGCATGTCAGTGTGATAATAGCAGTGTGACTTTGAATAATGCTACGCTGCTCACCAATGTTCACCAAACAACTTCATATCAGAAACACACAATTCTTTATGGCATGAACATTGTTATTATTATTATCAATTTATTTACTTTTTTCTTGAGGCAGGGGGTGGAGGTCAATAAGCCAGCTTACAAAGAAATGCAGTATGCTTCAAACCTGGACAACTTCATCAGTTTACATCTTGCATCTCATTAAAGCTGACAAGTCCTTTATAAAAATATGAATTCCATTTCTTCCACTGATCTTCCCCTTACTGTAAATCTGATTAGATCTGACAAACATCTGTTAAGCTTGTTTGCATCTGAGCCTAATCAATTTTCAAAGTTCATAGGAAGAAGAGGTTATTTAAGTACAATTCTAATTTTATTTCCAACCTCCACATACTGTTTCCTACCACTCTAGCACTTACCAAATCCTTTGAATTACCGTGAGTGCCTTGTATATGAGGGCATGCTACACCTGTGATAGGTATGAAACACCTGTAACTCTATCACAGGCGACCCAGGGGGCAATACCAGATGACAAGGTGACAGATGCCTGGTAGGATATTTACGTTCCTAAATGAATACCTAGACTGCATTAAATTTACCTCCAACGAGCAGCAGCATTTAAAGAATTCTACGCAATACTTTCAGCAATGTGGTAAAATTAACTTCTGCACTATGGCTGTGGGGGGGGGGGGGGTGCTGGCCTTTCAGAATACATTGGTTTCCACAAAAATTGATGTGTGTCAGCTTTCTTGTATAGTAATTCTTGGGAAAGGCACAACACATGATTAAATCATCTTATCAACTGCTACAATATCTCAGTCTGGGAAGAAAACATCAGTAGGACACAAGCTAGAACTGAGCATGAAATATCATCATGGCACTCGCATATAATGCAATACAATCAGCACTGCAAACGAGCTTCAAATTACTGATTACAAGGCTTCTAGTTTCAACATCCTCCAATGAGAACAGAAAATGTGACACAAAATACTTGCAAATAAAAAAAAGGCTGTCAGAATTCATATCGGATGCTGGTTTGCATCTAATTTTTTATAGTTATTCCTACTTGTTTTGGCACATTCAGTGGAAAAAATGCAAAATGTGGTGAAATAGGCCTCTCACATACAGCAAATAATGAAAACAATAAGAAAATTAATAATGGTGTCAGTTTCACTGGCATGCATATCAGACCAAATATAAAATGGGGTCAAAAACCACCCTCTTATTACATCACCCCTTGTGCCAATACATTGCCAGAGAGTACCTGAGGGTACCAGAGAGCAAAACTTTATGCAAATTAGAGGTAAGGGGGAGCCAAACAAACCATTTGCTGAACAGGAATCGGCTTCTTTGCTTTTCATACAACCGAGACAAACGTTGGAGTGCAATACTGAACGGAGGAAGTATTTTGCAAAGATCACATGACTATGACAATATACAGTGCATCTATGACAAATACTACCTCATCCTTCCACAATAATATGAATGTATAAATGTTCTAACTGCTTCCTACATCTTTGATGGAAGACATTGGCATAGAGAGCATTAGTACAGATGGCATCTACATTAGATGGGCATGACAAAGAGGACTTCCCTATCTCTTGTGTTTTTTTTTTATGTACTTCTTGGCCTCGTTTATTTTCCTCTGTGATTCAAAACTTTTTATCTTCTCGTACAACGTACGTTAAAACATCAACAAATTTCTTGAGCAATCCAAAGTCCTAGAAATTGGTTACATGAGTTTTATTAATACATTAATAAATCGGACAATTAGACAGAGTTTGCTCTCATCCCCCCGTGGTCCAACATCAAATGCAGTTCAGTTCCCTGAACTGAACCTTTAGTTCAGCAGATGATATCAAAGGATAAGATCTGTAGGTCTTCAAATTTCAATGACAACTTGTACATGAGAAAAGTGACTCTTTCCTGAATGTCAGGTAAAGCAACCTTAATCTCCCCATGTGCTTTATAAATAATTTTATTCTTCAGAATGTGAAATATTTAAAATGAAAATGCTCCATCACTTTTCATTTATCTTGTTTTCAAAGCCCTTTAAAGGGAATAAGCAGTAGCCCAAAATTTGTTTTGGAAAATCTATAATTTCTTGCAAATCTCTGCTCATTTGCCTTGCAAGTACCTCTAAAGATGGTGAATATAAAAATTACAAATAAAGGGGAAAGCAAACAAATATTCTCCACAGATATAAAAATTCAGTGAGAAGAATATTGTCATGTGATTAAAAAGAACCATTCATGAATTAGGATACCTGGGTTTACAAATTCTAATTGGGGTAGCTGCATTTTCCCTTTAAATCTGACCACCATAAACAAAACTGATCTTACCACAGGTTTAACTCTGCATTTAAGTATTTCACAAAAACAAGGAAAATTATTCTAAGAAAAGAAAAATCAGCAAGTGTAACAATGACTGACATGACATACATACATTATGACACACAATGCCATTCCTTTGACTTAAGCATCCAATGTCTGTGCAAATTCTGTACTTCTCTGTAGTTCATATGAAGTTAGCCTCATGGCATACTTAAAATAACTGACAAGTTTCCTCATTGAATTTACTCACTGAAAAGTTTTGAAATGTCAAGAAGTTAAAATATTATCAATCTTCCAAAGAATACAACTTCGTCTAACCTGAATGTTTCATTAGCCAAAAACAATAATATTGCAGAGGGTTAATTCAAGGGCCCCAAGAGAATAACCAAATAAATTTGACAGAGAATATCAAATAAAGAAATACATTTCAAACAAAATTATTAGCAAGAAAAGTTTAAGCAAACTCTTCCCCATCAATAGCCAAAAATATTAAATAATATTTGTTGATATATCCCAATTCCTCTTTGGTATTATTAAACAAAATAACAGTATACAAGAAAACAAACAGAAAAAATTCACCTAATAAAAAATATTACGGACAAATTTGATGGGAGTTAGAAAATTATGGCACAGCCCAGTATGACACCCAAAAAACATTGTAACACTTAATACGACATGGTGTACAATGTAAACAACTAATTTTGACAAAGGGGAGAGGGTAATGGGTCAGGGGGGATAGGAGCATTTTAAAAAGTATAGGCTGAATCCAATGTTTTGATGAAACCTGTGCCACTACCCTCCTCAACCTCCTCATATGACCTACAGTAATATTAGCTTCCCTGCCAAGTGGTATGTCACTGGCTTAAGTGCAGCTAACTTTTCATTGTAATTTAGGAGTCATTAGTGAAGTACAGTATAGTTGCACTTGGCCATAGAAGTATATAAGAAGATGCATCTAGAAGAAAGATAGACACACTCTTGTAATATTTTTGATAGGTAAAAACATATTTTTCCTTCATTTCCTGCAGTAAGGTTACACAAACTTTGCTACATTTCAGGTGAGCATTTCACCACCAATCAAACAGTACATGAAACTGAAAGAGCTTGGCAAACCTAAAAAAAGACAAACATTTTCCCAAGAGTTTCACTATGAGTTAGGCTGCACATTCAGGTTTGTGAACCTGAGTAGGTACTAGGCCTATAGGTCACAAGCCCAGTTCCAGTTGCTCAAGTTCTAGTCCAGCAAGGGCCCTTTTGATGTAAACACCACTGCTACCCATTAGCAACCTGCATTTCCACTGTTTCCAAGGAGAATTGTTTCTCTACAGAGAATATGCTACTATTTACAAGCACAAGCCAAGTATGCAAACCTAACAGCCATATTACCATGGAACACTTAACTCTAAACTTTTGCGCTTTGTGTCTTCCCACTATTCCATTTACAAACCAAGTTTCATGAAATTATAACTACAAAGTTGGAACTATGTTCCCTGAGGGCCCACCTCAACCAATTTTGCTATTTAATGGGTGTGAAGACTTGAATAAGTGGAACCCAGCATTTGTCCCTAATGCTGCCAGCTTCAAATCTAGCACATCTTTTCTATTGATATAAGTGGTCGTGCTATCCTATACTATGTTCGTGTGTTAACTATTGTCTATACATCATTTTTGTATCCATCTAAAGTCACAGTTATAATCTATTTAAAATGTTGCAATGTATATTACATTAGGCTAATTCCGTAGAAATGTTGCACTTGCATGAATTTTTAAAGTTTATTCAATGCTACCAATTGTTTTCCTCCTGTAAAGCAGACTGTCTAAGATGTCAGAAACTAGTTTCGCTTTGGGCCTGCTGTAATTCAATGTATTTTTATGGTAGTTTGAAGATGGGAAGACTGAGGGGGTTGTGAGTAGGGCTGTCAGTTTCCGTTTAATCTCCTAAACG
The DNA here is from genome assembly GCA_029531755.1 of Holothuria leucospilota. Taxonomy (NCBI): domain Eukaryota; kingdom Metazoa; phylum Echinodermata; class Holothuroidea; order Aspidochirotida; family Holothuriidae; genus Holothuria; species Holothuria leucospilota. The sequence continues at coordinate 36,854,007 of CM055977.1, read as the reverse complement.
TTTAAACGGTCAGAATAAACGTTCGTTTACCGTTTAAACGGTGTCTATATTGTGAACCAACACTGTAATGCACTAATGGCCTCATTGATCGTGCACTACGATACTCCCAGTATGCGCAACCTTTTAAAATCTGTACATAAAAATCTAGCGATCATTTCAGCTATTTCTTTTTAATTCACCCAAATTTGCCAATGAACGAAACCAAGCATTAAATTCACAGTCAGTGATCGTAAGTTTGACACAGGGCCATACATTTGATATCCCGCCGAAATGTACGCAAACACCGCTGTACATTAGGTCATGTCCGTGCACTGTATAAATGCAGAAGTTCAAGTGACACTCAAGAAAAAGGTCGAGTTAAAGCACGTGTATAGGTCCGTTATTGCATGTAAACAGTAACACATTAGGCTACGCACCTGCTCTGTACAAAAGTTGACATACATCGCAACAACATTGGGCATGGTATGGAAAATTAATACAACGTAGTTCGATCGCTGCTTGTACCGCTAAATTACCAGTTGTTACATCGTCCTTTGCAGTAGTTTACGATAGGTACTTTTATATTTATCATGCATGTTAATTTGTGTAAAATAAACGTGTGCCTTTTACTTTCATGATTTAAACAAAACGATGTCTGGAACGTTACCCCAATGAACGAAAGTTTACGATAGACTTGTCCCATCCTACGTACTAGTTCCGTTGATTTGCACACAGCTAGCTAGTGGGCCGCGGGGCACTAGCATGCCTCAAACAGATACTTACGTATGGATATATAGTGCATGCATGAATTATGTATTGCTATATGAAACACTGCACTCAAAACAAACACGTGTGCGAGCCTACACTGTCTGTTTATGTACAGGTAACGCATGGTAGGATGGTGTGAATGCTTATGTTTCTGCACTGAAATACTGCGGCAATTTTCGGGGTTTTAAGTAAGCCTGTTTTAACGTTCGTTCTGTGAGCAGCTTGAGCTACAAATACGATGTAAACTGTGAGAGTGTGAATTGTGGTTGATTGCCGATATTGTGTACGCGTCCTAATAAGCAGATTTGGGCTACTGCTTCGAACGGGGATGCGGGCACTGCGTATTGTTAGGGGAACTAATAGGCATACTGTGAGTAGGTGGAAGTCAATTCAATCACAGGATTATATACTATGAATGGAGAGACACAGACAGTTTATTTTTGAAGCTTTATTCAGTCATTGAATTTGCAAATAAACATCATTGTTAAATGAGAGATATCAAAGAAAACACTGGGGAAGAAAAATGCTCAAACTTTTGTTGTATTTTAAAAGGAAAACCGTTTAAACGTTTAGCTGAATTAGGCGCCGTTTAAACGGCCGATCGATCGTTTAACCGTTTAAACGTTTAAACGTGACAGCCCTAGTTGTGAGAAACCCAAATTTGTAGAAAAATATTGATCCCAAGTGATACAGTACAAAAGCACCAAAGAAATTTATTAATAGTTCAGTGTCAATGTTGGCACCTTAACTGTAGTGCAAGATATGAATAACACCCAAATAGAAAAATTATGTATGTATAATACATATTTTAAATTTGGGTGTTGAAATATCCTGTCAGTCACGAAAAAACATAAAAAAGTTGTTTATTTTCTATACTTATTTGTACATTTTTTATTTTAAGTTTAATCTATCTTCTAGTAAGTTAGACTCATACAAAAACCTGAGAAAAAAAGTTCAGAGGTATTTAATAACAGAAATATTTGATTTCAAAATTTGTCCTGTCAGTCACATTCTGTCCCGTCAGTCACAATTTGTCCCGTCAGTCCCATATATTTTCAATCTGTGGCTGTCTTTTCTGCTCAAAATTTGAGGCAAACATGATTATATATGCACAATTGCATCAATTTCAACATTTTAATATTGTCATAATATGTCATATGACATAAAAAATTCAATCGTACATCCTAAAATAAAATAAATTGTATATTTTTCTTCTTTCCATGACATACTTTGTAAATATTCCCTTTTTAGTGCTTCACTTAGAACTCTCTACTCTATGCACATCTGTACTGAGCAAGTTACACTGTACATACACTTCTCTGCCTGTAGCTAAGATTATATTTACAATAGTCTTTTCAGCCAGTCAAGAATGGGACCATGCATGACATACCCTAGCCTATGTAGTGCCTCTGTGGCTGCTGCCCCTTTTGTAGGCTGCCGCCCCTCAGAGCCTGCCGGCGATGGCCATAAATTCCTTTCACTGAGCCCAAAAGTTGATGAACTTAATATTCATGAGCATGAACGGCAATTGGTCTATTCCTGAGGTAGGCGGTGCTCAATGACTCGGATCTTTGCAACGCTACGTTGACCACAATTTCGTTTAAACCAAAATACATTTCGTCCGTTAAAGCTTCTGATTTAGATGAAAGTCTTGATCATGGACAATCTCTTACAAACAATGACAACTGATATCAAAGAGTTCGTTTAGAAGCTGACAAATAATCTTCGGTTGAAAGATATCGAACAGTCTTTTCTCGTGGCTGAGTGGTAGGTAAATGTTAGTAATTAGTTAAGGAGTCACTGTACTGTGTGTATGCACACACGGTGCCAGGGAATACCAGGATTGTGTCGAGTTGCATTGACCACTGTGACTCTACGTACTGTTGCTTCATCCAATCCCCTTAGAGCTATGTAAATGAAGTTTGCGTTGGATTTCTATGCAGATGAAAGGAATTTGTTTCCAAAGCCTGCGGACGTTTGTTTTTCGCAGCGATGAGCTGAACGAAAAAACTTCGTCTGCTCCGCGGGGTAGACATACCCACGATGTTAAGGTCTGAAGGTTGTGAGGTTGGTCATGTTCTGTTGAAGTTGTGCCTTGGGGATGTAGATCCTTCAGGGAGCAGAACTCCTTCGGGAGTAAACGCTTGGTTTCGCCTGTCGGATCCTCATTCACACTGATTTGAGTAAAAACTATACGCAAACAACAAGATGGTATCCAACCAGTCTACTGGGAACAAAATTCCTCCTCTCTATAGTAGTATGATGTACTACAGGAAGGAGGAAGAACTGTGCTCAGATTTGTATGTAGTTATTTCAGACTTCAAAAGTCATGACAAACATGCTGCCTACCTCTTCAATCAGGCCATACTTGACAAATTTAAAAAGAATCATCCTGACGTGTAAGGTACAAAAACTACAACTGCAGTCTGATGGAGCTGCACAACACTGCAAACAAAACTTTTCGTCACACAGCATCACTTGGAATGAGATACCCACTACATGGGATTTTTTAAGAACTCCCCATGGAAAAGGGTGTACCAATGCGATTGGGGGTCTCTTGAGCACCAGTTTTATGAAAGTGTCTTGGCTCAAAGACTTGATATGAACACGTCTGAGGAATTTGCAAATGTTGCCCGAGTGGTATGTCCTAACCTCATCAATATTATACAGTATGTCACAAGATGACATGAAATCCCAATTCTGCAAACTGGACTCCACATAGTGTGGAGATATCTTCCATTCCTGGAATATAGAGTGCCCACTATTTTCCAATCATTGGCACCATACACATTGAAAACTGCCTCTCACTTCAGCTCCATAGGACAACAATCCTGCCTACTTCAGTTTAAAGCAGGGGATTATTTCTGTCCCATACCAGCCCCAAAAGCAAGCCAGTTGTAATGTGCTAGTGTATGATGCCTTTCCATCACCCTCTGTGCAAGATCATCTCAATGATGGAACTGGAACACAGGCTGAAGTGATGTATGACATGGTCACATATTATGGTATGATTCTTAATGGCAAAAATTACCTGTATGTATCATACACAGTGCTTGAAACTTGCAGAAGGTGATACATCATACAAATTTGAGCCAGAGAGAGATGCTGTTTGGCATAGGAAAGAGAAATTTGTGAAAACAATGTCCAATGTTCCATCACTGATTCATTTGTACAATACTCTGAGGTGTTTATTATTCAAACACCTCCACTGAATTGGAGGTGAGAAAATATTTAAGTAAAATAGTTGTTTCTTGATTCAAATGATATTAAAACTACTGTTTTCCATTGTTTACTACTTTTAAGAAAAAACATACATTTTGAAGACTTGAAAAATGGCTTGCAAATATGTGGAGAAAAATGTGACAAAAATGTCCCGTCAGTCACGATTTTGATGAGCCACATATTGCAATTTGTAAATTTTGTTCAATTGACTTTAATGTTTCCTGGTTGTTCATGTACCGATAATTAATTTTAGGAAGAGTTTCCAATTAATCTCCTCTGAGAACAGATAGAATTCTGCATGAATCTACTTTTTCTGAAAAGTGATGGTTTTTCTTGTCCCGTCAGTCACGCTGATTTCAAACTGCAGCCATACAGCTGTTTAATGATTTAGATTCAGCCTGTGTTTTTCAAATTGAAATATGACTTTTTCTTGTTAATTTACATCATAACTTTTTTGGCTAAGCCAAGCACATTTTTTTCTGCAAGCTTTTCAAAAAAGAAAATTGCGTGAAATTGTCCCGTCAGTCACGCTGGAATTAGCCATTAATAGTATCACTTCTGCCATACTCCTAAATACTTTTTGACTGGATTTACAGTGAAATATGGAACATTTGTACAATTTCACAGACTAATTGATTTTGTTTTAATCAAAAATGTTAAATAATATTCTATCCATAACAAGGGCAATCTTGGCCCTGGGTCATTTATATTTTACATAAATACAACACCTACTGATCTTGTCAACACTATCAGTCACAAATTTATTGTACACACTTCCACCATAAGGTCTCTAAAAGGGAAAACAACAGTAAAACAATTGAATGATAATCAATAGGCTGTTTCAAAACAAACACATTCCCTTGACGAACCCTCAATAGAAGCTAATTGGCATCTGCCACCGACATAAATTCCACTGAAAGCATCTATTGCAACGAGAATGGCTGGCCTATACAACAGTCCAACAGCTAGGGCAGAGCAGTTTATTCACAATAGAGGGAGAGTGGTTTGAAAACAAAGATGTAGGTCATGTGTTACCCTAGATTTTATACCAATGAGGTGCAGGGTAGCAACCATGAAAAGTGAGAAGCTATTGTGTGATTTAATAAATATCAAGGTAAGGGCGTCCAGTCAATAACATTGTTGCTGGCACCTTTCCAGTACACCAGTGAGAGAGCTAACAATATGGTAGACCTGTGTTGTATGCTTTTTTAACCTACCTCATAATGTATACTTTTTTTGGTGTGAACTTCTTTAGCTGGCTTGCAAACACTTGTTAACTTCTACCCAACCTTAACACCAAATTTCTAACAGCAAGGATAGCTTGAGTGTTAATGTTTCCCTTCCACAAAGGTGACAGTATCCCCCCTTTAATAACCATCTTAATTTCCGCAGTTTTCTACCCAGCCCAACCCACACAATTTTCCCATTACAGAAAAAAAAAAACTAATTGTATCGGCTAAAAATGCTAGCCCCCACTTTCAAGGAAAGATTACATCTGATTAATTATCTCTCAATGAAAATATACCCAGCAAAGCAGATGTAGTTTTCCCACTCATTTATGGCTTCTTTAGATACTGATGTTAGAATTGTATAGTCACCTATGCAGGCTTTTCCAAAGACAGCTTTTTAGTTGAATTCAACAATACTGTCATGTAACAGTATATGTAGCAGTGTAAACTTTACACGTATGGAAAAGCTGATTACAGTCAAGGCACATGTTATGCCTACTTTTTATTGACCACTCAAGACTGGTGACAGTTTTGCCTGTGCGAACAACTATCAGATATTTCCTTAATGTATGCTGATATTACACGGTTAGGATACATAATGCAGGCCAAGTTGTCTTTCAAACAAATCAATAAGCAACAATTTAATATTCCTCTTTTACATATTTACACGCTGTCAGTGCAATGACGTCATTACCCATAAATAATATACTTTGTTATTTAAATATCTCTTACACAACTAAATTAAAAGCTCAGAGATCGTTCAAAGCTAGCAAACCACAACGTTTCCAAAATTTGCACTGACCCTTTCGAAAAAGACTACATTATAAGTAGGACTTCATAACAGCTGGCTTGTAGTACTTACCAAGAGAAAATGACAGGCGTAAAGTTAACTTGTACTGAACAGATCATCAGTATTTAATACTGGGATTGGGAGATGATCATCACATTGCACAAATACCGCTAATGATAAATCTTCCCTGAGATGAGGATGCAATTCCTCTGACATTGTTACTTCAAACATCGGCTATTTATGAGTGATAAAACTGGTATTTACTTAACACCTCAGTATGTAAAGTGATACCATCCTGTTTTTAAAGTATTAAATATCAGTAGAGTTATTGCATGTATAATCAAAAAGTTTTTTTTGTCTTTTGTTTTACATACAATTATTCCATCGACAACAGCCAATGTTAGGATACAAAATATCAGAAATTCGAAACACAAATATTGGTGTTACTGGTCCAACACATATAATTTAATTATTGATCTATACGGTATGAAAGGCAACTCGTACATTGGAAGAAGTGAGATTTAATAGGGCAAAATTGACATGGGCAATGCCAAATGACCTTAATGGCTGGTAGATACCTGTAAGGGCTCTGAGGCCAAGCAAGAGGGGGAACTAAGGCCGAAAGCCTGAAACTCAAAGCAAACCAAACAGACATAAATATGGAAGGGTATCAAGGTCATTGCAACCTTAGGTGACAGTTACTTTTAACAGAATCAAGGCAAAGTGAAGGGGCCCCACAGCCAAAGCCTCCACTTAGTCTGCTGCCACCAATTCTTTCAGGCCTGTGTTATGATGAACCCTTCTGTGTAGCTACAAAGCCAAAGTAGTGGTAAGGTTTGATCACATGAGAGAGGTATGATGTAGTCTTAACTAGAGATATTTTTCTATTAATAACCTTGATTTCAAAATATAAAAGACTTTGCTGGGAATAATGGTATACATGTGTAAATAGGAAGTAAGGAGGAGCAAAAAAGACATACATCACATGTATATCCTTTGCTCCATTCTTTGCTCCATGAGTATCATATTACTTTAACTAAATGTTAGAACTTCATGCCAGTTTGCAGTCCATACAAGTATCCCTTTTGAAATACCTATCCCAAATTTCTACAATATGCATGATCTCCACTGCCTAAAATACTGCACTGATTTTGTTCAGTAAGGCTATGCTATAATGAAGTGGTAATTAGTATACAATTTAACAGCACTTTTAACACTAACATCCACTTAACACCATAACATATCCTTCTGGGGAATGAATTGTTGTTTACATCGAGAGCAAAGTCTAGGAGGGAAAAAGAGGCATTACTTTCAAGAGCCACACATGGAAAAAAGACAATATAATTTCAAATGTCAGTAGCTACCTCCTATCTTGTTATAGACCTGTTCTCAAGATGTAAACATTTTCTTTGTTACAGTAGGTTGCTATAAATTTGCTAACAATATAACCAGGGTTGAGGCAGGGAGTTGTTATTTTGATGGAGATACATCGCTCTGAAGTGAGAGGTTTGTGCTGCCAATATCACTCAGTAATCCATTGCTTGTATCTTTCTTGACATTTCTGGAAGACTAAAGCCGCGGTCACACTACAACGAATTTGGATCGAATTCCGATCCAATATTTGTGAGTTTTTATTAAAATCTTCTCCATTTCGGGTCGGAAAGAACGCAAAATTTGCCAACCTGTGTTATTATATAATTTTTATCGCAGGACTACGAAAATTAAATTTATACGAATTATTTTGTGACGTCACATCGACAGACAGCTTTTATCGGACTACGCGTGTCCGATAAAAGCTGTTTGTCGGTGTGACGTCACGAAAAAATCAGTTAACATTTTATTTTCATAGACCTCTGATGCAAATCATATATTTACCCTGGTTGGCAAATTTGGGGCTCTTTCTGACCAGAGATGGAGAAGATATTAATTGAAACTCACAAAAATCGGATCGGAATCCGATCCGAATTCGTTGTAGTGTGACCGCGGCTTAACACTGGATTAAGAAGTTAACACAAAAGGGATCTGTCGCCTGCTACATCTACAGTAAGACTGGGGGTTTTCTTCCACTGCCACAACAGTGCCAGTTGTCAGGGAAATAAAAAATTATTGTATCTTTCAACGCTCGGGGACGCGCATATTCAGTATATGTCTTGTTTTATGTTGAAATATGAACAAGAATCTATATCTGGTTAGTTCAGGAAACTTCCTGTAACTTTTCATATTGTTGTGCATAACAAAAGTTAGACTTATACCTCGTCAACTCATTTGCATGCAGTATCTTGTAAAAGAAGGGGCTAACTGTACTCTATTAGGTTCAATTGAACAGTCGTTTCGAGTTTATTAGCACCAGCTCTAAATGTGTTGGCAGTGCAAACCTACACATCAAAGTGTTGTTCTGCACAAGCCACTTGTTCAAGGATTACGTGACTTGAATGATGTTGCTAGGTGAAGACATCAAACTGGAGTCACCAAACAGAGGAAAAAAATGCCTCTGTGAAGAATGAATGACTTATCGTTGATATCCTCCCCTCTATTTAGTGGGTCTTTAAGTATTAGCATAAATCAAACTTTGCGATACATCTCCATCCAAGTAACAACTCCCTGGTTGCAGCTTGACCAATTTTAGTGTTGGGCTCCAGGTGAACACTCACACCAGAGTACACCTAAGTGAAACACGTAATTGTTGAAAAGAGTGGTACACTCTTGATAATTGGCCACTTATTGGGGTACTTTGTCAATAAAACTGTGAAAATACCACAAAAAAGTTGATTTTCTTCTTTCTCCAAAAACCCTTTGACACCATCATGTTTACTACACAGTTGGAAGTGAAATTAGTACTGGCGGTGCCAGCCCTAATGTCCGTTAGTCCTGGGTGCTTAAGAACATTCCCGAGTGGCACTTCCCAGCACTGCCCACCGTAGCTACACAACCCTGAATATGACTTGTAGTTAAGAGTCTTATCTATTTAATGATGTGACTGAGCCCCAAACAGTTAATGGTTTTTTGGTCATTTTTCTCAACAGAGATGGCTTGAAACCATATAGTCTGTATGATTTTGATTCAGCTTGTGAGACCTACTGAAACAAAGTTTTTCCAGTTTTACCAATGGAAAAATTGCACATGTAAACTCAAAAATTTACATAGCAAATTCATCTTACTGTTGCTCCCTTAAAACAAAACAAATCTGCTTCAAATGTTTGAATGTTACTGCTAAACAGCAACCTGTCCCTCCAAAAACTCAAAGAGTTTTGTTGTATAAGAGATTTTTTTTTCATTCTTTTAAAATCCCTTTTTACTTGCAGGTACATTTTTGTTAAATCTACACATCACACTGAAATATGGCAACACATCTAAAGTACTCATGTTTTGGAAACTTGTACATAAAAGCAACTCATCATTTTCTTTCTGCCTACCTCTATCCCAGTTTTCCCAATCCTCTCCCTGTCTCTGCCCCCTTCCCCTTCCCCCAGCCCGTCACTTTCCTAACTGACAGAGTAAGGTTTGCTTCTCTGAGTAGGCCTATGTATACCATAATCTCTACTGGGCATACTGCACTGCAACATTCAATGCAAGTACTGTAATCGTAAACTTGTACTGAGTATGATGAATTCTATAATGTAATAGAGCATATAACAGTGTTAGGCTATCACAGTACATCACAATGGACAACAAAGGCTTTTTGCACAGACTTAAAACTGCTTAGAAATAACCTGACGATGTCCTTACAGGCTGAGGTTATGAAAATAAGCTATGTCCTAAAACTTTGCTGCCTAGAGCAACAACTTGTGTGTAGAGTATTGCTAGGCTTTTAAACAGGGCTCTTGAAAAACTTCCTGAGGACAATTTCAAAAGCAAGTTTTAGAAGTAATGTTAGTTCAGGAGGCATAAGGGCAACTTGGAGTCCCACTCCTATTTAATGTAATGGGGAACAGCAGGTGTTTACAACTTACATTTTATGGGAAGGAAGAAATGGCTGGTAAACATTGTGAGTTACCAAAATAAGGACCTCATGATCCTGTAGGCACCACCAATACCTGCCTGTCAGCAAATTTAAGAATAAATCTTAAACTTGGAAGTCCCTTGAGTATTAAATGGTCTTTTTGGGAATACCTATAACTTGGTTTAGTCTATAGGCACTAAGATATTGGGCTCCAGTACATAAATATTAAGATACAATGTGGTCATTATAGTTTAAAGGGGTTGGAAAATAATTACAGTCCATGAACAAAATGTGAAAGTCCAGTTTATCTGTCAAAATTTGTTTTCTTTTAGCTTTTGTAAGTTAACAATTTACAACATGGCATTATTCCTAGAAAGCTGTACTGCGAGACGTAAAACTTGCTTGCTCACGTGTAAATAACTGTTGCATGGCATGGCATCATAGGCATAGGAAGCAGGGGCAGGGGGGCTGGGGGGGTTTAGCACCCCAGTCAAAAGTGTGAGGGGGCTGAAGTATGCTTCTGCCCCCAAGATCCAAGGGCAAACACCCTTTACTTGTCTCTTCTGTAAGAAATGTCAAAAATATGCAGTAATTTTCCTTAAAGTTTGTCCAAAATGGTGCACCAAATTGCATCTGAGGACCCTCAAATACCCAAAAATTTTCCAAAGAGGGTGACACCCCCTCCCCCAGGCCGGCGATCCGAAACAAGGTTCAGCCCCCCAGTCTCGAAAAGCTTCCTATGCCTATACATGGCATGGCACAGCACAAAGTTGTGTGAGGGAGGATCTGACTGCACAGCATACATACAAGCCTTTCCAACTATGGGACTTACTAATGCATGAACAGACATCCTTCATTTTTTAATAATTTGATTTAAAACAGAAGTGTCATGGTAGACAAGTGTGTAGCAATGGTAGAACCATCAAGGCCACACAAAATGGTATATCCTACAACTGTCTGGAACAGTTGACATATCTTACAGGCATGTATAAACATATGACAGGGAGCTGCCACTCAGCTACTGATACGTCCTTTCCTGTTACATAGCCTTGCCCTGTTGTGTCGCATCAAAGGATTTTGCAAAGATGTTTATGGCTCTTTGTTACTGGTGTTTTAAACCGTCTGTATGAGTGTTACAGCTAATACTTATAGCAGCAACATTAAGTACTATTATGACCTTGCTGTGTTAGTGGCAAGTATCATAACATGCCCTTGAATCATATGCGTAGGAAGCTGTTCTTCATGGGGGGAGGGGGGGGGGGTTTGAGGGTCCTTAGATGGAATTTGGTGCAATATATGAGCAAATTTTAAGGAAAATTAGTGCAAATTTTTTACCCCTGCCCACCACACTTTTGAATGGGGGCTTTACCCCCACCCCGCTTCCTACACCCTTGCCTTGAATATCCAGCAAGTTTCTGAAGTATCTGAATATTTTAAGTGCTTTTGAGCACATGTAGTCAGTCACCTGTCTGTCATCCCCCTCCCACTCAATCCTAATTTATCTATCATTACACCTAACAATGTTAGAATATTTTTAATAGTTGCTGTAGTGATAAATTCATAGACACTTACTCCTTAATTTACCTAAAATTTACAGTATTTTGTGTAACTACAACATAATGAAAGACTTGTACCATATGTCTATCGACATGTAAATCATACCTACTTATCTGATGTAAAAAGCATTAAAAACCTTAACAATAGTCACAAGTCCCATTAAAATCCATCAGATATTAACCATTTTACAAGGCAATCACTGTTTATGCATCTACATCATGAATAAACATGAGCTACATATGCAAATTTGTGACATGGAAACAAGTACACATGAGATATGTGCTATCTTATCCTTTGTTTGTCTAACCTACATTCCATACACTGCTGACTGCAGTGGTCAAGTGGTTAGAGCATCCAACTTGCAGCCGGAAGGTCTGGGTTCAAATCCTGGCCGGGTCATACCAAAGACTTTAAAAATGGAACCTACTGCCTTTGTGCTTGGTGCTCAGCATAAACAATGGAGTAGGGAAAACAAGCCAGTGAGCCACAACTGGAAAAAAGGCCGTGGTCGTCTCGACTTGAACCAATTGGTTGGAAACTGGGACGTTAAACCTCATCTAACCTAACCTAATCCAAGGACAGATGTAATGTTGGTATGTATCAAGGGGTTTGTTTTGGAAGTAGCTATTTACTGCTTTACAAATGTTCACATTAAACACCAAACAATACACTAGTTCATCAGTAAGTAATTAACAGATAATTTATAAAGGAATAACAAATGAAATACAGACACTGTGCAACACTCCACATCACACTTCTTGCATAGCTAATGAGAAATCTCAGATATGGTCAAACTTTGAAGAGGTACATCTTGAGAGCTGAAAAAAGGATATTCAAAAAATTCCAACTGTTTGTTCATCATGGGATTTAATCTAACATTGCTGAGAAAAAACAACTGTTTTGGTTACAAGTCCACAGAATGGAACTTTTACAGGGAAATAAACTTTTGGAAGATCAAAGACTGAACGATTCAAAATTATGTTGAAGATGACATGATGCCTTTAAATAATTTTAAAGGGCAAGTCCATGCAGTCACTCCCATTTTAATGAACATACCCCAGTATGTCAGATTACATTTGGTTCTTATGATCATGTGAGAGTATTTTGTGTAAATGAATTCCTAAATTTATGAAAAAGAGGGAAAAAGGGGGGAAGAAGGGCTGGTGAATGTGTCCTACGCTGTACCACAGTGCTAAAAACTTTACCAGGACTTAAGCTGTGACTAATGAGAAAAACTTTACATTAAATTAAATTGGAAATAATTTGGGGATAAATAGCCTAGATCTCCTTGTCAACTGTGACAATGGCAAGTGTCACTGCTATCAATTCTATATATGAAACTTGACCCTTACAGTACCATCAACTACATATAAAATACCAATTTCAAGAGGTTTTATTCCACTTTAAAGGGTCCAAGGGAAATTATTATTCATTGTGAAAGAAGGTACAGGTATTTATCTATTTTTTTTTTTTTTTTTTGTTTGACAGTTTTAAAACTGTCTTGAGAGAACTCTATTAAATTCAGAGTTGCAAAAAACATTTCATGACAACCAGTAAGTATAAAATAATTCACTGCTTAAACATTCTAGAACTCACACATCTTTCAGCTGGATCTTTACCATACAAATAGCCCTAAAATGCAATGAACATAACAAAAAGTAAAGGTAGGTAGGGGGAAATGATACACTTCATCCATCCATCATTGCATGACTTTTTACATGAGATTAATCCTTAGTCCTTCCTGGTGGTGCTATAGAACCTTTTCCAAACAGCAATTACAAAGGATTGTGGGAGAGAGTTTTGGTGTGCATCATTTTTGTCAATAACATTTAACAGTAGCCTAAAGCGACACCTACCAAAATTCTATCCCATAATCCTTTGTAACTGCTCTTTGGAACGGGGTCTATTACTGCGTTCAATCTGGGTGGAGATAATGCAATGACTGAGAGGAAAGTTCCAATTGGTGCAATGTTTTTTTGTTTCAATGCAAAAAGTGCTATAATATATGCAAAAATGATTCTGTTCAATAAATGTTATTTCTGGAGTAGCATTTTTTGTCTCCTTGTGTATGATTACTTTATTCTCTTGATAGACAGGCAATCACAGCATGTTGAATTTTTTTCATTTCTATCCTATATAATTTGAGAATTGGATCCCAATGTGTTGCATTTTGCACTGCTATACTGACTTTTTCAAAAGGTGACTGCGAGTTGAAAAGCATTTGAAGCAAGCATATGTAAACTTCTGGTTAATATTATGAACAGTGTCAAGTGTATTTAAGCCTCTAGTCCTAAACATTTGCTTGTTGGTGGACAACCTAACTAAGAGCCATATTCCTGGCGAAATGTTTCATGAAGCTCAGATAATCATAACTCACAAATCAACATATCATAAATTGATATTGGTTTTATACTTTATATTAAGTTCTTTCCTTACAGTTCTCACAACATCCTGATGTGGAATATTCACAAGCACGTACACTTGTCCCTGGTTACATCTAAAGTATGCATTACTTCCAGATCAGTTGAAGCAAGGCATTCAAAGACTGTTTTAGGACAGCACCCCCAATTGACTGAAGTCAGCCCATTTACCATCTGACCCACCATCATCCTAGGACTAAGAATTACAAGCAAGTTAACTGGAACTTTGGTACTAACCCATAACCCACACAGATTAAGCACATGATGACTTGCATTAATTTCACATCTTGCAGTTGTTGTAATATCCTCAAAATTGGCTAACATCGTTCAAAATCAAGCATACAGTTGCAACAGAAGTTCCATGTGGAACACTACTTGGATCATTGCAAAGTTCTTTCAATATGATATCACTATGCAAGACGATGTTTTTTTCATAAATTTCCTAATTTGGCTGGCGCCTTCACAAACCAACAAAACCAGCATGTATTGCAATTATACAAAGAGAAAAGTCACACTCACTCAAAGCTGCTAGCTTTTTACCAGGACAAAACATTTTTAAACCTTTTGAGTAAGCTTATCTTAATAATTGTGAATATCCAAACTGTTTGCCAAAAGATGTCCTTCAAAATGGTGGCTATGCTATCACTCATCCAACCAGACTCACCATGGTGTCGCCTACACTGTAACAGCAGTACCTGGGATTCTAGCACTTCGTTCAGAACAGTATGAAAGGACATGCACTGTATAACTATCATGTTAGCAAACAGGATGGTTATGAGGGAAACACATTGGGACACTGTTGCATTCCACAGGGGCCAGTGTGGGCCTTCACTGCAAAACTTCTGTTTAGCGTAAACACCAAATGGCCCAACTGCTAACGACATAAAATGAGACACTGTAGTATCAGTGTGTGCATGACAGTAAGGAGGCATAGTGAAAAATATGTTTAAGTTACCAGCATCTCCATTACGACATCAGCGATAGGCATTTACTCTGAGAGCATCATCCTAAACATTCACATGGTGACAGGTTGTTTGAAGTAGCTGCTCCTTGGCTCTTGAATTTACTACTGCATATAATCACATGCTGTGCTTTGCTATCTTGCTATCTTACATCAAAAACTTTTGGGAACTCATCTTATATAAAAAGCTTTCACTTAGCTGTACTAATCTTCTATTTGTTCATTCTTTGTAGTTTCTTTTAAATATTTTTTCCCCTCTCCTGCACTCTGAGCATCCTTCTGGGTGGATATGTGTGTAAAAATTTTCTGTTATTATTAGTTACTATTAGTATTATCAGGGAGGTGTTAGGAAGGAGATACAACGTTCTTTATACTCTTTGAAGCAATGTTCATTTCCGACAGTAATCTTGCTTTTCTTCTCAAAATTCTTACCTCAATACCTAGACCAACTAGGATCAGTGAGGCATTGTAAAAATGACCTTAAGAACACACACACTCCTTACGATGAACTCATAAACTTTGCATTGCCAGCCATCATACAAAAATGTAAAATTTTAACCTTTCGTCATTATTCATCGCACTAAATATCATTTCATTTAACGTCAGCTAAGAGTTTCTTCACGACTTACTTTTCGAATAAGTTTCTTAATGATGGGAAAATTTGCTAAAATCTAAGAGAAATGTATAGGCGTGAACAATGTTTCCAGCAGATGCTGTATTAAAATCGTGGGGGCACAATTGAAGTACATTATTTAAACATTTGTTGCCAGTCATTTTAACTGAAAATCCTGATTAAAGTTTGTTCATTGGCGGAAACAAACCTTACTTCAAAGCATGTGTAGACAATGGCCATTGTCTCCAGATTACTTGGAAAAGAAAGGAGGAGATCATCATTAAAAGGGTTTAGTCAACAGAGACTTAATAGGAACAAAGAGACCTGTCAAGCAGACGGCAGTGCCTGAAAAGAATTCTGTTATTTTCAAGTACATATTGTCTGACAGATTTGGTCATTGTATCTCCTTCCTAACAACTCCCTGGTATTATCTCCATTAAATGAAGGGTACTGATCTCCAATGGACACTGTTACTCAGTGTGCAGTATGGCAATGAGTAGCCTGCGGAGCAGACTCTGTAGCGGTCCCCAAAAGAAAAGATGGCGCTCTCTCAGAAATCATAATACATCTCTTGTACATATTCTATACAGAGTCTGCAAACCTTCGTCCAGTTTTCATTTACACGAATCCCCAAAATGCGGGATAAATTATTATTCATAAGAAGGTCACATGGTGTTAACGGTACTGACTATTCATGCTATCAACGGCCTGCGACGATGCACACATACGAATACTTCTGAAGATACCATGACATCTTTAAAAGATACGTTATTATCATGTATGGCTAAAAATCGAGCTAATTCTTGCAGTGAAAAGTCAAGCCTAACGTTAGGCGTAGGATGTTGTCACAGATCTTGCCGGTTTGTACAAACTGGCCTGTATATAGGCCCTCTCATGGACAAGACGACAACGTTCCTGATAGCTGTGTACATGTACACGGTAGCAGTTAAGCCAGTAACTATACAGTAATAGTCGTACTGCACTGCATAACGTGTATACAAGTGAAAGCCTGAATGAAAAGAGTTGTCTGCTGTAGCGAAGCAACCGGTCGCTCATGTTGACTCCACCCCTTAGCAACGCTGATGACGTGACATTAATTATAATGAAGTTATTTTTGTCTCGGAAATGAGATTGGCTAGAAAGTGGGCAGGCTATTGTATTGTATTAAACTTCGTCTGCGACCTGTACATTAACATTAGGGGTAAGAAAATATTAAGAATTGTACTTGTAGCTGATAAAACTCAACAATAGCCTGCTTACAGCAGGCTAAGCAATGAGGGGCAATGTAGATTTACTGTACTAGACAGTTGACACTATTGAAAACGGGAAGGGGGTGGGGGGTTGCAAACTGTAAAGGCTTAAATTCCATTATCAGTGGCTGCATGAATAAGGTGTACATTTTATAGCTGTGATAAATAATGCACTAAAGTATGAGCTAAGGAGAGCACATTGTAAAACCAGCACATTACCAAAGCCACATTGCTTCCTTATATTCAATACATCCCTGGAACACTGATTCATACTGTGTGGGACAATGAGAGAGTTTACTGTACTCCAAAACCACTGTGTCCCCAAGTCCTCTGTGCATTGGTCTTATTGTCCACCATTTATGTGGGACACTATTGCAGATGAAACATAAAGTGACTGCAGTGTAAAACTACATTGTGTAGAAAATATTCACATCTTTCAACATCTTGATAGATGTATGTGTGAAAATAACAAGGCACCGGCAGACCATGCAATTGAACAAATCTCACGCAACCTTCCATCCTACACAATATTATCGGCAGCCATCGTCATCCTCGACATGATGCATGAACGGTTTTGTGCAAACAATACAGATGGCATGGACTAATCACAGACTAGCCAGGAAGGGTAAAACACTGACACAATGAGCAATGGCCGACGTAGTTTGTGTCAATGAACTTACAAACATATTGCCAGTCTGAAAGGACTTCCTCTTGGACTTCAGTTTGGACACAAAGAACAGTACACAATGCTATTAAATCAGACAACAAAGCAGTGTGCATCATCTTCATATTTCTGAATTCTGTTTGATCTGGAAACTACTTCATTTTTCATGGAAAGGTACCATTTTACATTTCGTTTACATTTGTTTAATTAATTAACAGACCAAATTGTACCACTCACAGAAGGCATCAAATACTAAAAAGTGAAATGTTTCCTCAAAGGTTGATGAGGATTGTCACAAATATTTCTTCCCCAAACTGGCAATATTTGCCATTTGCGTACTAAAGTCTCTCTACCAAACCGATGCACTTCCTGGCTCCCATGTCTAATGCATCTACATTGAAAGGCATACACACATATTGCATCAGGATACATCGAACTGAAATGGTGCACCAAAAGCAACGCAACAGAGCATGGAGCTAATGCATGAAGATGAACTCTAACCACCATGCAGAAATATCACTGTTTTTTAATTCAGCTCCTTGCTGTGAAAGCATGATGGGCACCAGACTCTCGAGCCTAGAGGGCTCTAGCTGCTACACAGGCTAGTAGCAAAAGTGCCAAAAATGTAATCTGCTTCAAGAACTGTATGGGGGGAGGGGGGAATGGGGGGGGGGGAGAGGTGCTTTGATCAGAATCAATGTTACCACCAAAATGGGCAAACTTACACTTGTTTTGCCAGATCAGCATCGGGCAGCTAACGGTATTCCCTTCTGTAATATAAGTCCATATACAGGCATACTCAAAGCTTTGAGAATGAATTTGAGCATGAATGGGTGTTTTTACAAAGTAACCATTTCCATAGACATTTGCATTGTTTCCAGCATTCCAAACAGATGTAAAGAAAGCATATGTCAATACGTAAAGTGCCTTACCTCTTCCATTTTGTAAAAATCTAGCTTTGGTCTAGCTTCTTCTTCCCTCCGTCTCTTCTTCGCTCCTCTCTTTGAAACTGGCACACATGGTTGTGACTTGCACCTCTGCACCACCTTCTGGTTCCTAAGTTCCATATCATGTAGGGAGTCTGACCTGCTGCTGGACACGGACGTCACTGATCCTGAGCTCTCTGACATACGGTCTCGATCATCCAAAGAGGAGAAATTGTGCATTGTCCTTGGTGATATCACAGGCCTGAACATAGTATTAAACCTCTCTAACCAAAATGGAGGTGCACTGGCACTAACAGTGCCATCCCAAGATGTCGCCGATACTGGCCTGGGCACTGGCGAATCAGGGGGTGTGGAATATTCTGAAATGTTTGTTGAAGTTACACCCGCATTTTTACTTGAAGGAATGTGGCTGGAAAGTCTGTGGTAATTAAAACAAGCTGTTTTTGATAGAGGGGAGTGCCCTTGATGCCCGTCTGGTTTTGACCTTGTGTGGAGGGGTCGCCAAACCTTTGATGCACGAGGTTTCCACCCCCTTCCTCTGTTTCTCTCTGTCACCTCCCCTGCAGACATCGACCTGCAATGCCTCTTCTTAGGGGGCGCAGTGGGAGGGGTGACAGAGAGGGCATCCTCTGTAGTAACATGGCTGGCAGTTGCACTGTTCTGGGGGATGCTGTACGCTGACGAGCCTACTGTATGAGATCTGCTCCGTGGTCTATCCCCTGGAGAGATATCATTCACTGTTACCGATGGGGCATCAAAAACATTTGTTTTCCCTGAAACCAAAGGCAAATATATAAACCAATTTTATAAGGCATAAATCAATGCAGTAATCTAAGGCCTTTACAATATTAAACATATGTAAACATATAGAGGAGTATGTAATACAAAGGGCAAACAGATGAAGCAGTCCATCTAAGAAACATGGGAACAAACAGATAGGTGTTGAAGTTTAATTTTAATTCATTTACAGATATGGCAACACCAATCTCTTTAGAGAAAGACTTCCACTCAACTCAGTGGAACCAGGAATGTCATCATTTGTCGCTTCTCATGGTTACATGATTGTGTTTGTCTTGAGTAAGGAGAAGTGTAGGACCATGGATGCTTCAGAAGGGTATTTAAGCTCCATGGTTGAACCAATAAGTGCTACTCAATATTACTGTCAACCATTCATCAGTTTTGTCCTTTATTGGAAGCTGCAAAATTAACCTCACATGCTGTTACTGGTACAGACATTTCTCAACCAAATTCAAATAAATGTTACAGTAACTTGCCTATGCATTACTGTAAGTCTTAATATCTCACCTCATGTGAATAAATTGACACTTAAAGGAAGAGATTAACTGCATATGGTTTAAAGCTGTACAGCATGCTGCACCAGACCAGTACCAGCTGATATTTAGAATTAAAATACTCAGGTTGGTATCAGTACTATCACTCAGTTGTAATATTGCAGCAGAATTAAAATACAGGTTACTGGTACGTAACCAGTCAGTTGTAATATCGTTGCAATACTTAGGAGTCAAAACTGATTCCACAAAACTCCACAAAATTGCTCTTCATACACCTTACAGTATGTCTCTACACTGGATTAGAACATGGTTAACTGACCAATCAGAGGCCAGCATTTTCAAAAGGTATTTATGAATTAGAATTAATATATAGGCATCAGTAACATCACTCAGTTGTAATATCACTGCAACATTAGTTAGGAGTCAAAACTGATTCCACAAAACTCCCTGGTTTAGAAATCTGCGAGTTCTGTTACTTACCTCCTGTTTACACATGTAACCCTTACAGTTATACCAGGCACATGAACAAACAGCACTGTGGAAGCGAGGGAGCCCTCTAGAAACGAGTGCCCACAATTCTCTGCTTGCCAGGTATAAAGGCAGGGAAGTGAGGGTTACACAGGAGGTTAGGGAGGAGTGACACGATTCTGTTGTTGAACACAGTTTGTAATATATTCCATAAAACTGGGTTATTAACAGAAAAACTGTCCTCAGCCATCTCCATTACAAAGTGAAACAAGCTAAATTACCATCGAAACATTAATCTTGCAATTTTCCCTGAAGTCCTTCATGGTTTACTGTACTTCCCTCTTGAAACATCCAAGCCACAGATACTCAATAAAGCAACAATGGACATAAGTATTCAGTGCCATGGCATTCAGACTATCAAAAACATAAGAATTAGAGTGATCTGTCACATTTTGTCATAAACAATACCATTTTACAACTTTTGCAAGCTTTATTATACTACCACACCACTTGATATTGGTCATTAATGTTCTGGGCAATAAAATCTTTGCTGCAATGAACGCCATTTGTGCATCGGTACAAAATGACTGCGAACATACTGTATAAACCTAAACATTGCCTGCACAGCAGGCCATGCAGTTTCTCACTAAAATAAATGAGATGTGAAGGGCTGTATGAACATTTGTACACACTAAATCTGCTCTGTGGGGTAACTTTCACAACTGATTGTGCACAAATGCAATATGCCCCAAAACTCCCTGGTTTTGTGAATCTTCAAATCCCAATACTTACCTCCTATCTACAACTGTAACCATCAACCCATAATAAGGTCCTGGCAAGTCTTGATCACACTCTGGAGGAGGCTGCCTCTAACAGAGGGAGGCCTCCCTAGTTTTCTTCTCACTTGCCACGTCAAAAGCTGCGACACAAGTCAGAAGCTTCCACTGTGTGATCAAGACTTACAGGTAAATGAGGGTTAAATTGTAGACAAGAGGTAAGAGCGGGGCGATGTAGTCTATCTGATTAACAAATGCTGGGCAAAACCTAACAGATTTGTTACAGTCGTACTACCCAGTTGCTAACCTACCCATTTTCACTGTCAAAGTTGGGTCAATATGTGTTTGGTAAAGTGATGAATATTATGTTGAATTTTAAACAGCACATTCCTCATTATATCAAACATGGATTTTACCTCAATGTGCCAAAAAGGAGACAACTTGTCCCTCTATTAGTCATGGACATAATCTTGTCTTTGTAGTAGTTAAACTCCAGGTTATATTTTTTTTGACTAGACAAAGGATCAAGAGTACACTACCTATTTAAGTAAAATTCTGTCCTTGTCTTAATAACAAGCACTTTTGTTTGCACCCACACTCAACTAGCTAGGGTTATAAATGGACACTTATCATTACAACAATGCATTCAGACAAGTCTGTCTGCGAAAGCCTATAAAATGAAGATTTAACACTCTGCTAACAAGTATGATCATGCATTATTCTCCAATTTTCACTTTTTTCTTAGAATTTGCATTTATGATCTCTCCCCAAAAAAGTCAAGTTCTTTGCTGAGATCAAGGCACTCAGATGACTACATGTCAAAGCCATACCTACCACTGGTGCCCTAAATATCTGTATACATCCATCCCTAAACAAAGGGCACCCCCGGCAACCATTGCGATAACCTTCCTTTTCCTCTATTTCACAAAAGGAGGGGTGGTGACTTCGCATTCCTTCAGAACTTGAAAAATATGCTTGCTCTAGTTATCAAGTCTTTTTTACCAAGGTTTCAAAAGACAATCCTAGTCACGCTACATGCTCAGTCATTTTCTTTACATGAGCCTTCCCTTACAACATACCCAACATGAGACGAGGTCATTAGCCTAGAAGATAAGAGAGCATGAATGTCTTGACTGCATTTTTTTTTTTTTTTTGCACCATGCTGTGCTATAAACATAAACAAAGACTAAAACCAAGGATTTTATTTTGCTTGACACAGGTGAAGAAAACTCTGCCACCTTCAGGTGTACCTTAAGTTTTTGGGAAAAATGTACAAAGGGGCCTCCCTGTTTTACCATAATATCTTAACTTGAACTGATTTCATAACATAGACCAAACAGTTAACTCTTCAATGTTAACTCTCCAAGGGCGCGAACCTAAAAAGGACCTAAAAAGCCCAAAGAAACCAAGATACTCATCCAAACCCACTGTGGATCATTGAAAAACAGACTAATGAAGAACTCCCTACAAAGAATGATCCCAAGGAGGAAAATATCCAATACTTTCAAAGGAAAACACTCAGAACTCCAATAACACATAAAAGTTTTTTGAAGAGGCAAGCGAGAAGACAACGCTGGAAGCTGCCTTCTATCTAAGGCCGGCTTCCTCCTCTGTGTGATCAAGACTTGCCAAGACCTTATTACAGATAGGTGAGGATTACAATTGTAGATAGGAGGTAAGAGAGGGGCGACATAGACTGCCCATACCAGACTACTGTACCAGTACTGTACCTGCTGAATCACACACAGCAAACAAATTTGTGCTCTCAACATCAAGTACACGTACCATTTCTCATATTGCCCTTGTAACCCCCACCCCCCCCCCCCCCCAACAAATAAACAGCAAAAACGTTGCTTTTCAACAGTCCTGTGTATTAAACTGTGTCCTTCTAGAAATACCATCATGCCTGAATCTTATTTGGTAAAATGCAGTCACCCCAGAGTGAGTATGCCCCATCACTCTAGTTCATGATTGGCCTATTTTGATCATGTGACAATATTTTTGTTAGTGAATTGTGAAATTCAAGGAGAATTTCTCCTTGCTTTCCCTACTGTTAGTAATAGTTATGTTCAAAATGTCTTCAGAGTTGTTTTTAATGCAACAAAGAGAGATTTGCAAGAGTTTGCTGATTTTTCAAAGAAAATTTTGGGGTGACTGCCTATTGCCTTTAAATGATTTGAAAAGTTCATGTTATAGCCTACTACTTGGTGATTACATTTTGTACTAAATTATTAAACTTGTCTGTTAAGGCATTGACTTACAGAATAAGAACTCTTCACATAAACACTTACTGTAAAATATATAGCCTTTGTATCACTTTGTTTGCTTCCAAAGGTCAGCTAAGGACAAAGTGATGGATACTGTAATTAACCTTGTCCTCTTCCTTGTGTGAGCATACTTTTGCCCAAAAGAGGTCCTAACATTGAGACAATATTTATATACTAAGAGTCTTAATAGCCTCTAACAATATATACAGGCAAATTTACTGCTTTTGGTCACATGTAATTACTGTATAGCGGGAAATTTCCACGAGGCTAATTTTTGGTGAAGATGTGCCTTGTTCACATATTTGTGGAGTGAAGAATTCGCAGTTGTAGGCAACCAACATAGTCTTGTACAAACTGACAAAAGTACTTTCACGGGTCTTAAATTTGCGATTAGATACTTGATTGCGAAAAGCACAAAAATTTAACCCCCGTCAAAATTTCCTACTATACAGTATTACAGTTTATCAGCTTTGCAACTGTTCACAATTTTAGTCCCTTCTTTGTAAGAATGAGTCTGAGAACGGATCTCTTCTTTGAAATCTATACAAACAACTAGCATATTATAAAGGCTTACTTTTTATAATTTGAGGAAAATTAACTTTTAGAACAATAGGATGCTGGTAGGATTGTGGGAAAAGAAAAATCAGATCAAACAAACAATACTAAGGAACTGACGAAAGTGAAATGATAACTTTTAAATGAATGCACATCTGGAAGGTTATGAGGAAGACAACCTTATAAGTACAGTACCTACAGTAATACAGCGACCAATTATGAACAAGTTACACAAGTTACCATAAGATCTGGTTTGGTATTTGTAATATGACCGAACTGGTGTTAAACTGGGAGTAACCACTTACAAACTGGATACATGAATTAATTCTGTTTATATGGTGTCACAGAGTCACAACAACCAAGGACACACCTGTATACTATAGACCGCTATAACCTGTCACTATCATGATACCACTGAAAGATGTACATATCACAATTTTACGAGTCCAGTTTAAACCAGCAAAATTTGTAAGTTTCAACTTAAACATCACTCTATGTGGCTGTGTCTGTAATTGGGGAGGGTAGTGGTTAGGGGAGCTTTACAATACCTTCCAATAAACTTGCTATAACCAGTGGCACCTATGGCAACAAGCCACCATGCACTTGATATTTACTATGATACCCCTCAAAAGGCATCAAGGCACTGGGCAGTAGTGAAATTTGCTGCCAAAGTCCTTCCTTCCCTCTCAGTTTTGATTCACTGTCTTTTTTGAAATTTTGAGGGCCTATCTCCAGCCTTGAACAGCTTTACCACATGTACAACAGCAATGGACACCTGACCTTTTAATTATGAGGACAGAAAATGCTGATAAGGCACATGGGCATATCCAGTACTAACAATTTCATCCAAGGGATTTTACTACTAAAATGCAACTGAACAGGCAGAACCTTACGCAGTCAAAAAGGTCATCACAAGAGCATGGAAGAAAACTTCCATGAAGAGAGAGACGAAGCTGTCTCTGCGAAGAAATGGTGCATTCTGCATTTACCTAACGATTGATTAACAGTTTTACCTCAGGACACATGATCACTAGTAACACTACAACCTTCTTCCTTTCCATGTGGCGGCACATTAATAAATCTTGACAGCGGGAACTTGTGTGTGTTACGTGTGTGAAGAAATACCCCTAATGGCAGCTGTACAAGGGGTTCAACAAGAAGCTTTGGGGTGGGCTAAATTGGATATTGGATTGCTGCTTCTGAGCACAGTGTCTGTGTCTAAGCTTTTATTAGGATATACTCCTTCCTAGCAGAAGGAGGATAACTTCCATTTAGGGTTGCCAGTTTGGCATTTAATCCAAAGACCAAAAGAAATGAATTTGGGAGTATTTTAAACCGTCTTGGCTGTCAACCATTCAAAATCAACAACAAGCAGCATCTGTCATTATTTAGGCAGTCTAACACTGGTTATTTTCCTTTAAAGGGTTAAGTACCTGTCAGCAAAGTGAACTGCACATGTTATACCACTTAATCTCTTTGGTGAGGTAAGTAGGACTTATAGATTCACAAAACAGGTAGGTTTTGGGTAAATTTCACCACTTGAGAAACTATGGTAACATACATGATCTATGCTCAACAAATCACATTAACAGCATGTGTATGTGCAGTTTAAATTCTTATAAAATTACATGTTCTGGCAGTTGCTGCTGATGTACTGTCTAAATAGTTTATTATTACTATAAAACAAACATGGTCACTTTTCAAGTCCACATTTTCTAGCAATCACAGCCTACTCATGTAAATGTGCAGCATAATTGCAAATGAATTGCCACTTGATCTTCTGCACCGCAGGCTTCTCATACTGTACAGGACAGAGGATCACGTAACCAATACGGCCGCCACCATTCTAACAAATTTAGGCTTACCAAGATGGCCACTGGACTACTAATTTGCCCAATTTGATGATGAACCTCCAATATCTCAGACAAAATATAAACATGAATGGAAGAACAATATCACAGTCCTTCATTCTGTTTGTTGAATTTGACCTGAGCTTGCATTCTTTTGAAATAATGTTTCTCACACAATCTGTCGATACTGAACCACTTGAGCAAGTCCAAACTTTTACACTCGAGGTATATAGCAGGCAGCCATATTGGTAAGCCTACTTGTGTACGTACGGTGGTGACAATTTATGCATACTGTAGGATGTTAACTGCAATATGCTCTATCCATATATGTAAGAAGTCCATGTTCTGCACCCACACAGGATGCCAAATTTGGCTGATTACCTCACAAGAGACCTGCAAACCATGGGTTCCTCCTCCAACCAGAGAATTTTTCATCCTCCAAGCCCGACAGTTCAATACTTCAATTTTGCTCATTTCTGTTTATATGAAGGGCAGCCGAAAAATCAGCTTTCATAATCTTAAGTAAAACAAGTAATAATAGATAGTAAAATCACTTAGCGTGAATCCTGTCAGAAACTTGAGAACAGTCAAAGACTTTCAGGAACCCATACAACTCCAAGAGCAAACTTTGCAGCAGGAGAATAAGGAAGGGCTACTATCCAAAATGGCCAACATTGGGGGTGCAGTGTCAAAATTACTCAGAGTTACATGCAGCAGTGAGATTAATGCAAATAAGATGTAGCAAGAAAACTTATCTTCCCAATCTCCTCGTTTATTTCCCATACAAGCATCGTCCCAAGGAGCTCGTGCATCATCCCAAAATATTTAAGAACCCTCTCACTGCTGTCTAAATTCACAATTTGGTGACTTCACTTCGACATAAAATTTAGCCTTCATCTTCAAATACAAGAAACTGTGAATGGTCAGAGATGAACTAATTGTGCACATCACTGAAATGTCAAATGAAGTGCAGCCCACACTTTACACTTGACAACTCCTGCACATGATGATGTGGCATTAAAATCATACACAGTAGTGCATTCAGCAGAATGTGGTCTATGAAATACTTGGCATGGACAGTATATCAACCCTACAGAGTTGTTTCATAACACATCTGAATATGATCTCATGGTATTCAAGGCTACTGATTGCATGTACAAGTAATTTCAAAGTCACGTATAACAAACAAACACGATCGCAAATCGACAGATGCTGAATATCAGGAACATCATAGGGAGCTGTTATCAGCTAAAACCTAGGTTAAAATAATTTCACTCGGCACA
Source organism: Holothuria leucospilota (assembly GCA_029531755.1). Taxonomy (NCBI): domain Eukaryota; kingdom Metazoa; phylum Echinodermata; class Holothuroidea; order Aspidochirotida; family Holothuriidae; genus Holothuria; species Holothuria leucospilota. Next base: position 36,827,176 of record CM055977.1, on the reverse strand, counting down.
TATTATAGCCAGCTGAAGGACCCCACTGCTATTTTGACAGTCAGGAGCTTTGCTTCAAACATAAGCAGGTTAATCTCCAGCAAACATATAGTCACATGAATAACAAAAACAAATGTACAACACAAGGAACATGATTCTCTGCATAACTGATTATGGTTGCTGTACAACAAATTAGAATTATGAGTACATTCACAGATGTGTTGATATCTGAGCAGTGTTCTGACTTGGAGACAATTTTATTGCCAACATGTTTCTTCATGGAACAGTTCCTAGCAACCGCTTTTGCTTTAAAGCTGAAGGGTCTTGGAGAGTTTATCATGAGATATGAGTGTAGAAGGGCTGAACAATGTGGTTCCCATGAAAAATAAACCCATCAAAATCACATACTGATATAATCCCTTCAACATATCCGAATGATTGATTTTTGTTTTTCTTTTCTTCATTCCTCCGTTCAAGCTTGAAAAAAGTAATCAATATGAAATTCAAGAACAAAACAGTACCAGGCCTGAATAGCACAGTAGTAGCTGCTTCGCAAGTACTCCCTTGCTTGCAATCAGCCACTGTGCAGTATCAAATAGAATGGCAGAGCTGAAGCCTAGGGCAGTGATTTGCAATGAATTACTGGCCACCACACTGAGTTCGCAATACTGCACTCCATAACACACCAGTGGCAGGAGTTACAATGATAAGAAACACAGTTGTGAAATTTGGTGTGTTGGGTAGGTATTGCCAGGGACTGGTTGACACCATCTCCCTGAACTTGTCAATATGAAGTATGGGTGATCTAGTTTAATTTAACACGCTAGCATAATTTGAAAGAGTCAGGGTTATGTATCTGCTGAGCAAGATAGTGATTCTTTGTGGCTGGATTAAAAGAACTGTCAGAGAAGAAATATAATTTTGACATTGAGCTTTCATGGAGTCATGACTGCAAAGTCAAAGTTTGTGGTAGTGGTGGTAGTGAAAAAGAGATGGGGAAGGGGGCAGAACATCCTGCAGGAAGGTTCTCAAGTCATAACTATCTGGAACCATAAGTGGTGTAAATTGAAACTTCAAAACATAGAAATTGAAGAACAGTAAGGGAGAATGACATCTGGCAATCTGGACTGAAGCCATTGATTTGGCTCTCTGTATGGCCACAAAGCAATGGCACTCAATACAAACATCACATCGTTACTTTTGCCTCAGTTATTGGCGGGTAAACTAAAAGTGCTCCAGGGGCTTAGAAGTATAACAAAACACTAAATGCATCCTGATTTATCTGTTGTCAAGATTACTCCTAATCTTTCAAAAAACAGATAAAATTATTTTTTACTTCTAAAGTTGAATGCACACCATACATACAGAGACACACCAATCAACCAGCTTTTTGCTGTAGAGCGAAAGAGTCCTCACAACTTTCATGGCTTCACTGGTTAAACAACTAGCCATGAACTGTGTCAGTATTTTCCCTGACTTTTAATTTCTATGCTTCAAATATAGTCACTTTGAAAATTCTTTGACTTAGCTTTTGCAGGTAACATTGAAGATGTGAAATAACAACAAAAAAAAAAGAACACAGGCATACTTACTGTAAAACTGTGAGGAGATTTGTAGGATGTGTACCTGATATTTCCAAAGTTTTGGGGCAACCGCTTATAAAGACTTCTTACCCAATAGAAACATCGTGGATTAATTCCCCTTGCCCAAAGGACAAATGTGGGGAAGGGCTTAGGGTCAAAAGTTTTGTCAGGAATTCAGCAAAGGAAACTTGGAGAACAATATGGTTGTAACATCAAAAATGATTTTGCTAAGACAGGCACATAGCTCTTTAGTAACGCAGTTCTGCTGGTGCACAAACTTTTGCCAGGAAAGGCTAAAAGAATTCCTAAAATTTCAGTGTGGCTTCATGTATTATACTGTGATACAACACATACTGTTTTTGAAAGTTGTTTCTTTCTAAATAGTTTTTGAACAATACTGATCCCATTTCCCCCAAAGAAATTTGCTTCAATCCAGAACAATATAACTTTAAAGCTAAGTAAGAAATGTTCTAAGAGTATAGGCCTAATATAATAAGACAATCCACTCACAAAACAAACTAGGCTGCATTGTGCCTTCATAAACCTTTCTTTACCTTTTACCTTTACTAACTTTCTACCACAAAAATAATGACTAAAAATTACCCATTGCACTGAATATATGAATATAAATGCACACTTTACCACAATTCCCCTAAAAAAGTCTTTATTAGTTAGGCTTGTGCATTACAAAGTCTTTCTTAGTTAAGCTTATGCATTAAATACAGGATTGCCACACATTAAACCTTTCAACTGACTTTCATGACATAAGGCTGACGACATATGAGGAGGATTTCGTCTGTACATAGTAGTCATTTACAAAAATTAGTGTCATTGAAAGGTGTTGTTCACATTATGTGTAATAGAGGAAGCATGGAAGGAGAGAAATAAATCATTTATGCTCGAGCAGCAGTACGCTAGGAAAAGGTTCCGTTCTACAAAGGCAATACGAGAGCACGTTTTGGAATCAAGGCAAGAAGATAGAAAGAGGATACTGTACATGAAAAACATAAAGGTTTGATCTAGCAGAGAAAGAGTAGAGTCCCAAAATTTTAAAGGGGCTATTGCATCGCATACTCACATATTTAGGGATATCCCTATATCTCTAAATACAATTGAAGACTGTACTTCGAAATGACTTCAAACAATAGCATCACTCTGATGGGTGAATGATGATTTGTGTATCACTCGCATAGTTCATGTAGGCATATCAAATCTATGGTAGTGTATGGATATGGCCTTAAGAGCACTTTAAATTCTAGACAGGATACTGTAGCTAATTTGCCTGGGAAGGGAACTAGAAAGGTGTCATTCTTGTTAAAAATTGTAGGCAGGCTAGAGGTAATGTAGGGAAAATTTTAACTGTCAGGGGCAAGATTTATCGCCATTTAAATTAAGTTTGGGAAGGCTGCCCCCCCCCCCCCCATTCACCAACAATGAGCAGTTACCAGTTAGTATTTACACCTTTCGGCAGCATGCCATCATGATCATAGCCACATGCTGGTGACTGAAGATATGTCTCTATCAGTTAAGTTTGTAATATTTCTCTCACCACTTCTTCTGCCGCCTACCAACTTTGTTTCTTCCTGTTGAGCATGATGAATCTACTGATAACCTCCAGTGTACATGTGTCATGTGCAGCTTGGTACTCAGCAACAGATCCAACCGACCCACTGTAACAGTTTTAATGTTGTGTAAAACATAACGTATTTTAAATGGCAAACTTCACAACTTCATTTTTGCCAATAGTATATCTAGCATGGAAAAATACCTCTAGACGTTCCATTTTAATCTTTTCATTTTCTCCACTGACAAACATATAAACTAAACAGGCCTAACATCCATTCAATGGCTACCAACTTCATACTAGCTCCCAGCTTAAAGCTGACTAGCTACAAAACATTATGATTGCCTTGTCCTAAGTGTTGATAATTATCAACTCTTGTAGAAGTCCTGGATACATATGAAAGGAATAGTAGTTCTTCAGCTGTGTACTTGTGTAAACAAAAGTAAGCAATACAGTTACAGGTATTATTGATCCCATGAAAAAGTGGACAACCTTATCAAAATGCACTGATGTGTCAGCATATTTCTCACTGCAGGTGGACAGAAGAATAAAAATATCTGCTGGGGGCCACAGGAGGGCACACACACACTGTCCCACTGCACACATCTTGTCACTAAAATTAGAAAAGTAGGCCTAGGACTACAGGTATATCCAAACTTTAACACCACATTGGGTTATAAGTTATAAGTTAAATCACGTGCCCTCAGGCTTTGACAAATCCCACGCCCGACAGTCCGGGACAAGTAAAAAACTCACTCGGACAAGTGCATTGTTCAATATCATAGCCCACCGGGGCAAGCATCATTGCGAAGTCTCTTCCACAAAGGAGTTCAAAGGCATATTAAAAGTGGACAAGTAGATATTCATGTGGACAAGTAGACTAAGTGAACAGCTAGCCCGATGGACAAGTAATGAAAAAGGAATTTATCAAAGCCTGCGTGCCCTGTCTATCCAAACCACCCAATCCAATTCAAAAATTTTCTAGCTATAGACCAGGTGTCCTCAAATATTTCAGGCTGAGGGCACTTTCACTTCAGCTTTACCTTAAAGGGATATTCCGGTGACAAAATACCAGACTTTCATAAAATCAGGGAAGTTTTTCTCTCTTTATTGGTGCAAATTCCATCTCAATAGCATGTTGCGTTTAGAAGTTATGAATTTTTAAAGAAAATATTCAGTTCACAGAAGTGCATTGCATTATGGGAAATTTGTGATGTCATACCGGCAGACTAATTGAATATCTTCTGTATTTCTTTATAATTTTGACACATTTAAATGAAATATGCTGACAATTTTAGAGTTGTAACCTTTGTTTTCACAAAAATTTAAGCTCAATCTAAAATGAATGCTATTCAAGGTTTCACTGGTGTAAAGTTTCAAGGTCAAATTAAGCACTCCAATTTTAAAGAACAACAAAAGATTTTGGAAGCAATCTGCCGGTATTACATAACATTTTGTAACCTTGAAGCAACTGGAAGTCTGTTTTTGACAAGAATGACCTATCTTAAAACAGGAATATCTTGAGTTATGGACATGCTATGGGTGTGGGGTTTGAAGGGCATGTGATGAAAAAATATTCTCTCTTCTTTGAATTCCTCTCAAATTGTCACTGGAATATTCCTTTAAATTCTTATGCAGTAGCCAGGACATCATAATGCAGTTTGTTTCCTTAAAGGCAATAAGCAGTCGCCCCAAAATTTGCTTTGAAAAATCAACAAAATCTTGCGAATCTCCTCTTATTGCAAATACAAGCACCTCTGAAGCCATTTTCAACAGGACTATTACAAACAATAGTTAAACCTAGGAGAAATTCTCCTTGAATTTCACAATTCACTAACAAAAATATCGTCACATGACCAAAATAGGCCATTCATGGTCTAGACAGACAGGGCACACTCACTCTGATTGGGGTGACTGCCAACTGCCTTTAAACTCTGGGGCTCTCGAAATCTTCCACAGGCCATTTTAGTACACCTCACAGGCTGCAAATGGCCCACAGACTGCCATTTGAGAACCTAGGCTATAGACAAATCACAATTTCACTGCCTTGTGACAGTCCTTTCTCCAAAGTAGTAGCATTTCACTTGAAAGACCCATACCAATAACAGAATCAATTGATGAATTTGATGATATTTCTCTATGAGGAAATCTCAAAGACCCAAACAATTAAACACGTCCTGTTAAATGACATGCTGTTAACTAACAGCTGTGGCTTTCTCTTTCTTCATGTTATGAGATGTTTTCCATTTTGGGGTTGAAACCAAGATGATATCTTTCCTGACTGTTAAACCTTCTGAACGCAGTATGATTGCTGTACAATGCTACATAACAAGAATAATTCGTGCCCAAAAAGAGTTTGGCAGACAGCCAAAATGCTCAAAGAAATTTGCTACGAGCATATTCCCATCGGTATTAGCAGGCGATCAGCTTACTTTTTTTCCTATTTGCCTCCACCAATAATTATTTTCTATCAGTCATTTTGCCAAAAAAGGAAAGAGGAAAGGAAAAAATAAAAAAGACCAAAGAGAATCCACATCAATGTATAGCAGTGTCCTTGAATATGAAGCATTGGATTCTTTGCCAAGAGCAGCAGTGCTATCAATCACTGTCGTAAATCTGTACCACTCACACACAGTCAAACAGCCACTGAATTCCCACAAGTGGCCTCCATGCAGCAAACTCCATTGCCAATGACAATGTTCAAATAACAGGGCCGAGTAACTTTTACAGTATATACAGGCCTACATGATCAGAGATTCCTGCATGCAGAGGAGTCCTCACACATTTAATTTCAATTTTGAAGCTCCTCAGGTAAAGGGTCACAATATTTCACTATGTATTGTAGGATTCTGTGGGCAGTTTTGGACTAGGTGATAATAGACTAAGCTGACAACCACTGTAAATAATCACATGATTTAAAACTCTTTTTAAACAGAGGTGTTACTTCTCAAACACATGTTACACAACTACATTTATTTATAAACAAAACATTGCATTCCAACTTAGGAAGATAGTTGTGGAGCGAAAAATACATAAAACAAAAATCATGATGGCATTCCTGTATAAACATGTTCCTATCTCAAACAATAAAATATTCACCCTTGAATGTCATGGTACCAAAGCTCAAAGTGTTTGCTACATGTACCCGATGTGGTTGAAATGAAGTTTAAATCCAAAGTAATTTATGTAGTATTGCATTGCAATTTTAAAACAAGCTGTATACTTTGCTTGTGAACATTGCAATTTTTAGCTAAAATTATCTTAATGCATCCTTTCACTCTCTAACTTGAATGGTAAAATTCTACTGACATTGGACTACAACTTTTCCAAATCTTAATATATTCCACATCAATAAAACCCCATGCCCATTTATCAACACGTTACCTCACATAACAGAATGAAACAAAAGACTGTATTATCAACATACGATATACGCACACTCGCTCCCCATCTGTGAGAATCAATCTTTCCTCGTATCTTATTGGGAAGCATTATCCTAATGAGAAAGCAATTAGCCTGAGGTTTATAGCAGAAAAGAAATCAATGTGAGGTATGGTTTATATTATAACCAACTACTAGGCTTGGGAAAATCTTGATGATGACAATGAAATAGAAATGTGTACACAATCGTACAGGATTTACTGGGATTGCCAGAAATTATTAAGGATATGTAAATTATTGCAACCGGGGTATATTGGCAATGCAACACATCAGTTTTTTGAAGTAAATGTACCGTACATAACAATTTATATAACACAAAGTTTGCATATATACTTTGACACAATAGCCTAGTCAGTCAGTCAAATGATCACCTTATAAATATTCATGTAGCAATACTGCAAAACTAAATCACTGCCCTGTAAGAGTACTTAAAGAAAAGAGTCAAAAGACACAAAAACATTGGGCTACTAACATTTTAACCAGTTTATAGTGCAGACTTGTGGTGAGTATGTATTCATACACAACTGCCTGTACTTATACTCATAAGAATGGATTTGTACTCCTATTCATACTCACATTATGGAAGTTTACTGCAATGGGGCTAATGCAAAATTTTGTACTCAATACTCACAAAAAAGACTGGTACTTGTACTCACAATCACAACCAGAGACACTCCACTTGTACTCATGACAATGTACTCATACTGCAGGTCTAAATTTATACAGCCCTGTTCTTAAAATGTTCACACTTACATTAAAGCATTGCCATGATACGTTTTAAAGGTTGCACACATGGATGGAAGAGCATACACCACTGAACCATGAAGAAATCTTGCTACTATCCACCTCCATTGCTGCCATTGTAAATGATGACGTAAAAATGACATTTTGAAGACCAATGTAGAGAGTCCAATTAATTCCTATTTAACATATTTCATGTTGCGTCTAGTTTAATTTCCTATCGATGCTCACGTACATCTAAAATATATGAGAGGTAAATAAGAGGAAAGCTGTCCTCCACATATGCTGTGTCAAACCTGGGCGCTATGATTTGAAAGTGTGACTTTTTTGCCAATTTTCTTTTTCAATAATATCATTTTTATTTTGCTCAACATTCATTTTCTTCCTTTGTATTAGGTCTGCTTAGTAATGTAGGTTGGTTCAGCCTGTCAGAGTAAGAAACAGCTCTGATATAAGCAAGAATAATTAAAGGTAGTGTCAGAAGGATTCAAACAACCGTTAGCTTTAAAAGGAATTATGTATGGTGCATTCATATCAAAACAGAAATCTGAGCTTTGTGGGTGGGAGCCGCAAAGCAAATGGCTTGTACATATTTCTATGGAACCGCTCACACAAAAATGTATTCACAATGCGATATCTGTGTAAATGGTTCCGCAGAAATATGTACAAGCCGTTTACTTTGTGGCTCCCGCCCGCAAAACTGGCAGATTTCTGTTTTGGTATGAACACACCTTTACAGTAGGGATTGAAATGCCACAAAGGGGTTTACAAGTCAAAAGACTTGAAGCAAGTCTGCTAAAAGGTGTGTCTTAAAGGGCAACAAGCCTTACCCCAAACAGTAAACCTTCTTCCAACTACGTTTACTTCTAGCACCTCCTCCAGTTCCACAAAGAACAACTGTTTAGTGCACCTCTCACACATATAACAATAGCCTATGAGTTTAAATTACTCAAGGCCATATCCACACAGGCTGAGGGTAAGCTGTTTGGGTATCATGATCTGTACGAGTCATCAGTAACAGACCAATCAGAGTAATGCTATCGTTTGAATTTATGTCAATCAGAGTGCAGTTACCAATTTCCAATTTCTACAATATTTAGAACTATAGCCCTATTCGTAAATATGTTTGAGTGATGCTACAGACCATGCAATGGGAACAAAAAAAGTGGAGAAGATGAGAAGCTCTTTTCAAGGGAAATTTTGGCAATTGGAAGGAAATAACTTGATTTTCTTACATGGGTAGAGTATACAAATAAACAACAACAAAATACTGTGTGAGATTTGACCAGCTTCTTGGGACATAAACACTGTGTCCAGCCCGATCTTGACAGAAACAGTGGAGGTGTAATCTGTTACACAAGTTTTCAACTTTCTTTTCTTGTGTGGTACAGACATTAATGGTAATTATCTCTTCAGATTATCCTTGATGAGTGTGGGAACTTGTGTCATGTATCATTTTCATCTTTCCTAAATCCTTACATTTGTAACCCTATATCACAAATTACCTGTACTTTACCTTCCATACACTGTACTTTCACAACAAAAACCTGTCAAATTTTCTCAGTCATTTGAATGCATGCTTGAATTCCAAGTACTTCTCAAGTCCCTGGATTAGGGAAACCAATGTGTACATTATTACTGTATAACCTAAGCACTATAAAGAAACTTTGAAAACTGTAACAAATAGATGATGAAATTACAGAGCTTTCTACAGTAGTCGCATTCAATTTGTGCACAGTAGTAATGTTATCATTTTACTACTGTACAATAAGGGCCATACACTGCTGAATTAATTTCGTTTGCACAAGCCCACTGTATTTTCTAATACACTCCACCTCCCCCCTCTCCCTCCCCTCCCCCCCCCCCACACCCAAAAGAACTGTACCTCCACAGAGTTGAACAGCTAAATACTGTAAAACTGCTGAGTTCAATTAATCTGTAGTCTTTGCCATATCTGCTTTGGTACACATTTTAAGCATCTTTATGATCACATTTTGGTATCACCAAATCCTTATGTTTTGTTCTGTAAGATGTCAAATTTATGTCTCAAGACATGCACATTATACCTGATATCATGTCTCCAGGTTAGGGTTAGAGACATAAAATAAGTTTAGGGTTTAGAAGTCTCTAGACTTATTATCATGCATGATATCACGTTGAGAATTGGGTGCATATGTGCCTATTTTCATGCATATTCATGAGTACAAGTTTGTGTGCCTGCTTATCCTCACAAACCTAAGATAAAATATTTACCCCAATATGCAATTTCATACTCAACAAACCACTTGTGATTGTACAGCTGCTCATGACCAGAGATAAAACCCTTGTACTCACACAACAACATCTTCACAATTAAAGCAAATGCTAAGTCTGATTTGGGGCAAATCTGTGGAGGGTAGGGTATGTTGTCTTTGCCAAGTACTGTTCACTGGTTCAATTGCCTCTGTATACAAGGTTGGGGAAGCCTGTATTTATATGCGCCAGGTTCTAACGTTTTTTGGGGGCAGAGGGCCACTTTAACTTGCAGCAGGAGTATGCATCTGGACTGCAACCGTGGCAAACAGGAATGAGCTAGAGATAAGAGTTGGAAGGGCAGTAGCGCCACCTGTTCAAAAGAGTCTGCCAGGTAGGAATTTTAGGGTAATTAGGGAAATACGTAAATAAGATGTAAGTACAGTAGGAGCTAAAAACACTATTATAATTTTTGAGGTAGCTTGAACTACATGAAAATGTTTTCTTATTTCAACTTCAGGCTCCTTGAATCTTCCACGGACCACTTTAGTTCCCATCAATGGCCCGATGGTCACTGCTTGAAGACCCAGGTAATACCCTTTTTAGAGATCACTGTTTGAGATCAACTACATTAACAGTCTGTTTCTGCTAAACAATATACTCAGTACAGTAGAGGATAAACACAGTACCGAGAAGAACACTTTAATTGTCAAATTTTGATGATGGTTAAGGCTACATATATCATTAACGTAATTATCTACACTTTCGTCATTGTTCAAGATTCCAACAACCTTTTGTAGCTTAGATACTCAGATACACAAACAAAAAGTTAAGTACAGGATAATGACTTTGGATAGCAACCCCTATGCACACATTAAATGTGACACAGTTCAATACACTATTAACTATCCTATTAAATATGGAATCAAAACCATCACACAATGTAAGATAAGGTACAAAAGCCAATTAAATTTCCCATTAAAAGGTATTTAGGAGTATGCCTTTCAGAAAGGGCAAGAACAACTTTTTCTTAATACTACTGTACACTCATTGAAAATGTTAAGTGCATACTTTATTTGCTTTTTTTCTGCGACCAAGGTCAGAATGAACATGAAACTTATGACACTGAAACAAAACTGGTTTCAATAGCATACAATACTTCCCCAGTGTACTTACCTGCAGATAATTCATCATCTAAGCACTGTATATGTAGCTGGGCTCTGGTTTTACTTCTAGTCTGATACGGGGCCTGAAATTTGACAGAAATACAAAATTTAAGTAAAATCTTGAACTGTTATCATCATTTTACTTTGCATCAAATAAATGTACAACATGTCCTCTCTTCACTGCTTTCCCTACAAATTTTTCGCATGACGAACCTGCCATGTGGACACGCCCGCACATGGCACAGATTGGCGGTATATAACTTTGGTTATATCATTACCAACGTGGGATGATCCCACCCTGGTACAGAGAAATCATTGGCGAGCGAGCTAGCTATGTTACTTAAACTGAAAAGAGGATCGATGGACATAGTCCATTTATGACACGGTGTTTGAAAATAGACACTGTGTAATAATCCTTTCTTGAAGTATGCCCACACTGACTTGGGTTTTCTCCACTCCACTTGATGTCTCCTTCCCATATTTACCAAAAAAAGGGTGGGAAAACTGGCATGTCAGATTTCACACCACCACGATGTTCTCGACTTCTGTAAAAGTGGGGATTACATGTGTAAACATGAAGTAAGGAGGGGCAAGGTAGATTGTCTGACAAAGAGGGAGGCATTCAAAGCAGTGATGTCAATGAAAAACATCTGTATTCATCCACACTTTCCGACTAAATTTAAAGAATGTTGTCATCCACGGTCTTTGCGGATATCATTTCTGTTAAACATACCAAACCCTCAATTCTTCACTAACACTGTTTTATAATTGAACTTTGGTGTTCACTGTCAGCTTGCTGCTCACAAGGCCAAATTTTCTACATGTACCAAATGTCATCAAATATTAAAACCATCAAAGGGAGTATTGTTCCTTGGTGACATTACACAAATAGTGAAATGCAATATATATCAGTGAATTGTTTAGCCAAACATTTTCTTTCCATGGTAGGCAAACAGAAAGTCAAGAAACTGCTAAATCCCAAAAGGTTTGCTGACCACTGAAAAATACACTTCCAAAAGGATGTAGGTACAGCAGAATTATATTTCTAATAACCTACAGTGACATATCTTGTCACAAGTAAGGCACTGTTCCTGCATAAAACAAATTTTTTTCTTTGATTCTTTGATTTCTATGACTCTTTCTTTGGAAAGATTTGTTGGTGTTGAATAAGAAACTATCAGGCCCTAATGATGGCATCAGGCATGCACAGAGATTTCTTCTCAACAGTGGGGGGGGGGGGGGAGGGGGGTTGATGATCTTTCAAAAAATTTACTGTGTGAAAAACACAAAGTCAATGGGGGAGTTCTTTGAAAGTGGGGGGCTGTAACCCCTCAACCCCCATTTCTCCGCCCCTGTTATCAGGGGTTGGGGAAGATGAGGTCAAGTACAGAGAGTGACTTTGAGAACTTGGTGTTGTATGACAAGGCAAAGGAGACAAATATTCTTATAACATTAGGACAAAAGCATGTTTTCAACTTTCCCCTTAAATACTTCCATGTCTCATCACTTTCCATCTTGCAACAAGTCTAAAGATAAAAGAAAAGTTTTAGTTTCCAGGGAACTCTTCAGCCTTGTCAGCCGCAAGTGGCAAGTTGTACTTGAAGGTCAAAATTTTGTATTCTTTGCCATTTTCTAAATTTGTGCACATTTTCTGTGGTATCAAACCAACAAGGGACCTATTTTTTCCTTCATATTCTGTGTTCTGCTTCTCTTTTGTTTTAGTCTTGTATATTGTTCAGATGAGAAAAAAAAACAATGTTTGGACATATTTCACTTCTTTATTTCTTTCTTCACTTTCTTTTGTTTTTTTTTTGGAAATGTCATTTTTAGTGATTTTCTTTGTCTTCCACTTTCTTCCTCATTCCTGTAGTTGTTTTGCTTTCTGTATCATAGAGAAATCATTACTCTAGCCATAAGGGTACATACAATCATCCCAATTATTGTTCAGTATTACTGCCATGCAACACACATGCACAAACTTACTACAGCATGTATCACAATCAGGAAAACAGTACATTGTACAAATTTTTACATGTCAGGCACAAATAAGACATGGAAAACTGGACCTCTTAAATTTGTAAGTACAAATTCACACCATTGCTACCAATGCATGTGTTGCTTTACTCTGCAATATGTCTGTCTGAATGTTCTCTGTGCAAAAGGTCTTCAACCTTCTTGTTATATCATGAGTGACAAACATGCCATTTGGCTGCAAGACAAAAGTCATATTTACAACAGGTGTAGCATGAAAACAAAATACATTGAAACAGGCATGCATGTGAAAACACTTGTACATGCATACTCAATTACAGCAAATATGTAAATTTTTTCTTCTTAGTGGGGGAAGGGAAGGGGTGGTGAGGGGAGGGTGGAGGTGGGGGAGTGTCAATGCTGACAGAAATCTGCTTTACACTATAAACTATTAAGATGTATTTGCTAATGGATTTATAGGCTTATAGATCTGAACTCCTTGCTTCACCTGTAATGCGATACTTGTTGATGTGAAGCTTAGGCAGATCCTTGTGAAATGCAAAGGGATTTGAAAATCAGTGTTCCGTAAGAGTGGAAGACTGCACGTGCCTGTCAAGGTTTCACTGTGCAGGCAGTATGACAGTGGCATATACCGTGCAACCATGCTGCTCATAAATCACACAGACATGTAGGCCTACACTCTCATCATGCACCTGTAGAAAAAATTTATACACATGCTCAATGGCACATTATTCTGCTATCTAGTGGGTACATATTGAAGTGAATTGAAATTAAAACTTGTAATTCGATACATCCTGCAGGAAGCTATCATTCAAAAATTTATATTACATGTGAAAACATGGTATGGAAAATGCAGATAGACTGAAAATTAATGAAACTCGTGCAAGGAGGACTGCATAGAAACGAACAAAGAGGAAAGGCTTCCACTATAGGTCTACATATCTGACTACTGGCAGGCACAGTTATGCTAGAATATCTGACAGTCTTCGCAAGTCTTGCTTCAACTAGTTGTGTAGACATGTACTGGTAATGCCTGATGGAGTCTAGAGGATGGGGGTTAGGGCTCCCCTTGGTGTTGTTGTGAGGTTAAAAAATGATTAAGTCAGACTTGCAAATGGTAGATTTCTAACATCATCTACTGATATTAAACATACTTGTAAAAACCATGAATTGATCAGGGATCTAGGAAGATCCTTGAGGGAAAATTTGGGTATTAACTTAAGAAGGAAATTTTGCTTATTTGTACCATATGTGAAAACATGAAATTTGTGGGAAATTGCACTTGCATAATACCAGGGAATAAGACCTCATTTTCTCAGGCCTATTTTATGAAGATCCATATTTTCCTTCTAGATGGGTAGCCCATCACTGATGCAATCCCTTGACCAATGGCTTCTATACATTAAATATTCAGTGTACCGGTCATAGCTCTTGTCCCATAAACATCAGTTGATAAGCTTAAACATCAGTGATTAAGATACTTAAAACTTACAGGAATCAATTTTTCTTGTGAAAAGTGTCCCTACATTTCTCCTATAAGTTCCCTGTGTTTGCCATGCACTCTGCACTACAAGGATTAATTGTTGTACTGCTTTCACAGTTAACAATAGATGATTCAACCAGGGATAGAAGGACTATTGTACTGTGGATTGTATTTCATTGCCAGTGAATGTAGACTGTGTTGGCAAACCAGACCTACTGTACTTCAACATAATACTACATGCCACGATTAGGCTGGCACAATATCTGTAGTGGCAATGAGTTATCTGTACTAATACTGACTCTGCATTTTAAACCTGCAGAGTACATACATAATCTCCAGCAATACCTGAATTCTTGAGTTTAACTAATGGTAACCTGTGCAAAGTAAGCAAAATATTTTTTAGTCCCTTGAGTCAATGGCAGTCCTGGTGGGGACTCAATGGGCTAAGAGGCCCCTATTTCCCCCCCCCCCCTTCCTTTTCACAGACACTATTTCTACTAATTATGATTATGATAAGGCCTTCAGGATCTAGACATCTGCAAGTAATGGGCTCTTACTTTTCAAAAGTTCCTGAAAAAGCCCCACCCCCCCCCACCCTACCCTCCCTCAATAACCCACACCATAGACATACCTTCCTTACCCTTGTCATGAGTAAGCCCCTTTTCTCCAAACCCTGAATCAGAATTGACACATGTTAAATGACTGTCTCCATCAACTTCCACAGCATACATTTGCTAAAAGCTTTGGTCATACAGACTTCACAAATTTGTCCATACCTTTTGTGTTTCATAATTCAGTAAATAATATCTACTTAATTCAAAAGATATAAACTCCTTTACTCCCCTGTTATATCAAATTATTGTATTCTTGAATAACATACATTACTTCCCATTCCTTAATAAGATGTCACCCATTTATTGTATTATCTTTTGTAAACTACGGTATTCCTTTGTATACAATTCTCTTCAGTGTTCCTATTCATCAATCTTCATGCCTTGAAGGTCTCAATTTCTTTCTCCTTTGAATAGAGGCCTACAAACAAGATTGCCTTAAACATAACCTTTCATCAAAAGAAGTAAGCTCATCCATATTCTCACTGATATCACCTTTTCTATTCTTGATAGTGATATGAAATCAGACACTATTTGAAGTACAAAGAAAGGCATCTTTGCAGCCTTATAAAAGCACAGAATTGACCCAACTTGTACTGTGTCAAGGTGAGAGATACAAGGTACTGTGACGAGTATACACACACTAGGAAACAACGACCATCTGCTGTTGGTGAACTCATGTAAAATGCAATCTCATGGCACTATAAACTTCACTATGTGGTAATGAAGTTATTTTGAATGCTGTCAATTTACACAGGAAGTTTAGATCAAATTACTTCTCATCCTGGCAACTGATGGACGACAGCAGAGAGCAGAGGCAGCATTACTATGGTGGTCGAAAGGGGAGGAGAAAAATGCTGCAGATACTGACACCTACCTTTCAGTTAAAACATTTACTACTGAAGGCATGAAGTCTCTCACTGAAATAAAAGGTTATGGCAGTATGCCATATAGACCATGGAATAGTCAGCTGCCAAATAAATCTTTCATAGAGGTTTGAACAGTACACTGAACATACTTTCATAAAATATGTTCATATAGAAACAAGCACATTAATCTGCAAAAGACAATAAAAGTCTAAATGGGATCATTTAAATGACTGCCTATCACTAAGCATAGAAAAAATGGCAGTGCTAATTTATCATCTACACTTATACCATTACTGTACCTGTGTGCATGAAGGCGCAAATGAACATAATAAACATATGACATTACCAGTATTACAACACTGCAGTCTTTCAGTATATTACATAATCATTGATTCCTCAACAGTTGTAAAATATGATGTACTTTCACTTTCGTGTAGGCTCATCTCCATATATTTAGAGTAAATCAAACTGGGCAAACCAACCTCTCGGAAAAAGATCAGAGTGCTAGATCATGGGATGAAGTGGTTCACTATGGGAGTGGGCTGGGAAGGCCCATTGCAAGTACAGGGAATGCTCCCAATAGAGACTGAGGGAGATGAATCTTACTGTGGCATGGAACAGCATGTTGCCACATTGCCCTCCCGGCAGATACCTATTTTACATTGGCTGCACTCGTAATACCAATGTCAGGAATTCTTCGTCTGTGTAAAACTGTGCACTATTAACTATACACAATCACAACAAACACAAGTCGTAAATATTCAACAAAAAATTGACTAAAGCAAATCTGACTATCATAAAGTTTTCAAAACCAAAGTCAATGGGGTTTTAGTGTGTGATTCTTCTCACTTAGAACTCACTCCAGGATGAGCTCCCATTGACCAATACTGTGTAAAAGTGAGAATGTCATATAGAACAACTTTACAGTTGAAGTTTTGTCGTGTAGTATGAATATTCATGTATCGAAACCAATCAACAGTCGAGAGGTAACTTCAAATTATGCTCATGAATATAGCAAAATTGGATGATCTCTGTCATTGTTTGCAGGTGTTAGAGTATGTACCAAAAGAGGAGCACACATTTGACACCTGCTAAGAAAGTAAGTTGTCACGATTCTACTAGGCCAGGGGTCGGGAAACTAGGGGTCGCGACCCTTTTGAGGGTCACAAAAATATTTTGGGGGGTCGCGAAAAGAATTCAGAAGCGAAAAATAATTGTCAAATTTCTCATTAAAATAAACAATGGAAGTGATTCTAGTCTAAAAACCAGTGATCTGCTTTATTAACACTGCATAACCAAGTAAAATCAAACTTCTTTCACCGACCCGTCAATTTGAGGGCCACTAAGATTCCAGAGTCGAAAATTGGGGCCACCAAGCAAAAAGTTTGGAGACCCCTGTACTAGGCCATGTGACCAGTATCCAAAACTGTCACCATTCAGTGGTTAAGTTTTGTTGAAAGCAGACGAAAGCTAGCAACAGGGTACCGTATGCATATTTTTGTAGAAAGATCAGTTTTTACGTTTTACTTATCTCGGACAAATACTTTAAATTTTTGCATAAATCTGAGTGTAGTGCTGAGTTACCACTGCCCCCTGCTGTATGACCTGTCTCCTCCCATCTCCCTTCTCCCCAGACCTGTACTGCATCCCCTACCATATGAAAAGTCAGTGTCATGTGTGACCTACACTGCTTTCACCTTTCAAACCCTCGCACTGAATTTTAACAACTACTACCAAAGTTAATGAAAAGAAAAACTGTTTCACAAGTCTTACATCTCTGACGAATGTAAGATGCCATCAATCAACTTAATAACAAAACCAATACAAACATTGTATATGTACAACAACTCCAAGGTACAAAACAAAGCATTAAGTAAGTGGCCTTCCACTGCTCCATATACCACACAAATTATGCAAATATGTTTAACAGTTTAGATTTTCATTGCATGCTAAGTTTTGAACTCTCATTGTTTGCCAGGACAGACTAATATTACAGCAGAGACTATTACTTTGTAAATATTGCACTAGTAAATGACAAAACTGATCAGCTGTTTGAGGTTTTGAACAAATACGGTACCCTGCAAAGCATGTCCAGCTATTTCCTGATTTTTATCCAACATGGCACTGCACAAATGCAGAGCACTAGCTATGAGCACTGTTCCAAAAGGCAGCCCAACTTGCCTCTCATTTTCCTGGCCCTGGCATATTCTTCATGTTTTGAAAATCTTCCTGGGTGCAAATTTAAAGTTTTGTTCTAAATTGTAGATGACACACCATAAAGACTTTGGTTTGTTTAGTTTGCCATGAAGAACCACAGTGTTACATACAGTAGCTACATTGCTATATTGAAAGAATGAATGTCAAGTTTGCTGTGTTGGCTTCAAAAGGTAGAAGATGCACAGCATTTTAATGGGTTAATTTGACTTGGAATATCAATTAAATACTTTCTTGACAGGTCTCTTTTCAAATGATGCTGGAGATCTGAAGATGTACAAATTATGCAAAAAAACAAAAAAATGCAAAAGAATATAGATACAGGCAAAAAACTCATACGAATACAGTATTACAACAACACGCTAAGTTTGCCACTTTCCATGTGTTCCATACACATCTCACCTTGTGGCAGTTCTAAAGCAATTATGTATCGAAACTGCACTGTGCACAACACCTTATGTTACTGTTTCCTGTGAAATATGATCTCCTGTTCAAGACTTCTGAATAAGATCGGCATGGGAGGAGTCTACCATGAAATTTTGTGAACGCCTAAATGATGTACGAATGCCTCAACAATTTATGGCTAGCTGACATGTGAGACTGGCACATGTGTAAAGTAGGCAAGGTATCAATAATTACTGTATATACCAACAATACTGACAGTGATAAGAGCAAGTTTGTTTGCCTTTCATCAATGCTACGTTCGTACTAGAGGTTTTCACCGACATCACTATTTTTAAGCATCTCTCTCTTCTATCTTTATTTGTTGAACATTTGACCATCCACAGTTCCTAGTGACACAATTGTATTTATTGTCCCTCTCTGCACATACATGCACAGTTACAGTAGAAACACTTTCTGAGCAATAGCTATGATGCACATGTGAGGCAATCGAACACAGGTACACATAACATGCCAAACCTCTGTACATCAACTTGGTGAGTTTCAGAAAAAGGTGTTGGTATGTATTTTAACTTCTGGGCAATCAATACGATAGCACCAAATTTCCCCAAACTCCCCCAAACTCCCTGGTTTGGGAACCTGCAAACCTGATACTTACCTCCTATTTAAATGCAATTTATAAGTATACTGTCCTTCCTATTTGACATCAAAACAGGGTTAAAAAAATGTACACTACAGTATGTAATGTTGTTACTGAAAATGATTTTTTATTAAAAAATGAGTAAATGAAACCAGGTCAACTACAAAGGCTGTACAATCCATCACACCTATTCAAGAGGAATATAAAATTTAAAACGTACACATGTGTATAAATTTCCCCACAGCTGATACTTAAAGGGCAACTATGATTGCTATCATGCAAATTAATGGGATCAGTGCCATAAAATCAATTACCTGAGATTAAACCCTTTTGAAGAGTTTACTTGTAATACCAGACTACTCACTGACTCCTTAGTTACTGCAGGTTTATCTTTCTGTGTAAATTTCAATGTCCACTACAGTAATATTTATTAGCATGTGACATGTATAGGCCTTAACCATTTTGATAGGCCTGAATTCAACAAAACTTTCTGTGGATTGTGAATCTGCTAGCCCTATTGCTCACCCCACTACTATTGGACAATCCCACATATCACAGAATATCACTGGCAATTCTTTAGATCCCTACGAGGTGGTAGTGTCCTTTCTACTTCAGAAGCTACTTCTGCACTATGATCCTCTGAGAGCACCCAGTCCACCGGTCAAGAGGTCAAGATTTACCCTCAACAAACCCCTCAAATGACCCCCTTCAGATTCATTATCTGAGAAGTTTCAGAGAGCTCAAAATAGTACGAGGCAATCACCGATAAGAAGTAGTGGACCGCCTTCCCAGAAAAGGCATCTGCTGCCTTTAGAGCTGACCAGTCATAATGAAATGAGCTGTTTTCTCACTGTGTGGGATGGGTCAGAGCCACTGCCAGCTCTGCATGTGGAGGGTTCAGTTCCACAGCCCAATCTCTTTGGGCTAGATTCCCCACAAGCCCTGAAGTGGAGATGGGCCATGTCTTAGCCTGGTTCATGGCCAGGGGTCTTCCTTCAGGCAAAAAAAATTGTCTGCAGGTTCAAAATAGAAAGTACGAAAACCAGACCAGAAAATAATGATAGATTTGATACTCTGTTGGCTGTGAAACAAGGGCAACTTGGAGTTAGCTTTCTGTGAAGCAGGAAGGGCATCACCTGGCGGGAATTTACTGTAAACGAATAGCCAGTAATATTCCGTAGTAGATGGGATTGTACAATTTGTCCAATAGTAGTAGCAGGGTGAGGTAAGTAGGAGCAAAATAGATTCATTTAAATGATGGCAACACTTTTGGTATTAATGTAATCATAGACCTTTCCATTATTACAAGTTGCCCATGGACTGGCCTCAATAGTGCAGCATGAGTTGACAGTAAGGTGAGGAAGAGTGCCATCAATGTGGGACCAAAACACTGCCAGAAGTTGTTGTCTCAGCAGATGGAGTCCCCAAAACTCTGCTGGTTTAGGAGTCTATAAGCTCCAATACTTACCTCCTATATGAATACAAAATTGTCTGCAATAACTGGCAAAAACTAATAACACCACGGATCACCTAACTATTGAGGGTGCCATAGAACCTAACTCTTCCTCCTGTATATTTTGCTGCTCCAAGTGAAATAGACTTGCTAAACAGTGAATATGTGGTGCAAGTGAAGGTGTAACAGATCTGCGCTTTTATCTTAAAGGGGAATTTTCATCATCCCAGACAGTTCCAATTCTCCCAACTATGCAACTTCTAGCTTCACCCATAATGCACTTATCAATTGTAAGACGCACCTCTTGACCCCCGGGAGAGGTGCGTCAATGTCCACTATGTGCGTCGACATTCACGTCCGCCGACGCACCCCTGCGTCTTGCAATGGACGCACCTTTGCAAGACATTGACGTACATTGAACTGCATTTTTGACTGACCATTTCTTGACAATGACGGACCTCTGACTCACCTGAGCAACTAAAAATACCGTTTTATGAAAGTTAAAATATGTGCAAGAAATTTTTGCCAGTACACAAACATTCATCTGACACACATTACCGCGAAAGCATCTTCGAGTTCTATTAGTGAAGGCCGTCGGCATTCAATAAACATGCACTTATTACAGATCACTGCAGTGTACAGCTGGCGTGCATGCAAACGATGTAGCTCCATTACAGCAGGGAGTTGCTATTACTCCCTGATTACAGCATGGAGCTGCACCTGTAACTAAACAAGATGATGCATTGCATACAAAGTGAAGTAAGCCACGGTGTGGTGCAGGTCTGCAATTCCCACATACCACAGTGTAGTAAACCTATTGGTCAAGGTAACCCTAACGTTGCATTATTTGATCTTTTTATACCTCGACTATAAAAAGACCAAACACATTGGGTACCCGAGCGCTGTTACTACACGGGTAGAAAATTACCCCCTGGGTAGCATTTTTCTATGTTTTCCTTTTGATCTTTGCGAAATAGCATGGTTATTCCAACTAACAATTTATTTAGGCCTACCCTCATATCATTCACGATTATGTTGAAATGAAGTTGCTTTTGTCTGTTTCCGTAGCATGCTTTTGTTAAATTACACTTTTCACCAGAAACAAGTCCCACGATGCGTGTTTCTAACACATTGCATCAAGCCGCCCCTGTACACAAACGGAACAACATAAGCCTGTGCAATAGCCTAGTTTATCTCTTTGATAAAGAAACGTCAAAAGACAGCTCATAAATAACTTGCACGCAGTGCGTGTGGATCGGAAACGTTCCCAAACTAATGCCCAGAAGTAAGCGCGAAAAACCTGCGAGGAATTTTACACAAGTTTATCATTGCCGTATAAACACATACAAAATGTATATATGGCGCGTGGCTCGACTTTCGATCTTGGTAGATTTCATGTTTGTCAAGTTATCACTAAAATTAACATGACATGGTTTCTTTATCTAAAGAATTAAATTTTGGTGATACAGTTATGTCTACACGAGATATGCACATATTTTAACCACAGTAATATTCTTTCCTTTCGAATCAATCGCTAATACTTCGTATTTTTGGTGGAGAAACTTTTTCTGAAGCAAACTTCACTCCATCAGATTTAAGATCGTACACATTCTCCCACGGTGTATTTTACACTGTGTGCACGAAAAAAATAATAATCTTTTCTGTTACTTCTATCCTGTTACTACTTTAATACTAAAATGATTCCTATCTTTATATTGCTCATAATTTTTTATTGCTATTCAAACTATTTGCAAAAAATTTACGTCCAAAATTTTCTAAATATATGGCAAAACAGAGCAAAATATTTTCCCCATATTTTCCGTATCCCCCATGTGCTAAAAGTGGAATGTGCCGAAGTGACGTCATGCTCCAGCGCACACATATCGAACACCCAGGCAACGAACGAACGAACGAACGTTTGTACATATGTGGACAGTGTCTGCCGTATTTTACCGTACATTTTTAACGGTACCGTGCGGGTGAAATCTCGGCCGGGAGATGCATTAGAAAGATTTTTACTGTCATTATCTAGAAGGTACAGGTAGTTGATTTTTCAAAAGCGTACGAAGAAAGCAGTTTATGAGAAGTTTGAGCACATGGTTGGGGCACATTAATACAGTTCAGAAGTTGCAGTGACAAAATTATTGTTTGGTTTCGCGGATGCACACGTTACGGCGCACTGGACAGAAAGAATGGTAGAACTTGTTTAAAATTCGTACTAAGGGCGCTAAAGTATGGTCAAATGATAAATTACTCACGATGTTAAGAACCAACAGCACATTGTAGCTATAGCAAAACGTGACGTATTGTTTTCGTCAAATCGATTCGCTCAGAGATAAGGGGCAATGGGTGAGTCATGAATTGTAGGCCTACAGTATGTGCATACCACGCACCGAAGTAAGATTTTGCAAGGTTTTCAAAGTATAAATGATCGTTAACTTACGTTACAAGGAATTTTAAAAAAGCCTGCATATATATATATCGGCCCGAGCATCTTACATAGGCCTATCGATATTTTTGACCGATATCGTAACATATCGTAACAACCCCAGTCAAAATCTAGTAACATTAAAAGTCAAGCCAATTTAAGTATATCTATCTGGTATTGTTTTACTGATCGCAAAGACCATTCACAGCCGTTTTTCTAAAAATGTAAAATTTTTCTCACAGCAAGAAAAAAGATATGAGAGCTAGCTGTCCCTGGAAAGGACTCCGTTTATAACCTCGTGGGACCTCAGGCCTATGTTGGTTGATCTTGGCTGGGCATGTTTCAGATATGTATTCAAAAATGTTTGTGCTATATGCTCGAAACTTTTACGTGACAATTTTACAGGCCTACGAGCGTACGTACTGTATTTGTAGTTCGATCATTGTTCTTGTGCCATTTATAGGTGGCAGAAAACTAGCCCGCTCGATCCATCCTTCATAGGCACCATTCTTTACAGTGTCCGATGTCAGCCACACTGCAGTCCGCCATGGCCCTCTGGATTCAATTTACAAGTGTTGTTTTCTTAGTGGGATCGTAGGCCCACATAAATACTGTATATGAGTACAGTGGGTACAACCATGGAAGTACTACCTCGGGATAGAAGTACTACCTCCGAGGTAGTACTTCCATGGTACAACAAACGTGCATCCAGAATCGAAGAGGAATGTTGTTAGGATCGCTCGTAGAATACCAGATGAATATCGTAGTCATCTGTTGTCATATTTTTGCGTAAGTCTGTTCTTTATTGTTAAAAGCACCGCGGCGGATTGATTGTGCATGGTGTTAGGCTACTTTGATGTGTGTCCGTTTCCCGCAAAAAATAAAAGGTGCAGAAAAGTTGTTTATAGCCAAATTAGCGTAGCTGCCATTGGACTCAGTACACTAGCTGATAGGACCAGTTCTGCTAAATTCTGAAAGCAAGAACGGACATTGACGCACCTATACGCACCCTGCGGTGGTTCTGTGACACACCAAAGCTGTACTTTGACGGACCCCTTCGTCGCCAAAGTCGTGGACATGACACACCCGTGACGCACCTTCCCCGGGGGTCAAGAGGTGCGTCTTACAGTTGATAAGTGCATAACTGTATGAAAGCTCCTCCTTGTGCAGGAATAAACCTGTTTTATTGCTTAAGGCCATGTCCTGGTGAGCTTACAAGGCTATAAAATGTAATGACCGCACTCTCTCTGCCTTGTGTGGAATGTGGGCTACTCTGCATCTTTCAAATTTTCAAACTTTGATGTCAATCAAAGAGCAGCCACCAACTGAGAATTTTGATACCCCCACACTAAAAATATACTTTGGGGTGATAACTGTCTGTCTTTAATACATCAGCAATATTGAAGGGAAATATTGCATTTGTGATACAGAATATTTTCATTCATTAAAAACTATGATTTTCAGGTATTGGAGTGATAGGGAATTCAAACTAAGGTAGCTGGCTAACATAACTTTTAACAAATTTCTCAAAACTTACATAGTTTGGGAATCTATGAGCCCTACTTACCTCACCTATTACTACTAGTGGACAGCTCATTTACCACGGAACAACTATTGGCAATGAATAAATCCCCATTAGATGGCGCCCTACTCACCTCCTATCCTCCTATCCTGCTTGCTATAGGGGAGGTAAGTAGGAGCGAAATAGATAAGGTTCTCACAAAAAGAAATTCACTACTTTGTAGCTCATGAAAAATTTGTTGGCCCAAACTTTCCAACATTTGTATCTCTTGGTATGCATAATACTTTGGGAAGGTAAAGCCACTGCCAGAGTTAAAAAGCACTCAAAGGTTTAGTAATGATGAAATTGGTTTTCTGTATGTGCCAAACTAATGCAATGCCATTTCTGCAATATTTCCCTTTGAAGGTACTATACAAGTAGCAGAACATTAAAGGTCTGTGGACATGAAAATGTCATTTCTGCTTACTTTTTGTAAAAAGCATAAAAAAACATTAAAAACTAGAACAGCAATACTGTTGTGTAGCTCACACAATTTCTCTTGTCTGTTAAAAATAGGAACTCAAAGAACCAAATTTTATCATTTATTCATCAACTTCCACAAAACCTCAAGTTTGCAAAGTAAATTTAGTTGCACCTACAACTCCACAAGCAAACGCTGCATAGGTTTGCACTCAATCAAAACAAACCACAGACTCAAAAAGCTGTTACTGGGGTTGAACTCAAAACAGTTACAGTATTGCAATTACTTGACCATCTCAATTGATCCAGGAACAAAATGGGACATATCCCCACAACAGGTTAAACCATTCTCCTTTCTTGTAAGCCAAACTGACCACAGAGTTGCTTCAAATTTTGTTATCATGAATCAAGTAGCTGCTCAATGCAGTGAGTTCTCATGGAACTCCTTGCTTAATGAACCTTGATAATAGAATTAGTTATCCTAAAGCATTGTAACTGCACAGGCCACTTGATGAACAAAGACTGATGTGTGTGAATGGATCAAATTTCAAAACAAACCTACACAGGCAGTTGCGAGACAGCAACTGAACACACAACTAGTGTTCGACCGATTATGCCATAATCGGTAATCACCGATTACCGATTATTCAATTACACAATCGGGCCAATGCCGATTACCGATCACCGATTATTTACATGTATGGGAAGGTCATGTTTTCTCGCCATCTGTCGCATATTTCTAACTGTTCACACACCATAACATAACCTTCATACTGGAGGTGAACGATTAAGAACAGTACCCCACGTTCCACGAATGGAATATTGTTTTTTGAAGAATTTCCTCTCGAAATACTGAGATAAAAATCAACCATAAATACATGCTTTCGTACGACGTCACAGGCTTAACATTAGTTAACCAAAGAGTCTGTCGGCTTACATACGGCTCTGCCTACAGCGGTTCAAAACACTGATCATGTCGCAAGATTCCGTGCAAAGGTCTGTACTGGACTGTCGTAGTGCTATATAGTAGCCTATCCACCCCAGTTTTAAGCAAAACTATCTACCTTGGCACTTAAGGGCCACTAAACATTCCACTCAATTTACTTGATTTACTCATCTCATGGTTCCATAACGATATGGATACATATTTTTTAATCCCTTTTTAAAGTGTCTTGCCCAACACTTACGTCTTATGTAAAAAAATCTCCAAATGAAATGTAAAACTAATTCCCGATAAATTCCCGTAATCGAAAAACTGTTGCCGTTCCAGCGTGAATTTAACACGGGCCCGTTTCCCTTCGTTCATCAGTTAGGAGCACGGAGTAGTACATGACCAAAGTGCTACGTAAAAGCGCGGGCAATGCACTTAGCTTGCATTATGTATTACACACTGTACTGGTGTGCTTCGTAGGTGAACTTCAACTTCGCAAGAACTGTACGGCAATTACGTGTGCGCATGTGCGGGTCATAGGTAATTAAAAACTTAACGAAAGGAATGTGGGAAGTGGCATAATTTATGCAGGATAATGAGCCTCGAGTTTCCGAAGTTGCTACAGTACGTATGTGCACCAAATGTGTACAGATGATATGGTTAGCACTGAAACTTGAAAAAACGTAGCGCGAAGTCATTTCTTCCTGTAGTACAATTTGTATGCAGATTGTGGCATGGTCCGTGGCATGCACACCTTGTAGGTAATACTGTGTGCCCTTTCACGCACCTGAACTGTGCTGCACTAGAGTTACGGCACCAATTACGATGATCGCTATCATTTGGAGAGCTTAAAATGTTGCAAGTTATGTGAGTATCAGTGCTGATATTTTGGGCGGGAACTTAAAGAAATGCGTGTTTTGGTGAATTATAAAGATTTTTGCAGAAACTTTGAAGTGTACGCTATTTTAGCCCTGTTTCCAGTTTTCAAATAATCGGTGGTGGTAATCGGTTGAATGACAAAATTTTGCCGATGCCGATTATTTACCGACTGTGCGATAATCGGCCCAATGCCGATTATCTAACAGATGATCGGTCGAACACTACACACAACCAAGTACATTGCTATAAGTGCTATGAATAAACAACTACCTGTTCAGCAGGCACAGTGAACTCAGCCCTACAAAAATTGCTTGAAAACCAAATTAACTTTTGCATATCAAAATGCAAATAGGCAAGTTTTAATGCTCTATCGACAAACAATCATGTACCAAAATTTCAACTCAAAATCTCCACACATCAAAAGGCTGAAAACTTTTGTTAAAAAGTTGACGACATCTGCCCCATTTTATAACCTCACACATGTACTGTGTACAATGTGTGAGCTAATAATACTAATTCACATAAAAATCCATCATATGCTGACCATTTCACAAGGCAATTACTATTTTGCACTAACACATGAATAAACATGAGCGACGTATGCAAATTTATGATGTGGAAAGAGACGAATGAGACATGTGTTATGTAATCCTTTATTTGACTAGCCTACATTCCAAGGACAGTTGTAATGTTGGTATGGGTAAGGGTTCATTTTTGACGTAGCTGTTTACTACGGTACTTTAAAAATGTCCACATTAAATACCAAACTAGAAACTAGCTGGTACATAATTAACAGATAATTTATAAAGCATTCACTTGAAAAGAAATACAGACACTGTGGAACTCTCCACATAATAATTTTTGCACAGCGAATAAGAAATCTCTAATACAGTCAAACTTTGAAGAGGTGTATCTTCAGAATGTAAAAGGATATTCAAACTGTTCTGATGAATTTTCCATCATCGCATTTGAGTCTTACACTGTTGAGTAAAACAACTGTCTGGCTAAGTGTCCACAGACCTTCGAATGTTACAACAACAGTGAAGAAGTTGGAAGTAAAATTCAGGAAGGCTTACCGTAAAAGGATGGTTAACGTCTTCAAGGGATTGCTTGCTTAGTTGTTCGCTGAGTGCCGAGATCATGATCTGCACCCCAGATCTGGGATGGCAAGGTACTCTTGCATAAAAGCCTCTTTACTGGATGGGATGGATTGGCTTCAAAACCATTCCTCCTGTGAGTTCAAAAACCCATTTTCTGGCCTGCCTCTGATCCACTTTTCATTCTTCACCACACTGGTTGGGAAACAAAAAGTGATCTCCTACCAGGGCATACTTTACTCTATCAAAAGTGTAAGGATCATTTCCAGCTGCAATCGTAGTACTAGTTAGGAAACATGGACAATGAGGTAGAACAGTTGAACTTGTAAGTATAGAGCAGAGAGGCAAAATGATTTCTGGCAAGGGCTGAAACCTCCTGTGGCATAAAGCTTACAAAACCTGTAACAAAGACAAATTAAAATAGTTCAGTTAATGAAAACATTCCCTTCCATGCCATATAAAATCTTTTATAACCTTGGCCAGGCTTGGGAGAAGGGAAGGAGGGTTGAAGTAGAGGTTCATATAAGACAAAGCTCTGAAGTTTAATTTTCTGATGCAAAATCCATAATTAGCAATTGACACTCCATAATTTTTAATAGTGCACTATATAAGCGCCTAGAGCAGTTATATTTTTGTCCCTGACTTGGCCCTATATATTTAAGACCAAATGTATTATTATTAAATACACTACTTGTGTAACAGGATATCATAGCTGATGATGATGATATTAATGTTGATCATTACAGCTGAACTTAGAAACAGCGTCACAGTTAAATGCTTCAGAAGCCAAGGACGAATGGTAATTTACACATAATAAATTAATACAGACATTATTATACATTATTAAACATTCAAAGACATTCATTACGAGATCATAAAATATGGTAGCATTCCATTGGGTTCATTATTAGTCTCCATGAACTGTATCTCTGAGTAATAAAACTCTTGGGTAAGTTTTATCACATTAACAAAACTCTGCTCATCTCTACAACCAGGGGTGGAACTGTTTTCTGGTTGGAGGGGGCATCTATGGTGGAATATTTATACTGTCCTACCAAATTACATTTCAGGGGGTCATGGCTGTAATTAAGGTCAATTCTGAAGATTTCATGGGCAAGTCACAGATCCCCCCTTTCTTTCCAACTCATGCAAAATGCTTACAACACACACATCTATTGATCTTGCTTAAGCATACAAATCTTTTTGCAATGAGACTGTTTTGCTAAAAGCTCTACTACACTTGTGAGCTTCCCACATGACTTCCCAACAGAGATGAGTTGGTTTCAACGTTCCACACACTGAGTTTTAAGTCAGAAATGCTGAAATATTGACTAGGAGGGATCATACAGCAGTCTAACCAGACTACAATGTGACCCAGACTCTCACTTGAACTGATCTTTTGAAATGATTCAATAGTGTTTTTACAATGGTGAATAAATGTAAGTTCATTGTCATCAACAACAATAGTTCTCTATTGTACCTTCAAGTACTAAGGCCAAAAAAAAAAAAAACACACACACACACAACAAGATAACCTTGAAACTTATTCCATGTTCACACAGTGTGCTAATGGCTACAGTAACAAGCTTTCTAGTTTCAATATTGACTTGAATACTGCAGGTAATTTCCCAAAGGGTAGTTACATATAATGCTTGTTGAAATGTTATCATGCATGACCAACAAACATCCATGACCCAAGTCACTGATTGCTATGTACTTTAATGTGACCCTTTCGTTGCACTCTTATGCTGTTACTCTACGATTACTCTTAAAAACAGGATATTATCATTTATGTCACTTGTCTTTACTAGACTACAACCACCAATAACCAGTGTAGAGTATTTCATTTTGTCACTTCAGGGACAACACAGTTATGCTCAGTAGCATACCTAAGGGGGAGGGGGCCTTGAGCTCCCCACGAGTCTCTTGCCCCCCATATTGGAAAATTAAAGAGTGAAAAAATGTATGTAAATATATAAGGGAGTGCATACTTACCCCCCCCCCCCCTCACTACAAACTTTACTGATTACACTACTGGGTATCCTGCTGAAAAGTGACATAGTGAATAACAACAGCATGGGTGGAAAAAGTTGGAAAGCTGGGAGGCTCCTTCCCAGGAAATGTGGATATCTGTCAGGAAATGTTGATTAATACTGAAGGCAAATTAACCTCTTTTATAAGTGACAATAAGTAAGGAATTGTGAAAAATTTGACTACCTTCCAAAAAATAACCACTCCAAATGAAAGAAACTCCACACTGCCAGACAATTACAAAAACATGTCTTGCTTAAAGCAGGGGAAGATAGATAGAGGATTGGAAGATAGAGAGAGGATTAAGGGTTGACAACAGTGCCCCCTATTTTGGGAGGGTGCCATCCCAGTGCCAGAAAATAATGCCAGATGGTAATTTCAGGCAAAGAAAGGAATTAGATATGTAAATTGGAAGTAAAAAGGAGCAAAACAGAATAAACATTTTTCCCAGCCCTGAACAATGCATTTAAACAAAGAAGCAGACCATAAAAGCGAAATTCACTTCCTGTAATATCAGTGTAGATGACATCAGGAAAGAGAGAAGATGGGTAAGGCAGCAATGGAGGATGTGACATTCATACCAGACAAGTGACAAATTACAGAGAAACAGCAGGGCTTCAAAGGCTTCAGTCCAGAATTCAAGACTTCATTTCTGGACTGAAGCCACTCATTTAACTCTCTGTACGGCAACAAAGCAATGGCACAACACACAAACATTATGTCGTTGCCCTTGCCCCAGTTATTGGCGAAGGAACTACAAACTTTCAAAGTCAGAAGCATGTAACTAAAACATAAGGCACCATGACTTAATTATTTCTGTTGTGAAAATTACTCCCTAATTTTCAAAGAATGGTTAAAAATTTAACAATTACTTTTAAAACGTTAAGTTGAATGTACACTGTATGTATGGAAGATACAAATCATTTGGCTTTTGCCATACTGCAGCTGAAGATCCCTTACAATTTTTATGGCTTCAGTTATTAACCACACAGCAATACATTGTGTCGGCATTCTCCTTTACTTCATTTTCTGTATACAATGTTACACCTAAAGACAGAATAGGCCAGAGTTGTTTTAAAATGTTCCTGTAATTTGTAAAGTATAGGCCTACATATATTCACCCCACAACATTAATTCCAATTTACTGTAGCAAACCTTACACTACCTTCTAACCAAATTTCCCCTCCTCCCCCCTTTCTTTAAAAAAAAAAAAAACTAAAAATCACTGAGAAAACCTTCAACATGAACAAAAGCACACCCATATCATTAACCATGATGGCAAATTTTCAACACAAAAATAGGCTTTGCAGACAGCCAACCATCTCTCATTCTTTCCTTTCCTTACTTATGTTTGTCTCTTTAGAAAAAGCCAATGTTTTAGATATAACTAATCAGTGCACATGCAATCACCCATACTTTCTCTCTTTCATCCATAAATGAACATTTCAAATGAAACCTTACATCGTCATTCTCAAATGAACAGTTTTTTGTTCCAGACCCTACTGAGCAGCTAGCTTCCTTTGAGCCACTCTATAAATTATGATAACTAAAAGTCCATTTGATGTACAAGTTCAAAAGGACCTCAAGGGACAGCTGATGAAAGAGTCTCCCACTGCTTATATTTAGTGTCTCATCACTGAAGTTAATCTGAATGAATGTGTTGACCCCAATACTTCACAGATATGCTTAAAATGGTTAAGACCTTAAGCTGAAATTGCGGAAGACTGAGACTTTCAAATGTACCAGTATGCATGTTGCATTCACATTTACCTACAAATCACATCACAGCATTACCCAAGGACATACAGAAGAAAAAAAAAATGGACATAGTCAATCAAAGCTGAGAATCTTTGGAAAGGGTAAAAAATAATCACAGTGCAGTTTTATGCATAGAAGGCAAAGCTAGTAATGTGACACAAAGGGCATATAAATGAGATATGCACTAAAATAAATAAAATTGTGGGCAAAGCATTACATCAGCAAAATTATTGTGAGCCGAACCTTATTTACGTCATGAGCAATGCCACTAAAAACCTTAATTCAAATCAAGTCGTGCAATGTTAACATTAACTGGGAATAATTTTTAGAAGGCTCACCCCTGAAAGGAAAGGTTGAAAGATAGTTCAGTTTTATACATTCCATGAGCAAATTCTTAACTGATTGTCTATATCTATGACCAAATAGAAGTGAACAGGGAAATTGCTATATAAAACAGACCGTACACAGTGTGACAAGTGATCTAGCAACTATGGAGAGCAGCAAGAGCTGTGGGTGAGCAGCTTTTTGAGGTGGGTCTAGTGGGCATCTCTCCCCCTTCCCCCCCCCCCCCCCCCCCCCCCCCCCCCCCAAAAAAAAAAGGTGTACAAAAATCAGTACGGTGCATTCTGGTAGGCTTTGACACTAAAAAATTGGTATTTTTGGCAATGAAAAGACAAAGTAAGTTTACTCACTACACAGACTGATTTTTTTTTTCTGTCAGCTGACCATGCTTCATAGGCAAAAGAGTGTCTGATGGCCCCTAGAAATAATGACTTGCACCATCTGACTGAACACAGGACATGTGCTGTTAACACTTGATCTATCTTAATGAAACTTGTCCTTCCTTTTTGATCTGATCCAGAACTCAGTGTTTACATCTAGAGCCCAAACTGTAGGGCCGCTAGGCTTCCTGTCTCCTAAACGGTTGCCAAAAGATGGTAACAAAATTCTTGCCAAGACAAAGCAGGCTTAACTATTCTCTGATGTTGGGATTCTACTATACAGTGTAACAACAATATCTTTCATAGGTGTGATTATTAAGTGTTGATGGAAATTTATACATAATGTTAGGAGGTCATATTTTATCATGGTGACAATAAAGCAGCATGCATGGCTGGCCATGATCTCTCCACGTAGCTGCTTTCGTGTGTGCACAGCCTAGAATGTGTGAGCCAACTACTTCTCCTATGCAGGGTAATGTCAAAGTGCTCCATAAATCAATGGAGTTACAAGAAAGATCATGAAATGTGACAACAGTTTCACAAAGGACTAGGACTTGAAATTTAGTTAAACTAATTGAAGATCTGGCCAGTAATTAAAAATGACTTCCTTCATATTCCTAGTAATACCAACAACAGGATACACTTTAACAAGATCTTCCCTCACCCTACCCCACCAACCCTCCCCCCCCCCACTTTTTTTCCTTTCCAATGGCCATTGTTAGGCAATCTAAAGTAATACATAGGACATTACACTCATCTTACTGGTACAGATTGCAATATTTTACTGTTATGCAGTACAGTATATGTCTGTGATGTGAATTGCAATATTTTTCTGTTGTGCAGGATGGTACACATGCACCACAGCCTGATGCAAAAAGATTTATTGAGCAACAGCCCTATGTATATTAAACTATAGATGGAGCGCAACTCTGTGTGCAACAGGGCCCATGTGGGTAAATGGCTTTATGCAAATGAGCTTAGCCTTGTGGTAGAAATTTGGTTATATATAGACTGATGTCTTATTATTTGTTTGCTTTACTCAGTTCATCAATAATACACGTTTAGATAGATGAGATTTAAGAACAGACCAACACGAACGTGTTATATAGTGTCAACTAGATAAATACGGTTCAAGTTCGGTTTCAAATATTGTTCAAATACAGTGCAAGTCCTCCCCTTTAGTCACCTCTTACGACTGGCGGGGAATACGGTGGGCATATTCTACAACCCCCAGCCCACAGGGGGCTACATTTTTAGAAGTTAGAACAGAATGCAGATTTCAAATTTTTTGACTTTAAGACAACATGATGATGGGCTGCAACTGAACATATTTTAATAACACATGATAACACTTGAAGAGAATGTGGGAGATATAAAAATAATTAATGGTTATCTGTAAACAAGTGCTTTGATTATTGTTTATACATGAGACATTTTATATTTACTATAGGAAACATTATTCATACCTCCATATCTGATATGTATGAATTTGCATACACTTATGAATGGAATTAAATACGTTATATTGAAAGCAGTAATGAGAGAAAATAGTATTTACATTCTATTAAAAGCCCATACAAATCATACATGAAGAATCTGCAGGGCTGTCAGACAGGGGGAAGGGGAGAGGGTGAGGGCTACAATCTTCCAGTTATTTTGAGTTTGAAGGTTCACCTTTATTATGGAGCATAAATGAAACATTTATGCTACCAAACATAATTTAGAGCGATGCCAATAACTACAACAGCAAAAATACTGAGCACTAAGGTCGTATAAAGGTATGACTGTCTTGCGAATTGACATGTACAGCTTTGCAGCGAGGCTGCCTTTTCTTCCGGTGGCATGTCATAACCATGAAAATCACTTTAATCCTATGGGAGAAGAGCAGGGCTTCTTTTCTCTCTCAGAATGGGACTCCTAAAGGAAACATATAAAGAAATCTGCTAAGGCCACTTCAGGAAGATCTCTTTGAGATTCACAAGCAGTTGGAGATAGATGGCCAAAGTAAAATTGTTGCAGAGGACCACGACTGGCGACAAGCAGACTGAATTGCAAGCAATATCATCAAATGGAATGGGGGGCACGATGGGTGATGATTGTATTTCTCTAACAGGCCTGCTGTCACTATTGTTTGTGTAATAATAGGAAAGGAGGATTAGAAGCTTGATTTGTAGCATAAGCACTCTAATCAGTACAGGAAGAATATGAGGAAGAGAAGAAAAAATTCTTTCATCCCCAAAACACATATCAAGGTCAAGGCCAATTATTATCAAACACTGAACATAGATTACACACACCAACTGTTGTATACTTTCAATATGATCATCTTAATTCAACAGCATTCGCATGTGAATTTCCCCTAACAAAACTATATATGCCTACAAGTGAAAAAACTGTATGCATGCAGAATTAAAAAAAAATTCTTTTTTGTCCTACTCAGTTTTAGTAAGCATAATGTTTGAATTTTTAAATATATCCCTTGTTTGAAAATATCACCACAAAATCTTTCATATTTATGCTAATTTAATGCTACATGCATAATTCATGATGTTGCAAAACACATATATCAGGGGCGGACTGACAATGAACTACTCGGGGAAAATGGGTATGGGGCCCTCCTTCCCAACCTGAATCAACTTTCCCTCACCTCATCCTGAATTTCCGAATTTTCCGATTTTCATTAAAATTTCCGAATGACAGTGTGGGCCCCCTATCTATGTATATTGTTTTAGAAGCTAAGGGGGTCTAATTTTGCATGAATTTGACAAATCAAAGACAAAAATATTGACACATAATTAAAATGTAGCTATTACATGAATTAGCTTAAAAAGGGTAGTAGGGCTCAAAGTAACCAGAGTCACCAGAAACAATGGGCATCGAGTCCCTTCACTTTGCTTATGTCCCTCAAAACTAATAACTTACTTCTACCAAAGGCCATACTGACCTTGACCAGCCAAAGGCCATTTGGCCTTGCCCTTTCCAGTTTTAATTTGGGCCCTGGGGTATTGATATTTAGTAATTTACAAAAGGGTGACAACTGTTGTCCTTCATAATGACGTACAAATATACAGGGCATGCTTTCAATCCAGACCCTATGTGGACCGTGTAGACCATAGAGTGTAAACAGGACCAAGTTCCACCACTGAAAAAGCTCTTGGTGTAATTGTATAGAGCATTACTTCATTTTTATACTGTCATTTTACTGTCATTTGACTGTCAGTCACTTGAGTCACCATCAGGCCAATGCAGCAGTGTTCGCTACATTTTGTTCCCAACCCGAGTGCAATCCATCAGTCAGCCCTCGTTGTGACCAGATAAGGGGATATCAAACATGTCTGATATTCGTAGGGGGAGAGGGGGCGTGGGGGAAATTGCATCACAGTTGATTGGGTTGTGACAGTACTGTATGTGCAGTTGTTATTAACCCAACTGAAACCTGGTTTTATTTAGATAGCCAATGAAGAAACATTGTGAAGTAAGGTGACAGTTGTAGAAAATAGAAAAGGGTGGCCCCCAACCCAAATGAACACGGTAACCAATGTATGTGAATGGGAACACAGCTGGGTTTGTGAAGTGAACCTCAAACCTACAATCTGACTGCAACCCCCAGACTTGTTATAATATGGAGAGAGCACCCTCCACTAACATCCTATGGGTAGAGTGTTGCCACTGTACATACATGATTTATACCAATATGGCTCCTATATCTTTTGTGGAAAGTTTGGACTTGCTCAAGAGGTTCAGTATAGACAGATTATCCCAGAAACTTTGAAAACTTTCAGAAAAATTCAAGTTTTGGTCAAAATCAATCGGCAGAATGAAGCATTGTGATGCTTTTCTTCCAGTCATGCTTGTATTTTGTCTAAAATGTTGCAGATTCATCATCAAATTACACAATCTACAGTTTGCACGGCAGCCATCTTGGAAAGCCTAAATTTGTCCAAAGGGTGGCGACACTTTTGGTTACATGATCCTCTGTCCATGCAAAGGATGTCTGGGCAGCAATCTGACTACTTCACCACTAGACAGACACTAGATAGATAAGATCGGGTCTAATGCCCCACGAGTTGTAGGGGTAAGTTCCTTCAGGTCAGAATAAGGTGTTGCAGTGTGCACTGATACAATATAGCATTGACTATAACACTAGGTTTATAATGTCCGGTACCTTCTGCTTCATATGGGATGTGTTGAAATCATTTTACCCAATTAACTCATCCTTTTTTAAGGGGGGGGGGGGGGCACTTCTTCCTCTTTTCATAAAATACTTTTAATTAAGCAGACTTAACACTTCATGAAAAAGTCTTGAGTGGGAACATAACTTTTATGGTATCATAAATTCCCCAAAACTTACCTGGTTTGGGAAAGTATGAGCCCTTATCAGAGCCAAGAAAAACACGTAGTGAGTCATTCCGCTGGCAATGAAGCAAGGGTGACTTATAGCAAGCTGTTTAGGAAGCAAGAAGAGCGCCATCTAGTGGGGGGGGGGGGGGAGATTAATTCATTGCCGAGAGTTACTGCAGTAAATGGACTGTCCAATAGAAGTAACAGGGGAGGTAAGTAGGGGAGAAATAGATTCACCATGCCATTCTGTGATATGACTAGTTTTACAAAACACTGCATAAAACATTACCTTTCAAACCTTGTGCCTTTGGAAACATTTCACCTTCCATCTAAGAAAGTCACTGGGTATAATATTTTATTACTGACTTACAGAACATCCATTTTACCTCACTGACAAGGACATTCCCGTCATCCAAAGAATCTACAACTGTTACGTGACAGTCAGCACAAATTTGTCTTCTCACTTCAGTATGGGGTCTCCAGGAGTTTACTCAAAGCTTTTACTGCTTGCCAAGCCCTAGCAAAGGCTAACAGTCAGTTTAATTTGAACCTAAATATTTGACTCCATTTAAATCAACTTTATTTTGAAAGTCCCTTTCACAAACAAACAGCACATTAAATTTGACTAGTGGCCCATAACACATGTAATCCATCTTACCTCATATACCTTACCTAGGAAGCAACTTCTTCTACCAGACAACACACCAGGGGGATTATAGGGTTACATTTTTACCCTCTCTCAACCAACACTGAACTTCTTTAATTCAGTTCATAGTAGTTTTATTATCTCATCCCCATCCAACCCATCACAAGTAAAATGTTACTTCAAATGTTTTAGACACAAAACAATGGGTGTATGTCACTAGGATTCTGTGTTCTACAATTTAAACAAACCCACGGTTGCCCAGTCACTTTTTATTGTCATTCATGGTTGCCCAGTCATAAATTATTTTATATATATTGTTCAGTCATATTGTTCTCAAGATCAAATCAGCATTTACAAAGAATGGCCAACAAGCGATCAAGACCACAGGCCCATCTGTCTGTGGCTTGATTCATCTAATGGGGTGGGGATCAGGCGAAGGAGGTACTCTTTAAGGCTAAGCACATGAAAAGAGTTGAAGCAATGATATCATTTAACACAAATACAGCAAACTTGTACAGGCATGGGTCACATTCCAGTAGAGACAGAAAACCTGTTGTTCGCTCAGCTCATCTTCACTACTACCATTGCTCCACACCTTTGGCTCTTCCTCACCTAGAGTCCTCACCACTTCGTATGAAGCAATCTCCTCCTCCTCCCCCCCCCCCCCTCCCTCCTGGTGAGTCCAGGTACAATGTATGACCTATTTACAGGCATCCCACTACTTGTCAAGTAAGTATTACCTACCCTTGTCAAGATACCTGAAAATAAATCTTCAATGGGTTTAAAATGTTATTACAATTTTGACTGGCCACAATAAAATTTTCAAAGCACCATGTCTAGATCAAAGAAGTGTCAAAGTGGCTGAAAAATGTTTACATAATAAAGATTTTAAGATGGTTTGTGACCTTTTGTGAGGATGGCTTCAAAATTCATGACTATGACCTAGCCTGCATGCTCTAGATGTAACAAAGACCAGACAGTGGCTGATGGCAAAAGCAGACTTGCAAATCTCCAAAACTGGGAACCTTGAAATTTTCATCAAAATCCTGAAGATTGGTACCTCAAACCTGGAGATTTGAAATTTGCAATAACTATGTATCTACTGATGCCTCAGCTGAGAGCAGCCATACTGATTTTGCAAATCCAAATATTTATGTAAGGCAAAATGAATTGACAAAATGCAGAATAATAGCCTGAATACCTCCTATTCGCTAGTTTTTGTAGGATTATTTTCCTGGCCAAATTCATGATTCTTTTTCCTAAAGATGAACTGTAATCCTGCTGAACATGAGTTAATGCTTCACAAAACCTACATAAATGTGTCATATGTAGGACCTATAGCATAACTCTGTATGGCTTTCATTTTGAGCAAAGCAACAGATTAGGCCTTCATTTCCATGCTCAAATGGAAACAGTAATGCAGTATGAAGTTAACTCATATGTTTTTTTGCCTACTGGCATTGAGCAATGGAGTAGGGAAAACGAGGCACTGAGCCGTAACTGGAAAAAAGGCCGTGGCCGGCCTGACTTAAACCAATTGGTTAGAAACTGAGCTGGTAAACCTCATCTAACTCTAACTCTAACCCTACTGGCACTGAGAGAATAAAATGTGTGGATCAGTCTACATGGGAGAGCAAACATTAAAGAAAGACAATACATTCATAGATGGCACCTGGTTACATATTCCAAAGTTTTCCAAACTGAAATCCACTCCAGCTATTGCTTCTGAAATGTCCTTGCACTTTGAAATCATTTTTTGACCCCATTCATTTAACCTTCCCAGTGTGCATTGGCTGGGACCAATCCACAAACCAAGATCTACGACCTACTGAAGAACCCACATACTGTATTGCCAGAGCAGAGACACTTGTAAAACACAAAACTGGTGATTAAGTCCTCTACATACCTTGAAACACCCCCTCATTTTCCTGCCAAGCTTATTAGAAATCCCCATCCCTAGGGTAATGAAATAAATAAAACTATTTGATCATTTTATTCTGACATACTTTAAACCTAGAACCAGGACTCTGAAAGCAAACTATCTTAACTTTACACACCAATGTGTGAGAAAACATCTTTATCTATGCAAATATTCAACAAAGGCGAAGTGACCTGCCCAGTCCCTTTGTCAGAATACCTCAAGAAACTAGGCTCCAATATCAATGGGTATTTAGCAAGGAGATTAAATGCATACTATATTTTCAACCAAGGGCTTTATTGTTCCTCAGAACATGCGACTCCATACCCTAGTAAAAGCACCAAGCTGTGAAAACAAATCACTTTTCAAATGGTTCTACTGTATTACAATGGCAGATTTTCAAACATTATTACATGAATAACCTTAAATAATACAAATTATGTAAACTTAGGAACAGATCAGAGAATGAACACAACTAACTCAAAAATTGTCAATTTATTTGCAGAATTACAAAAAATATAGTTTAGAAGGGCCAGTAAGACTTATCATGGAGATTCTTAGCTCTTATTTTATTCACTGAATATTCATTTTATGTAGACACTTTATGATTTATACACATTGCATTATGACTTACAGCATTCATTTTGATATCTGATAGGTGTTTGTACTCCTTTTTGAAAATACTTGAAAATTACAATGGTTTGAAGAAATGTAAGAAATAATGACATCATAACACACTGTGTTTTGATTTATAACACAGGCCTATAAAATGTTGTTGAGAATGTTAACTGTGATGTCACTCCTGTAAACATGTTGAAACTGAATCAATTCAAATCTCAGTCCTTAGTCTACCCTACATTCCTGTTACAATACAATGAACAAAGATATGGGCTTTCACCCACAACTCCCCCCCCCCCCCCAACCCTTGTCTCCAGACAATCCCAATCCAGAAAATGCAGACAATTTTATCCCCTGGTCAATTCCCACACAGACCATCCCAAATTTTATAATGAGGGAAGATGTCTAAGGGTAAATGTCATGGAGGGTGGGGGATTGTCTGTGTAGAAATTGTCCACAGTAGAAATTGTCATAAGGAAAAATTGGTGGGTACTGCTCACTCGGGGAGGGGGGGGACAGGGGGAAATTGTCCAGAGGATGGGGTTATCCACTCATGGATCTGTGTGGGTAACATCAATGCAGTACATGTACGAAGTGTTTCTGTTATTCTGAATGGTTTAGGCAATCATGAAGGTGCAAAAACTTCCTGGAGAATGTTATTTTCTTTGCAGAATAATCCAAGTGGGAGTCCCAAACCCTGTAATCATGTTCCTTAGTGAAAACACTGGTCTTCAGATATTATTAACTACCAACAACGCAAAAAGAATTAAGAAACGTGTTCGGCACTAGGATCAACCAATAAAGTTTACAACTATGTGCTATGCTCCAATGAAAGCACCTAAGCAAGCAGCAGTTCCCAGGACGAGTTTATACTCTGATCTCCAGGTATTAATTCCAGAGTCTCTGAATGTCAAATGAGATGCTTCAGATAAGATAAAACCTTACCTGTTGGAATGCTTTTCTGAACAATCTGTGAATTTAAACAGTTTGATGTTCAATATCCTCCCAATGACTGACTGCTGTGGCAGAAGACTGCTGTACAACTCAACAGCCTTTGTATTCTTTCAAACTCAACAGTCTTTGTATTCTTTAGCCTACATCCCACATGCTAAATGACAGTACAGCATTTATACTGCAAGCTGCTATAGTACTAGGGGGACATTCCTGTGTATCCTA
This sequence comes from Holothuria leucospilota, assembly GCA_029531755.1. Lineage (NCBI taxonomy): Eukaryota > Metazoa > Echinodermata > Holothuroidea > Aspidochirotida > Holothuriidae > Holothuria > Holothuria leucospilota. The sequence goes on along the minus strand of CM055977.1, from coordinate 36,786,280 downwards.
CAGTACAGAACATTTCACACAAAACTTCTGCTACAACCACATTAAGGCCTACAGTGGAATTATTCCTTCCATGATGTGTTATTTTTCATCAGATTACACAATCCTTATACCCGACCACAATTTGGGAGGGGGAGGGGGGCATTACAAGCAACGATCCAGAACCAGTCTTAACTGTGGGGACCAAGGGATGATTACTGAACCCCCCCCCCCCCCCACTACCACCATAGTTACATTCCTACAAGAAATGTGGTGGTATTAGAGTATCAGCTGTATGCTACACAACAGACTTGGGCAATTTCTACATTTTGGAGTCTGGTAACCCCACCCTATTAATTGCAACTCCCAAGGGGTTGGGACTCCTACAATGACATCATAACTGACACAGGAACACAGTACCTCAGCAGCCATGAACTGTCAACTACTAGCCTACCAATGTGTACTTATAACGTACCAGGGCGTCCCCACAAAGTCCCTCCTTATACACCAGTAGGTTTACACTACAGGTTTCTACAGGGCTGAGGTGCTGATCTGACAATGTTGGAGAATGGTAGTGGAAAACCAAAGGGGAAACTTGCAATTGAATAGAAAGATCAGAAGAGCCAGGTGTTTTTAAAGTACTTATTAAAACCTTTGAAATAACACAAATGTAAACTCCAAAATGTAATTTTGCACACATTGTTGACCATACTGTAAACTACCCAGGAAAAGCAATTCCAAGAAAAGTGGAGTCACTATGCAACTCCCTGCAAGGATTCGCAACTGAAGTAAAGTCCAGTAACCCACCCAAGCCTACTACACAATTTCACCCAAGATGGACAATATCACATACTCAAAGCACTTTATAAATTAAGACATACTGAAGGTGATAAGTGATTACAACCGAGTCCTATCAAACCTGACATTGTGGTTAAATAAGGGTACAGCCATCCCTGATCCAAGGAGGGGGGGGGGGCAGCTATGCCACCTCTCATGCTATTCTGTGAAGCATGCTTTTCACACATCATTAATCTCTAAATTGTACAACAAAAATGATAGTTCTGTGCCTTAATCACAGACTTATTATAAAATGGACAGATCACGCTGCATTAATGCAAGTTTCCACACCAATAGTTTACCTTGTGCAAGGGTACTTAGCATACAATAGTTGGAGAATGGAACAAAGCCATTATATGTTACCATATCATAAAAAAATTTTATTGCAACTCATTTTTTCTACAGCATCATAAAACTTAGCTTAGGATACATTTCAAACTTCTCAGGTAATGATAACTGTATACAATGTGTTAAATTATCTACAACACAAGGCAACTTTATTGGGCATAAAAAGCAAAATTTTATTCCCTAAGCAGTTCTAATTTGAGTTACCTTCTCATAGCCTTAATAAAACTCGAAAAACAAAAGCCAGTTTGTCAATAGGTCTAACCAGTGACATAAACTTTACACTATAACCGCCTGCCGCTTTACACAGAGGCCACACCCAAAGCACTCCACAAGTTCCACAGGTTGTCCTGTGTGTACAGTACTTGTTTATCAAGAGCGTTATTAGGGCTTGTTTTGAAATTTCAGTGCCCTGTTATGAATACTTAGCCATCAAACTTACAAGCTATTGTATTTACACAGCTGTCACACCGGAATGCACAATGTGTTCAGCATCTCATATCAAGAGTTGCAACCACGTGATAATTTGACCAAAAAAAGCTCTTTCTTTGAAATCCTTTTATACTTTGGAACCATTTAAGTCAATTCACAACAAGCTCGGATCCAGGGGGGCAACTGGGGCAGTTGCCCCCATAACCAATCTGGCACCCCAAAATACAAGAAAAATGCACCCTTCCTGCATCCTAAGAAATTAAGTAAAACTACCACTTGTTGGCACCCCCCTTTTCAAACTGCCCCCCCCCCCCCCATGAGCTAGAGACTGGATCTGCCCTTGATTCACAATGAGTACGTTACAGTACCATGTCAGGTATGCTTTCCCCAACATTCACAAAAATACTAAAACTTTTTTGAAATATTTGTTTTGCTATAATATACCTGGTACTATACACATTTCTATGAAACTGATAAATACTACACATTTCCATGTTTCCAAAGTAAGCTTGATGTCCCTCAATGCTGCTACCTGTTAAAAAGTGAAAGAGAGGAGCTACGAAACTAAAATGGCTAATGTAAACAGACTGAATATCTCGATGCCAATTGTTAGCTGCAGCAATTACTGACAACGTTTAGATGTTCCATATTTTCCCAACTTATTTACGACACTAATTGTCCCAGGAAAATAAATCCCAGAATTTTGTTTCCATGCCTACAAAAATTACACTCCTCAAAGCAAATGCTTTTGCCAGTTGTATGCTGACCCTAAACCATTTAACTCCACGGGGAAGAGAAAATAATTTACAATTTCCTTGATTTTTACGAACTGTTTTCCTTCATTACTTGTAAATAGTTTCATAAAGGTAGCCACCTAAAAGGAGATGTGTGGCATTTGTTTCTTTGCACCAACACACTAACACTTTTGAAACATGTGACTACGTGTACATCCTCTTACATGAGCAGGGAATTTCCACTTTGCATGAGATATTCTTTACAAACTGAACACTGACTGACCTTTTCGTGAAAATGAGAAAAGGGCATTTCAGGTGATTTTCTGGAAATCTGTCTGCCAATGAACAACAGCAACAATCATAAATTGTGGTTTTAGACTAAAACTGTACTTCAGTCTCCAACCACACAAAGTAGGAAAATTGTGAGGCACATGAAGGGCAGGACAGTTATTTATCTAATTATGTCTGTTTCCTTGTTACATTTGCTACAAGTTAATCTGGTCATACCTTCACGCTGTACACATATGAGGCTCGTTGATATTACCAAAAAGTTAACAGCTTTCCCACAGAGTACATACTATAGAGTATACCACACCTCTTTGAGTTAATGATTTTACTGAGCAATTTAGCTACAAACTTCAACATGTGGAATTTCAGTTTTATCATATTTATGTTATGTTCAGGTCATTGCAAGCTGCAAAAGTTAAACTTTACACTTTACTTCTGTAACTGTAATGCATACATCAGAAGAGGGACAAATCAGGAATCGGGAAAACTCCTTGCCATGATCTTTGAATATTTTTCAGAAATTGGAAGTTTTTCTTTCTCTCTCTGAGGGCAGTAGGGGAGGGGGACGGAGGGGTATGGGGGAGAGTTTCGTAACAGCATGTAACGCATTGTGGGAAATTTGACTTCCATCCCATAAATAAACATTTCCTCCAGCCCCTGGTGTACATGGGTTTAGCAACACCTTTCAGTAGGCCTATATTAAATGCAAGACAGTTCACACAGACAAGTATTGTGGCTCATGGTACAATTTAGGGCACATGAACAAACATGACTCCATACCTCGTATCATTCACACTTCCTTCAAGTATTGGCATGTATATATATTGTACTTGACAACCCAGTCAAGTACCAGTTTTCAAGTACAAGTTTTCAAGTACAAGTCATAAGGGGATAGATCAGAACATTCATCAAAGCATCAATCACATAACATGGGTCAAGTTATTTGACTCAAGACGGAGGAGCTCTTGTCAAGAGTCTTCTGAAGAGGAACAGTACGGGGGTTTCAACACTACAGCTAAATCAGATCTCATGCTATTAGACCCTGTTCTCAATATCAAAGCACAATCAATCCATTACAAAAAGGTAAAATTCTTAGCCAGGTGAAACAACTGTGATGTAGACTTTTGATATGGCAAATGAAGAATTGAGGGCACTCTTTCTAGAGGGCACTCTTCCACTGAGCTATCTTCTATTTGCCAGGAAATACTGTGAGTAAGTGACTTGACATATGTAAATAGCAGGTAAGGAGGGGGGATGTATACTGTAAATGCAGATAACCTGGATCTGATCACGATTCAATTTTGATCTTGGCAAGAAGGAGAAGGCATGAAGGCGGGGGGGGGGGAGGAGAACCGGACTAAGGGTGTAAGATCTCAAGTCTGAAATGTAAATGCTCTGGCATCAGTTTTTGACTTGAGATCAATGGCTCCTGTTTCTGTACATACAGCACTGAAATATTACCTCAGAGAACCTTTAAGTACTAACATTCATACATGATACAGTATGACACTGTGTTGTCTTTGCACTAGCAAAGTTTGCATACAACCATGTGTGCTGGGCATACCTGGTTGAGAATAAGAGAACAAAAGAAGTGTACATGCACCAGCACCACCGCATAATAACCCTGTCAGCACTGAATTACTTACTATGCAACTTTCGCTGTGCCTAAATTAATTTTCAAAATTTTCCTCATTTCAAAAGTCTACTTTCAGTGTCAAATTGCTCTGTTAAACAAAAATTAGTTTCATGGGCATTATGGGTGAAAAGCGTGAATTATTCCTCCAAATAGAATGCCATTTGTAACATTCAGTGTAATAAACAAAGAGTGTTACATTTATCAAATTATGCAAGTTTATGCAAATTTTGGTAATTTTTACCATGCGTTTGGGTTTCTTCTTTCATCTGCAACTTTTTCCTTGCAAACATCAGTATTCTACAGAAGAACTGAAGCCAAATAAATTTGTTATAATGTGGTATATCTTGAATATATTTGTTTGACAAGTTTTGTAAAATATCTCATTCATTTCATCTACCATCTAATATCATCATTCCCCTCACCCCTAAGTTAGGTTTATAACACTGTAATGGTGCTTAGTAGCAGCCTAGCTAACTAGAACTAGGCTACCTGAATCACTTTCCATAACCTACAGTAAGGCTTTACACTGGTCATATTGAACATGCACACTTGGGGTCCAGTATATAATTTCTCTTTGTGACTGTGAAGAACTGCTTTTACATAAAAATAGGTCACAGTTTTACATAAAAATAGGTCATTGATAATGCTCAGTCAGTTATGGAATTTTCATTCATTTTCAGTGGTAATTATTGAAATTTTTCAAGCAACTACCTTGCAGGTTTGGAATCGAAATTAACAGCACTGAGTCTTCTATTACAATGATATGGCTTCAGATAAGTTTGATGGGAGGGTGCACTGCACAGCAAGTTTATGTTGATCAAGCCCATTTATTTGGGTGGATATATCTGACTGTAGCCTGGAGAACAAAATCTTGCATGGCGCATCTTGCGCGGCACATATCTGCCTGTAGGACTTAAAAGGTTACAGCTTTCTAGTAATACATGTCCTTATCAGGGGATCAGAGCCTGGTCTGGAGTTAAAGTACTACGCATCAATTACCACACGAGCATGGACTATCCTAAGTGCATTACCCTCACTACAACCGAAATCATAGTACCAACCTTTTTAAACATTGTATTCACTAGAAAATGTGATGGAAACCCTGCCTCCTTCAATGGTGTAACATTGTAGGACATTGTAGGAGGTTGTTTCTGTCACATTGGGAACCATTTTTTGTCCATTGACAACTTTATTTCTTCCACTAACTAATGGCTAGAGACATTTGGCACTTTTGGTAGGCTTAAATCATTTAAGAAAATCCTTTTTTGATTATTAGAATTGTACAAAAATTGCCTTTGAGCCGCTTGCAATTACTTTCACAAATTCACATACTTACTAGCACCCCCTCCCTACATGACATTCACACACAAACACAATGTCTTCCCACCCCCCCCCCCCTCCCCCACCCCCACACTGTCATTTCAAGTAAAATCCCAAACAATATAAAAATTTCACTACTAGATGTGGCTTGTGATTGTACTAGTAAATCAGTAAAATTATTTGCAACACAAGAGGCAACACTATGAATAAGCATCCCCGAATTCCATACTGAGCCTTACCTTTGAAACTCATTTCATACACTCATGTTATTTCCAGCAAGGCTCCAGTATGGCTGGCGAGCAGTTTTTTTTTATTTGAGCAGCCAGGGGCCACTGTTCATTTTCTGTCTGTGTACAGGACTTGCCCTACTTGCCTAAAATTTTATACTTAAAATAAACAAGCCAGAGCCATTGGCATACCCAGGCCTCCACAAAAATGTTAACACTAAAGTTGTCTTTGGTCAGCACCATAAAATCTACTTGCCAGTATGAAATACCCACTCACCACATTTAAGCTAGTTACAGCTAGCTACACACTATCATCCTACTACACAAAAAACACAAGTTTTCATCTTCTTACAAACCGAATAGAACAGCCTACAGCTAGAAACTACCACTCAAAAACAGAAATAATGCTAAGTCAGCTCTTGTGTTACTGTACTACCGATGTATCCCACTGAAGGAATGGACGCTAATCAACCAACAGTATTCTCATGGGTGGAAAAATTTGGGAAGCGGGGGAGGCTCCTTCGCGGGAAATATGGGCATCTGGAGGGAGATTTTGGTATTGGAGGGAAATTTCACTTTTTGTACAAGAAAATGCAAAAACAATTGTGGAAGATTTTACTCCCTTCCTGGGATACAAACATTTTTTCCTGCCCTAAATTAGCCTTAGTCTTCTAAGTTTCAGTGAACCAATGAAGCTTCACATATAATTTTAGCCTAAGAATTGATGCTTTTACGACTGCTGGGAGGCACAAGAACCACTCACCAAACTGCTGAGGCTCGTGTAAGTGAAGGTCGCCAAGATCAAAATTTTACTTGCCAATGGTGAGTTGGTGAGCAGTTTCTTCGAGGCCTTGACATGTATCAGGGTTGCCACATATTCTATAAGGCAATTAGCCAAATTTGTTGTTCAATTTGGTCAAAAAACATTAATGCTAATTCTTGGGCTTTGGCACTCTAACTGCTTAAAAATCAATCATATGTTGAAAAATGTGCTTTTTTATGAACTCTGACCTAGTTGACTCAGTCAGTTATGAAGTTGGTGTGGGTTTTGAGCAATTAATTGTTCACTTCATGGCAGTCCCTGGGGAAATTGTGGAGAAACATGCCTTTATAAGGAAAAAGGATAGTCAAATGTCTAAACATCAATACAACAACAAAATGCTGTTTGGCATATGCTTTGAAATGTTGCATGCCAACAGCATCTCAAAAATGCCAAATTCAGTGTTTCTGGCATTTAAAATGCCAATATGGCAACCCTGCTGGACATATACACTAAACACTCTCCAATGAGATGTATGCTTTACCAAACAAGGATGCTAAAGATTGACAAGGAGTGTAACTCTACAAGCAGAGTCATCCTTAAATGCTTCTCATTTTGGGGGCCTTTTTGTTTCTACTTCAAATTTTAAACAAGATCCTCTCATATCATGGAGCTAATGGTATCTATTAGCTCCATACTAATATCACATGATATATATGTGAAACTGAGGATATGATGTAATAATTAACCTTGCCCCTCCTCTTTCCCTCCCACCACCACTTTGCTCTGATTGGCCAGCTGGTGGTTGCATCTCACACTCACTCAAACTACTGCCTTCAATACCACCACTGCATATTAGCCATTAACTTTCAAGCAATTGGCAGAGTTAGAAGCTGCATTGCGTTGTTAATATACATAGGCTACTATGCTGCAGCACTTGAAATGAGTATGGAAAGGAAAAGGCCAAGTGGCCATCAGCTGGCACAACTTTGTCAGGGCACCAACTCCAAAGCAAGAGGTGAATCAAGACCAAATCTGGGACACAAAGCAAAGCTAAATAGAACAAATACAGAAGGGCATCACTACTAGAGAATGATGGCCTTTTGGGTAACTAATTCATTTGGAACATCAAGGCTACATGAAGAAGCCCTCAGCCCATGGCCTCTAGTGCCTCCATTTATATATAGCACTGTATATATACAGTGTCCAAGTCTGGTCCAACAAATATGGGCATGAACTTAGTTAGATGGGAATTTATGACACATCAACATGATTGTGTTATATGGGCATGAAGGGCCAGCAACATTAGCATGCAGCCTAACTATAAGGGTCTGGGGTCAAGCCCCTTCCAACATTTTTTACCACAATGACATTTCTTTCTTTGAATTTTACAGAAAATGACGGGAACTGTGTGTTTGTGGCTGAGACTACTGTTCTCCTCATCTGACCATACTTAACTATAACAACTGATTGACATAAGATGGACTATTGATGCCTGTCCAAAAGCCCTGTATTCTCTTACTCATTATGCCACCCCAAAATGCCTCTTTTGGCAAAGTTCTTCCAAACAATACAAAAATTCCTAATAATTAATCTAAATCTATCACAGATCACATGGAAATTAACTCTGCTAACTCCATATGACACCCACACAAAAGTACATTCTGAATACAACAGTCTCAAATTCAACTTGCAGTATACCCCTCTCTCCCCCTCCCACCCCACAAAATACCCCCTCTCCCCCTTCCTACCCACAAAAATGGATAATTTTTTCCAAATAAGCCTATCTCCCCCCCCCCCTCCCCCCTTCCATTCAACGAAGTTTTGATGTCCAAAACTTATTACATGAACAGAGGAGAACTCACTGGAACAGTATGTCAGTCATGTAATGAGCTAAGGATGCACTAAATGCAAAGGACTAAGTTCAATGGGATGGTGCTGAGCACTTTCACCTGAAATTCAGTGATTTTGTAAACCAGAAAGCCAAAAGGCTTACTGTAAATAACCACAAGTTTTCCTGTCAAAGAATTTATACACAAACTCTACACCAAAGGTCCCAACAAGAAACAGACAAGGCTTGAAGGGATATTCAAATTTTAGGAATAATCTGTAGAAGTGTCACAGAAGTATCAATCAGGCTCCTTTTGGTTGTGGCAATATCCTATGGGATTATCATCTTATCACTGCCCAGGGCTAAAGGGTACAGCACTTTTGATTTGAAAGAACTCTTAGGTCATATAGTTTTACAACCATTCCATATGGCTTTAATATTCATAACCCTATACTTGCTGCAAAAAAGTCATTCAAAATTATCATATGATGCAAGTTTTGAAAATATTCTCCTCAAACATGTATATATGTAAAATATTTACATGTGTAATTTCTGCTGGAAAGAAGAGGCACATGGGAAAAGGGTCACACCAACTCTCCCCTCCCAAGTCTGAAAATTGTTCAGAAGAATTTGACTCATATACTTACCATGCTTTGTACTTTGTGAACAGTGAATACAACACTCCTGACACCTTGAGTTCAGTATACTGTAAGATACACACTCAGTAACTACAGTAAGCTGCCTTTGTTTCCACTTGCAGAGAAACTTACTGTATAATTTGACAATCTCTAGTTTCTTATCACAGACTGTATGTGATGTTAAGGTTAATTGTAGTCCCACAACAGCAGCTGGTGCACTTTGGTCTTTTAAAAATAAATGCCAACAAACGTCACCTTTATGATGAAAGTCTCTTTAGCAAGTTAGCAACTCTAATCTTTGTGATCCTTTTAGAATAATAATTTAGCACAGAGGCAAAGTTTGGACTTCACTTAAAGGCATCATATGCATAAGGCATTCAAAACAGCTTTCGATATTGATTCTTATAATTTCTCCTAAAGCTGGTTTATTTTAAATACTGATGATGACTGACAGAATGGCTGTTAGGAACTGACATAACTTGTCATTGCAATGTCCACAGTTTAGGGCAGCAGCAATTATGCCACTACAGGTTCTTGTTACAGTACTGAGGCAAAACAAAGGCAAACTCTTGCAAATATTAAATCCTATTAACTGCAGCAGCAAGTTCAAACCATGGTGGTAACTCCATGTTCAAACTTACCAGAGGCACCAAAGTCCATGGCCTTAGGGCCCATTCACTTTGGTTTGATGACCCTCAAAAATTACCACCAATAAAGGTCATACCTGTTAGTGGCCTTGATACCCTTCCATATTATTTTTATTTGTGTCTTTAAGTTTCCAAATTTTGGCTTGAATTTTTCCCTGTTGCTTGGCCTCAGTGCCCTACAAATTTCTTCAACCTGAAAGTCATTGCTACTTTTACAATGTTACTGTACTTCAGAATTGCGTGAGAGCAAATATCAAACACACAAGTCACTACACACTGATGCAGTTAAAGACAGGAGGAAGCTATGATATCTCAAGAAAACAGTTATTTTATCTCCACAAAGGACACTTAATAAAGGCAGTATGCACGCAGTAATGAATATTTCTGAAGTCTGTACGTTACATCAAAGGGGATTCCCCGTTCCAGAAACATACAAGCAATTCCCAGCATACAGTAATAATGCCAAAATTTCATTTCAACTGTGCATCCTAAGGGAGAATACCTTTTCATTTTCATGAGCTTACAATACATAAATTGCGTACAGTATGTTGCACATGTTGGGGGGTGGGGAGGGGGGATGTCAAAGACCCATGTATACTTTTTCAAAGTGTAATCAATGACAATGATTCTTTATTGAAAAACAATGATTTCACTTTAAAACTTACTCTATGATGGAAAGGGATGGAGAGGTAGAGGAACTGGAAGTGGGTATGGGGACGGAGTGGGATGGCAAAACAGATGATCCCTAATCGTCAAAGCTGCAAGGTCTCAGCAACACCACCATACTTGTAGAGAAAACTTTTCGCTTGAGCTTTAGAACATACGCCTGTACATGTAGGAGAAATCACTTGTAACCATACTACTGAGATTTAACTTACACTAAAACAAGCTGGAATGCCATTAATCTATATGTATACACTACATCCACATATATTTAATACAGGAATTACTACAATCCGAGTTATAAAAGTAGGACAAAACCATTCTTTATTGGATTCAAATTATATCAATACAATCCACCTGAAACATAGCCTTCAATCATTCTGTATGTCAAGTAATTATGGATTAAATTGCTGGCTATAGTAGTTTGATAAGACAATAGGCAGACCCCAATGTCCTTTTATTGCATGTCAATCACAAAGTTGTCAGTACAACATGATAATGCCTGAAATCCCAATATGCATCTCCCAAAATGTCAAGAGTTCAAAATATTAATGACATCAAGTAGTGTGATGAAAAAGGTTGGAACAAAATACTACTGTAGTGCTTCACTGAACTGCATATCATGACTGTAATACTGTACATACTTTTGCCACATCACAACCATACAGATGTACAGTAAATATGTGAAGATGGTTGTCATGAGTTTAGCCCGAGAACCATCCAGCCATCATTTCAGCAACCACCCCTCCTGAACCCCTCCCCTTCCTACACTTATTTTGTTTTTACAAAATGAATATGGACAGCATTTACAGTACACAATAATCTCTCTGGGTCATTTATGTGGTTACAAATTGAGTCAAATTGCTCATTCTCCATCTAAGAAGTATTATAATAAAATTTGTTAGGTCCCTTGGACCCCTCCCCAGACTGTTAAATATGGACCCCTTGATATGAAACCCTGGGTAAAGCCCTGGAACTTGTAATATGTCTACTTTGAGGTATTTGATCACACGTCTCTTTGACAGGGGCAACATCACTTACTGGTTAGTTTCAATTAAAATCCACAACTGCACCTTAAAAGGGAACACAATTTAAGAAGTAATTATCTTACATTGATCAGTGGACAGGTAACAAGTCCAGTCTGCAATTGTTTGCACTAGGCTAGGGCACCTCCAATATTTTTGGAATTAGATACACGCAGCCCTATTAGTCACAACTCTGAATGTAGTCTGGACTCCTACAATAGACCCTTTTCCAAATAGCAAATACAAAGGATTGTGGGATAGTGTTTTGGTCTGCATCATTCCTGTCCACTGTAAATTGCCACTGACAAAAATAATGCACACAAAAACTCTATCCCACAATCCTTTGTAACTGCTATTTGGAAAAAGGTCTATTACATCATAACTGACACAGGAACATACATTTCAGCAGATATAGGCACTTGATTACTAGCAATCCAAAGGGTATTAATACACAAGTCAGCTAGAAGGCCTACGCTATTGGTATCTCAATGTCTGAGGTGCAGAAAGCCAATGTCACAGAATTGTGGTGGCCTTAAAACTTGCAAATTAAGTTAAGAAATAGATGAAACAAACCAGATGTGTTTACATAAAATTTATTAAAACCTGAGAAATAACACAATGGGAACTCCAAAATATGATTTAGTGCATATTTTTGACAGTATTGAAAAATTCCCTGGGAGTCATGATTATGAGGAAAGTGGAGTCACTCCTCCCCTCCTGGCCAGGAGTCACGACTCAAAGTAGAGTCAGGTAGGTCACCCAAGCCTAGTTTGCACACATATACAGTACTGTACTATGCCACTGAGTGCTTTGTGCTGATAGACTCCTTCCACATAAGTCACAAAGGAATATGTGCAGCCAAGTGTAAAAGCACATGTGCAAATGTGTACTATGCATGTGTATGCCTGTCTATTATGTATAGGTCATCAAGACTTCTCCATAGTTACCATAACACTGAGTAGTCAAAGACATTGTGACCTAGACAGATAGCACTGGTACTGATGCACTGTTAGAGAACATACTTTACTTCAAGAAGGGCACTAAATAATGCAAGGCACCAGTAGCCATCATGCCACAACCATCAATGCCCTTTCACTTGCCTTGATGCTCCTCAAAATATTACCAACATCAAAAACCATAACAGCCTCAATGTTCTCTACATTACTTTATTTGATACCCTTCAGATTCACAGTTTGGGCCTTCCCCGCCCCCCCTTTTAACAATTACCTTAGTGCACTTTCAAATTTCTGTCAACCAAAAGGCCGGTTGACCTTCCCCTTTTCAATGCTTATTTCACACAAGGTCCAGTAGAGCTAATAATATGACCAGGTGTTAACTGCACCCTGGAGAAAACCTTTTGACCCTGGATATATCTTTTCTTTAATTAAATACACATTACAATAAAGAACCAGGAACAAACCAAAAAGGAACCTGCATTTTCTAACTGAACCAATTAAGTAATCACTTGTTCAAGGGTACCATACTAAAATGCACAGCATAATAAAACACAATCAGCCCAACACATTTTTTTGAATTACAGAATAGACAGGTCTGTATATTGCACATTCCGAACTGAAATATGTGAAAATGTTGCTACAGTAACTCTGTGGTAAAGTTTACAAGAAATTTACCAATACTACAGCACCAATCTAATATGCTTACTTTTGACATTTAAAAATTACATAATTGTAACAAACAAACAAATGAGTTAGTGATGGAGGGCAAACAAACCCATGCATGTGCTGATATATATGTCTATCCTACACACATATAAATCGTAGCAGGTGGCACTGTTTTTCAGTTTTACAGTACACAGAATGCAATGTAATCTTTACTGAGTGCAGAACTCATATATGTACAGTACTGCACAGCATTTGTTTAGACTCGACAACAATCAATACAACTCAAAAACCAATGTATCACTTAATTTGACCATTCATCCCTAGCTGCAAGCTCCCCATATAACTGAGGCGGGGTGGGGGAGGGGGGTTCTTCATAATGTAGGCTCTCAAAGTAAAATGGAAGACCTGTGTAGTAGGCAAGGACAAGTAGTACAGTATTAATAACATTGTAGAAGATCTAGAACAGTGGTTCCCAATGAGAGCATTTTCGCAACTTGGGGAGGGGGGGGGGGAATGAGCGCTAAGGGGGCAGCGGGGAAAATTTTGAAAAAATTGGACACTCAATTTAAACAAGGTTCTTACAAGATTCCAAAAGGTTTCCTGGAGCTGTGGCTCAAATTGGTTCGCATAAAAAGGCGATAAAATGAAGTTAGTAAGTCGAGGTCTAACATCCCCTTCTCAGATGCACTACAAAGTTTGTGAATTACGTTTTGTCCCAGATGCCACAAAATCACATCGAACAGTGTTTAACTTCACTTTTTTCCTGGCAAGGACCCTCATATTCCCATCTGTGGCAGTGAAAGCGATGGTCAAAAGGGCCATGCCTACAAATTGTCCTGCCACTTTTACCTTGCATGTAGTTTTTTCCTTACTGTCCATAAACATGAAGCGACAATTGTACATAACTGTAACATAACAGCTAACTTTTGCAACATTGTACTATGAAGTTAAACATTAAAATGTTTTCAAAAAAGCAGTTTCTAAGTGTGGTAATTTCAGCTTTCTCATTATTTCTACCTGTAGCTTGAGTGACAGCTTGAGTGGCAAAAGTCTTTCAAAGCCCCATGCAACCCTACCATTCTTCTTCCTCCCACCTACAAAACAAGCTCCTTGAAGCATCAAAGGGAACTTCCATTAGTTACTAGGAATACAAACTAGCTCCAAGGGTGATTTTTGTAATCTCTTTAGTGCTCATTAAGTTTATTAGATGATTGGAAGATTAAAATTTGACTGACAGTGCCTCATTCTTGTGTTTACAATATCGTTAATACCCATAGCTTTCGCTAGCTGCTCTGCCCCAGGTCCCCCACAGGGATATTGCCCCTGAGACCTGATTGGGGCCCTCAGGAGAATGGTCCACACCTCAAGGGGCCCCTGGCATCTGCAAAATCCAAAAAGCTATCCACTCCCAACCATGATTATGCCTTCACCCTTACATAAATTGTGGGTTGAAGATTCGCCATCTAAAGTGGGAGTCAGTTTTTAAGTCCCCCAAGGCTGTTTTGCTCCCCTAGTTCAGATGCACACATAAAACGATGTATGGGTTGGTCTACCCAAACAACTTGTGTTTGTATTATTTTCATTTCATTCATAGCAATACTACTCTATTGATGGGAGGGGGGTGTTTGCCCAACCCCATACGATGAACAGCGGGGAGCTGGAAAATGTTTTGGACCACTGATCTAGAACCTCACTAATAATTAGAAAAACACCATATCTGGAATAATTATGACTGGTAACACAGGGTATCAGCATACCATCTGTCATGTCCTAACAACTTGGTAAGTTGGAACTTTGGGGCATTAAAACTTTGTGTCAGCTTAGTGGTAACTTTGATGTATCTAAAATCATACAGAGAAGGCTGACATCATGTATGATAATTATAAATTTTGAACCATACAGTTACTGTACCACTTGACATTGCCAACTTCTCAACAGCTTAGAGGGGCAAATCAGTCACTCTAATTTAAATGATTCTACAGAAGTAACTGTATCCCAGTATCAAGACTGGAATATGGTTTGCTTCAATCGTGACAATGTTTGCGTGATTGCATTCACGTACAATAACTCCTTGGTTCTCCTCAAATACAATATTAACTGGGAAATATGATATTTGTATGATTTTGCTAATGTTTCAGAATGAGGTCAGGTTGACCACTTTTTCAGGGCTTCTTTTCAAACAATGAAGATAGAGAGGTATGACATGCTGACATGGTATAGCAACTTTGATCAATATCTGTCCATCGTGTACTGTATAACCTATCAACCATCCTACATATTGGACTTTCATCAAGTAAATTACAGGAAATCCAATCCAAGACTCTCTTTAGAAAAGAGAATTATATTGACATTTTGTCAGAACAGTTTGCTAAAGGTTGTGGATGTGACTGGGTATTTTATTAACATTTCGTAAAAATGGTTTGTCAAAGGCTGTGGATGTGACTGGGTATCCTTTCAGACATTAGTAACAAAAATGTTTAAAAATCTGACTCTTCTAAAGGAGCATGTGATAATCATAACACTACTATCACATGAACACACATATTAGATGAGCTATCACTATTGATTACACTGAGAAACAACTTCAATAAGATTAATAATGTTGACATGAAGGAAAAATAATTGGTCCTCAGCGTTCCCTGTCAGACATCTTAAAGGTACACACACATTGCATCTTTGTAGAGATTTGTTATTTTGTTCTCTGTGCTAGCTGCAGATACTTTGCTATAGTAGTGAAAATTTTGAGCCTCCTGAAAAAAAGATGTGTTTAGCCATAAAAGTTAAGCAAGGACAGAGTACTAGTACAGTGCTCTACTGCCAGGTTTTTGTGTTGCATGCCATACTGGTACAGTCAGAAGACCAGTGGTCAACATACTTGACGGAATGTAGTACTGCAGAGCTTTACCTCAAGCTTTAAAATCATGTTGGGTTGCGGTTTAAGATCACAAGAGATAGTGTCCCTTGAGGAACCCATGCTGCAGTATAGATGGAACTGGCACCTGTCACATTCTTTGCAAAAATTTCATGTTCTAAGTGAAATGAGGTACTACTGTGTATTGCAGGAGGATATATGCATGACTTCACAAACACTTTCACCACATACCTATCCTTATATGCTTTGAAACTTTCATTCCTGATGCTCATTTTACCACACTTTTCATTGAAACTGGAATGTTGATGTAAAACCAAGGCTGTTCACCAAATGACAATTTTTTCAATTAGTGGCTAGACTCCCCTCCATAGGTGGAAAAAGTTGGGCAATTCAGAGGCTCCTCCCCAGGAAATTTGAGTATTTGGAGGGAAATTTTGGCAATAGGAAGAAAATTTACCCCTTTTATTCATGAAAACATGCAAGATTTTAACTTCCTTCCCAGAAAATAACCAGTTTTTCCAGGCCTGATTATTCTCCTCATTGTAAATCATATCAAGTGAAAACCTGTGCATTACTCAATCTTGGACTCTTACACAGCACATTTCTGTTGGATCAAGATAATAATGTAACAGTTCTTATAAAGCACCTATGCGCAGCATGAAGTGCTGTTTATGACAGGCAAGTTATACGACAATAAGGAACTAATCTGACACTTGCTTTAACATCCCTGGGACATCAGGACAAGGCTCAAATAAAACTTACAATGGAAAAGTCATCAGGTGAAGTGCTGTAAAGTTTCTTTTATCAAGAGATGTTCATCAATACTGCCTGATTCCACAGTTTTTTATGACAAGACAAAGCAAATACAAGTTTTTCTTTATCCAACATTAATTTTAAGACATTCCAATGCTTAACTAAACTAAGAAACAAATAATACTGAACACATGACAAGTAATGTCACACCATATTCCTACCTCTATGGGTCTTATCTGAAATTTAAAGTCATTATTTTTCAAATGATTGTCAAAAATTCTGAGTACACTAGCAGGGCTACACCTTCACACTTTACTCAGTGATGGCATGCACTTGACAGAAACAATTTCTATGACAGTCACATAGACTGCAGACACCACCATTAAAAAAATCTGGGTCAAAGCATTCAAATTCGCTGAAGTTGCTGGCAGTCATGCAAGGCATGCATGCGATGATTGCATTTCACAGATTCAACAATGTTTTCCAAACTCCTATGCCTTGAACTTCAAAATGGCGTTGACATTCCCGACAGCTATGTCCTCAGTTTCTATGCATACTAATCTTTTCTCACCCATACAAATAACTGATTATGTCTTCTACTTACTTAGTAGAGTGAAACGACATTAATCTAATTCAATGGGTCCCAAAAAGGGCATTATCGCCCCGGGGGCAGGCACTTTTGCAATTCAGGGGGTGATGTGCACTGAGGGGGAAGCAGGGGGCATTTTGAAAAAAACGAGACAAACTTTAACTCACGCTTCAAAAGATTTCAAAAGGTTTCCTCTAGCTGAGCTAACAAATTGGTTTGCGTAAAAAGGAGATAAAATGAAGTCAACAAGTTGAGTAGGTTTAAATTCCCTCCTCAGGTGCACCACAGAGTTTATGAATTATCTTTACTGCCAGATGCCAGGATATCTCATCTATCAGTTTTAAATTTCAAAACTTTCCTGGCGAGGACCCTCATATTCCCATCTGTGGCAGAGAAGCAATGGGGCCATGGCTAAAAATTATCCTGCCAGTTTTTCTTAGAGTGTACATGTATTTAGATTTTTCCTTGCTGTCCATAGACATGACATATTCAGAGAAGTGAATTTTGTAGAAAAATGTGACATAATAGATAACTTTTGTGATGTATTATGATGTAAAACATTAAACTGTTTTTAGAAATGCAATTTTTTTGGTGGGCCAATTTTGTCTTTCTCATTTTACTACCTGCAGAACAACTTTAGTGACAGAATACTTTCAAATCAACATGTGACTCATGTCATTCTACCTCTCACCCATAAGACACTGCCCTTGCAGCATCAAAGGGAATTTCCATTAGTGACTATTGAAATAAAAAGTGGTCTATGGGTGTCATCTCTTTAGTGAGCATTTAAGGTTATTAGGTTATATGAAGATAGTCAAAATTTGACTTACAATGCTTCATTCTGGAGTCAACTATTTCGTAAAAACCCAAAAGCTTCCAGGGGCTTCTCCCCCTGGTCCCCCACTGGGATGTTGCCCCTTTGACCCCATTACAGATTCTTGGGGGAATGCTCCACACTTCCTTGGGGCCCCTGGAATCCAATTGCTAAAATGTTTCTCCGACCCTGGCCACAATCAAGCCGTCACCCATTTGTTCATCAGTGGTTAAGTATTTGTCACAAAACATAGTCTTTCAACATGTGTTTGTTATTTCATGCATATGTAGCAATACTACGTTATTATGTGGGTAGGGGGTGGGGCATTAGCCCAACCCAATCTGATAAAAGGGGACAATGAGCTGAAAAAGGTTGGGAACCACTGATCTAATTAATGCATATCCCAACTAGGAAGCAACACACCAACAGAACTAAATGCCCATTATATATTGTACTGTACATGTCAGGTTCATCAATTTAATGCAGTTACTGTAAAGGGGTCTTTCAATAACCACATACTGTATCAGAGGCACCTCTGTGCTTTAGTACCAATGTAATAACTATGCTATTTGGCTCCTAAACTTACCAAGCTGTCTAGGAAACTTACAGTACAACAAGCAGGTGGTTTCAATTGACAAGCTGTACTGTCTGAGGGGCAAGGAGTGCATGGTTGTTGTGAACTGAATTTCAAAAATAATAACAAAAAAAAAAAAAAACCATCTAACACATCCTTTGTGGTGAACAATGGAAATTACACCAGGGATTTGTTACTGGACAGGGGAGATACACCACTTTGAGGTTAGGTGTGCACTGAAAAGGTCAGGTAGTAATCCATCTCAGTTTGTGTCTTCCTTAAAATTTCTGTACAATTTGCACTACCTTAGTAAGGTGACAGTATAAAGTTTATAGGGCTTTGTTGTATATGGGTGGGGGATTTCACCTATTGCTACAACATTGCCAGTCATCATAGAAATAAAAATTCCTCGCACCCTTGGATGCCCATCGACAAGCATGCCTGCATATCAATATCACATACAGCACGAACATGATTGAATCTATGTACTTGTTACTTCCAGAAACTTCCAAAAACTTTCCAATGTACTGTAACAATGACAGACGTGTACAGGGTTTTCCCTGGGCCTTTTGAACGTCGCGGGCCGCGACGTTCAAACTTCAAAAACAGGAAGACCGCGACGTTCAAAAAACAGCCGCGATGTTCAAAAATTCCTCCGGTACCCTGAAAAAATGTTATTTAAACTTTGTCAACGATCGCCTTTTTTGTTAACACAATGTGTAGTGAAACCACAAGCTTATTTCCGAAACGTTGTCACGGCAAAATTACGAGCCATGTAGTACTACCTTCACGGTAATACTTTCGTGCTCATACGTACCCACAGTCATATACGCAAGAAAGCAAGAAAGCTAAGCTAAGCGTTCGGTATGTATACATGCCACACACGTACACGGAGTTCAGCAAGCCCCGTTGCCCGCTCGGCGGACAATCTATATTGGCTGCACTCGTAATACCACATGTAAACATTTCGAAACATTTCGAAATGCAACTCCAAACTTAAAACTGCATTACCAATCTCGTAAGTCTCACTCAGCTGCACTGCCAACCTTGCACACTTATCACGTTGACTGTCGTGACATCGCTAAACCTTCGTACCAGGTATTGAATGTGTACCCTCAAGTTTAAATTTACATGTCATTGTTTGGTAATGATTATGTACATTCCAACGTGAGCAGTCGAGTAAACTATACCGTGAGACGCAACCACAGGTATTATAATAATTCTGTGGACGCAACTTGCAAAGCCAAAACCAAATGCCCCGTTTTCAGGTTATAGGCGGGGCTTGTGTCTCAGAAGTTTCAACCCAACGAATGAATGAAATATCAGCATTTGACCGACTATATTATTGATAACGTGTCCTTTGTAAAAATACGTAACTTTGCATTATCAGGGCCGCCAAACAATCTACTCAACTTACGCATCTCGCTGGTTTCAAATCTTCACAATATGAACACATTTTTTGTGTCGAAACTAGTGTTTGCACCGGGTAGAAAATACCCAAAAAGCATTACCCGTCGGGTACCCGACCGTAAACCTTGCAACATCTAGCCTAAGTTTAGTGCATGGTATGCACATACAATTCAAGACTCCGCCCATCGGCCCCTTATCTCTGGTCGGATCGATCTGTTGAAAACAATACGTCACTTTTTCTATATCTACAATGTGAGTTGGTTCTTAACATCGTGAGTTTAGAAATCAGACGGGAATTAATAATTTGACCATATTTTAGTGCAGTTAGGACTTGTTTAAAATTTACAATAAATTTAAAATTTATAAAATTTATACTATCACTACCTCCTGTGGCTTTGTGTTCAAGTGTGCCGTAACGTGTGCATCGGAACCAAAAAATAACATCCAGTTTGTCACTGCAACTTCTGTACTGTAATGTACCTCAACCATGTGATCAGATTTCTCGTAAACTGTTTTCTTGTTACTCTTATGAAAAATCCACCTTCGTGATAATGACAGTAAAAAACTTTCTAATGCATCTCCTAGCCGAGATTTCACCCGCACAGCACCGTTAAAAATGTACGGTAAGATACGGCAGACACCGAGTACATACGAACGTTCGTTGCCCGAGTGCTCTCTGCTGTAGTTAGCACATGACTTTGGCAAGTTCCATTTTTCGCAAATGGGGGGTAAGTAAAATACTGGGAAAATATTTTGCTCTTATTTTGCCATATATTTAGGAAACTTTGGACGTAAAACTTTTGCAAGTAGTTTGAATAGCAATGAAAAATTACGAGCAATATTAAGATAGGAAGCACTTTAGTATGTAAGGTAGTACCAGGATAGAAGTAACAGGAAAGAAGATTTTTTTCGTGCACACAGCGCAAAATACACCTTGAAAGAATTTGTACGATTTTAAATCTGATGGAGTGAATTTTGCTTCAGAAAAAAGTTCCTCCACCAAAAATACGAAGTTTTGGTGACTGATTCGAGTCAAAAGAATATTATTGTGGTTGTAATAAGTGCATACTTAATGTAGACATAACTGTATCACCAAAATTTACTCCTTTAGATCATGAAATCATGTCATGTTAATGTTAGTGATAACTTGACAAGTATGAAATCTAGCAACATCGAAAGTCGAGCCACGTGCCGTATATCCATTTGGGTATGTGTTTATATGGCAAAGATACGTGTAAAATTTCTAGTCGGTCTTTCGCGCTACTTCTGGGCCTTAGTTTTGGAACGTTACTCATCCACACGCACTGCATGCAAAAATTTATGAGTTGCCTTTCGACGTTCATTTCTAGAGATAGGCTAGGCTATTATACAGTATAGTAGGCCTATGTTCTTTCGTTATCTAGTATAGGTGCGGCTTGATGTTAGAAACACGCATCGCGGGGCTTGTTTCTGGTGAAAAATGCAATGTATCAAAAGCATGGTACGAAAAAGACAAAAGCAACTTCATTTCGACATAATCGTGAATGAGATGGGGGTAAATACATTTTGTTAGTTGCAATAACCATGCTATTTCGCAAAGATCAAAAGGGAAAGGCTGAAAAACTCTACCCGGGTACAGTAGTAAAGTACTGTGTGCTCTCTGACGTACCTGAACTGTGCTGCATTAGATATTGCGGTAACTACTAACAACAGCCAATGATCGCTATCATTTGGAGAGGTTAAAATATTAGGCATACGAGTTTGTGAGCACCAATGGTGAACATTTTGGCAGAAACTTAAAGAAATTCTGTTGACTTATTCGCCTCAAAAGTGCCACTATTTTGCGTTTAGACACTTCTAAAATTCAAAAAATTTCAAAAAGGGGAGGGGGACACCCCCTCCCCTTATACCCCACGCCCAGGCCGGCGATCCACCGTCGGACGCAGCAGAGCCGCGACGTTCAATTCTAAACCCAGGGAAAACCCTGCGTGTACCCTTGCAATTTGTATATGGATCCATTGTTAAATTAAAGAAGGGCACACTGTAATCATTCAATGAAACAGTTTTCTTGAGTTTTATCACATCTGCCCATAAAATGCCAGTGGGGTAACCTTCAAATCAAAGCATTGCTCTGTAAAATCCAAATGTTTGAGAATTACTTGATGAGAGTGATATTGCTAGGTGACTAAAGTCAAACTGAAGGTACCAAATAAAAGAAAAAAGCTCAGGGCTGTAAACCAAATAAACAGCTTATTGTTAGTGTTAGTAATCATCTCCCTATAGAGTGGGTCTAACTTTTTGTATTGTCTCCTTCCAAAGAATCACCTCCCTTATTACATCTAAGCTGGCCCAAGCTGTCACCTCATACTTATTTTCAAACAACAGCTAAATCTCACAAATATCCTCGAATTCTTTCCCTTTACGTACCTTTCATAATATTTCAGAACATAAATATTGCATATTCAAGCGGACTGAGTTGTACCCTGTATGAATTTCACAATTTGAGCAAAAAATATTGTCATGATTCAAAAGAGCCATTCCTGAACCAAGATACCCGAGCATCCTAAACCAAATTGGGGTGACCAAATTTACCTTTAAGTTACACCTTAATCACTTAAAATAACATAACAGGTTAAAGAGCAAAGGAGGGCTAAGGCCCCATAAGATGCCCAGAAAGTGCAAAAAAAAAAACTTGAACTGAAAACAAACAACCAACCAACATCAAACAAGCCCAGTACAATTAAATTCTACCACAGTCATGGAAGAACTTGTCAATATTGACCACAAAGCAATGCACTGATGTGGAGTTAACTACCCACTCAGGCAAACAATTCCACTCGTTGACAACTCTATGAGAGAAGCTGAACTTCCTAATGTCAAGCCTTGCAAAACACTTAACTACAGTAGCTTCTTACAATAGCCTTGAACCCAAGAATTACTTTGAACCTCTAAATAACTACAAGATAAAAGGATTCCTTTCAGAGAGAAATTTGTACACCCTGGAGCATGTCTCCCCTAATGCTTCTCAATTCCAGGGTGGTAAGTGATTAAGTGATTATGTGATTTAAGTGATAAAGTCTAACATGATAAGGTAGATGTCTCACCTCGGGTATAAGGCGAGTAGCTCTCCTCTGAACTTGCTCTAAAAGAAACCTGTCCTGTTCATAGAAGAGACTCCAAGCCTCATCGGCATAGTCGAGATGGGATGGGTTCTTACTAACTGCTTATAGATTTTGATTTCTACACACTTATTTCTTTTTTAATACTTGCATGCATCATAACTAGAGTTACTAGCTGCATACCCGAAATCAAAATCGGCCAAAATCATCCTAAAATTGGCCAAAATCACTTTGGCCGGTAGCTGAGAAAACACATCGGCCAAAGAGGTTCAAAATAGGCTAGCCTATGCAAAATTTACGCGATTTGGCTGGTAATCGGTCAATATGGCAACCCTGGAAGTGAGTGGAGGGTACAGGTACAGTAAATTATGGCATTTTTCACAATTCTGCAAGCTGGCTAACCTATGTCCCCAAGGCCTGACCATGGCTAGGCTACTGTCCAGAAGCCTTAGGCCTATGCGAGACTTGTTCTAGTCTCTCGTTCAAACTTAAAAATAAACGTTATGCCTAACGTTAGGCCTATTAAGTGTGACAAATGCAAGAGCTTTGTATGCATTCAGCACACTGTGATGTCTCTGCCTGACTGTTATGTAAGCCTCAGCCCTCTGCAACTATAGCTTCTAATCCACAAACACTTTTAAGACATGGACTAGCCTACTTTTGGCCTTGGCCTACGATAGGCCTACTGGCCAATTTGGCTATTGTATTGTGTAGCCTAATGACGGTGCTTCATGATCATGTTATATTCACAGGATCATGACTTATTGGTGGGCTAACCTTGCTGAAAGTTGAATGAATTGTCACCCTAACTCATGATGATCAACTACTCAAACTGTGCAACCAATTTTTGACTTGTACCGA
This sequence comes from Holothuria leucospilota, assembly GCA_029531755.1. NCBI lineage: Eukaryota > Metazoa > Echinodermata > Holothuroidea > Aspidochirotida > Holothuriidae > Holothuria > Holothuria leucospilota. Next base: position 36,762,328 of record CM055977.1, on the reverse strand, counting down.
AAGATTACCTCACAATAACCTACATCCATTCCAGACTTCTGATTTTGCGGTGATCAGATTGCAACATGACAACATGCAGGTTTAGTAACATAGGCCTGTAGACACATTGTATTAGCCATTAGGCCTAACTTAGTTACATACGATGCAGACTTCGGCTGATGAGACAGCCTGGCCTCGCACACTATTTCAACTCTGCGAAGCACATTGCAGTACGGGTGACCGACTCTTCCAAACGAACAACATAAACAAACCATCATTTTACGGACACTTACGAATTAAGTCCACCATCAAACCCTATATGACTCTTCTGCAACGTTCACTTATATTGGAACCTAATCTCACGGCTAAATACTTACCTTAAAATAAAAACGGCCAAAAAATCACGAGTTTTAGCTAGCGCCGCAATAAGCTTGCGTTCAGCCCTACTGCCCACTGCCAGTTCACGCTTTGCAGTACTGAACTATACGTAAGTACTGTATTCATAATCGTAATATACCGTACATGCATACACTTGCGAAATATCGATAACCAGCTAGCTCTAGCAGCTCATGTGTGTGTACATACATACTATGTAATGTACATACTACTACGCGCTCGTATTCTATTGTATGCACTACACCTACTACTGTGAACACACACACAACGTGCGTTTGCACGTACACGTTACCTTACCTTAGTTCGTATTAGAACTTGCAGACGATTTTATTTTTGATTGGACGATAACATCAAAATTACAGGGATTTATATAAATTTTGACGAAAATAAATTTCTCTTTGATTTCCCCGTTTAAACTAAAAGTGAGTTGTTCGAATGACTAAATTAGTCTTTAAACATTTAAGTCCGTTCAATGTAAGAAAAGTAGAATAAAATGATGTTTTAAAGGTAACAGAATTTAAATAGCAGAAAATCAATACCTTCCTTATTTGTTTGGAGATTTACCAAGTTGTGACTTTGACCCAATAACGTTGCGTCTACTACAATTGGTTTTTCACCATTTTGGCAACACAACACTTCTGTCTCTTAATTTTTAATTTTATGTAATTTTTTCGTGCATTCTCAACACATGATTATGACAAAAAAGATGGTTCAACCTCCAAAAGTAGTTTCTTTCAATCTTCAGGCGGTTGCTTCTTCATTGACTTTTATGGGGGTGAGTCTCAGCTTCGATCCATACATCCCATTCATGTTTTGTGAAGTTTCGGCAGTACGTGTTCGTCATTGATTTTTTTAACAATGACTTAACCAGTTTTTGCAATCATTTCGAGCTGGGCAGGGGGTTTCAAATGAAAGCATGTCAACAAGGGAGCCCTTCGTAGCGTTGGAAACTATTCATCAATGTCTTAAACCGAAAACTAAATAAATAAGCTTTAAGTAATGTCAGTTCTGACAATTGACGACAGGGGAACAGTATCATGTTAACATCGTTGAATCCATTATTTTTGCAAACAACGTATCACGAAATAGGACAAGAAAGAAAAAGTTCGTTTCATGCCTGGATATGAAACAAGATTTTTACTCTTGAAATGTGTATATGTAAGCCATCTGTAGAGAAGTGAAAAGCAGACCGATATAGCAAAGATGAACGAACAGGGAGCCGCTTTTAGCAATAATCTCGCCCTAGAAGATTTTTTAGAACAAAAATTACAAGAGCCTTAAGTCATCTCGGGCATCTAAAAAATACCCCCCCCCCCTCCCCAAGTCTTGTCCGACTGATGGTCTCAGTCATGTAGACTTGTATGTAATGTCTACGGCAAATGCATTTACCAGCTTGATAGTGCTAATCCCGTAATCTTCTCAACAATCTCGCAAGTTTTAAAATCGGGAATTTCCTGGGCCAGTTAGGAAAAGGTTGTCTTTTATGTTGCAACTTATCGTCGAGGTCCCCCCCCCCTTTGAACCAAACCCCTCTCCAAACAAAAATAGGTTTGTGAGGGGGTAATCCCCATCAAATTCTGAGATCAAGTGCAAACACTGGGTGGTTCTCATGATCTTTTGCAAATACGATATCATTTTCAAATATTTTAAACGTTTTTCATATCTCATTCCAAAATGTCATCAATGTATCCATGACGATAGCTTCGAAGCCTGTCGAGGTTTGCCCCCCCCCCCCCGTCAGGAAGTTTGGCCCCACCCGGTAGACTTGTCCTGCTTGTGTGTTGTGTTATTATTGTTAGTTTGTATTTACACTCCAAAAAATGTCGGATTCAGTAAACTACCCAATTTGGTGGGGTTTTTTAACGCTTTGTATAGTAAAATTAGTTTTCTCAACATGAGTACTATTTTACCAACTTTGTTAGTTCTTTCCCAAAAGTTAAGTAAGAGGCATGCGTGGCCAGCCTAAACCCAAGTTTACAAAATAGTTTTAAGGCTCGCAATATCATTTCATGTTAAGATTATTAAGATTTCTCACATATTTAGGACGAATATATCTGTTACGTAAACCTCAGCAGGGCAGAAAATAGTGAGTTGCGTAGCCCCCCCCCCCCCCCCACACACACACAACTTTTGCTACGACATTGATCAGTGCATTCACAATGACACCCCTCCCTTACTGCACGGTTTTATCGTATGCCCAATGAAGGCGTCCTTAACTCTTGTTGTCTACGGTATCTTATGTAGTACGTGTGGTCCATTGAAATTGTTGCTATGGTAACCAATGTGTGGAAATCCATGTTGAGATGAAACATACATAAGCTTTAAGCCGCGGTCACACTACAACGAATTCGGATCGGATTCCGATCCGATTTTTTGTGAGATTTTTATAAAATCTTCTCCATTTCGGGTCGGAAAGAACCCAAAATTTGCCAACCTGTGTAATTATATGATTTGCAACAGAGGTCTATGAAAATGAAATGTTAACTGATTTTTTCGTGACGTCACACCGACAGAAAGCTTTTATAGGACACGCGCAGTCCGATAAAAGCTGTCTGTCGATGTGACGTCATGAAATAATTAGTATAAATTTTATTTTCGTATTCCTGCGATAAAAATCATATAGTTACACAGGTTGGCAAATTTGGGGTTCTTTCCGACCCGAAATGGAGAAGATTTTAATAAAAACTCACAAAAATCGGATCGGCATCCGATCCAAATTCGTTGTAGTTTGACCACGGCTTTAGACGCACACGTTCTCATTAGGTTTAAAGGGAATTATTGTGTTTATATTTGACCAAAATGACACAAACATAAAACCGCTTTTATAAGAAACCCATTCCATTACAAAGCATTGTGGGATAGAATTTTGGTACACGTTTTTGACCACAGTAAAATGCCATTCACAAAAATGAAGCATACCAAAACTCCATCCCACAATCCTTTGTAATGTTTGGAAAAGGGCCTATGTAAGAAGTCAGTCATTCTTACCAATAAACTAAACTCAAAACTTCTCAAAAATATTACCCATTACAAGAGGTATGGGTAATGCATCATTTCAAAATTTGAAAATTTGGCCCAATACATTATTTATGAGATACAAAACAAAGTATTCCGTTGTTTGAGAGCCTCGTGTCCTGAAAATAAAGTTACACAGTTAACTTATTTTGACCTCAAATTCAGTAGTTCCCTTTAATTCAGTATAGTTGTTGTGATATGATAAAGTACATCACTGCTGATTGTGTGGTTCATGGAATAAAAAGCACTTTTTTTTTTTTTTTTCAGGTGCATATGCCGGGAACTGATTAGAGCTGTACATTACCTCTACCCTGCACACACACACACACACACCAGTGGGGGCGTAAGGTAGGGAAAGGGGAATGCCCCTCCTCCAGTCGGAGAGGGATTTTGAGGGATTGTCTAATTTCGTCCGGGAGCTGTGTTAGGTACGATTAAATATGTAGTCCCTTACATAGGCATTCGACCAGACGATAACGTGATTTCACTCTAAATTAGAGCAGTTCCTTACCAAAACTTTTCCCAACTTTCTTTAATAAATGCCCCAAATTTTCCTTTTTTTAAAATAAAACTCAAAGCGCGCAGAGAACTTGCTTTCGTCAACCCGTCGCCCTTCTCGGGGCTTCGAGTTGGTTCCCCCTCCCAGTCGGGAAGCTTGACCACCTTGTCGGGCAAATTCTGGCGCCACCCCTGACACACACACGCACACACACACACACACACAAATCCACATTCACTCAGGCAAACAATAATCAGTGCTTTTAGAACGGAGTGGCATATTTCCACCCATTAAAACTTTCTCGGTCCACAGTCCCGACGCAATCGATGAAGTTGCGTTCGTAATCATCTCTGAATCTGCAAATTAGAAACAGACAACTTGTGAAATTAAAAAGTTGCACTACTTAGGGAAAGTAAATATCTCTCCAACAGTACTTCCTTCAGTCTTACCACATCTGTTGTGATTCTTAATCACAACCTCGGGTACATTGTTTTTAAAAACGAAATCTGCAATAGAATATGCCGAGTTTCTCATGAAAAGTTGATGTGGACGTGTTGTAGAAAACTGCCAAGTATCTTCAGTATTTGTCATAACGGTAGCTTCCAAAGGTGTCCATAGATCACCCAAAACCGGGGCCTAACCGAAACCAAAATCGACTTAAGGTGGTCCGGCTTGGTGATCTCGGACCGACGTTTGGGTGGTATGACCCTCCATGAGACCGACATCATTTCGATTTCTGGCGCAAATCGAGAAAAACAGGAAAACAGACAATTCAACTGGTGTAAATTTCATGTTACGCCATGATTTACTCCTGTGTACGGGAGTAACCCTCTCCCCCTGTTTATTTTTCGATATATTTTGTATTCTTTTAATTTGCACATCATGGAAAAAGTATTATCAACGAAAGGCCCTATACTTGTGCTTCAATGGAACCTTGCTTCGGAGTTTTTCGGTTTGGTCTCGGGTAGTCTGAGAGCTTCGCCGGTTGGGTGGTTTGGCTTACTATAAAACAGATGCTGGTTTGGTCTCACGTGATCTGAGTACGGTGCTTCGTCGGTCTCGGGTGATCCTGGTTGTGTCCAACCCGAATTGGGTGGTCCTGGATATAAAACAACGGACCAACGCACATTTTTAATTCCTTTCAGAAGCCTAAGCAGAAGTTTTGTAGATGCATGAGGGAAGGGGGCTTCAGACTTCGCGAAACCATCTATGAGTAGAGCCACCACCAGTTCACTTGCATTGTACATTAAGAACCCACCATATCCAAACTCTTATAGCTTGTAGCTTGCTTTTATGGGTACTTCAGTTAGTCAGTTAATAGAGGAATAGTCGGTGGTGAGCTTCCAGAGAAAATGCAAGAGATGGCTCCACACTAGTAAAGACTAAATTTTGCCCCGAAAGTTCAATGTCAATACCCTGAAATCAACATTTTGCCGGCGGCTGTCACCCCAAAACCCTGCAGTTTCAAACGTTTGTACCAGTAAGAGAAATCATCGGAGCAGAGATAAAACTCACTTATTCCTGACTTCACAACGCGTTTCACTGAAAAAGGAAGAGACGGTTCATCCAGCTATGTAGGCTAGGTCGCTACCCATTTGTTGGTCACTGGATTGTTGCGTTTTCCAAAAAATGTTTGAGCTGGATTTTAAAGGGCAAACCAAACGTTACCCCTGAAGGAACTCTGCTCCCCAAGGGGACACTTAGAATTAATATACCTGCATCTCAGCCAGCAGGCCCTTTCGTTACGTCACTGGATTCTTATACTTTTTCAAAAGTCAATTCGGCTGGTTGGAGAAGGGCGAAAACTAAAGCGTTACCCCGAAGGGATTCTGCTTACTGGATTCTTTGCGAACTTTTTAACCGATGCAAGCTACAACTCTGATGAAAACTCAAAAGAAGGGTTGTTATATTGTTTCAAAATTTCTGTATTTTAACAATTGAAATATATTTTACATCTTCTTTCATAGGTTGTAGACCTTCCTTAAGACTTGTTCACTCAGAACACTGGTTTACATTCGGCAAGCGATGGGGACACTTGACAATAATTTACTTCAGTAGCCCCCAACTGTAAATTATCTCTATAATGCTTGGCCCACTTTTTTCTTCAAGGCAGTAATCAATTGTCAATCAATTTTAAGCAATCAAATTCTTGGGTATCAATCATGTGACTGACGCACTTTTTGAAAACGATGCTCGTCGTTTTCTGTTTCCACTTCGGATTATGAAATATCATCCTTTGTTCTCCATGGTCACAAAATATTAACCCATTTTCTCAACCCTGACCCTAATTTTGAAGCAAACAGAGTAAAACCGGTGCTGTAGCCGAGTGATTAAGGGTGGTGAAATTTGAAGGAATGAAGCGTATCAACCTGGATGTTCGGGATTTGATCCCCGACCGGGTCAAAGTGGGGTGAGTTTTTCATCCAAGAGTAATCTACGGTTTTCCCCATCTGATCTGGTCTTTCAAAAAAAGAAGGTATCTTAATTGTTGAGTTGGCTAGCCACCCGACGTATAGTTGTAGTTTATAATCCATAGGCTTCTCCCGCATTCATGGCTGCTTAGCGTCGTAAAACAACTGCCCTTCAAGGTCTGAATTGTAATATTTTACATGAAAATGGACGACGGGGCAGAAAAAGCAACTACGAAATTAAAAAATAGAAAAGTCGCTGGCGAAGAGGACGATAAAACAAAAATGTGGAAAAGGAATAGTCTGAGATACCGAAACAGAAAGTTGTTGACTTTTTCTTGGTTTATATAGGTTGTTTGGTGTAATAAAGACTGCTTTAGGGTCACAGTATGCATGATAGTGCTGCCGATGTAGTTCTACCAACAGTGTTTATGTATGGCGCGCCCATTTTTGTGCGGCTTAATTCAAAAATGATCCTCATTTAACATTAATCTTGTGTATGGGTCAACGAGATGTACTCGAAAATGCCAAAATTCATTTAAGTGGTCGCATAAGTTGGATTATAAACTAAAAGACACGAATTTTCCACTTTTAATCTGGATATAGACGTTTCGATGAATTAATCCTACCATGAACAGCAAAGGCAACAATCCAAAGAACTTTTCTAATAGAGGACGCTCTTCCGAAACACATTTCTTTGTCATCTTTGTTCGTAGGAATGTTAACAGTTCCTACACTTTTGTCACTGAAATAAATAACACTCTTTGTACTTACAAAGTTGGAAGTAAATTTCAAAGGGCGTAGGAAGTGGAGGGGATATAGGGCTCTCTTCAGTGACAAATGTGGGGCAAGCGTATGCTTTTAATGAAGAAAAATCCTTTAGTTGTTCTCTCTACCTGTGAAAAATATGAAACTTTCAATAGTATATCAAGCTCCGGGAGCTATTTAACATACCTTTTCAGAGGGCGTGGCCTCTCCGGCCCATACATCCCCACTCAGATTATATGCCTTTCAGCAGGTACTCGCCCCCTGTGGGCTGGGTGCCCACGGTATTCCCCGCCTGTCGTAAGAGGCGACTAAAGGGAATGACTTGAACCGTATTTGAACCGTGACTGTATTTGAAACCGAACTTGAACTTGAACCGTATCTGAAACCGTATTTGAACTATACCTTTTTATCTAGCTGACACTATATAACACATTCGTGCTGGTGTGTCGTTAAATCCCATCTAACTAACTAACAAACTCAGCAGGTATCCTTTAGGGTATGCACAACAATAATGACAAAACAAACCTAACAAACTTACACCTAGGCTGTATCACACGAATTTCGACCCAACGAAGACAACCTGTTATGGATTCCTTCTCATGTCACGTAAATAACTTATGCTTATCTAGACGAAGTCTAGCCCGCCCGACCCCAGTTACTTTTGCAGATTTCAGTGAAGTCTCGTTCTGAAGCGGGTCTTTGTTATTTTGGTGATAAAAATGCCGAACAAGGCATTGACCTAATTAAAATTTTAAGGCCATAGAAAATTGGGAAATCACATACAAGGGCTCTTTTTCTCAAAAACTTCCCACGGGAAACCCCCTGAGGATCCTGACCCCCTGACATGACCTTATATGTTTCATGATGTCGAATGGGCCCACCCCATTTCTTCTGTATTCTGGATCCTATAGCTCTGCTCATCAAAATTTATGTGTAACCTGTGCAAACAGTGAATAAAGAAGACTTTATAAAGTAACGTGAAACTCTGTTTTTCCCTTACAATTTGATTTTGTGAGATTGTTTTTTCTTTTATGTCATTTTCAGTAGTCTAGGTTTGTAAAACATGAAATCGAAACTGAAGAGTGTGTATAGATGCATCTTCAAGGCCCAGAAAGTACCATATTACTAGCAATCCGGGAGGCATTTAGGACTGAATGTTACGTTACTCTGCGCGCCGACAGATCGTGGTTTTTCGCTTATTTAGACAGCCTGAGCGTCACTCACGATGATCTATTTTGGGAAATGCCTCACCCGAAATTTCCTTACAACGGTCTCGAAATTTAACTTAAAAACTGAAACAACGTATGTAGCATCAAATTGCATTTATAAGAACCCTGAAGAATTGACTTGGAAGAAATCCAAATACACCGCACCTGCATGTGCATGCAATGCAGTTACCTGCGTTAGCGGTATTGATAGATACGAGGAGGCACTAAGCTGTTACTTGGGAGGCGACACTTTCGCGCAAAGTGGCTGGTTTAGAAGGGGGCTGACTAGGCCTGATAGTCCATGGCCTAGGACCTCTAGCTAGCAGGGTTCCTGCACCTTTAAAGGTATAAAATGAACACAACACTTTTTTTCCAGCAACCATCAGTAAAATCCTTAACTAACACATCTTGTTTTCAAGTTCGCAACGTGAAGATACAAATACGTTTTTTCCATGTTCGAATACCCTTACATTCCGTGTAATGTATTCAGTGAATTAGCAGCAACATAATGTAACTCAAAAGAAGAGAACGTTCCAATTGACCTACAAAAATACGAACGATTCGGGGCACCTCATTCCTACCGGTCTAAGGCCCCGCGCACTAACCCCACCTAACTACACTGGCTTCCTAATTACACTGGCTGCCTAAGTGTATTCAAATATGTTATATCAATCACACACTCAGAATTTTTTTAGGGGCTCGTTGTTGGGGAAGGTGGTGTTTGTGCGGTTCTTCAAACCATCTAAGTAGAATACCACTATTAGTTGGCGCGCTGTGCACGAAAATCTTTTACCTTAACATGTCACTTAGCGGATCGTGCGAAATTGCTTCCCATGACAGTTTAGTTCCTAGAGAACACACCTTCTTATACCACGATTGAAAACATACATCTTACCGGGGCATGTTTAGGAATTGTGGCACAGGCGTCCGGAGGGGGGGGGGGCAAGGGGGGCACTTGCCCTCCTGGAAAATCAAAAACTTGAAAAATAAGAAAAATTAAGAAAAAACGGAGTAAATATAACATCAACATTTTAACAGTTCACTCAGTGTGAATGTCTACTCTCAAAACAAGAATTGAATAAAAACAGAAACTCAGGCCCCAGCAGCCTCCCCCTTTAGCATATTTTTGGTTCTTTTTAAAGTTTAAATTACGATATTGCTAGTGTTTCCCCCTTTTTATATGCGGTAAATAGGCTTGGAAGTGCCATTTCGAGCGATCTGGGACTCATTTTTGGCCAAAATTTTCTTGCACTCCGCGCCAACTCAAGGTGGCGCGGAGCGCTGAGAGTCTGTCTATGGGTTTCGCCCTCCTCCCTGACAAATTCCTGGCTATGCCACTACCAACGCTGTGTGAAAGTAGCATCTAAGCTCTTGGGGGGGGGGGGAGTAAAATATTTCCCATGAAAAAAGTTTGGCCCTCCCTAAAAAAAATGTTGCCCCTGAATATTTTTTAGAATCTTTAAAAATTAAATTAATTTTAAAATTATTTAGAATCTTTGCATTGGATGATGCATTATTAACCAAAATACACACAAGCCAGTGAGCCACAACTGGAAAAAGGTCGTGGTCGTCTCGACTTGAACCAATTGGTTGAAAACTGGGACGTTAAACCTCATCTAACTAACTAACTAACTAACTAACTAACTAACTAACTAACTAACTAACTAACTAACTAACTAACTAACTAACTAACTAACTAACTAACTAACTAACTAACTAACCTATCCTGAGACTTAATTTTTCACCCAGAGATATGCTAAAACCTCAGAGCTTCCAAGGGCTTCGCCCTTAGACCCCCACCGGGGCTTTTCCCCTGGACCCCAACAGGGGCCCTAATACGAGCCCCTGGACCCCACCCGCTAAAGCTCCTTCTTCGCGCGAAATTTTTTTCCCCCAACATTTTCTTTTTCCCTCCACTTGCCCCCCCCCCCCTACTTTTAAAATCCTGGCGCCGCCACTGCTAATTTGCACTAATGATTTAATGACTCGGGAGGGCAAAGGGGTAGTGAGTGGACCATGTTTAGGTTTGCATTGAGCCATAAATCCACTAGTGCTTATGTTGAGACAACGTACTACCCTGGTATGCCACTGAGAGTCCTTATGCACATTAGAGCATCGAAGCGGAAAAAAAATGGAAAAGAGAAGCCATTGTACGTGAAAAAAAATTGCCGGAAAACATTGGAAAAGAGAAGCCATTGTATGTGATCTATCGGGTTTGGGGTGCCTTAAAATTTTACTTATGACAAATAATATGTTTCCTGCATTTTCAGCAATAATGAGAAAAAAAGGGTGGCTAGTGCCCGTCAAGAACACCCCTAATGCACGCGCGAAGAGTGCAGCCTAATTCTGGTATTAAGTTCTAATGAAAAGTTCGTGCAAGTACTTATACTCCATATGGAAGGGTCAGCATTTCATCATCCCTGGTGTGGTGCTTGGCTCCGCGAGGATTCAGGAGAACTCCCCCTGAAAACTTTCAAGGCACCGGTATTTAAAATAAAGGGACATTACCTGATGAGTTTTAGCTATTAAGTTACCCTCATAAGTTATTGGATGTCCGTTAAAAAAGGCAACAAAAATCTCAGTCTTACCAGTTTTCGAATAACATTGGACTAAAAGATAATCGATGTGGGAACTGTATTGGATGGAGAGGTCTCACGTCCGCAGCGGTCCCATACAGCTGTCAAAAACAGATGTGGAACGATAAATTTGGAATATATTTCCCAGTAAGACAGTGCTTTACAAACTTCACAAACACAGAAGTGCGAGAATAGCACCAAAATGCAGTAGTTTGGGGATCATTTTGTGCAATTTTAGTCCCATGGTTGACTGATAAATTGACAGTTGGTCCTTGTGTCCAAATCGATGTGTAAACGGTGTGTCCGTGCATATTTTTTCCAAAAGCCAAAATATCATTTGGGTGGAGGCGGGAGGGGGGAGGGGGGGGGGGAGGCACAGCCAACGTTTTAGGGGCACATCCCCCTGCCCCCAGGCTACGCCAGTGCTGATTAGAAATGTTGTTAAACCAACTTAGCTGTGCCTTTCAACAAATGCGTTTGGGAAAGTACCGTATTTAAGAAGAAAATAAAAGTGAAGTTTGCGAAGGATTTACGAAAATTTTGATAGTTTGAAAACGATATGTGATACAACCGCACCTCACCCTACCACCTACAGAAATCTAAAGCTTAAGAGCCCTTTGGGTTCATTTAAAAAAAATCGAAAAATTGTCTAAAATCTATTGGGGCGCCCCCTTGCCTCCTCCCCATACCGGTGCCACTGATATGTAAGGTTGCAGAATGGGACTAGCTTTCTGGAATTATTAGACGTTCATTGAAAAAAAAATAGGGAATAGAGGTAATGACGAAGTATTCTATTGCTTCCGGGGCCGGGGAGGGGGGTTCTGAACGTTTCAGCTCGCCGTACTTGTACTTGGGGTGGGATCTAAGGAGCGGGGTTTGTTCCCCTCCCGTTTGAAAAATGTAAACATTTGAGAGTTAGAAGATGCAATTTAGTACTACATTTTATGCAGTTTTTGAAGTACATTTAGTGAAATTGTTCGAAAAGTTAGTGGACAAATAAGGGGTTTGACCCATTGAAAAACGGGGGCCAAAACATTCTTTAGCCTCCCCCATTTTTGATTTTTGACCGGGGGATTCGTCCCCACCCCGACCCTACGCCTGTGCTAAGGTCATTTCGATTTTAGCAGTATTTAGAAGAAGGAAATTATCATGAAAAAGGTATACCTACAATAGCCTGCATGGCAAGGGTTCTTGCCTGAATAATATAACTTCAGCAAAGAAAAACACAAAGTACAAAACGTGTTTATTATGACGAATTCATGGTCGGGAAGCCACTTGGACGAGGGAGGTGTTATTAGATGGAAATCCCTCGAAAACTCTTTCTTTGAACCCTACTAGTTGCCGACAATAATCTCTTCTGTGTGCGGTTCTTGATGATTCAATAGGCTAAAGAGCTGTTAGGAATTACAGTAAGCGCAAGTGGGGCACGTCGTCTGCTACAGCCTACATCTCGATGAGCAGATCGGGAAATTTGCCCCTTGCATTAACCAGGGAGCTGTGATAGCTCCCTGCCTCAACATTGCCAGTCGCTTAAGATGTAATTAATTTGAGGGTTTCGACTTACAACATACTCGTCTAGTTTCCAATAACTTGCTCAATATCGGTGTGCCTCTTAAATCATGAAAGGGAATGCAGAAATTAGCCAAAATCCGACAGCAAAGTTTAGTCTTATACTTCTTTTCCTCATGTGCATAAATCATGAGCATTGGTTTATTGCCAGTATCATTAGGTTCCTTGGCAATAAACAGTTGTTTTGAATGTCAGAACAGTGTTTCGTACTCGACTGTCGGCAACTAGTTAAACATTAAAGCATTGTTCCAAATAATCCTTTTTGATGGGCTTGCTGCAGGTATGAATGAGGTTGCCTAGATATAAGACAAAGGAATTCAATGCCCTCTAGTTCAATAATCCCCAATTAAAGGATTTAGTCTCCACTCTGAGGGCAATCTAATTGGATTAGCATAAATTAAAGTTTTCGATGGATCTTCAGCTAATAACACCTCCCTGCCTGGACCGGGCCAGCTCGGCCGGCCCTATTCCATATTATTCGTGGATGAACAACGGTTACTGGATTCGCCTTCTTTTCGCAGCTAGGGCTCAGAAGGGTAACGATCAGGAGGACCCAGTCCTGCTCACGCGAGGCCACGTAACTTCCCCTTCCGATGGACAAGAGCTAGAATACCTCAGTCTTCTATCACTTTGCGAAAGCAGGTATGAAAAGTGGAAGATTGTTGCTCTTGTGCAGATTCCACAAGGGTTTACGTTTTTAGCTTGGATGAATGCAAGGATTATGAAAAGTCAACAAAAGTCGACTTGTTTATGCATACTCAAGGCCCACTTTTGATTGTTTAAACTACCCTAGGACGACCTTTCAGCATTAAAGGAAAGGTTTAAGCAAAAAAAAAAAAATCAGTGAAAGAGGAAATTTGGTGAAACTTCCATTCAAATCGGAAATGTAGTGCTTGAGATATCAGCAAATGAAGTTACTACATTTGTGACCCAAAGTGAGCTTGAGGCAAGCAGGGGCTATATCACTTCCTCACATTGATGAGAAATGCTTTGTTTCCTTTGTTTCCTTTAGTTTGTTGTCCTGACCTTGAAGTTAATAGGGATAGGACCTTCCCATGGGGAATGTGAAGTTCAGTTTGTCAAACTTCCATGCCTCCCATGCAATTTCCGATAACAGTGGGGGTTGTATAGGAGAGAATTGGTTGTAAAGTTAAAGAAAAACAATTAAGGACTTCATTGATGTGAAGCTATGGCATCATTTGTGCTTGCTTCGAGGTTCACTTTGTGTTGAAATGTGACAACTTTAACTACTAATACCTTGAAAACCACACATTGAATTTCAATGCAAATTTTACCAGAAAGCTTAGAATAAGTTCCCCCTCTAACATATCAAAACTTGATTTGAGCTTAGACCCTGGCAAATGAATAAAACTTTCTCTGATATTTAAAAGTCTCAACACTAGGCAGCGTCTATTTCTAAAATTCCATTTATCGTAAAACATTTTTAAAAGGACTGATAGAAATAAAACTGATCATTTTTTCGGCCGACTGCGCGGCCCCTTCCGACGCCCACCTGTGGAGAAAGACTAAAAGCGTCGAGGGTCGTTACTCCCTCATATTAATAAAATCGTCCTAATTATCGAACTGGAATAAACTTTACTAAATAGCGCCCTTGATTTTGTCGAGGTCGGAGCAACACATCCAACAGTCCGGTCTGTCCTACTCACTATGTGCTGTTTAGTATACACTGTATGGATAACCAAGTCTAATGTTGATACATGTATAGGCTGGTGCCTGTACTGTAGGCTCAATAGGCAGGTTGTATTTAGACTGTATTCTGGATATTGCTTCTGTCAAATGCAATGATCAACGAACTCACTGTTGTCACTCATTGATGAAGCAATCTAGGATTTAATCCAACGGAATAATTGTGATTCAGTGTAAGTCAAGGAGAATAAAATTTTGCAGGTAAGGGAAATCTGAAATGCTTGTCTGCCACTGGATTATTTGTGAACTTGCTTGTGGTTAGGCTAGTTCCTCATTCATCAACGTAGCGTAACGATAGGCCTAGGCTAATGTAAGGTGCAGGGCCACAGTAGGCCTATGCCGTTGTTTACAATTACAAAAACTACGTAAGCTATGCCTACACTAAATCAGTGTTGGGACTAACACTGGACCGTCTCACTCGCAGTATTTGGGGCGCTTGAAGCTGCAGGGAAAGGGGAGGGTAGGGGCACAGGCCCCCTTACGTTGTATAGTACACCATATAGGCTACTAGGCCTGGGCTAGTCCGCAGTCTGCTGACCTAGTATGGGGATTCCCATACTAGGTCAGCAATATACCCATTGTCAAAATTGGGCTAGGGGCCTACCGCACCTTCAAAAAATTTGAATGGTCTCAGTCTTTCTCAAATTCACATATACTCCAAGGTAATTGACCTCTATGGGTCATTTATATGTTTAAGACCCATCATTTTAAGGATATTACTAGCACTCAGTCTCCAAAAAGAGACCAAAATTTTGATTTATACAAACGATCCTGTTTTGTTTTTTAAAACATTCTAAATCTTGTTACTAGGACGTTCACACTATTGTATGCTATATAGCACGCACTGCTGTTCAATTATGACATAGTTCATAGCTATGGTTACGATCATGTACGCACATACGCGTATGTAGCAACAATCATCGCAGAAACGCACGCAGACGATGTTACTCTCACAGTAATAATGCGGGAAAAACTTTGTGTTGCAATAGCCTAGGCCTAGTTCAGGGAGCAAAGTGTACGTGAGAACTAGGCCTAGGTACCCTAGGCTAGCCTGGGCTATGTATTATATAGGCTAGACAGAAAGGTATGTCACAAATCTCCTAGCTCGAACAAACAACTTGGCCTAAGTTTCTTGCATAATTACTGCACTTTTCTCGCCAAATTTGTCTGGATCTGAAAAGGTACTGCACAACACTCCTAGCTGGAGTCACAGGTGTCCCTTAACATTGTATAGTATACCATATACTATGTAGTAGGCCTAGCCTATATATATATAAACGGAAGGTATGTCACAAATCTCCTAGCTCGAACAAACAACTTACGTTTCTGGCACAATTACTGCACTTTTCTCGCCAAATTTGTCTGTGTCGAGACTTTTGATCATAAGGTACCTCAAGGCAGCCCTTTTTCCCGAATAATTTCACTTGGCATTGTCTGATGGATGAAATTTCGATGGAGTAACAGTCAGAGGATGGTAGCTGCTGATAGAGAGCATTCAGCACTTCCACACTATATAATAAAATACTCCGAAAATATTCTCTAAAGTTCTCTTAACTTTCTAAATTTCTTCCAAAATTTGTTTAATTATGGTTCAGTTTTTATTATTGCAAATCTTGCAGATATATATTACCATCAATATGAACAATTTTTGAACATTAAACTTCATAAAATTTGAAAACCTTTTGAAAAGTGGAAGGGCTAGCATTTTCTACAAGCACTTGTGACAGTTGAACTGTAACTGTTTTACAGTCTTCAACTGCCACAAATGCTCATAGTAAATGCAAGCCCTTCCACTTTTCAAAGGTTTTCAAATTTTATGAATTTCTGTGTTCAAAAATCTTGCATATTAATGCTAATATGTATCTGTAAGATTTGTAATAATCAAATCAAAACATAATTTGTGACATACCTTTCCGTCTATATATACTACATAGTATATCGTATACTATACAATGTTAAGGGGCGCCTGTGGCTGGAGTCAAACTTGCAGGATGAATTAGTCCTCCCGTCTGAGTAACCTCAAGTCAAGGCGGAGATCTTGAATTGCTCAGGGTCATCGAGATCTGTAATGTTCTGGGGGAGAAGGTTCCAGTCTCCGATGCTGCGAGGAAAAAAACTATATTTGAAGCAGTCCTTATTAGCATGTAGGCTATAATAGAAAAAACTGTTCGAGTGTTGGTGCCTGGAAGGCCGCCGGACCAGTTGTGAGAGATTGGCAATTGGTAAAGCAAGGAGGCCCAATCTAGCTTTGAAGAGAGCAACAAGCCTATTAACTGTTCTTCTGTCTTTTAGACTATCCCACCCTAAGTCCCTCAACATTTCAGTTATACTACTGTGAGAGGAGTAGTCATTACAGACAAACCTAGCTGCCCTACGTTGAATTTGCTCGATTTTACTAACTAGGGAGGTAGTGCAGGGATCCCAAACCAAAGAGGAATACTCTAGAAGTGGTCGAACAAGGGTGAGGTAGGCATTGGCTTTAATCCTCTTCGGACAGGAGTACAGACTTCTCTTAATAATTTCCTAGGGACCAATTAGCAGACGAAGTGATACGATTAATGTGCTTGTTCCAAGAAAAGGGTGTTAGAGATGTCAACTCCAAGATAGGTATGGCAGTCAGTAGACTCCCAGATTTCATTACCTAGTGAGTAATCAAAAAGTTTAGGATTCCTCGAGTGAGTGATCCTCATAGCAAAGCATTTCTTGGGGTTGAAATGCATTTGCCAATTACTCTGCCATTTAAAAAGGGTGTGAAGGTCATTTTGGAGCTGAACCTGGTCTAAGGTGTACCTTATTTGTCTGTAAATTACACAGTCGTCAGCAAAAAGTCTCACTTCAGAAGTGATGTTATTGGGCAAATCATTAATATAAGCAAGGAATAACAGGGGACCCAAGACTGTGCCCTGGGGGACACCAGAGATAACATCAGTCCAGTCAGAAAAATCACCACCAACCACAACCCTCTGCTTCCAAAACTTGAGGAAATTAGTAATCCAATCAAGAGTATGGCCTTTGATGCCATAATTCTGTAATTTATACAGTAGGCGGTTGTGGGGAACAGTATCAAAAGCTTTGGAAAAATCCGTGATAATCATGTCAGTCTGAGATCTACGATCCAAAGACTGCGCTAGGTTGTTCGTAGTTAAAATCAACTTGGATTCACAGGAATGGCGTTGCCTAAAGCCATGTTGCTTATTCGTGATAACCGAGTAATTGTCGAAGTGCTGCATGACACATGAATGTATAATGTGCTCAAGAATTTTGCAGCAGACGGAGGTAAGAGAGACCGGCCTATAATTAGAAGCGAGAGAGCGGTCACCTTTTTTAAAAATCGGGGTGATGTTGGCACACGGTCAAGAGGATGGTAGAGTACCAGTGTCCAAAGATGTTTGGAAGATGAGACTGAGAGCAGGGGCCACCTCTTCAGCAGCCATTTTCAGAATATGGGCAGGTATACCATGAGGACCAGAGGCTTTATGTGGGTTCAGCTCTTTCAGTAGCTTGACCACGCCATCAACAGATATATTAATATTAGGCGTAGTGGGTATGGAACTAGTTTCGATAGGTGGTAGACTGTCATTTTCCCGAGTAAAGACCTTCGTGAATTGCTCATTTAAGATGTTGGCTTTCTGAGTGTTCTCCAGAACCAATCTCCCATCAGTTCTCAAAGAAGGGATAGCAACACTGTCACATTGAAGGTTCTTTATAAAGGACCAGAAATGTTTAGGTGAATCTGTACAAACTGTATTGACGTAATTTCTATAGGCTATCCTTGTTGTTTTATGGGTTAGTTTCCGTAGATATCTGAAATTATCAAAAGAGGATGGAGCTCTTGTTTTGCGCCACCTGTTGTAAGCTCTTTGCTTTTTGTTCAGTAAGCATTTAATACTGTTATCAATCCAGGGGATTTGGTTTTTCTTATTGATAACACGAGATGGAACATATCTATCCATGACCTCTTTGATTTTGTTCTCAAGTGCAGAGTACATAGCATGAACAGAGCACTGTAGGGTATGGTGTTTAATCAGGTTCGTACTGAAGTTTTGAAGCTCAGTTTTAATGGAATTAACATCAGCTTTATGAAAACTATAAACTTTTCTAGGCTTTGGTTTAGTTACTTTGGGTCTAATGCTAATCATGACCATAGGAATACCGTCATGGTCAGATATGCCAGGAATCAGGGCGGATCTTTCCACTAGAGTAGGATTGGTTGTTAAGAATATGTCCAAGATATTATCGACTCTGGTAGGCTCATTTACAATTTGATCAAGGCCAAACAAATGTCCAGCATACAGCTAGATAAGGCGGAGTAATGTGAACCCCGACATACTGACTGATTTATCCAATCAACATCCTGTAAGTTAAAGTCACCGGCAAGGTAAATCTGACCGTTTTTATTCCTACTAGCATTTCTCAAAGAAAAACGGAGTTGATCAAGGTAGTCAACTGAGTTGCCATATTTATGCGAACGGTAAAAGGATCCAGTTAGGATTTGTTTAGCACCCTGGTTTTCAAGAGAAACCCAGACTAGCTCACAATCGGAATCAAGGTCAGCTCTGTGGGTAGCAAGGAGGTCATTCTTGGTAGCAACCAGGACGCCTCCTTTTGACTGACCGTAAGTTCTATCTTTTCTAAAAACAGTATAACTGCTTGGGAAAAGTTCATTGCTACCAACAGAACTGTTCAGATGAGTTTCAGTGCTGATAATTACATCAGGGTTATTTTCATCAATACAGACATTCAAGTCAGCAACCTTATTGCAAATGCCTTGGAAATTTACGACAAGGATTTTTAAACTATTCCTAATTGGTTTAGTATTGGGTCTACATCGAGACTTTTGGTCATAAGGTACCTCAAGGCAGTTCTTTTTCCCGAATAATTTCACGTGGCATTGTCTGAAGGACGAAATTTCGATGGAGTAACAGTTTGAGGATGGTAGCTGCTGATAGGAGAGCATTCAGCACTTCCACACTATAATTAAATACTCCTAAAATATTCTCTAAAGTTCTCTTTACTTTCAAGATTACTTCTTAAGTTTGTTCTCTTTACTTTCAAGATTACTTCCTAAATTTGTCAATTATGTTTCGCTTTCATTATTACAAATCTTACAGACAGGCTTCGACAAATCCCCTGCCCGACAGTCCGGGACAAGTAAAAACTTACTCGGGCAAGAGCATTGTTCAATATCATAGCCCGCCGGGCAAGTACCCTTGCGAAGTCTCCTCCATAAAGAAGTTCAAAGGCAGATTAAAAGTGGACAAGTAAAAATTCATGCGGATAAGTAGACTAAACTGCTAGCCAGATGGACAAGTAATGAGAAAAGAATTTGTTGAAGCCTGCTTACAGATACATATTAGCATTATGCAAGATTTATGAATACAGAAATTCATAAAATTTAAGAACCTTTTGAAAAGTGGAAGGTCTAGCATTTTCTACAACCATTTGTGGCAGGTGAACTGTAGCTGTTTCAGTCTTCAACTGCCACAGATGCTCATAGAAAATGCAAGGAATTATGGGATGCATGGAAGATAAAGCAAACTCAGCACACACAGCATGTGAAATACACATAATTTGGGATGGATAGTACAACAGTTTTGAGACCAAGAAAACGGTGATCATGCTGTTCAAGACAGAAAACTGCTGGTAGGAACCCATCATTACACTCCGGTCTGATCTAAAAAGGGATGATTTCAGTCTTTTCTAAAATATGTAGTTTTTGGCATGTGTTATGGGTACGGCAGCACGTGTATTTATCCCCATTTTTTCAAGATGTGCACATGCACAGTCAGAACTGTGAAAAGGCTTGTTGTGCTGTATAATCACACCTCTGTTGTGTTGGCTTGTGAAAGCAGACACCTCAGCGTAACTTTAGCATTGGCTTTGCATGGAATGGAATGCACCCTGGCTGAGGCGTACTGTTACAGTATACTTTAGATTAGAATTACTTAGATTAGTGTGGGGTCTGCTACTTTCTGCTCTCCAAAAGCAGTGTTTTGAGCACATGGAATTCTGACGCAGTATTCACTGTTTTGAGAATGGCGACAGATCAAGATTCATAGCAACATACAGGTAATACCATTTCTGAAATAATTGAAGAATTCTGGATGGTATGGTTTTGACTGTAGCATGGATAGATGGAAGTTTGCTCGCCCAGCATTAAAGACTGAATTTTGTTTCTGAATAACAAAAATTCCTAAACAGTGGATAATATTGATGTTTAAGCTTGAATGAAATGTGAATTTCACATAATGAAATACAAATTTTATCCTGAATCTGTGTTTTATACCTCAATTCAATCTGTGCCACTGGTGACATTGTTTAACTGCCTAATTTCTTGCACCTCAAACACTTACTGTACCATGATATTGACCTTATGCATTGGCGTCATGCGATGTAAATTTAAAGGAAAACAATAAAGCACATGTGCATGGAAGGCATAGATTTCGCACTCACATTAGTAGACTTTCACGCATATAGATTGGTTGACAAATCAGCTGTCTGCATGGTGTACTGTAACTTGCATTGATATACTGTACACTTCTCCAGAAGAGGGAGCTCTTTCTGCTTTGTGATGTCATATGCATAACTTAGGTCTATACCATACTCTAGGCTTGGGTGACTCCAATATTTGTGGAGTTGGGTCCCTACTAGTCAGAAGGTGTTGCGACACCTATTTTCATGATAATTGGCGCAAGAATTCATACTTCACCAGCGTTGAATTGTTGATGTCTAGCCTGTCAGTGAGTTATAAGTAGGCTTACACTACAGGCCTATCAAGGGCTGAGGATATTTTCTGACAGTGTCGGACAAATGGACAATAGTAATGGCCAACTGAAGTGAAAACTTGCTAATGAATATAGAAAAAGACCAAAAAATCTGTCATGTTGTAATGCATTATGGGAACCTGCAAAATAACACAGATATACAGTAAACTACAAAATATGGTTTTTGTGCAGTATTGACAGTATTCAATGTATATACCAGGAGTCACGATTCCAAGGAAAGGGGAGTCACTCCTTGAATCCCGCCAGGAGTTGCGACTCTGAAGTAAAATTTGGGAACCCACCCAGGCTTAATATACGGTACTCACTGTTATGCGGATTCTTGCTTAAAATGCTTATATTATGTATTATAATTATGCAGTTCAATAGGCCTACAGAGTGAGCATGATGACTACCAACCCGGTCATGAACAGTGAATTTGGATGGCAATACACAATTTTAAAATACGTAGGAAGACACAGAAAATATAGGTTGACCTCCTTGGGAAATTGTGTGGAATGATTTTGCAAAATTTTAAGCAACTTATCAGGTTTTGAGTGTTTGTAATAGTCAGTAGGTTGTGTATTGCACTTGCCTTGGCAACTGCTTTGACTTATTAGTGCATTGTTATGGTATTGGAACTATTTTAGAGATGCACAAAAGTTGGCAGTGCACAAGAGTCGGTGTACAATATGCTAGGTTGGAATGGAAGCCTCGATTACTGAACACTGTGAAAGCATTCACACAGATGAGTGTGTGACTGTTTTCCCAGTTGTAGATAAATAGGTTTTTGTTACTGAAACATGAACTGCAACATGGCTTTAAGACAAGGTACTGATATTTCCTGTCCTATAGACTACGGAAGTGATGTCACTTCTGCATAGATGCCTGTGGTGATGTTTCTAAACAACTTTCAACCCGATTAGCTTAACGTACTTAACGCAGTACCTTCAAAAACTGTGATTTTCACGCATACATATAAAACCACATGGCACAAAGTAGAGCTGAATATTTTCACAATGGCACTCTTACTACCTATGGAACAATACTATTCTACTTATTTGTTTAAAAATCCCTGCAACTGGCAAAAAAATTTAAATTCATTAATGCATATATAGGTTCCCCATACAACGGGATAGGAACTTTCAGAGGCCTAGCCACTACACTTTTACATGCAAACATATTGGCGCATTATTTAAATCGATGTACACAATGTAGCCGTCATTGACTAAGAAAGTGCAACTTGGGCCAAGTAATAATTACCAATATGTTCCTGGTTGTATGGCACCCTATATCATTGATTTTGTTCTTGAAATGAGATTAATGTCAGTTGGTAAAAAATTATTAACGGCTCCATATTGTATTACACCGTAAGACATGCACTTCTGTGTAAAGCTTCCTATACCATATTTACGAAACCGCTTAAAAATTACAGTTCAAAAGTAAAGGAAATTTAATCCAACCTGAAAAATTTGTAAAAATACTTCGAATATACATAAAATCATATATTGGACTCTCATTTATTTTAAAGAAGCCATTTCATTGCAATGAATTGAAGAAGTTGAGCCCTACAATATAAAAGCAATAGGGTTCTTGTTCGTATGGAGCCAGTGGCCAAAATGTTTTCAAACTTCGGTACCCTATAATCTTCAGGTAGGCCAAATACAAAATGATTTTCAGTTTTTATCAGGTAAATGGTTAGCAGCAAGTATGGAACTTGCACTGAATTTCTTTTCAAGCTGCAATTGCATTGTACTGTATGCTTCATCAGGGCAACATAGACAGTACGCAGATACTACTGTTCATTGACAAGTTGAATTTACTGTAATTCTTTAGTTTTACAATCTCACAAACAGAGCTGGAAAAAATTGTTTATTTCCAGGGAAAGGAGACATTTTCCACAATTCCTTCCAGTTTTTCATGTGCAAAAAATTGTATAATTTCCTTCCAACTACCATAATTTCCCTCCAAATACCCAAATTTCTTGGAAAGGTGCCCCCTTCCCTCCCAGCTTTCCAACTTTTTCCATCCATGTTCACAAACTCCTCCATAATGTCATCATTTTTGTCAACTATTAAAAAGTTGAAGAAAATAAAATAATATGGCCACAGTTGAAGAGTTACTTTCCGCACCAAGATATTTGTAGGTGTAGAAACTGTCGGAGGCTGAAAGTAAAATAATTCGGTATGTATGGCATAATTTAGAACTATAGAATACAGAGCCACTGGAGTGATGTATCTGAGCTTGTGGATGCCCAGATGCTTAATGTATGTCAAAAACTGCCATGTCCACAAGTATTTGATGGGTGGAATGCTCTGTGGTGAATTAAAATATTGGGTATGGAATAATTGATGGCACCTTTACTTTACTGTAGGAATTCCTCATCAGTGTAGTTCATATAATTCCATGGCCAATATTTTTGGGTGGATGCTCGGATGCAAAGTATGGTGATTGTTGTGAATAAGATAAGTAGGCTCTTTATGCTTGCTGTGAATGTGCAGATGCTTCTATGCAGAGTGGAAAATTTTAGTGTTTGCACCGGGTACCCGACTGACGATGTCAAGACCCGGTTCTGAAATTGCTACCCGGATCCAAAGTTTCACTACAGTAACATAGCTTGCACGTGTGACAGAACACCTAACATGTTACATTTTTCTTGCAAAATTTATCACGCACATGTGTAAGAACACTTGTCATGCCTGTACATACAGCAAGATACATTGGGGTTATATTATATCAACGTGCAAAGCATGACTTTACAACGAACTCGTAGCCTAAAGGAAGTTGTATATTTTCAGGTACCCGGGTACACGACTGACCATCGACTTCGGGTACGCGGTTCCGAATTTTGGACCCGGTGCAAATGCTAGAAAATTTACTTAAAAAGAAAACCAGAAGATTAACTTTAGAATGTCTCATCATTGTACACCTAGTTGATTTATTTCTAAGTTCACAGCCACTACTGTTTGATGGATACTATTAAAATGCACTTGAAATGGAGAATGAATTATGTTGTGAAATATTAAGTCCACTGCTAATATACTTTGGGTTGATAATGGACTCACACATGCTTGGATGGGAAGTGGAAGATTCACTAAATGCAAGCTCGAGTTGAGAATGACTTTTCATTGTGGGTCAGTGATGTGGAAGTCCAGGACCAATAGTTTTGAGTAGATGCTTGGATACAGGGTGACAGGGATGAAGCTACAGTGGGCGGCACTGGGCGGTGACACCCAGCACTCGATATTCCGGCCCGGCACTCCAGGCAAACACACGTCCCCCGCCCACCACAAATCTGCCTACCAAGACCTAAAACTAGCCCTAAATTTACTCCCTAAAGTAAAATGGGGAAAAAATGAAAAATTAATGGCTGAAAAATGGGGTAGATGCCATGGGGTGGGATGAGGTGCTTTCCCCAGATCAGACAATTGCCCAGCACTCAAATTTGGCTAGCTACATCCCTGTAGGGTGAGTGATGTTGTAAATAATGTACAGCCACAGGTAATGTGGTATGGGTGGATACACAGATGCTTAGTGAGATCCCATCATACCTCAGGATGTTATGAATAGTTAAACAGAAAACCTGCATTCCAACTCCAAAACAGACCATGATTCTGGTGTATGGTATTCAGTGCTTCACTGTTTTTAGAGAATACAGGTTTGGTTGGCATGGTGTACAATTTGATAACATTCATGAACGTCTCTTGGCCGACATGATGCTAACACCATTGATTTTGACGGCATGGACTGTTGACCTGTTTGTGAGTTTGACTTGAGCTTATCGAAGTATCACTTTTAGTCCAATAAGAAAGTGGTGTTCATGTTGGCATAAGCCATAAAACCTACACTACGTTTGGAAAGAAGGGTGATTGTCAATGTTGTATCTTAAAATAGGAAACTAGTTCATAATCCCATTGAATCTGTGTGAATAATGGTTTCTGATTTACGTATAAAGTGACCACCTAACTCTAATCTTAGAGTCTCTGAGTGACATAACCTTAACATAACCTCTAACCTAACCTTTGAGCCTGTAGTAACCTCTACCCCAACGTAACCCCAACAAGATCCCTTACATCCATGCTCGGCACAAAGCTGTACATATGCATGCCCTATTTTTGCATTCTTTGATACAGGGTATATATGACAAAATTTTACGTTTTCCAGTATAAGATCCCATCAAGAACCCCATACAGTATCAAGAAGGTTTTTGACTAGACAAGATCACATTATGAGGTCCATGGCACTTTGTGAGGCACCAGATGATGGTCTTCGACATGGGTAAGGGTATACAAGGAGGGGTTCCCTCTCTCCCTTTGTCATAAATTTTTTTGGGGGGAAATTTCTTTCAGATTCAAAATTGTGACATGTAGACCTAAAGCCTTCATTCAGTGACGTCAGGACTAAACACATTTGTAGACGGGGAGAGAAAGATACCCACAACCAACCCACCCACCCCCCTCCCCCAAAGAAATATATATGTGGAATAAAAGCTGCTGTATGCTTTTATAAGTATTCAGGTGTATGTATTAGTGTTATGATGGGTGTGTCATTGTTTAGTTCTTGTACAAATATGGTATGTTGATCACCTATCTCACACAGTCTATATTACATGTATGCCACCCAGGAATGGGGATGTGAATCATATAGTATATATACAGTAAGTGCCAGTTTGTACACCTGATTATTTGTCCACTATAAAATCTGTTATAAAGGGAAATTCCATGCAAGGAACCTGTTAGGTTACTGCTAGACACCATTTTAAAACCATCCAAATTACATTTGGCACCATTGTGAAAGATGTTGCTGTGGTAATAATCACAATGCATTCAAACTTCCTTCCCATTGCTTCACTCAGCAGTCATAGATCTGCAAACAGTATGCTGCCATCAGGGTATGTACAGGAACTTTCAGTGACCTTTATGACCAGTGACATAGGTGATGAATGGCTTTAACTGAATGGACGTCCATTAACTGTGTTAGTACAAATGAGCAAGATTATTGCTTGCTCATTTACAGTTCACCTTGCATTATAAATAATTTGCAAAGTTAAGCCAGCTGCATAAAGTTTGCTGTGTGCACCTCCCCTGGGGACTGAGCTTGGGTTCTGCCATGTTTTTGCCTCCCCTCCCCCACCAAAAGTCTACAGTAGATCACACCAACTACTATGGTATATATTTGAGCACCCACTATAGAGCAGCTTCATTGCCTGTTATGAGAATAAATCTTGTCAGCCTAGTCTCTAAAAATGTATGATACTGCAAGTCCTCCTGTAGTTTGAGAACACATGAAGTGTCTCCACTGTTTGAACAAATTGAGGCCTAACAAAATGGCTGCCAGCTTCTGCCACTTTTGTGATTTGATGATGAATCTACAACATGTAAAATACAACATGAGTAAAAAGAAATACCACATATTTCATACAGATAGATCTAGTTCATTTTTACTGAGCCTTACACTTTTTGAAAATTTCTTGAGTTCCTCACTTCAAATGTCCCATATCTGTGTACTGTACAGTATACTGAAAGACATAAGTAAGACCAAACTTTAAGCAGAAGACATCAGGCTGCAGTCATATTCATAGGCCTAAGATACAGTATAGGGTCCTCGATGAGTCAATTGGCTCATCAAAAAAAAAAGTGTAAATATGATGGCAGCACTCTACATACAGGATGTTAGTGCACAATGCTCTGTGCATACTGTAGTTGTCTTTAGAACTTTATCTCTCTGTACAGCCTTTTTGATGTGCATAGTCAGTAGATAACCAATTCACACATCTTTAAAGTTGCTTGTGTAAATTTGGTGGGTATAGCAGGGGTCTAAATTTAGCTTTTTTTGCCGCTGTTCCATGGAACAGTGCTTTTTCCAAAACTACTGTTCCAGATCAGATTTTACTGTTCCAAAGTTGCCATGTTGTAAAAGAGCAAGTTCTTTTATGCATTGAGTCTGTTCTCCAACATGTGAGCACACATACTGATGTTTACTTTGTCGCAGCAAATCTACATTAACTTGTTCTAGTTTTTCCCTTTGCTGCAATGTTGCTTCAACGATAATTTCACACAGTAAGTTAATGGGATGATCTCGCATTTTAAACGAGAAAAAAAACACACACTTACGCCCATTGTCATTGGTTGCAAGATGTCAGCAGTCAGAGTTGCATTAAGTTGTTTTCAAGTTTCAGTGCTTAGTTGCTAGCTTCGAGGGAAGACTAATACAAAAGCTTGTAAACACAATTATTAGCCTTCCATGTGGAGGGAATTCATGATCAATGAACAGTTACCGGTCATTTGGAACATACCATGGAAAAATTGTGTGATGTATGATGACTTTCGATTGCAGGGCAATAATGACATACTAAAAAGTTTTTCTGTGTTTGGTAGTAACACAGACAGTATGTGTGCCATTTACACAGTAGAGGTTTACCATGTAGCATAATAGGGAAATAACATGTGCAAATCTGACTTCATTTAAGCACAGTTGGAATGAGATTGCATTTCATACTAAAGCCAGACTTTAGAGGGATTTTTTTTTTACATTCACTGCATGATTACTTTATCAGAGATTAAGATATATATGCATAAGCAACGTGCTTCTTGTGAGCACAAAAATGTTACACGGAACAGTGGCTTTTGAAAAGTTACAGTTCCAGCACTAAAAGCACTGTTCTCGGAACAGCGGAACAGCAGGAATTTTGACCCCTGTATAGGTATAGTTAGATTGAACCATCTTCATATGTATATCAGCATTTAAGGGTTTAAGGCATGTAACTTACTGTATTGAATACATTATTTTGGCATGACAGGTATATATGTATGTCAAAGGGGGTCAATTTTTTTTGTTTTTTGTTGTGTGTGGGTGGGTGTGAATTGAAACATTGTGAGGTGAGCAAACTTTTCCAAGTACCGTATAGGCTGTATTAAGGAAGGAATGTAAAGGAGTTAAGAAACAAATAAAATGCTATTTTAAAAAGGATGTTAGTTAGTTAGTTAGTTAGTTAGTTAGTTAGTTAGTTAGTTAGTTAGTTAGATGTAATTTAACGACACACCAACACAAATGTGTTATACAGTGTCAAGCAAAGTTTAAATATGGTGCAAGTCCTTCCCTTTAGTCGCCTCTTACGACAGGCGGGAAATACCGTGGGCAAATTCTACAACCCCCAGCCCACAGGGGGCTGGATGGATGTTAGTTAGTTAGATGGGATTTTATGACTCACAACACGAATGTGTTATATATAGTGTCACCTAGAAAAGGAAACGGTGCAATTTAAAAGGGATGGAATCCACAACATAAATGTTTGTATTTTCATTTCAAGTGGGCTAGTAGAAGCCCATGTACAATGCATTTATAACAAGACATTTAGTGAATTCATGTATCTCACAAAGGGTTATACAAAAATTATGACTAACTTTGAGAAAGAGACAAAATGTCTTTTGGCCTGCTTATCGTTTTATTTTCCTTCTCTTGACAAATATTCTGTACAAAAATTTCCCACATAAAAGTTTTTGTTTTGGAAGGGAGTAGGGTGAAAGCTAGAATTTGCCTAAAATTTGGCATTTCCAATTTTTTTTCTCAGTATAGTTTTTTTTTTGGTGGGAGGGGATGGGTGGGGTGGGGATGGGGAATGGGGTTGGGGTAGAGTGGGGGAAATAAGCTGGGCTGCAAGTAGAGTTAATCTCCATGTATTTTGAACCATTGTCATAATTTGTTTTTCTTCGGTGAGGGAGGGGAGGGTAGTTTTGTAGGGTAAAAATTGCATAGTGAATCTAGGAATGCAGCTTTCTCCACATCGGGTCTCGTGTGATTTTTTTCTGTAAAGGAACCTTGGAATGGGGTGGGGAGGAGGCAGGGGGGAGAGTAATTTATAGTGTATACCACAGATATAGATGATCACTTGATGAGATAAACATATGGTCAACTGATGGAGAAAGAAATCTGCCATATCTATGGAAAATTGTATCCTCACAGCACTGTGTTGTAATTTCTTGACCTGTTCCACAAAATTTTTGAATTCCACAACTTGTTTGAAGCATGTAAAAGATAGTAGAAGAAATATGAGAAGTCATTTCAATTTCAGTTTAACATAATACACTTTGTAAACCCAGACAATTGGTCAGTAACAATGGTGATTATGAGGTACAGTACATGTTTTAATGCTATTACACTGCCCTAAACTTGCCACAAGTCAGGACTATTTTTGAAAAAGTGCTCAACTTTGTTACTGCATCTGTAGAAATAATCAGAATGGACAGGAAAGAATGTGTTCACTCAGGCCCACTAAACCTCATTGGAAGCTGGATAGTACAATCAGGATAGTTGAAATTTGAAACTTAAAGGTGATCAGTCGTCTTGAAATATTCTTTGTGACGTCAGCCTTTTCTTGACATGTTTCTGCAGTCGTCACTGTTCAAGGATACACCGTACCAGGGTTTTCCCTGGGCCTTTTGAACGTCGCGGCC
Source organism: Holothuria leucospilota (assembly GCA_029531755.1). NCBI lineage: Eukaryota > Metazoa > Echinodermata > Holothuroidea > Aspidochirotida > Holothuriidae > Holothuria > Holothuria leucospilota. The sequence goes on along the minus strand of CM055977.1, from coordinate 36,732,989 downwards.
TGCGACGTTCAAACTTCAAAAACAGGAAGACCGCGACGTTCAGAAAACAGCCGCGATGTTCAAAAATCCCTCCGGTACCCTGAAAAAATGTTACTTAAACTTTGTCAACGATCGCCTTTCCGTTAATACAATGTGCAGTGAAATCACAAGCTTATTTCCGAAACCTTGTCACGGCAAAATTACGAGCCATGTAGTACTACCTTCACGGTAATACTTTCGTGCTCATACGTACCCACAGTCATACACGCAAGTCTCAAGATGCAAACAGAAAGCTAAGCTCAGCGTTCGGTATGTATGCATGCCACACACGTACACGGAGTTCAGCAAGCCCTCTTTAATTCACACGTTGCCCGCTCGGCGGACAATCTATATTGGTTGCACTCGTAATACCACATGTAAACATTTCGAGATCGGAATATGCAGAGTGAGCGTGGATGAACACCGGCGAGATTCGCCTTCCAACACAAACCTGGTAAACAATTGAACACCTCAACCAGTTGACCCGCCCAACCCTTTGAAAATCCCCTGTTTCATATCTTCATGGTCACAAAAAATAAAGCCCCGCCTCGGAATGCAACTCCAAACTTAAAACTGCATTACCAGTCTCGTAACTCTCACTCAGCTGCACTGCCAACCTTGCACACTTATCACGTTGACTGCCGTGACATCGCTAAACCTTCGTACCAGGTATTGAATATGTACCCTCAAGTTTAAATTTACATGTCATTATTTGGTAATGATTACGTACATTCCAACGTGAGCAGTCAAGTAAACTATACCGTGAGACGCAACCACAGGTATTATAATTCTGTGGACGCAACTTGCAAAGCCAAAACCAAATGCCCCGTTTGGCAGGTTATAGGCGGGGCTTGTGTCTCAGAATTTTCAACCCAACGAATGAATGAAATATCAGCATTTGACCGACAATATTATTGATAACGTGTCCTTTGTAAAAATACGTAACTTTGCACTATCAGGGCCGCCAAACAATCTACTCAACTTACGCATCTGGCTGGTTTCAAATCTTCACAATATGAACACATTTTTTGTGTCGAAACTGGGTAGAAAATTCGTACCAGAGTACCCAAAAAGCATTACCTGTCGGGTACCCGACCGTAAACCTTGCAAAATCAAGCCTAAATTTAGTGCATGGTATGCACATACAATTCAAGACTCCACCCATCGGCCCCTTATCTCTGGTCGGATCGATCTGTTGAAAACAATACGTCACATTTTCTATATCTACAATGTACCGTTGGTTCTTAACAATCGTGAGTTTAGAAATCAGACGGGAATTAATAATTTGACCATATTTTAGTGCAGTTAGTACAAATTTTAAACAAGTCCTATCACTACCTCCTGTGGCTTTGTGTTCAAGTGTGCCGTAACGTGTGCATCGGAACCAAAAAATAACATCCAGTTTGTCACTGCAACTTCTGTACTGTAATGTACCTCAACCATGTGATCAAATTTCTCGTAAACTGTTTTCTTGTTACTCTTATGAAAAATCCACCTTCGTGATAATGACAGTAAAAAACTTTCTAATGCATCTCCTAGCCGAGATTTCACCCGCACAGCACCGTTAAAAATGTACGGTAAGATACGGCAGACACCGTGTACGTATGAACGTTCGTTCGTTCGCTGCCTGAGTGCTCTCTCTGCTGTAGTGAGCACATGACTTTGGCAAGTTCCATTTTTCGCAAATGGGGGGGTACGTAAAATACTGGGAAAATATTTTGCTCTTATTTTGCCATATATTTATGAAACTTTGGACGTAAAACTTTTGCAAGTAGTTTGAATAGCAATACAAAAATTACGAGCAATATTAAGATAGGAATCACTTTAGTATGTAAGCTAGTACCAGGATAGAAGTAACAGGAAAGAAGATTTTTTTCGTGCACACAGCGCAAAATACACCTTGAAAGACTTTGTACGATTTTAAATCTGATGGAGTGAATTTTGCTTCAGAAAAAAGTTTCTCCACCAAAAATACGAAGTTTTGGCGACTTATTCGAGTCAAAAGAATATTATTCTGGTTGTAATAAGTGCATACCTTATGTAGACATAACTGTATCACCAAAATTTACTTCTTCAGATCATGAAATCATGTCATGTTAATGTTAGTGATAACTTGACAAGTATGAAATCTAGCAACATCGAAAGTCGAGCCACGTGCCGTGTATCCATTTGGGTATGTGTTTATACGGCAGAGATAGTGTAAAATTTCTAGTCGGTCTTTCGCGCTACTTCTGGGCCTTAGTTTTGAAACGTTAGTCATCCACACGCACTGTGTGCAAAAATTTATGAGCTGTCTTTCGACGTTCATTTCTAGAGATAGGCTAGGCTACTATACAGTATAGTAGGCCTATGTTGTTTCGTTATCTAGTATAGGGGCGGCTTGATGTTAGAAACACGCATCGCGGGGCTTGTTTCTGGTGAAAAATGTAACAAAAGCATGGTACGAAACAGACAAAAGCAACTTCATTTCAACATAATCGTGAATGAGATGGGGGTAAATACATTTTGTTAGTTGCAATAACCATGCTATTTCGCGAAGATCAAAAGGGAAAGGCTGAAAAACTCTACCCGGGTAAAGTAGTAAAGTACTGTGTGCGCTCTGACGTACCTGAACTGTGCTGCATTAGAAATTGCGGTAACTGCTAACAATAGCCAATGATCGCTATCATTTGGAGAGGTTAAAATATTACGAGTTTGTGAGCACCAATGGTGAATATTTTGGCAGAAACTTAAAGAAATTCTGTTGACTAATTCGCCTCAAAAGTGCCACTATTTTGCGTTTAGACACTTCTAAAATTCAAAAAATTTTATACCCTTATACCCCACCCCCAGGCCGGCGATCCACCGTCGGACGCGGCAGAGCCGCGACGTTCAGTTCTAAACCCAGGGAAAACCCTGCGTACAAGTAGCTATGATGACATCGGTATAGCTAGTAGGTATACAGCTACAAGCCGTCTCCTCTTGCTTACCAATTAGCTATACCATGCTTGTACGGTGTATCCTTGAACAGTGACGACTGCAGAAACATGTCAAGAAAAGGCTGACGTCACAAAGAATATTTCAAGACGACTGATCACCTTTAAGTTTTGTTTATTATAGTATAGAAACATGCAGGGCTCGATTTTAACAGTTGTCTGGTTGCCCATGATGACCAACATATTTGTGATGGACAACCAAAAAATGGTGGGTTGGTTGACCATTAGACAACCAGAGTTCATGCAGCAATAACAGGCTGCTTCTAAGGTTACTACAAATTTCTTTGTGGAGTACTAAATGTTCTTTTGGACAACCGAAAACGGCAGAGGGGTTGTCCAATGGACAACCATAAAATTTTCTTAAAATCGAGGCCTGACATGCAAGCTGTGGATTCTACTAGCAAAGGCAGACATCTTTGAACTTTGCACTAGCAATAAAGACAGTTTGGTCAATAAAATCAAACTTGCAAGTAGGTCACTCCTGTTGCAGTAGGCATTTCAGGCTACCTTACAAATATTTCTGTCACTAGATGCAACAGTATGCACAATCCCGTGCACCTGTGAATCATTTGCTACAGCTGTGTACTTAACGTGTTAAAACCAGTTTTAAAGACATTCCATTCCACATGTTTACAGGTTTTGCATATTGTAAGCTATTTACTTACCAGTGCAGAGTTGTGTCTGTCTCACACAGTGACACCAATTTTAATAGAACTTACTTTTCACAGGGAGTTGTTAAGAAGGAGATGCAACGGCCAAATCTGTCAGACAATATACATGTACTTGAAAATGATTTAATTCTTTACAGGTACTGCCATTTGAATGACAGGTCCCTTTGTTCCTATTGTTAAGTCTCTGTTGACTAAACTCTTTTTAATGATGATCTCCTCCTTTCTTTTCCAAGTAATGCTGAGACAAAGGCCATTGTCTATACATGCTTTGAAGTAAGGTTTGTTTTCGTCATTGAACAAACTTTAATCAGGATTTTCAGTAAAAGGACTGGCAACAAAGGCTTAAACTATACCCTTCAATTGTGCCCTCGTGATTTTAATATGTCATCTGCTGGAAACACTGTTCAAGCCTATACATTTTTCTTAGTTTTAAGCAAATTTTCCCATCATTAAGAAACATATTTGAAAAATAAGTTGTGAAGAAATTCTTAGCTAAATTTTAATGAAATGATATTTAGTGTGACGAATAACAACGCAAGGTTAAAATTTCACATTTTGGCATGCAGCTGGCAACGAAAAGTTAACGAGTTCAACATAAGAGGTGTGTCTTCTCCTTGTCATTTGGACAAATGCATCACTGATCCTAGTTGATGTGGGTATTGAGATAAAAATTTTGAGAAGAAAGGCAAGATAACTGTTGGAAATGAACATTGCTTCAAAGAGTCAATAGAACATTGAATTTTCTTCCTAACAACTCCCTGCTTTTCAGTAATGGAATAATGAAGACTGTAGATACTTATCATCATTTAAGATTGAACAATTCACTTGGCACATTGAATCTGGTGATATTTGGGGTACAAATTGGCAGTGCAAATATTATACCCAATATGCACTATGGCATGGTACAGACTGTCCTTGAGGTCAAAGCAGGAGTCAAGTTAGAAAATGATAGTTACATGCACAACTGACATTTTCCCCCCCAAAATGGCTGAAAAATAGAAAATTAAGCATGTACAGGCAAAATTTTACATGCACGTAGCCAATGTTACATGGCTCTGTGCATTTAAATATGAGTTTCTCGTCTTCCTTGGTGCTGGGGAGACACCACTCTACTGACAGGATCAAAGGTTTATTTAAATGTTTGAGGGTCAGGAAGCCAATTGGCTCATCAAGGACCCATACCAGAGTGAGCATGGATGAACACTGGCAAGTTTCGCCTTCTCTTTTCAACTAGTGCTCAGAGGTAAACCAGGCTGGTGTGTACTAATCGCTCCCAATCCTGCTTCCGGTGCCATTTAATGTCCCCATTGGATGTGATTTTGTCCCCAGTCTTTTGCCACTTTCCGAAAGGCTGGGAGGGGTGGAGGTTTTTGCTCTGCATAACTGCATGACAGCTGAATGGAGCAAATCAGACAACTCCCTGAATGGGACAACATCCTGAGTCGGAAAACTTCCTGAAACGGTCAATCAGATACCCAGTTAAAATTCACTAATTTAAACCCTCTCTGCGTCATCGTGAACAGCTATGCTGAACAAGTAAATTTTAGTCCCCAGAAAATTTCCAAGTGGTTCCACTGGGATTTGATCTAGGTACCTCTAGTATGCAAGGCAGTACACTCAAACCACCAAGCCAACTCCAGTTGTGAGGCAGGCAGGAAGGGGAGAGGGGAAGGTGACGGTGGTAGCACCCTCCCCTGTGGTCACCTCACAAATGCCAATTTCAAAGCATAAAATGCTGTTTTCAGGAAACCAACTCATTTTTAGAGCAAAGTCCAAGTCATGGTTGTTATGCAATTGGGGAAATTTTGAAGGCAAACCTCTCCTTGAGTTTGCTCATGTCAAAATGTCTTCTCATTTGGATGGTATGTACAGTAGGTTTCATCAGTTGTGTTTGACTGTTTTATTAACTGCATGACTAGATGTTGGTTACTGTAGGTGCATGTAGACTTTCATGGGTATTTTTATAATAACTTGTAACAGTTAGCACACATCCCTAATAAAGGCTTTGTAATCAGTTTGGAATTTGTGAGGGTGACTGTAAATAATAGAAGCATTCTACGAACCAGTGTCAGTGAAATGTGCACTTCCATAAGACTTTTCACAGTAGTGGAGTAGTGGATTGTATTGTGTGTGGATAGTACACTATACAGTTAAGTTTCCTGTTTGATAAAAGCTTTTTAGGGCAATCTGAGGGCATCTTCCTTAAGTCTGTTGTCCCTTAGGGGTTGTAACCCCTTTTGGGAGTAGTTCCAGGATTTGCCTGCAGTAGGAGATACCCCAAAGAGGTTTCTCAAAACTCACTATGCAGTTATTTTCATAATCTCCAAGAGATATCCCAGTGCCTGTCTGGTCATGTGATCAAACAAAATGGTAGTTCTGTCTCAGGATTGGTCACATATAATAAGGCTTGGCTACAAGTGGGTCAATGACATTGTGTCACATTGTGTCATCTTGCATTGTGTTGGGCCTACTGTGAAGCCTAAGGAAGAATATTGCTTACAACTTTACTGTTGAATAGTATCATATTGGGCTGCACCATGGCAAGTGTGAAAGGACTTTTTAGATCTATGTGTTGGCTCCTAGGGAATGCAGTTTAAGTTTAGTGTATTATACATGCTTTATGATATCTATTATAAACTGGATCAATGGGTTCCCTCTATATGCCTACCTATTAATAAAAGTTAGTTTCATATTATCAAGTAGTTTACACACGTTTTTAAGAACTGTTTAAATTAAAAGTAAAACAAATCATACCTCCCTTGATCCTACATTACAGGAAAAATTCTGTGCATGCAGTTTTTGTCCATGTCCTGCAGAGCTGAGGTGGTTTTCCCACCTATTCACTTGCTTGTATACTAAGAGGTGTCTTACTAATGTAGGTAGAGACTTGATGCCTGGCTGGCCTGTAGCCATACGAGGTAGTGAAGGGGAGCCAGATAGCTTGGGGGGAGGGCAGCATTTTGTCAGGGGGCAAAGTATGCTGAAATGCATTAAGACATCGATTGGTAATTTGTGATCTAAGGGGCACACCCCTTCCCCTTTTGGCTACGGGCATGATGGCTGGTTATGTAGGCTTTTCTGCCAGTATGGTCTCTTCATTGGCTACCTGTACAACATCACATCAAGTACAAAGTCCTGCTTCAAATGCACTCATGGTTCTGCTCCTCTGTAATCTGTATCTATGGAAACTCGTATCTAAATTACAAGCCTTTGCATGATCTTTTGTCCTGCTCTCAATCAATTGTACCGTCATGTTACCCACTCTTATGGTGATCGAGCTTTTATGAAGATATCTGCCAATTATGGAAGACCTACCACCTTTTATCAAAAATATATAAAACTAACTTGAAAACTCATTGTTAATACCATGTCCTATTGGCTGCAGTTTGTGTTGTATTAGTGCTTTGAGACTTTGTGTGTAAGGAGCATTATATAAACACTGTTATATAATTAGTATTGTATTAGATGATGGAACTTTCTTTTTTTCTTTCTAAGATAATCAGTAAATCGAGTTTGTTTACCAAAAGTAATCTGTTTTTTACTTGAGGAATAATTATGCTGCTTTGAAGTCATTCTTCTCAGTGTAGTGCAAATAGATTCTCACCAAAGGAAAAGTGGCAGGACTGATTGTAAAAAATAATTAATTGCTTTTGTTTGCATTTATGTTTGGGTATCCTTGTTTCCATATCCGCATCTGTCCGAATTGCCATGTAAAACATGTTTCAATTAGACGTAAGGTAAATGTTTTATTGTAGGAAATATTGTATTAATAGCCACTACTAATTTTAGCTACAAAGCTTCAAATTAAAGGGGCAGTAAAAGTTGCATTATACATAACATAATTTATGTAGAACAGCCCAAACCATATAGTCTTTATTCACAAATTTGGACTTACTGTACAGTTTGATTATCCTCACTCTGATTGGTCAAAGATGAAGTATGCAAATCATTGTAATGTGATTTATGGTGCATTGATAAGTCAGATTACAGGTCCACTAGGATTAAAATCACACATAGTAAGTTTAAATAGTGTACCCAACAGAATATGTCCTTGAGCAATTTTTAAGTGTAGTCTGTAGCAGCTTTGTCAGCTAGGTGCAGTTGACAACTTTTTTAATTTCTTTATTTTTTATTGTTTGGTTAACTACAGAAAGTTTTCATATAAAGGATATACAGTAGAATGATAGGCAATTTAAAATTTTTTAGTTGTTAACTTAATTTTCAGGAAATAAGGTTCTCACCAGAAATAGACAGCTTTGGTACTCAAGAATAATTTATTCATGGAAAATTCTAAATTTCCAAGTAAAGCAGCATTGAGCATAATTTCTTACCCTTGTATGCATAACAATTTTTGGCCAGAAAAACAATTGCCAGAGTTTATTGGTGCAACTTATAGGTTTAAGAAATGTAAAACGTGTTTCAGGGCTTGACATAACACACAGCACCGATGGCAAAAAGCTGTCGTGCCCTTGATGTTTGCCGTGGCACCCCTGAAAAATACACCTTTGCAATGGCAAAAGTTGCCATCATGCCCTTCTCATTTTGCATCAGTGCCCCTCCTTTGAATGCTGTACATTCCAAGTACCATTATAAGCAAAGTTACACAACAAAGTAACCCAGAAAATTTTGTTCGAATCATCCTTTGCATTGCGGTTTTTGATTTGGCAATTAGTCATGTTATGAGGGCACAAACTACAGTAGGGTCTTCTTTCTTTATACCGTATCCACAAATATCATTGAGATCGTTCCAAATCTCTCCTTGACAGCAAGGTTGCTCCTATGACCCTTTTACACAGTAAGTCAATAGGATAATCTCGCATTTTAAAAGAGCAAAAGCACACACTTAAGACCCATTGTCACTGTTCGCGAGACAATAGTAATCAGACTTGCTTTAGTTGTTTTTAAGTCCTGGTGATCAGATATGAGCTGGGAGGGAATATTAATACAAAAATTGCCGTAATCAAAGTAGTGCAGTAGCCTCCCATGTGGAGAGAATATCCATGAACAGTTTAGGGTCATACGAAACATACAGTACATACAAAAGGGGTAACAGATGTGTGACTGTGACTTTTCCCCTGTGGGGCAATAATTATAATGTATTTGTTCTGGATATCAAACCCTGGGCAATTTAAAAAAGTTTTCAAGCACTTTCTGTACGATGCAGAATGCTTTCATGTCCTTCTCTCATATCATTTTTGCCATCATGCCTTCCAATTTGCTGTGACACCCTTTGAACACCACTGGAAGCCTCTAGGCATTTTTGCCGTGCCCTTATTTAACCTTATGTCAAGCACAGCTGTTTCCTGTCTTTGCTGTGCTGATTCAGTGTAAACACAATATTTGCCTTGAGATCGGAGGAGGGGCTAGAAGGAAACTTGGGAGAATTTCTACTGCCTGGGACAAGATTATTGGCCCTTTAAAGAAAGTTCAGTTTTAATTGGTGTACATAGTTTGCATACTGTATGGTAATTTTCTGTATAAAGGTTCATTCACACCAAAACCGAAATCTGCTGCATTTTGTGGGTGGGAGTAGCAAAGCAAATGGCTTGTACATATTTCTATGGAACCGTTCACACAGAAACATTTTTCAAAACGCGATTTGTGTGTCACAAACAGTTCCATAGAAATACAAGCATTTGCTTTGTGGCTCCCACCTGCAAAATGCAGCAGATTTCAGTTTTGGTGTGAACACACCTTTCAGATGGCTATTAACTGATCTTCATGTGTGCCTGTCTGTTGGCAGAACTTGTTTCAGGTAAATCAATTAGTATACTTGATGATCTAGTACACTTGTAAGTAATCAACTGTCTATTAGTGCAATTTTACTAAAGATAGTATGTCATGGTACCAAGGACCTATTGATGGTTTTACACATGCAGTGTATTCAAAATATATTATGCCTTTGATCTTTGTTGCCAAGTTATACAGATCTTGTTGTAATTTATTGCTTAGGTTTGTGCCATGGATTGCTGGTCATGAATTAAAACATTTTTCACAAATTTTGGGTTTTAGTATGGATGTTTTTCCAGCATCAGCAAGAGGCTGGAGGAAAGAAGAGAACTTTTCTTAGATTACAAGTTTTAATGTGGCATCAGTTTGTGTGCACATATTACCCTGCCAGTCACAGCTCATATGTATGGTTTGTGGTTCCAGTAAATTGAAGGAGAAGGATGCAACTGTGATACAGTGAATGCTCATACAGCTATTAGGTGGGGCGGGGGCAAGGGGGGAGGAGATGGGGGCAAGGGGGAGGAGATGGGGGCCAGGGGGAGGAGATGGGGCAAGGGGGGGGGGGGAAGAGATGGGGGCAAGGGGGGGGGAGTTCAATATGCTCTTGAACTTTTGGAGAAACTAAAATTTTGTTAGAATCTGTAGAGGTATTTGGGCAAACCCTTTTAAAAGGCCAAGAAATTTGGAAAAAGTTGCCCCCCCCCCCCGCCCCAAGTTAGAAGGTCCGACATGCCTGTGTGAATGCCTGAAAGTCAAAATGTCCAACAGAGAAAGGGATTCGTGATATAATGATGTCGATAAAAAACACAGATACCTCTTGCCCACTTCTGTGATACCTTTTCTACAGATGCAGCAGAGATTTTACATGTGGGAAGGGTATTCACTCCATGTTAAAGATACTGCATGTAACTGTTCATTCTTTATAAAATGCTGCATTAAACATCAAATTATTAGTGGATAACTGACAGACCTTCCAGGCTGACCTTGTCTGAGTGTGTCCATGTATTTTTCTAGTGGTTATTTTCAACGAGGTACCGAAACGCTGCACGGTTCTGAGTTAACTTGTGTTAATACATTGGCTACAGTATACAGTATACTTAATACATGTACAACACTGTTCATCTTTCAGGAAACAGAACTTCCTGTAGTGATCTACCAAGCTGCTAGGATATTCTGTTCTGTCAGATAGTGAAATAGGTATTGCATACATGTTGGCTGTTTACTTTTCTTTGAAAAGTATGTTTGCCAGTGTTTCTATGTATGAAGACTTGCAAAGAATCCTGTTTGTGTGAGTGACCTTGAAGTAAGTCACCACTATAGTTTAATATGCAAACATACTTGATACCACTTTGGGTATAAAAGATAATTAGCAAGGGTATCGCTTGTACAGTACTGCATTGCACAGTTTATTATTAAGAAATACAAAAATTTTAAAGCAATTGGTTAGGGATTTCTGCCAATACTACTGATGAGTATTAAAAGTAAGTTAGCTGTTTCTTCATACATAGTACAGATGAGATGATCAGCTCTGCATATAGAGCATCAAGTGAATGAAGATCTGTGGTAGTACCATTTCTGAGTGAAATAATGATGTCATCATTTGTCAGTGGTTAAGCCTGTCATTTCTGTATGTGATCATTATATTAGGGACTGAAATTCCTACATAGTACTGTAAGAAGATGGAGTACAATATCATTTCCATGTGTAATGTGTGCTAAAGGTGAGTGCTTTACCAATGTTTTACATGATTAATGTGTGATAGTAATGTGAGACTTTACATTCCTGCAGATGTGAAGTTTAAGTGTGGCAGTCATCACTACTTCTATAAAGTTTATCCTATTTGTTAGTTGTTTTTTGTCTTGGTTGGGTGATTTGTAGATAAACTGGTGTTTAAAGGAATGTGAGCTACTCTGCATCTTTCAAATTTTCAAACTTTGATGTCAGTCAAAGAGCAGTCACCAACTGAGAATTTTGATATACATACACTAAAAATATACTTTGGGGTGATGACAGTCTGTCTTTAATATTATCATTACCAGTACTATGTGTGAGTGGTTGGCATTTCTGTGTAAATATGTTAGGATCTGTTAGTATTCCTACAGGATGTGTATAGGGTAACGGGTAGACTTACCTGTTCAAGCTACCATCTGTGCACTCCTCAATATAAATTAATATATATATGTATGTGAGACCGAAGAAGTGATATCATTTAAGCTTAAAGGGAAAATGCAGTCACTCCAATTTGGATAAGTGTACTTGGATATCCTATTTCATCATTGGCTCAGATTGAGAATCATGTGATGATATTTTGCTCCCTAAATTTTGAAATTCATGCAGGGTAAGTCCTTGGTTTACCTTGAATATTGGTGTTTCTATGGGTGACCTGTGTACCCGGGAGATGTTCTGTGACCCAGTTCCAAATTTACTATCCAACTCTTAAAAATTGTTGCATCAGAAAAAAAATATTCCCTATTTACCATTGCCCCAGAAAATTGAACCATTGGCCGTGGAATTATCGGCTTGGGCCAGACTTCCCTGATGGGGAGCATAGCTCCCTGCCACCTCTGCTCTGATCTGCTTGAGTGGCTTGCAAGTGACAGAAAATGTCCCTAAAATCAATAGGAGAAAGTTACAGGACCTTATAAAGACATTATTTTCCTTATTTGGTGATTTTCTACAATGGTTCTTTCTCTGGTACTGTAATCTTTGTTTTGAAATGAGACAAAGCAAAATTTTAGTGACAATTTGAGTCTCCTTGAAATGATCACTACCTCTCTGATACAGCTTTACATGTCAAGTCTGTGTTATGAAGTCACTGTGCACATCAGAGATGAGCTATTTATAAGTCATGGTGATGTCGGGTACCTGCACAGGAAAGGTGTGGCACCTGGTGAATGAGCGGTTTCCTGTTTTTTGTACCTGTACAAACACTGTTGAATATGCAGTACTTGTGTCCTGAAATATCATGAAAGATACTTGAAGGGAAGCAAGGGGATATTTATGAGATGTAGCTGTTGTTTCAAACCAAGTTTGGGGTGACTGCTTATTCCCTTTAAATAGATTTTAAAATAGGGTATATTGAACTGTATCTATAAAATGGGGCATGATGTGTGACCCCCTGTGTGGCATTGCAGTCAAAGTTACAATTCGCCTATTTGTCAGAGTAGTTGTATTTGCTGTGTTAAATCTATAGTAAGTAGTTTTACTGAAACTATTTGGTTTATCAGACAGGGATTTGATATACATGATGGGCAACAGTATTATGTATAGATGGATGTGATTTGAAGAGCGGCTAAGAAAACTGTTGAAGCTTGTACATAAGAAAAGAAGACTTAACACATCAACAAAGGTTTAATTAAAAAATGCCACAACAAATCAAAACATGATAAACTATTTTTATGTTTCTTCTGAAAAAGGATGTGTTTCCTCAACTACTCATTTAAAGGTCATGCTTACGTTACGGATGTACAATTTAACAACATGTCATCGTGGTAAATAAGAGGCTGTGATTAAGGTTTGCCAAACCCTCGATGAAATTTAGATGAACTTGACATGAAAAAATGGGTTATGAGTTTTGCATTAAAATTAGTTTGTCCTCATTGAGTTTGACCCAATAGCCAAGGAAAGTAATTTTTGTGAAACAGTTTATATGCACTGAGACTGTAAAGGTATTGTGTTCAAACTAGTGGCTACAGTATTTTAGAGCAAAAATCATATCATTTTAGGCTTTTTAGCTCATTACCACCTGTCGAAAGCTGGTGTTAATTATTATGATCCTAATTTGTCTGTCTGTCTATGTCTATCTTTCTTCAGTCTTTTTTTGTCTGTCTGTCTGTCTGTCTGTCTGTCTGTCTGTCTGTCTGTCTGTCTGTCTGTCTGTCCTTCCTTAATGTGTGACTTATGGTATAAGTATTGCCAAAGAATATTTCACCATGTAAACATCACAGTTTGGTTTTCAAATATACCAAATAACAAAAGGTCTTTGTGACCCATGGTTACCATCATATTATAGCTGATTCTGGACTAGTGAAGTTAAATTTGAGGTCATTTTGGTCATTGTTTGAGCCTACATGGAAAGCTGATCCTGGAAATAGAAATGGACTTTCCTTTAAAATGTGGTCATAGTTACTTCTTCACCTTGTGATATGAGCTACTGCACTACTGGTGTTGTAGTTCTTTTTGTTGAGGGTTAATCACAGCTGAAGTTTTGAAGTTTTAAGAGTTGCTTGCCTTTATAGTTCTTTTATATTTATGATCAGTCCTCATTAAATCTCACGTTCTGAGAAATGGATCTAAGGATTGTTGTGTGAGTAAATAGCAAAACTTCACATGCCACTTTTGGACCCTTGTCAATTTATCGCTAAACATTGGATATACTGTAACTTTATAACTTGGCCTTTAACTTGCCTGCAAATAAAGAAGTTATTTGCCAAACAAAAAGGTACAATGAAAGCACTACCTTTAGGTACAGTACAATGTTACTTCCATTTCTCATGGTAGCTATGCGGGCATAACATGCATTCATTCAGTGCATAGAACTAGCATACATATTTCTCAGGACTATGGGACGTACTGCACAGTACCGATATTTACGTGGACAAATCAAACTGTTGAGAACTGATGTACAAGCCTAGCCTATGAGAAATCAGTGTAAACTGATGGCCTAGGATATCAGCATACACTTGCTGCCTGTTTGCGTAGGCTGAATATTGACCAGTGAAGTCTAGACTTGTACCCAGCTCTTTGCAGGTGCACATAATACCGTAAGTCTATTTCACTCCATATAATATAACTTCCATCTTATTGCTTTATGACAGCCACAGACAAGTTTTCCTCTTATTATGCAATGTTTTCAAGTCCCTGGAGACTATACTAACAGGGCTGTCATGTGACATTCATGGTTAAGGACTCACAATGTATTATTATGCCTGCTCCAATACTGGATCACCAAGCAAGAAGGCAGCAGGTCCCATTTTTTAAGTGTTTGGTGTGACCTGACTAGGATTCGAACCCCTGGTGTGACCTGACTAGGGTTCGAACCCCAGCTTCCCAGCTGAAAGGAGGATGCTGTAAGCACTGGGTCAAACAGTCAGTGATGTACAGTACAATAAATACTTCCGGTGTTGTGCATGCAGGTACATGAAGAGCTCTTTGGGAAAACCATGTCTCCCTTGTTCACTTGTGTGTATGGAAGGTACCTGTTGTCTGTTTTCTCAGTTCTGACATATCTCTTTGTTCCGATGTGTCTATGTTTTGAGAAGTCTGCATTGAGATCAGTGGTAGGATACGGGTTAGGCTAGGGTGAGAGTATCAGAACAGAGAGTTTTACAGTAACTGCATGGGATCTTCAAATCAACAATTCAAATGATGAATGCATGCCACTATAAAAGGTATTAAACATCACATGGCCTCCACACTGTGTTTCTGGGAATGGCTTTGATGCCCTACAAATTGGTCTACACTGTTGTTGTCAAGGCTACCTTGGCTATTTTCCGCTTCTTAAGAACCTGCAGCCAAAGACGTACCACATTACACAATATTTTTTTAGCCACAGTGCCCTTTGAGGTGCATTAGTGTGTCTTACTAGGCTACTAGCATAGTGAAATGGCATCGTCCCCATTTCTTATTTCAGACTTGTCATCCCTCTTTGGTTCTTGGTATTGATAAGAGCAATTTTATTGAAGAAATATGTGTGCTTCTAACAATAATAAATTACCTATATTGTTCACTAAGTTTATGAAAATGGTGGTGAGGTTGAATCTGTGAAATTTTTAATTGTAAGAATGGAGCTTTATTGTGTTATATTGTGGAAAATGTAAGATTTTAGTTTGCCTTCTGTCAAGGAATTAAAGAGAGAATGCAGTCACCCCAATAAAGAATTGTATAGTAGACTATCCTATTTCCTGAATGAATCTTGAGAATCATGTGACAGTATTTTTCTCAATTTTGTAAGATTTACAAGGAGCAACTGCTTGGTTTACCTTGAATATGCAATATTTATGTCCTAAAATATTATAAAAGATACTTGGAAGAGAAATTTGAAGAAATTTGTGACATTTAGCTATTGTTTCAAAATAAGTTTGGGGCAACTGCTTTTGACCTTTAAATTGGTAGAATAGGTAAGCATTGTGATGTAATTGGACGTCATGTTGTAAGAAATGAAAGAAGTGATTCACCTCCATCACTTATTATTGTACGACTTTGAAAGTATGGTGTTCTTGGTATGCCAAACAAATCGCAACACAAGAAAACTGCATGCTGTTTTGCCAATACCGTACATCCTCTCAAACCACAGGCAGATTAAAGACAGACACTCATCACTCAAAACTACATTTTTGCCTGGGGAAAAGCAAAATTCTCAATTGGTGATTGCTCTTTGATTCACATCGAATACAAAAGATGCACATTAGCTCTTATTTATACACAGCATGCACAGAGGGTGTTCTGATTACACATTAGGAGCTTGTATGAGCACCAGGATATGCCCTCAAGCAATGAACTAGGGTTGTGTCTGCTCAAGGAAGAGGTATAAGCAGGGAGTTGCTATTTGACATATACTCCCTGATATAAGAGAATTTTTGGAGGAGGTAGAAGTGACATAGTTGGGAGAATTGGGACTGTCTGGGATGAGAAGATTTGCCCTTTAAGTTTACATCAGCCAGTCACAGTCAAGCTGAGAAATGCAACTCAGTGCAACATCCCAAAAGAATGGGAATGTTCCAGAAGATGAAAAAAGTATCAGAACTAACCTTTCTTTTCCTACACATGCCAGATTGTGAGAAATTATTTTTAACTAGAGTATAACTTTTCAAATACATGATCGAAAGTTGATTTAAGAAAACTCAAAGGGAAATATTGCAAGTAAGGTGATTTCAATGAGTACGCCGTCTAAGGTCTTAAAAAATTCTCAGTTGGTTCCTGCTCTCTGGTTGACGTCAAAGTTTGAAAATTCAAATGATGCAGAATAACTCACATTCCATGCAATGAAGAGAGAGTGTTTGGATTACACATTATAACCTTGTATGCTCACCAGGACATGGCCTGAAGCAATAAAATAGGTTTGTATCTGCACAAGGAGGAGATTTATACAGTTATGGGAGGAGCTACAAGTTGCTTAGTTGGGAGAAATGGAACTGTCTGGGATGACGAAAATTGCCCTTTAAGGTCAAAGTTAGAGACATGCACATCTGACATACAACTGAAATGGCAATGATAGGGTAATTAATGGTTATAATCATTTCTTATAAATTTTTGACCAGACGCTTTTTACCATTAGGTATTAATCATATGCAACCCCTTTTCAAAGACCACCAATGAACGAGGCTTACTACCTTTGACAAGCTTGCAACTTCTCTTACCAACAGCTGTTGTGATCAACAACACTTCAGTTGTGTATACATGTTGTATATTCAAGAGAGGCTGGTCTATCAAGGGCTTGGACAAGCATTGTGAACTACAGTACTACAAGCTCTTAAGCCCATAAAACTACCATTTCTCACATTTTCCGTCACTATAGGAAGTGATACATTATGATTATTTACCACATTTATATAGCGCTCTTTTCATGCTGGGGCATGTTCAGAAGCGCTTTACAATAAAACAAAAACCAAGTTTCAAAAGAAAAGAACAAGCAAGTCATAAGGTGAAAAAAGGAAAGATTAAAACCATGCAAACTTAAACTAACACAAAGAAAAAATCTGACAATAAAGGATAAAAAGCTAAGGTGTATATATACATGTATATAACGCTTAAGCTAGCTACAGTGGTAACTATTATAGTCTTTACCTAAAGTAACGCGTACTTTAGGTGATGCACACATCACGCGCTCACATTAAAACAACAATTAGATCTCAGCAATAACAATTTGTTAAAAGTTACATCTTTAACAATTTCTTAAAAGTGGCTAAAGTTTTTGCATTACAAAGAGCAATTGGCAGTGTGTTCCATAACCTACTGGCTGCAGCGTTCAAATGTCTATCGCCGTATTTACCAGTATTAAGTCTAGGCACCACCAAGGAGAGAGAACTACTGTAGCTGACCTTAAAGATTTGGTGAGCTTATATGAACAATTAGCATACATCAGTTAAGTATTGAGGGGCCAGATGAGTAATGAGGCTAATTAGAAACATTGTCATGCAAAGATTTCCTTCAAAGTAGTCACAGAATAACTGATATCAACTCAACGAGCCCCTTTAAAACATCTTTTTCAAGGTTTTTCTTTTCTTTCTGCAGGATGTAGTACAACCCTCATCATGACACATGTTCTTTCATTTTCATGTTTTTTATTTTCTTCAAAGGAACCACAACCATTCAAAACAGAAATCAAAGAGACATTTGTGCAGAGAAAGCAGCAGGTATGAAAGATGTCCCAACTGGATGACAAAGAATGCGAGTCCTGGACGGACGTAGATGTCTGGTACTGGGTTTTTGAGGTACTGTATGATGTTATAAATTTTTTTAACCTTTTTCTCCTACTTACCTACCCTTACTACTATTGGACAGTTCATCTACCACAGAATGATCACTGCAATTAGTTTTTTACTTTGGTGGTGCTGTATCCATCTCCTGAGCTGACAGCAAGTTGCCCTTGTTTCATTGCCAGTGGAATGGTTAACATTGTGCTTTCTCAAACTTTCAGTTCAACCCAAACTACCTATGATTTAAATGGTATTTAGCAGTTGTCCCAATCTTTACTTTAAAGAAAATGTCAAGTAAATCTTGCAGATTTCTTTTTTTTTTGACACTACAAGTGTCTTTTGTGGTGTTTCAAAAGAAAATATCTCAAACTAAAGTTGGGATCACACTTAACACTGTGAGCCCTAGTGCAGCACAGCCTTTATTGTAAACCCCCTCAAGGAGTTATTCTGCATGAATCTTTGTCAGTTGCAAAAGTTAGAATTCAATAGGGTGACTGCATTATTAACTCAACAAGTTGAGCTATTGTCATGACAAAGCGTCTGTCCGTCTGTCTGTCCGTCTGTCCGTTTGTCTGTCAACATTGGTTTAAAGGCTACTGTCTGCAGGTTCTTTGACCGATCCATATCAAAGTTGGTGTGTTTATAATACATATCAAGGGCTTGATAATTATGGTAACAGGAAGTAGGTCAAAGGTCATTTGGGGTCGTGAGAGGTCAAAGAGTGAAATCACGAAAAGCTTTCAACTCCTAGTGGTTATGTCTGAATGTTTTCAAATTTGACAGGAGTGTTCAGTAGGTAATTGGTCATCAAAGTTGTACTTTTGACATAGATCAAAGGTCATTTAGGGTCAAAGAGATGTCAAGTAAAAGGAGGTCAAACAGTGTAATCACACAAAAGCCTTCAACTCCTATTGGTTATGTCTGAATTTTATCAAATTTGGCATGAGTGTTCAAAAGATAATGGGTCATCAATGTTGTACTTTTGAAGTAGGTCAAAGGTCATTTGGGGTCATGCAGGGGTCAAACAGTGAAATCACTCAAAAGCCTTCAGCTCTTAGGAGTTACTTTCAGATCTTATCGTAATTGGTCAGGGTGTTGAGTAAATAACAGGTCATCAAAGTTGTACCCTTAAAGTTGGTCAAAGGTCATCTGGGGTCAAGCAGGGATCAAACAGTGAAATCACTCAAAAGCCTTCAAATGCTAGGGGTTATATTCAAATTTTATCAAAGTTAGCCAGAGTGTTCAGCAGATGACAAATCATCAAAGTGGTTCTTCTGAAGTAGGTCAAAGGTCATTCGGGGTCAAAAAGAGATCAAACAGTGAAATGTTGTAAATGTCTTCAATTCCTAAGGGTTATATCGAAGTTAGCCAGTGTTCAGTAGATAACAGGCCAGCAATGTTTTACTTTTGAAGTAGGTCAAAGGTCATTTGGAGTCAGAGAGAGGTCAAATAGTGGAATTGTGCAAAAGCCTTCAGCTCCTAGGGGTTGTGTCTTAACCTTATCAAAGTTGGCAAGAGTGTTCAGTAAATGACAAGTCATCAAAGTTGTTCTTATGAAGTAGGTCAAAGGTCATTTGGGGTCAAGGAGAGGTCAAACACTGGAATTGTGCAAAAGCCTTCAGCTCCTAGGGGTTGTGTCTTAACCTTATCAAAGTTGGCAAGAGTATCCAGTAGATGATTTAATGGGTCATCAGAATATACTTTTGAAGAAGTTCAAAGGTTGCTTGGGGTCAAAGAGAGGGCAAACAGTAGAATCAAGCAAAAGCCTTGAAATACTCATTTTTGTGTTGGAATCTTATCAAAGTTGGCCAGAGTGTTCAGTGGATGATGCATAGGTGTACTTGATGTTAAATACCATTTGGGGTCACAAAAGGTCAGATGGTGATATCCATGCCAGTGGTTGTCCATAAGGGTTTATGTTTTGTATGATGTATATTGCCATAGGAATCATTTTTTGACGGACCTGACAAATTGAGGTATAAGTAGCACTTCATTTTCGTCAGCAGAATTACCTACAGTATTGTGCCCACAAATACTTAAGTTTAGCTGATATGCCACTGCTGTGACCATGTACATCTGTAGCACTGAAGTTGCTGGATCATGACAAGCCATGACTACTTGGTTTGGATCCCTGTTAATGAAACTAAACAGTAACTGTGTGAGAGAAATTGCAGTTGAGCTACAGCATCATTGATGCTCTTGTTTTGAATGTATTCTCCTAGAATTTTATATGAAAATTTTCTTTTCATACTTTGCCTCAGCAAAATGTATTATAATGCACTGTTTCTCATGCTATGTGGGCAGTAGAGTTGTTTGAACCCCACATCACCATTGTACTGTATCTTTTTGGCTAGTATCTGGCCCTTAGATATACTGTACTCAAAACCCTACACACCTCAGGGATTTAGGTTTTAGAAGCTAAATTTCTTCTGTTTATTTGCACACCATTCCTGACAAGTGGTTTTTAATTATTAGTTTATCTGATTCTTAATTACCCAGAATTTTGTGAATTGGTTATGATTTTTATTGTCATTTTTGTGTGTGAATTATTTCTTGTGATTCTTATTTCATTAACATGAAAATGTGTAGTTTGAATATTTAACTCTCAAAACTTAAACTGTGTTTCAAATTTGAATGCTGAAATTATGGAAATTTCTTTGCAGTTTTAGGGTTAATCATTTTAACTATTTAAACATTTTCATGGAAATGGTGCTTTTTGTTCGGAAATTCAGTAATGCATTTAGTTATCCTACTATTGGCGGAAATGAAATTAAAACTAAGGTTATATTTCAGAGCTGTGTAAACCCAAGTGTTTTAAAAGTAAATACTGAAAATTTCATTAGTTCTTCATGAATTCACTTGAATTGTTGTCTACAAAACTTAAGTTTCTTTGACACAGGTTATGTGATGTGCACTTGTACAGTTTTCATTTTCATTACTTGTGCAGTAAGTTTACATCCAATATGTGAACTACAGGGCTGTCATGTTCCAAATTTTAAATGTTTAAAAGAACAGTTGCTTATTTTAAAAATGGCACCTCGTTAACCACATATTTAAATGCATTTCTTCCAAACTGAATTTAGTTCTCTGAACTGAATACAAACAACGGTGTTCCACTTACTGAAACTGAGCTGTCTTAATTACTATCTATTTCCCTCCATAAATAACATAAAGAGAAACAAAATATATAAATGCAGACTGTTAAGATCCTTTGTGTTACTTAATTTATTTGAAAAACAACACAAAAGTAGATAGAAATGGATTTTATGTTTGTTACAGAGCTGCAGATTCTTCAGAAATTGCAAGGAAGGTGGAGTCACCACTGGACTCTTGGCCAGGAGTCGCAACTCTGGAGTAGAGTGGGGCATTAATGTCCCCAAGCCTCCTTTCCACATTTAATGATGTATGAAGGTCCCTTTAGTGTTTTACTGACAAGAAGGCAAAACTTGTCTGTGTCAGTGTACAGTTATGAATGGGCTTGCTATTAAAAGGCAACAAAAGACTTGTCACTATGCCAAACACGGGTTTTGCTTATTTGTCAGGATGCAAAAACGTGTACCTGGCAATGTGTTCGTACTGCGAATGCTTTTAGGGTTTAAATGTACAATGTGCTGTACAATGTTGGTAAAAACCCTTTGAAATATGAAGTCTCTCCATGTACATAGTTCAGTTAAGATCTGAATAAGTGAATGGCTGTATCCTGTATCGTTAAGTACAATACTAGCTTTTTTGTTTACATTGTCCCTTTTGTTGGATGGTTCCAGTGGTTTTGTTAATTGATGGGGTTTTCCCTTCATGTGGCATTGACCAGGTTGAAGAGAAATAAGAAAAGTAATTAAACAGTGTGGAATTCAGTTCATTGAAGAAAGAGTGGTCAAGATCTGTTCTGATGAAACAAACATGGCCTATTTGATTAACCTCTCAAGGTGACAGTAGGGAATCTTTAGAATGCCTCTTATAAAGCTATTTCTGTGTTCAATGGTTTTGTTGCTGCCTTTAGTGTGCATACATTGTGCATTTCTTCAGTACGGCCAGTGCAATGTTTCAACTATCATGCTTCTAACCCAAAAATGTGAAAAGATTTGATAAAGGCTAAACTTCTTTTTACCCAGACAGTTAAAATTCTCCCAAGTATTAGTGTACATCTAGCCTCTCCTATAATTTTAGAAATCTTTAGCTCAATTTTCAGACAAAGGTCTTCAGTTTAAAGGTATGGTATACATGTGGACATGTAACCAAAACAGCTGTTTTAATGTACTCAACAGTGATAGATTAAGATTCCCTGATGGAAAATATTTGAATTATTTTAAGTATCTTCTGCCATTCTCCAGATATACCTCTTTAAAGTTTGACCACTTCTGAGATCTCTCATTGGCTATGCAAAAATTGTGATGTGGAGTGGTGTACTGTACAGGGTCTGTATTTCTTTTACCAATCCTTTATACATTATCTGTTAATTACCAGCTGGTTCCTAGTTTGGTGTGTAATGTGGACATTTTTAAAGTAGCCAATAGCTACAGGGGTGCCAACAATAGCTACAGGGGTGCCAACATTACAACGGTTCTTGGAATGGTTTAACAAGCAAAGGATTTACATAACATGTCGTAAGACCCTCTTTCCATGTCACAAATTTGCATGTAGCTCATGTAAATTCATGATGTAGTGCAAAAACTGTAATTGTCCTGTAAAATGGTCAATACCATATTTGATAGATTTTGATCTGAATTGTGACTACTTTTAAAGTTTTCAATGCCTTTTACATCGCAGACAGGTGCAGTATGGCACAAATTACATGTCCACAGACCTTTTATTACTCTTTTCCATTAGTGTACACTTCTGTCTGTGATCTGCCCAAATTGTTGACTATTCTGAGTGGGTTGTATGTCAACCAAATGCATTCACGGATTTTGAATTCTTGTTGCCCCAACCAAAAGAGTGATACTGTACACCTATGATACTGTATGGTCAACCACTGTGTACTGATTCAGTAGGCCTAATATCCCAGGATGCATTTTAATAGAGAACCTACCTGTAATAACATTGTATGACTGAACAACTATTCTATTTTAATGACATACTACATGTATTCAATGACATGTTCATCGTAAATTCATAAATAGTGTTTAATGAATACACAGTGTTCTGAGTCAAGCAATTTACACTTTTGTTGATATCATCAAGATTGCCAGGAAATGATAAAACTATAAACTATCTTATTACCATAGAGAGGAAATTTTTTTAACTTTAATACGTGGTTCAAGGTTCAAACTGTTTTGTTCCAAAAATATTCCAGAAATATTATGTACACCAGACAGAATACACACCTTGCCATACCAGTTAATGTGTTGAGTCAGCATGGTGTCTACTGAAGGTTACAGTTTATGCAACAGTTTATATGTACTGCCAGTCATTGCTGAAGTTCAACTTCGTCATTTGCAAATTTATAGAAAACCCCAAAACAAAAATTGTAGCCCTTAGGAAAAAAAGTACCATGGCATAATCATGGTATTACCATGGTAATACCACTGTTTATTGGTAAAGTTTGTTCATTTTGAAAATGGGCTTGTCTACAATAAAGGGGTATAAAAGTGTTACAAAGGTGGTGAAATTTGAAGTCCTCTAAGAATAAATTTTTGTTGTGTTATTTTGTTTGATTGGTAGTCTCAATTTTTTCCTGAGAGCAGGAAGATAGTTCTTTTCACCTATCACCACTTTTTAAGTGGTAAGTGTTACTGGTTACGTATGTAACGGGGACAGACATGGAAACTCTTTGCTCCAGAAATCTTTAAGGAGGACAATATGTATAAATAAACCCTGTATTTAATAGACTGATAAAGAACAAACACTTTTTCACTGAAATTGCATTACCATTAGTTAAACATGGACTAGTATGGAGATCAATGGTTAGTTGGTAACGAGGACGGACATGTCCGTCCTCGTTACCAACGTAACCAAACTATGTTTGAGAAAATTAAGCACTTTAAACACCTGAATGCATTGTGACACAAGTTTTGCTCTTTCCTGAAGTCTAACTTGATGACATGTGAAACATTCATCAAAAACCAATGTCCCCATGTGCCTACGTTATACTACCGACAAGGACATGGTTACGTTGGTAACATCTGGACGGACATCGCCTTGAAGGCTCTCATACCCTTGTTGTAACAAAAAAGATGGAGGAAAGCACACAAACCAGTGACAAATATGGCCTTCTGCAAACAGATGCAGTTTTATCAAATTCTCTGGTAATTTGTGTCCTACAGGCCTGTTAATATGATAGTTACCAACGTAACCATTAGGGGACAGACATGTTACCAACGTAACCATCATGTGCTCCGCAATTGACTATGATGCATTTACTGCTGGATTATTTTATTTGTGGTACTGCACATGATCAAGGTTAAGTGTTACATCATAACCTTAGCTCTGGAAATCTTTTCTTTCAGTTAAAATATCAACTATTAAGATTTAATATCCAGATGAACGGACAAATCTCAAAATTTTACTCCAAATTGCTGATAAAATTTTGCGGTGTTTGTGCGACTAAAAATATTCATTTATCATTTACCATTTATTTTGTACATTACATTTATGAATGAAGACAAAGAACCTGCATCCGTCACATCTGCAAAGGTCCCACTCACATCATAAATTTATTCCACATCCTATGTAACACTTATAGGTGGTAAAAAAGGCCAAAATAGCCCCAAATTCTGCCCAAAACATCCTTTATATAAGTTGGACATTGATAAAATTGTCTTTATTATCTCTCTATAGTCCTCCAAGTATGGTGAACTGTAAAATCACCAAACCATTGTGACATCTTTCAAAATATCATCAAAGCAAAAAACACACACTGAATATTTTCCTTTACTGTAGACAAGCCCACATGCACATTGAAATTATACAAAATGTCATGTACCTTAAGTATTTAAACTCAATCCATACAAGAATATCACAGTGCTATTTTTGTATTGCACCTTCATGAAAGCTAGGTTTTATGATAAAAAGTAAACCTGATTTTTCAAAATTTGGCCATTAAAGTGTACCTAAAGTCTAAAATTTCAAAAATGTATGTTACAAAGCTTGAAAAATGCAACCAAATGGTCAAACTCCCATCTTCACAAGATGTTTCTGAGCTGAGATATAAAATGTTGGAGCTTATTCACTCAATTTAAAATGGTGGATTGTGCAATAATTTGTGATGTCATTCTTGTACTACTCAAATTACAGTCTTTGTTCTTTGTTTTTTCAAAAGCCACTGCACCTTGTGCCAAAATATGATCACTGTCTTACTGTTATAGGGTGACTTGACTAAGTCCTCCCCGTACAACATACCATGCAAGGGAACTGTAATTGTTTCAAGGTCCTATAAACATCTTAATTTCAAAAGGAAACAAAAGCAGTTTATGTGAGTTGTACAAGAAGGACTTCACAAATTATTGTGCAATCGACTATTTCAAATTAAGTAAATAAATTTCAACATTTTGTACCTTAGCAATGGAGTAAGCTATGAAAATGGGAGTTGGATGAATGAAATTCATTTTCCAAACTCTAGAATATGCATTCTTGTAATTCTAGACTTTAGGTCCACTTTAATATGTTCCTTTTCCCTTGAGATTGCTAGCAGTTTGGGCTTTCTAGTTTCTAGTTGCATAGCCAGTGGGGGAGGGGGCATTCTGCCCCCTGAAAAAAATCAAGAGGGAAAATTGAAAAGGAGAAGGAGACAAAGGGAAATGAAGGAGGAGGGAAGGAGGAAAAGGAGGGAGAAGGAAAGGTAAAAAGAAGTAGGAATAGAAAAAGGGAAGAAAAATAAATACACCGTAGTCCACCAGTCCCGGCACCAGGCCTTTCCTGAATACGCCAGCACTCTGCGATCCCAAAACTGGGGCTCCAGGAAGTCTGGGACAAAATTTCAAAATCTGGAAGAAAATTGTCCTTGCCCCCCTGACTGGGAAAGCTGGTTATGTGATTGGAAGGTTCCAAGTACTGGCCTTACCCATATTTGCAGAATTATTATAAACATGATAAAAAAATTACTATATAATGAAATACAATTTTTTGTTAAGTTCGCAATACCATGGTATAGCACCAGTACCTTCTGCAAGAAAATCTTAGTTTCTGCTTCTGTTAAACTTACCCTGTGCTACGATTGGACCTCCCAAACTTATGGTTGTTGGCAATGGAGAACAGTGGACTTACTGTAAGCATTAAGTTTGTAGAGCATCACCTACGTGTAAGCAGGGGTGTATAAAGCAAAATTTTGCCAGTACATGGAGCTGTCCAGAAGTAGTAATTAGGTTGAGTACATTAAGTATAGGGCTCATTGATATACAAACCCTGGTAAGTTTGATTTAATGATAGTTGTTTAGTACTTTGAACCTTTCACAAAGCTGGACATTTGTGGTGACCTTGGGTGGACAAAATCAGGAATACACAAAGCACCTTGATGGGCAATTTTGGTGTTTGGAAGGAAATATTGGCAATTGCAGGGTAGTTTGGTCTCTTTTTACATTAAAACATATTTAACAAGTTGTGGCAAATTTGGCTGTATCACTATGCTATTTTTTAAAATTTACATAAAATTTGCATTTTTTTAAAGTTGATTGATCACTGATATAAAAATGATTGCAATGTATCTTTCTCTTTTATCTGTTTCAGAATGGATTTGAACAAGAGCATGCAGAAGCCATGTGGAATAACCAAGTGGATGGGAAGACATTGGTGGTAAGTTTTCATGGCTGTTTCTTTTGTTCCCTTTAAAATCTTTGCAATACAGTACTTTGAAAGAGGCAAAAAGTCAAAGGTACTCTGGATTGACCATTACATATATACAGGTATGTGCAGAGAATTGTAGAACCAACTACATGTACAGGGTATGTGAAGTTATTGAATTGTGTTACGAATGGGTCACAATGTCTAGTATAATATCTTTTAATGTCTGACCAAGAAATTTCTGCATTTTTTTGCCATGTGTGATTGCAAGTTTCAAAAGTTCAGTATCATGTATTAGGCAGTTTGTACAGTAGCATCAGCAAAAAAAAAAAAAACTTAATACACTACACATGTCAGAAGTGCTGACAAGTTCTTTTTTTTTGAAGGACTTTTTTTTTAAAGGTGCAAAATAGATGAATTTTATATGATACCTTGAAGATACGTATATCAAAACGGAAAAATGGTTTCTCAAAATTATTGTGGCAAGTAGTCATTTCCAGAATTTATCATACAAGTTTGCTTGATCCTTAAAAAAAAATTGATACTGTAAAACTGATGTAATATCAAAGCAAAGCAGTTGCTTGATGTGTTCAAGTTGCGATCGAGAACTAAGGCCTTTATACATCACTAACCCATTGTGTGCACTATAGCTTGGGTGAAGTCCATCACTGGATTGCACTACGTGTGCAATATGATAAACCTATGCATATAGTTGTTAGAAGCACTTGGCATTTATCTGTTGTTGAAAATTTGTGAAAAAACAGCCTTAAAACATGTCTAATTTTATCACATGGTTGAATCCATGCTACTGTGCAAACCAATTATATCTTGGAAGGACTATGAACCTATTTGTATAAAGTTTATCTTTTGAACTAGTATAAAATAGTTTTCTTCTATGCATGTGCATTAAAATAAGTGACCTTTGAAATGCTTCATGATTGGATATAAGGGTTGCAAAACATGCCATTTAAGAACACAGTGTATTGTGATGTGGGATGCAACATAGTGTGTACATTGTCATAACCTCTTAATAGCATACGGAAGGCCCGAGATATACATAAGAGAGGTTTGGTTAAGACTTCCTTGAAGTCCTGTAATTGCTCAAACTACCATTTTCACACATGAGCATGCTCAGTGTTATACTTTTCCTTTTTCTATCTTTCGAAGATCATGTTTTGTCTGTGTGCCAAGCTTGTGTTTATGTGTTATGTAGTCTTCTGCAAATGTACCATTTAGGCTGTTCAAGACTCATTAAACTTGGCTTAGCTGAGATGTGATCAGGTGTAACCTGATCAAAAATGAATATGTCTGTGTGACTGACCATGAATAGATTAACCATGCAGGGATACCTCTCCCAGAACAGTAAAGTGAACTTGTGTGGCATCAGCAGTAAGGCGATGTACAAGTTAATAATTCTCTGTCAATATTATCACACTGCAGCTTAATGGAAGTTTTTTCGATAAGATTTTTCTGCTACTCTGTACGGAAAGAAGGAAGGAAATTATTAAGGCCTCACACTTGAGGCAACCTTTGATACTTATAAGTACTTTCAGCTGAAGTTACGACTGGTTACAGTTACATTAAGCAGAATCCCAGATAAAACTATAAATTGCATGTTCTGCAAACTAACAAAATTGGTCACACGATTGGTGATAGTTTTTTATGTCATGGAGATGTAATGAAGCTTTGAGGGTCTCACAATATACAATTTTCTGTGTGATTGCATAGTCTCTTCTGTTCACAAGGGTTTTGAACCCAGTAAGTCATGTGCTATGCTTTAGGTTTTTTTTATTTTATACTCTTTGTATAGCTATAGTTAATTACGTTCATGACTGAAATACTATACGCTCACGACCTTTGAACTGTAATGGGCAACAGACATAACAGTAACGGTGGACTGGTTTGGAGTGTGAACTTTCAAGTTTCTAAATTTGAAAAAAAAAATGTTTTAAAGATAGAATTTCTTTCTTTAAGATTTCAGAAATAATAGTCCACTTTCCCTTTCATTCAGCAAGTTAAAGTACGCCTGACTAATTATGATTTCTCTGTTTTCGCGCTATTCTAAAAGATGCACCTAGCATCAGGGAAGGAAGTACTTGGAATTGTTGACTGAGGACGAAGTACAGTACAGTAGTTGTGGTTAGTGTTAATGTCTTTGTATTTTTGCAATAGTAACATGTCACCACATCTGCTGTAATATGTTACTCAGACATTGTTACTTATTGATCATTATGTCATACTTGCCAACCGTTCCATTTTAAGCAGAACTGTTCTGTTTTATGACCTTTAAAACCCATAAAAATCAGAACATTCTGTTTATCTAACTTTTAGTATTAAAATGTAAATTGATCAAAAAAATTGTGAGCTTGACAAAAATAAAGTCAATCTTTGCATAACCCAAGTGATTTCAACATAAAAAGCTTTAGTCCCCCTGAACCCACTTGTAACTTTGGCCAGGGACAGCATCAATTTGGACTAGGGGTTTAGGAGCAATTAATCCCCCCCTTTTTTGCATTTCTGGCGGAATCCCTGCATACTGTATATTGTGAACATTTAGAGAGGAAAAGAGGAGCTTTGTCCCCTGGACCCCACCCATTGAGGTTAGTACTTGTGCACTCTCTGCGCACAGTGGATCATATGCTACTGTACATATGTTCCATTTTCTAAGATGACAATGTTGGCAAGTATGTTATGTGTGAAATGCTATCTGGAACTTGTATTACATGGTTGGTGTGATTTGACACTTGAAATTTGTTATAAACATTTAATTAAAGAATGGAATTTGCCAAAATATAAACATTGCTTTGTTATGTTGGGAACCATGCAGTTTCCTTGTTATACATACGTCTGTAAAATGAGAGAACGAACATCAAAGTTTTCCAGATAAAAATTGAATCAGGGTCTGTTTGTAGGCCCTATGCATCAATGTCATGTGGGGTCGTGGTAGAGAACAAACAGTGGAGCTAGCTAGATTATGTACTGTACATGACTTCAGTAGTTACTGTACGCATGTGCACGATGCAGTCATTGCACATGCACATAGACTTGAAGACGCGTATCCCACTGGTACGAAAATTAGCTGTCTGCATTTGTTGGTGTAAGTCGCAGTGCTACGTGCTCCCTTCAGCCGAGGGCACAATTTCTATTCTGTGACTTCATTTGCATTTATAAGGTCTGTTGGTTACCATTTCTTTTCTGCCATGTACTGGATTTTGGACAGTATGGAAATGTTGTGGTGGAATTGAGCAGGAATGGGATTTACCTGACCTGAAAACAGCGTACAGCAAGTTTTCTCCCCATCTGCGGACTTGAGACAATGTATATGATGATGGGATCAGCCAGCTCTGACAGCAGAACCATAATTGTGAAATACTGAAGGTTGAAACTTCCATCATACCGTCCAAACTCATATTACAAGACGGCCAGCAATAAATAGTTTACTTACTGTAACAACTCTTGAGGAAAGAGGGGAAAATTTTGAGCAGGTTGAAAGTTTGGGGCCACAAGCCGCCGGGTCTGCAGTGACATAATTACTATTATGTGGGGGGCAGGGGGTTGAGGTGGGGGTAACATTCAGATCTGAGTGCAGTAGAGACCGAAATCAGAAAGTTCTACAGCAGACGAAAGCTACACCTTGCAAGCACAAAGGTCACCATGCACAGACACTCATACAGTCTGTAACAGTGGCATTATGAGACTGGGTTTAGTTACAGTACACACAGGTCATGATGATCAAATTCATACAACCAAAACTACCGTTGAAACTTAGCATTCAGTTTTGTTAAACCCCATGTTGCAGTATTACTATAAAGATCCCCAATGAGTAGCGAAATGTGAAAAAAGTCCGGCATGAAAAGAGGAACTTGCGAGTTTCCTGCTATACTGGTATGTTTATTTTTAGTTTTACTTCATGGACGGTTCGCATTCCCCCATCAGGTTCTGTTCCCAAAAATCCTCAAGCTGCAATTTCAAGCTGATATGTAAAAGATATAGTATAAATCACTTTTATGAAATTAACATACAGTATTAACAAACTTCTCAAATATATATGCTTTGAACATTATGATTAGGCAAAGGAATTACCTCCGATATCTGGACAAATTCTGTTGCCAAAAAAGATGATGAAAATAAAATAATGGTTGTAACATTTCAACATTTATTCTACAGACTTGTGTGTATAGACACTGTAAATCTTGAGGGTACCACATGACCAGATCATACCCCTTCCTGCTTTCTTTCCCAAATCCTTCCTTTATATCAGGTACATGTAGGCATATAATTTCCCTTCCCTATACCCTAAATGTATGTAGTATTTACCCCCAGATACCCCTCCCCTGGAGAAAAGACATCAGTTTCAGCATTGGTGTAGTTCTTGACTGAAGGGCTAAACTTTGTTTTGGATGGATGGCTGTGGTCTAAGGGGAGGTAATTTCAGCTTCCAATATCCTGTGCAAGATCTAATTTTGGTCACCGTAGTTTTTAGCTCACACACATTACTGTGTGAGCTTTTAGAGCCAGGGAGATGTTGTCATCTTTTAGAAACTGTTTCAGAGTTTGGCTAAAATTTTGTTCATAAATTCTTTGATAAAATGGATATTTTTTGCACTGTCTAGAGATTCGATATTCGAAAGGGAAGTTCAATTATAACCATTTTTCATGCCATTTTGAGGCATTTGCTTTCCACTCTTGTGACATCATGAAAGTCTGCAGGGATGCCAGTTGTCCAGCAGTTTCTGGCTCCACACACAGTTCCCTCACATTAGAAAATAAAGCCGAAGCTGGTGTATAAATGGGGACTTCCAGTATTCAAATCAGAACAGATGTTCATGCTATATTTTGCAGCCTGTACATTGTTTACACATGCAAAGAGAACAGTTAGTGAAAGTGACTGGAAAAGTAAGACTAGTGCTTGGCATGCAGAGCAGGGTGATGTGACAACCATTGTGCACATGCACAGTTCATGTGTGAGATTTGTACAATAGTGTAAGTGCTGCACCACATATATGGAACTCTTTCCCTCTTGAACTCAGGTCTTTGGATTGCATCATTCAATTTTGGCATAGTCTTTGAACATTCTTTTCTTTCAAATATCTAAATTTTGCACTTTCCAGCACTTGTAAAGTGCATCGAAAAAGTCTTTTTAGAGTCTGCACTCTACAAGACTAGTTAATTATTATAACCTTGAAGTATTACTTTTCTGATTTGGCATCTTAATTATGCTGTTTATTGAGTGTAGAAGCCCACAAAATACTCCTCTTGAAGGATGTGTTCCTTTTCCGTAATGAGTTAAACAGTTTCATATACTGTATGTTCTTGCTAGCATTTCAGACTTAAAGAAAGACAAACAACTTAAAATAACATTTATTTTGTATTATGTATGTTTCCTTCCATTTTGTTTTGATCTTAGTAAAAAAAAATAAATACTCATTCAGTGCATGTGAAGCAGAAAAACTGAATGCTATATATAGTTGTGAAGGTTTGACATGAAAGCAAACAAATAAAAACAAATTAAAGTGGACCTCAAGTCTAAAAATTCAAAAATATATATTTTAGAGGTTACAAAATTATTGGTCCAACTCCCATTGTCATAGCTTATTCCATTGCTCAGATATTAAATGTTAAAATTTATTCACTTAAATCCAAACAGTTCATTGCACAATAATTTTTGACATTCTTGTTGTACAACTCACATTAAATGCTTTGTTTTCTTTTAAAATTAAAAATGTCTATATGACCTTGACTGCTTCCTGTTTTCTTGCATGACATGCTGTACAGGGAGGGCTTATATAGTCAAGTCACCCCAAAGCAGTAAGAACGCGATCACATTTTGGCACAAGGTGCGGTGGCTTTCAGAAAAACAAAGAAATACAAAGATTGTAATTTGAGTAGTACAACAATGACATCACAAATTATTGTGCAATCTACCTTTTTAAATCGAGTGAATACACTTCAACATTTTATATCTCAGCTTAAGAAAGTCCTGTGAAGATGGGAATTGGACCATTGGAATTCAGCTTTCATGCTCTGTAATATATATTTTTGAATTTTCAGACTTTAGGTACACTTTAAACTTCATTGTTTTTGTTTGTCAGGTTCATTTTAGTCTGCAGTCAAAATTTAGGAGCATAGAAGAGAAAACACTAGATGGAGGTTGTCAGAAATGCTGGTGTAGGCTAGCTACGTAGAAGCACATGATGGTACAGTAGGCTTTTATGTAGGCTAGGAGCATAGTATGGTAGGTTATTATGTACAGTGGGCAGTGTGGGAGGCTATTAAAGCGTGTCAAAAGCATGGTAAGCTGTCTCTGGTGATCTCTTGTCAAGGAATATATGAATGTGGTGTATTCAAATCAAATTGAATCATTTTTTGCATGTTTCAGTGAGTTTTAACAAACTTTAAACTTTGAAAGAAGTGTAATACCAGAGTGATTGCTTGTAGCCTCAGGTTGACAAACCATGTGAGCAAAACTTCCACCCTCAAAAAAATTTTGGTCAAAAAGTGTCAAGGGAAGCACCCATGCCAGGTGGCACCAGACGGCCTAGTTTGACTTAAAAAAATCTTTGACAGGCATTAATTTAATCCAAACCATGAATCATGTCTGGTACAAAATTTCATTACCATCCCACACCCAAAAATTCCCCTAGATGTCTCCACAACAATTCCTGTTAAAAAAAATGCCGTGGAGACAGCAGCTCTCCACGGCATTTTATGGGATCTCCACAGCGTTTTTAAAATTCCCACACTGCACTTATTCATGTGATGTTCTTCAGTGTATTCATCCGATGTTCCATACAACCAACAAGATTTAGTGGGTGCACATGGTACATGTAGCAATGACCAACACTTTTCATATTTGGTATGCAGATTTGTCATGTTAAGAGGAAGAGCCCTGTTGTCTTTGGTGGAGGTCAAAGGTCATTGAGGTCACCAGAGGTTAAACGGCAAAAAACTTGTAAATGGCTTGTAAATATGGTATCTCAAGATAGCAATTACAGACCTTTTCATATTTGGTGTATAGATTTGTCATGTTGAGAGGAAGAACCCTACCATTTTTGGTGTAGGTCAAAGGTCATTTGAGGTCACCAGAGGTAAAAAACCGAAAAGCTTGTAAATGGGATTTACAGTGTATCAAGAGAGCATTGACAGACTCTTTTCATATTTGGTATATAGATATGTCATGATGTAAGGAAGAACCATTTTGTCTTTGGTGGTGGTCAAAGGTCATCCTAGGTCACCGAAGGTTAAATGGCAAAAACCTTGTACATGGCTTGTAAACATGATGTCTCAAAAGAGCAATGACAGACACTTTTCATATTTGGTATGTAGCTTTGTCATGTTGAGAGGAAGAACCCTATCATTTTTGGTAGAGGTCAAAGGTTATCTGGGGTCACTAAGGCCTGGGGTCAAACACTGAAAACTTTGTTAACAATATCTCGAGGTAGGGAGCTTGGATAGATTTCATACTTATATGTAGATGTGTTATGGTGAGAAGAAAAAGCCTGTTGTTTTTGGTGGAAGTCAAAGGTCATCTGTGGTCACCAGGGGTCAAACACTGAAAACCTTGTTGACATGGTATCTCCAGGTAGCAAGCTTGGATAGATTTCATACGTGGTATGCTCATGCCTTATGGTGAGAAGAAGCACATTGTCTTTGGTTGAGGTCAAAGGTCATCTGGGGTCACTGGGGGTCAAACTCTGAGAAACTTCTTAACACGATTTCTCAAGGTAGGAAGCTTGGATGGGTTTCATACTTGGTATGTAGATGCCTTATGGTCCCTGGACGAACCCTTTTGTTTTTGGTGGAAGTCAAAGGTCATCTGGGGTCACCAGAGGTCAAACACTGAAAACCTTGTTAACACTATATCTCAAGGAAGGAAGCTTGGATAGAATTCATAATTAGGATGTGGATGCCTTAATGGTGAAAAGAACCATATTGTTTTTGGTTGAGGTCAAAGGTGATCTGAGGTCACTGGAGTTCAAACTCTGAGAACCCTCTTAACACCATTTCTCAAGGTAGGAAGCTTGGATAGGTTCCATACTTGGCACATGGATGCCTTAGGTCTGAGGAAGGACTCTTGTGTTTTTGGTGGAGGTCAAAGGTGATCTGTGGTCACCAGAGGTCAAAAGCGAAATTTCCCAAGAATTTATAAGATCATCATATTGGGTCATTAGAGGTCAAAAAAGCAAAATTTCCCAAGAATTCCCATGGTTGTCATATGGGGTCACAAGAGGTCAAAAAGCAAATTTCCCAAGAATTCCCAAGATTGCCATCTGGGCTCTTTAAAGGTCAAAAAGCAAAATTTCCCAAGGATTCCCAAGATTGTTATCTGGGTTCACCAGAGGTCAAAAAGCAAAATTTCCCCTCGAGTTCCCAAGATTGTCATCTGGGGTCACCAGAGGGCAAAAAGCAAAATTTCCCAAGAATTCCCAAGATCATCATCTATGGTCATTAGAGGTCAAAGTGCAAAATTCTCTAGAATTTTCAAGGTGCAAGATCCATTGGAGGTTTTTTCCTTTTTTGTTACATTTGATGGGGTTCAAAGGTCATGTGAGGTCAGCAGAGGTCAAATTGTTAAAACATCGAAAAATGATATAGTCAAGAAAGAGATAAATTTGAGGGATAAACCTCAGTGCAACAAAGCATCCCCATTTGGCAAGGAATCACTATAAAGCCTTTTGGCTTTCTGGTTGAAAAAATTAAGTGACGACACGATCAGCCAATTGCGTCATCTCTCATACAACAACAGTGAGAATGGTGTTGTACTAAAGTACAGTACATGCATACAGCTAGCAACTGCGAAACTGAAAGCTATTCATCATGACACAAAATGTGGTTTTCTGAATGGAAGTATGCTACAGTTTCATTATGTGAGTGTCTGATTTATGCCCTGATGAATTCCAAGAACACCTCTTTTTCATGAAAAATTTTAAAAAATTGGGATAGTGGTTTGAGAATGTAGAGATTGATCGACTGAGAATAAGGAAGAGATTGATTGACGGCAAAAATGTGCCTAGGTATGGTCGGCAGAAAAACCAGCTGCTACAGTGGCTTTTGCCGTCAATGCCATTGATTCTTTTTCCACTGCATCCCCCCACCCCCGACCTCTCCGCCAGGAGGGCAGTGGATGTGCCCAGCAGTCAGTATGCACTCCTTCAAAGTACTACAAGTGCTGCCTGTGCAAACTTCTTTCTTTAAGAATAAGGTCTCCTATGTACAGTAGATGAGTAGAATATTCCTGAACTTTAGAAATGACAAATTTTGAGACTGTTTATTTAAATGATTGTTTTCTCGCAAGTTGGCAACTTACAGGTCCAATAATTCCTATCTATGATTCCACTTGCCCAATTTTTTGATCATATGAGAATTGAGTGCAGAATTTTCATGGCATGTTTTTCCTACTATCTACAGCACATACAGTGCTTCCAAATTCTAAATTCATTTGTCCTGAAATGGAATCCAAAATTTCCTGAAATTGACTCAGTATTTCCTGAAATTTTCAATAACACTTCTTCTTTGCTACCTTAATGTTAAATCGTTCAATACTAGCTGCTTTACACTGTACCCACACTATACAAAATAAATTCAATATGAAATTGAAAAACTGAGGAAAATATTCTCTCAAATTTCAAGATGAGGAATTTTTTCCTTCAAATTTTCAGATTTCCCAAAATTTCCTGAAATTATCCCTCTTTCTGAAAATTTCCCAAAGAGCACCCAGATTTCCCAAATTTTGGGTAATTTTGGGAAGAGTGGAAACACTGAGTACATTATAACTAGCCCTGCTCTACTACCATTTAAATAGATAACTGTTTTATGACAAAGAATGTGATAGCTTGCCAGATTTCAAGAAATTAATTTTTACTGGCAACATTGAAAAGTTTGAACTACCCTTGTTAAAAACATGTATAACAGTACTGTATGTTCTGTTTCTTTAGTTGTATCTGGGAACAATTTGTTGTGACTCTTTTGGGAGCTGCTGATAACTTTCAAAAGGCTGCAAGTAGGTGCTAGAATGACAGAAAATGTGAGGGATGGGGATTGGAGGAGGGGGGAGTGGCAGGTCCTGCAGTTCAGTTGGTACTCAGTGTAAGGGATGCCATTTGCAGAGTTTCTGGACAGCTGTCGCAAAGCAGCATTTTATGTGGAGACCCTCATCACACTAGAGTCTATCATGAGTGCTGTTATTCATATAGTGTAGTAAAATTGCTCCAAGCATGATTTGTTCTAAGGTTTTCCTAAAAATTTTTGTTGTTCCCATTTCAACACTCCATGAAGGAAGAATGTGGACAATGTTTGGCAGCTGTGACATCTACAGTAGATACAGAGTCGCATGCATATTATGTATTCTCTGCTTTTCTGGATCGTATTAGGTATCCCGTCACATGGTTTTGATTTCCTTGTTGTGGTTACTGTGGTCTCAGACATGGATATTTCGTATTTAGTAGGTTATTTCTTCTAGCAACTATATGTGTAATATTTACAATGTATGCAATGTATATACTACATTTTAACATGTGTAACTAAATTACTAGAAAAGGAGGAACGAGAAGTCAAGACTTATGAACATTTTCCCGTTAAGATAATAATCTGACTTCTGTACAATAACTACAGAATAACTACAAAATGAGTGATGACATATCAGACTATCAGACTGTGATTGAAGCAGACATGTAAAGGACATTGAAGGGGTAAAATAAATAGGGTCATGTCCAGGGTAGAATTTATGATACTTATCTCACCTTGGCGTGGTGATTGTAAACAAGTTTAGATGTTCCCAGTCTCTGTCTCCTTCAACAGAGAAACTCGTTTATCCATGAATTACCATTATTGTGGGATGTTTGATTGCATTTTGTCAGTTTTCAAAATTTGTACTGTATGATTGGTGGCAGTGTTCTTTAAGAATTATATTTTATGTATTATTATGGCCATTCTAATTATTTAGCATACTTTCTGCATTGTTAATAGTATAATTACCCCATGTACAGCAGGGGTGCCTAACCTTTTTTGACCCAAGATCTACTTTTCAAATAGCCAACCTCCCGAGATCTACCAGGTCCAGTGGCAACGTCGCAAACCCACACACACGTTATTTTTTCGTTCTTTCCTACACCCCTCGCGGTCGACTTGGGATCAGTCTGCAGTCTACCAGTAGACCGTGATCGACTGGATGGGCACTCCTGATGTACAGTAACTGATTACTATTTTGAAATTTTAGTGTTAGCTTAGAACACTTATATATATGAGGTGTAACAACTTACCCCACCAGTAGTGTGGATAGTTAGCTCCGGGAGCTCAAGAAGTGGTACTGGTAAAATGCTTGCATT
The DNA here is from genome assembly GCA_029531755.1 of Holothuria leucospilota. Lineage (NCBI taxonomy): Eukaryota > Metazoa > Echinodermata > Holothuroidea > Aspidochirotida > Holothuriidae > Holothuria > Holothuria leucospilota. The sequence goes on along the minus strand of CM055977.1, from coordinate 36,695,139 downwards.
GAAATGTATTTAATACTACATGAGCCAATCCAGGATTCTGAGGAGCCATGGAGAAGCTTAGGGGGTGAGAAAGAGGAATGCTCTTTAGCTAGAGCCTTTACTACTATCATTAATCATACTGTATTTCCTTAGAAAAAAATAAAACTTGCTTTTGTTGTTGCTATGCCTTTAATCTCATTTGTGGAATGGTAGCTTTGTTTTTATTATCGTGATGGTGGTCATTACCACCCCCACAACCACTGCTGCCCCTCCCCTAGCTGTGCCACCACCCTCAAACCTGAGATTTATAGAATTAACAAGAGTCATTTATGTATAGGTTGAATTGACAGCCTCAAAAACAATGTAGGGATGGCAGGTTTAGCCTAGGGTACCTAGGCCTAGTTCTCACATACACTTTGTTCTTTGAACTAGTATGGGAAGCCCCAAAGCTACCTGAATGCTAGGTCAGCAGACTGTGGACTAGGGGGGGTTATGCCACTCTTCTTCAGAGTTGCGACCCCTGGCAGGGAGTGGAGAAGCAACTCCACTTTCCTTGGAGTGCTGACTCCTGAAAAATTCTCAGTGTTGTCATAAAAATGTGCAAAATCCATGTTGTATTACATGTGTACCAAAAGATCTGTATTTCTGTTCCTTTCAAGTTTTAACTGAGTATTGTCACAAAACTTGGTCTCTCAGTCTAATTCTTTCACTGATCACTAGTGTTCGTGAAGTTGACTATGCCACAGTTGTCTGGAATGCGCAATTAGGTATCTCTGTCATTGAGAAACCTGTTGTGTAAATAGCTACAGTATTTGATGTAGTGAAGGGTTGCGGCAGTCTTTAAGTGATGGTCCATGCGTGCCTGTGGAAGTTATATCAAGATTTCAGGAGTTGCAGCTTCTTCAGAGTCATTTGATCACAGGTACCCAACCCCAAAAAGATCGGAGTTGCCCAAGCCTAGATGGCAGCATCTAGATACACTTTAAAGTATTAAATGCTTGTGAATGGTTTTCAGTGTTGTCATGTAAGTCTGTGTCACAATACAGTTTTGGCCGTCAATACGCAGTGTTGATTGTGTTTATAGCTTAAAGTTTGTTGTATCATTTTAAAGTGTATCAATTCAAGATTTTGTACTTGAGTAGTTGAAAGGACTAAAGGAAAGGTTTTGGCAAATAGGTATTTTTGATATGGAAAAGATGAAAGTACTGTAAACCTAAGCATTCTGGTGAAATTTTTATTCAGTTCCTAAGTGTAGTTCTGGAGATATTAGCTGATGAAATTACTATGTTTGTGACCAAAAGTGAGCTTGAAGCAAACAGGCATTGTATCATCTCCTCACACTGATGAATAATGCTTTTTTTTTTGTTTTTCAATCTGTTGTTTTGACCTTGAAGTTAATAGAGATATGAGCTTGACCTGGGGAATCTGAAGGTGAGATACCTGCATGTGCTGTAGGATCTGTAGTATGTTTGGCTCCTCTGTACCTCCATTTATGTATTTGTACCATTTTTGCCTGCAGTAATGTCTGGCAAAGACTATTAGCACTGTGGGATCCCCTACCAATAGAGGGTGCCCTAACAGATAAATCTTCCTTCTCCATTTTTGCCTTTTCTGTGTTCAATAAGTTTTGATTCATCTGGTTTAACTACCGATACTTTCATTCTACTGTCTTGAGAAATGTACCTCACTAGTCTTGTTCAGTTTTGTCATATATATCTGAATTATCATACCACACAGTACCATGAGTAGTTAATTATGTTCAGTTTAAAATACCATAAGGTTTATTAATTTCCAATCTCATTTTACACAGTCAGTGTCATCTCTGTAGACTATTGGACAATATTTGCAGAGGAATTGGATCACTGTCAATAGGAAGTCCTAGTTTATATTTCTGTAACTAATAAGCTTAGAACAGCTGGCACATCAATCATTCAACTTAACTTTGAAAAGTTCTCTATACCATTAAGTCTTTCAGTTTTCTAACTTTTTGGATATTTTGAACTTTGCTCGAGTCACTGAACTTAAGTGAACGTTACTTCTCTTGTAAGCATTTTTTTGTTTTGTTTTTGTGCTTTGTAGTTATTTCTGTAAACAAATGGAATCAATAGACCTGTCATGCTCTACTGAATGCTCCGCTTGGCTCTTCAGTACTTGGTTTATACAGTAATATGCATACATTTTAGTTTAGCCCCTACAAGAAAGTGCACTTTCAATACAACTTCTTGTGTCCCTTCTAAAAATACTGCAAATAGTGAAAAAACCCATTTCTGTCAAAAAAATGTAGCTGGCCAACTTTTCAGTACATGGTGGTGGCGCTGTTTATATTTTTCTTGCCTGTTACTTCAAAATCATCATCATTGATAATATACATTAATTATGAAATAAGTCTGTTACTTTTGGTTATTTTTGGAAATTTTTGACATGCAAGTTGATCGAATAGTTTTGCACAGTGGATTCAAGTATACACTTATATACGTAGTTAAAGACAGATGCCATTACCCCAAGTATGTTTTTGGTGGGGATGTGGGGATATCAAAATTCTCAGTTGGTGACTACTCTTTGATGGACATGAAAGTTTCAAAATTCAAAAGATACAGGGTACAGTAGCTTACTGTACATTTCACACAGTGCAGAGAGAGTGTTCTGATTATAGGCCTACAATAAATCATGCTCCCCAGGACAGGACAATTGGCCTTTAGCAATAAACTGGGTATGTGTCTACACAAGAAGGAGCTTAAGACAGTTTTAGGAGGGGCTAACTAAGTAACTTGGGAAAAGTGGAACCGTCCAAGATGACAAAATTTGCCCATACTGTGTTTTTACAAAGATCAAGAGTGCACAAAAACTCTTTTTTGACTTTTTCTCCATTTTACTTCAATGCAGTGTGTTCTATGAGAGTATGATGAAAAATAAAATTGTGAAAATCATCAAATAAAGTAGTGATTAGTGAACTTTTTGTCTTCATCAAGAATTGTTTAAGTTGTTCATGTGTAGTGGTTTTTTAATTTGATTGGCTGCAGATAGTTGCAGTAGTGGCATGCTTCGTTTTTTATATTTTAGAAAAATGATTTTACATGTAAAAGTTTTACACTTGATGCAAAACATAGCAGCTTTTTTTTATTAGCTCAAACCAGCTCAAAGAGCTGTTTGAGCTATTGTGATCCGCCACCGTCACTCTGTCTATCTATCTATCTATCTATCTATCTATCTATCATGTCTGTCCACAATTGCCTTTAATGCTCTCAGGCACACACTCGTGGACGGATTTTAATGAAACTCGGACACATTGGTCGTTGAACTTTAGGCTACCTGTCATGTTCAAGAAGTTGAGGTCAAAGGTCATTTAGGGGTCATTAAAGACCGTTATGTGAATATCTTCAAAATGTATCTCCTCCCACAAATAGCGCTGTATGTTCTTGAAATTTGGTCATAATATTTCTTACATAGTGGTTCTTTAGGGTTGTACACAGATTTTTGATCCAAGGTCATACGAGGTCATTAGAGGTCAAAAGATGGAAATATCTTTGATGTGATATTGCTTTGCGCCTGTGATTCTGATATTTACCAGACATGGTTTTAGTGAATTGACTTTTGAAGAGCTTCCAGCTGGGTGTAAAAATGTAGGTCAAAGGTCATCCAAGGGTCATTTGAGGTCATAGTTGTAAATATTTTGAAATGCTATTTTCTCCTAGATGCATTACAAAATTATCTTCAAAATTGCTCAGAAGGATGACTGGCGTGTGCAGATTAGAAATTACTTCTCCAATTTGGGATGAAAGATAATTTTGATACCTTTCTAACCAATTTTGTGCCACCCCTCTATTTTTACCAGTCTCACAAAATCACTTTACTACCTATTTTTCTGTATACTACACTCTCTTTAAAACTGTCTGTGTACAAGAGGTCAGTCCTGTGAGGTTGTAAAGGTTAGTTTAAAGGGATCTGCTTAGCTTCTGGGCAGTACATGAACAATTTCTGTATTGTGTGTGGTGATGTAGAAGGTCTGTTGGCACAGCTCCCTGGTTGGTATCATAATTCATCATCGTGCATGAGTTGTAATTGACAATACCTCTTCCTTGCAAAGTTACCTGTTCTCCTGGTAACTGTATATTCTAAGTTCCTTGTGGCAGCAGAGAGCTAATACCAGATTGTTTACTAGTTGTAACTTTATAATAATGTGTGTAAAAACCAGAAGCTACTGGGCTTTTAGATGGTGCAATATAGCAGTTGAAGGCAAGGATTGCCCTGCTAAGGTCAGACAGTAATCAAGACTTAAGAAGTTAATACAAAACTGAGAGGTTTGTCCTCTGCTAGTTGTCAGGTAGGACTTGAGGATTTTATAAACTACCTTAACATTCACACTTCTCAGATTTTAAATATGAATCTTTGGACCTGTGGTAATGCATATATGTGAGTACATCAATATTGCTTTATGTCAAAATTGTTCTGTTCTGTTAATTAGTGTCTTGATTACTGTAGCTCACTGTGATATTGAATAACATCTTTCTTCATAGATAATTGGAATGGTAATGCTTTGAACTTAAAATAGGTTAGTCCTGTTATTTTCACTGGGGACAAAGGGGGAATTTCCTTTCCTTGCTTTTGAGAATGGGGGGGAGGGGGTAAGGTCTCGTTTTTTTATTTACATTTTACTAATGTTCGGAACGACGTATTTGTTTTGATTGTGTTTCCAGCAATCACACCATGCAGTGATGTACATAGGGTTTTGCGGGGGGGGGGGGGGCGGAGAAGAGCTGACCCCACAGTTTTCCCGGGTTTGAGCTACTGCACCATTGGTGCTCTAGTACTTTTAATCTTTTATTTTAGTGGAAAATGTTAGTTTACAGGCACTTTCTGCTTTCCAAAATTCTTTCTTACTGAAAATTACCAGAATTGCATAATTGCAAAGTCTTTTTTCATACTAACAAATGTTTTGTCCTCAAAGTGTGACTACCCTCGTTATAAAACAATGTAATAATGCAACCTTCAGCAGATACCTTGAACATTGGTGATTATTAGGGTGCTGTAACTGTGCCCAGGACTCGAGGAGATTGAAAGCATATCAGTTTGTCAAGTATCTGGATTACTAGATAAGATTAATAAGATGTGTTTTCATCTTTGCAAATGAAGTATGGTAATCTGATGAGCCAATTAATTTTTTATCTTCACATTTTGAGAGATATGACTTAAGGGGAAAACCTGCAAAACTCAGGATATCAAAGCCACTGTAAAAACATGTAATGCAGTTCAGGTATTAAAAGTTTGACTTGGGCTCTTTGGAATGGTGAACTCAACAAAACTTGTTTTAAGAAACCAGTATTTTAATAAAGGCTTTATGGTAGTTTTATTATAACAGAAACAGATGAGCAAAGTAGGTATAATATTTTTAGATGTTTAATATATTTCTTATTGAGTACAAAGTTCGTTGCCTCAGTTAGTCAAGTGGCCTGGTAATAAATTGTTATTGTTTTGACAGTCATGACATGCAATACCCAGTGCAAGGTCTTTATCAGTCTGTCTCAAGAACCACTGAACTTTTACTTCTGCTTTTTGTTGTTGAAAATATTTGCTTTTTGGGAGGTTTTGAAAGATTTATTGCAAGGAAAGATTGTAGCTACAATGCAAAACATGTTCTCTGGAGTATGCTGGCTACTTCCAGTTATGGAGCTCCCACTTGTAAACAGGAGAAGAAACTTCAACTTTAATTTATGCCAATCCAGTAAGACCCAGATATGTGTGGGGAAGATAATCCTGTAATGATCAATGATTAGATGTAAGGCTTTTCAGTTCTTTTGTCTGGCATTTACAAGTTACACTTCTTATCCTTTGCAGCGTCATTCATGTCTACTGCTACCCTAACAAATGGATTATATAAAAGAATCATTTGATGTCAAGGAAGTTACCAACAGCTAAATAAGAAATTCAGGGTAAAAATTCAAAATGACTGGTAGAAGTAATGCCATATGCAGATGAGCAGACTAGTAACGAGTCTATACTTTGCTGTTGAATTTTGGTCATTTCTGCACTTTTTTGCATATTATTGCAAAGGATTTAAATACATATGCAGCTGCAAGGAATCAATGATCAATGTAATTTGCATTTCAAGGGACTGGCAATGCTGAAGTGATAGGCAAAGTTCGCTGATATGCTCTTCAAGACGTAGCAGATAACTTGAAAGTATTGTGCATCTATAGTTCCTAACACCTTTAAAGCGTATTGAATCTTGAACGAAAGGAAGGAGGTCAGTGGTGCTAACTAGTTTTTGACCTTCACTGTATCAAGCAAATTTTGGGACGACTGCCTATTGCCTTTTAAGGCATTTCTTTATTTTTGATACCAAAATCATAGTGACATTTCATTGCTGCTTCAAAGTTTCGGTTCAAATCACCTAAGTTTTAAGGATTAACGTAACAAGAAACTTAAATAATGAAATGACTGCACTCAGTTTCATCCAGAATAACGTAATTACACACAGCCTAGTATGTTGTATCATATATTTGAAAGTTAAGGTTAGGGCAGATATTGCATTTCCTGGAGTTGGAAAAATTGGGTAATCTGGAAAGTTTCTCGCCAGGAGATTTTGGTATTTGAAGAGGAATTTCCTGTAGCAGGAGGGAAATTTGGCCTTTTTTTTTTTGTTTATATGAATAATTATGGGAAATTGCACTTGATTTCTGGCAAATCAACATTTTCCCAACTCTGTGCATTCCTTCCATTGCAGTTAAAAGTTGGTATGGGAGGAAATGACAAGCAGTGTAGTTAGAAGGAAGTGGAAACTGTCAACAGTCTCTTTTCATTCAGAAGTTTAGGTCTCATCCACCTGTTTTGTAAATATTGAGATTTCATGGAGCAAATATATGCGAAAGGCACTGAAAGCCGTTGCCAATTGGAATCAGACCAGTCCAGTCATGACTGTTGCTGTTGACTGGGTTGATCAAAGACTTGGAACGTTTGTGTGATTTGTTGATACCTTTCTGGTTTTTGTGATTTTTGCTACCCTCCATTGTTGGCCTTTTTAGAGTTTCTCACAGAGTGTTACAGTAGGTATCGTGTCTCAGGAGCACGTTGTCTGCATGCTGAATGCATGCACTATATACTGTTCACCTGTTAGAGTGGATGAAACAAAAATTATGGCTGGTTTTAATGGCTGAGCAGTGGGGCTATAACGAGAGTTGGTATCAGATTCAATTCTCGACTTAATTGTGTCATTTTTTTATTGTTCTTGACACTGGCCCACATTGGGAGGTCCCAGAATTGGAATTGGCTCCGAGTGAGCTTCGAGTGGACTCACACTTGCAGCAAACCGCAGCTTAGTCCACAAGAATGAAAATTATGTGATTGTGGTACGATTCCATGATTATTATTCTTAATATGTAAGAATAGTCTCACAGGGTCAACTTATTACTATATATGTGCACCAGACTATGAAATTGACTTGTAGCAAGTAAAGGACCTTATTTATGCATGATATGAATGATACATTGTCAAATGGATAAGACTTGACCAGGACTAAGAACTGGCCAAGTGTTGGGGCTATGGGAATGGGAATAGCTGGAACTTCGGGTCTGTTTCACTCTTTGTTGGGTCAGTTTTTTAAGTTGGAGTGGCAAAAATGCAGAAGGAAGAGTTAGATTATAGGGCGGCCTCTGCTGGAAGGGGATACCGCAGTGTTATTCTAAGTTTTTGCCAGACGGTGATTGTAGGCATGCAGTAATGGTGTACATAATAAGTAGGACGTAGCCGTAAGTATCAGATCTCATAGACTCCCAAATCAAAGGAGTTGTGGGGAGTGTACAGGGCTTGGAATTGGCAGACCTGCCAACTGTTCTAATTTAATTGGAACCATTCCGATTTTTGAGTCCGTACATAGCAAAAATCGGAACGTTCCAATTTCTAGCACCCACCCCAAAATAGTACAAGAAATATCCTTGCAACATAATTATTTAAAACGCATGTCATGCACCTCATTAATGATTCGTGGATCGAACTTGTATGGGCTTTACGTGTACATATATGTAAACACTATGACCAAGACTTCAGCATAATATATGCGACATCCGGCGTGCGCGCTAAAATGTCTCAGGATATGTGCACACTGACAGTACATATACGTAACGATCGTTGTAGTTATAATGCTTTACAAAGCACCACAGCTGCGCCTACGGAGGGACCGCGAAATCTGTGTGGCACCTGCTGTGGTACGTATGTATACGGTATATATACGCAATACATAGTGCATGTTTGTTTGATAACCAGTGGGACTAATCGCAATGCTGTTGTTTGAGACTAAGAAGGATGAAAAAGAATATTTGAAGATTGAACAAAGTACTTATGACAGTGTTCAATTTTGAACGGAAGACCAGCAACGAAGTTTTTGAGTATTAAACTTTGGACAGTAAGCTGCGAGCCTGCAGGCGTTTTTCGGTACCGTAGTTCGCCGTATCATACTAATGGTAATGTAGCGAAAGTGCATAGACCAAGGCCTAAACGAAGTTTGTGTTAGGCTAAGTGTGTAACATGACTAACATTACCATGCAGCCTAGCCTGCCCAGCGTAACAGTAACAAGTAACATGATTTGAAAGTTTTATTTTGTGCGCCCATAATGCAAAAAGGGATGTAATCAGCACTGCTGGGAACTAGTTCAAAGTTCAATTTGCTTGCATTATAGACTAACAAAACCTTAGCCCTACTATCACTGTGATGGGGTGTGTTGATTTTTGTATTTTTGTTTAGGCTACAATTCCAGCAGACATAGGCTAGGCCTAGGCCTACCAATCATCCAAATTTTTAAAATACAGCCTAAAAAATTTGTAATTTTGCCTGTTTAGAAATTTGATACATATGCCTTAAATATGCCACCATTTTGAATCTAAGAGTATTTAAACTTCAAAAAATTTCCAAAGGGGAGGGTCTGAATTGGTCTGGAATTAGTTCAACTGGAATGAAAGTTGTCTCAAACCTTTGGTAGGGGATTGGTTCCCTACTGAACAAGATTTAGGTTGAGTACAGGGTAGTGGGTTTAGCTCTACACTGTAAACATATCTTTTCCCTACTACACAGTTTTCTACAGGAAGTGTACTATTCCACTTTTCTGTACATCCTATTTACAGTGACCGGGCAACTCTTGGGGATAATTTCCACCTGGATGATCTTCCCGGACAATTCCAACCATGGAGAATTCAGACACATGTAATTTTTCTCCATAGACAACTTCCCCCACCATAAAATTTGGAATTGACCTGGTTTGGAATTGTTCAGGGGGAAATTGTTGTGGTGGGAATTGTCAGGATTGGGAACTGTCCATGGGCAAATTGTCTTGGGGGAATTGTCTGGACAGTGGGAGTTGTCCAGGGGAGTTGTCCAGTAACCCCTATTTAGGTTTGTAATTTCCCTGCTTGCCTTTAGTTACTGACTAGCATAATTTTTAGCACTGGGATGGTACCCTCCCACCATCTCACCACTAGAGGGCACCATGTATGTCCCAATCCCAATCCTATCTCCATCTTGGCATTGAGTTTCAAGCAAGATCTTTGCATAGATCTTTGTATGTTACAGTACAGTACTTCAGTCTGATGCAAAGTTATCAGAAAGTCTATATATTTGTCTTTTCTGTCATAGTATTTTATGACTACAAATATAAAAATATTGAAGGGCAACAAGTCTCATCCCAAATGGTAAAAAGTTGCCCTGCTCAGTTTATTTCCAGTTCTTCCTCCAATTCAAACAGTCACTCTCGAGTGCACTTTCCTATCAGAGCTGTAGTAGCCTGCACATAGTTTAAAATACTAGGAACACAACTGACTAGACAAGTCATCATCATTTACCAATCAGAGTGAAGCTGCTGTTTGAAGTCGTGTCAGTCAAGGTGCAGTCACCAATTGTATTTAGAGATATGATCATCTTCCTAAATGTGTTTGAGGCAGTGCTATACAGTAGCAGCTTTAATAAAACAAATAGTGAAGAAAGTTTGAAAGACACACACATACACACAACTGGGATCATTATATTAACATTTCGAAATGGTGATCTAATACAAGGTGTATGTTAAGTACATTTTAAACTCTTTCCATGCCCATACTACCATATTCCCCACCCCAGCCCCCTTCACCAGTTTCCCCTCCCAGTTTAAACTTTGTACACACAATATAATTGTACAGGTGTTGAAACAACTGCTTTATCATAATTGGTCATATTTTCTTATTTCAGTTCTCATCAAAGGCAAGGAAACCAAAATGGATTTGTAACTGTGATAACTGATAAGTATACTTAACTTAGCACCAAAGTTTCAAGCTGTACTAACTGAAAAGAAGCATTTTTAAAATTTTTTTGAGGAATACTTTCTTTTGTCAACAGTCCTTATGGCCTGTTAAAGCACTCATGATGAGTGATATACGGAAGGAATGATTGATGTGATGTGTTAATTGAGGTGGAATATAATGTTCAGGATATAACAATCCTGAATTTAAATCATCGAATCTCTGGCCACACCTCAGTATTACAACTTAGGATCTCTAAGGAGGTTTAGAAAGGTATATGAACCTTTGGAAAAGTATTATGGGTAATATTTATGAAGTACTCTCCTATTTTTGTTGTAAGTTGGGTTTATTAACCAATATTTTATCTCTTTTGTGTGGTTCAATAGATATAAAAAAAAATTCTAAAAATAGAAACCAAAACAAAATAAATAATATGGCTTAGAAAATTTTATTCAAAGAGTAATACAAAAGACTGTCATCAGACCATAACAAATAACAGACATTCCAAAACTGCAGAAAAGGTGAATAGCATTCGTGACACAGCAATAGACAGATGAATTTCTGAAAGGTCATAAATTTTTGTGTTTTGACAGGATGTGACTTTTTGTGATTGGTACCATATGCAACTATGCTAGATCATTGTTTAGTTTTGATGTGCAACCTGCATTTCTTTGGTGATTCTTTGTTTTGTTATGAATCAAATGAAATCAGTTCAAACTAATGCTGTAAGTAATGTTTGCCAAAAAGTGTATGATGCATTGCCCTACTGGTCTGAAAATGGAATGGATGTAGGTGGTAGGTTGAAGACTGACAAGCTTATACCTGGGAAAGCTTTATTGATTTAACCTTTGACTGATGAAAGTGGAAGGGTTTCCTATCCAGTTTGGCTAATTGTTTCACTTTGTGAAAGATAGCCTACCAAAAGTTTTGTCCAGCTGTTGTATTACAAAAGGACAAAGTATGATGAAGCCCTCTGATTTTTCCACCAACATACACTTCCTCACAGTATTTGCGGCACACATTATTGCAGTGCAGTTGGAAGTGCAGTTTGGCATAGAATTATAACATGTTGTCATCTTTCAGTTTTAAAGGATGTGTTGACTGTTGCATGTAGAAAATCTAAAACTTCAGTGTGGTAGTGTTGGTGACATTATAAAGCTAAAGGACCATAGTGTCCTAGCCTGGCCTGCAAACATGGATGTTTTGCAAATTTGTTTCTGTATGATGGAGGGTGTTAACTAGAGCCCATGACAGTATGTCCTCTGTCAGGAAGGTGCCATGAGTTTGCAACTTAAATTTAATCATGGTATTTTAAATGTGTATAGCAGCAAAGCATTGCTGCAGCCCTTGAAGGCTTTGCTAAGGCTGCAGCAGCTTTACTGAGGCAGCTGCAGCTTGGCAAGGCAACTGCAGCTATGCTGAGGCTGCTATGAGGCTGTGGCAGCTGCAGCTTTGCAGAAGCAGCCGTACAGAAGCAGTTGCAGCATTGCAAGGCAACTGCAGTTATGCTGAGGCTGCTGAGAGGCTGCTGCAGCTTTGCTAAGGCAGCTGCAGCTTCACTGAGGCAGGTACAGCTTGGCAAGGCAACTGCAGCTATTCTGAGGCTGCTACAGCTTTGCTTAAAGGTGTAGCTTTGCTGAGGCACCTGCAGCCTTGGGCTTAGGAATGGTGTCTTAGCATTGTAAGGTAACTTTGAAGTAGGAAGCTTAAAGAATTTTGTATGCTGTAACTTGTCGTGTGAATTCTTTAAAGTTATTACAGAAATATAGTTATGTTTTTTTTGGTCAGATTTTGTTGATGTAGTTAATGTTTAAGCAAGTATATACTTTACAATTTGGTGAAAAACATCATGCTGGTGTGAAGGTTATTGGAGCATAACAAAATGTGAACGAACACCTGTGTTCTGTTTTTACAATTAGGGACAGATTGTCTCTAGACTGTTCATCTCTTTGAGTTTATGTTGATCTTTTGCCAAAAGTAAGAAAGTTGTTTCTATTTGGTTTGATCCAGAGCTGTAATTGTTTGAATACATACTTTCTATTCCTGTGTTAATTTACATTGGACAACCTGTGTCATTTTGATAATGAGAAATCAAGAAGACCTTGGTTTCTTGTTTTCAAGGTATCAGTTGCATTCACGTGCTGCATTCAAATCAATGACAAAGTAAAAAAAAAGTGGTCATCAAACTTTTGTCTTGTTGTACAGTATTTTAAAACTCTTGTTACCCTCATGACTGTATATTAAGCTGGGAAAGGGGGGGATAGGGTTGCCCTACTCTTCTCCTGAGTCGTGAAGATCCTAGCTGGGAGTGGAGCAGTGACGACTTCACTTTCCCTGGCATGCACCTCCTGGGTAATTTGCACAGAAATCATTTTTTGGAGTCTAAGTTTGCATTATTTCAGAGGTGGCAGCAAAGTTTTGTAACATAATTGGTTCTTTTGATCTTTTTCTCCATTCAGTCTCAAGTTTTCCTTTCAGTTAGCTCCAATTCTCTGATATTGTTAATTACCTGTAGGCTAGGGAGAGCTGGAAGACCAGCTTCTGGGTTAGGCACCTCAGCCCTGTATTGTAAGCCCACTGGGGTACTAGTACACATTGGTAGGCTAGTAGTTGACAGTTTATGACTGCTGATGTATTATGTTCCTGTGTTTCTCATGGCATCATTGTAGGAGTCTCAACTCCTTCAGAGTCACAACTAAAATGGCTGTGGGTATCCGACTCAAAAAATGATGGGAGTCAGCCAAGCCTACTCTATATGGTGTTAGGGACTCCAGTACTGTCAGTAGCATGGTTTTATGGAATATTGTTCAGTGTGGTTTTTATGCAAATATATTCATCAAGTTACCATTCATATTAATTGGGTTATAACCAGGAAAGTCTTCAGTTCTTCCTCTTCAGTTTGACATAAATAGGATTTAGCTGGATAGAAATTGAGGAAGTAGTAATAAAATTAGCCTTTTTTTGGAAGATTTCATTTTAATTATTTCCCTTATTTTGCTCATTCCCAGAATAAAAGGATGACATACTTTGGCAATGAAAACTGGGAGGCTACTGTTGTATGTACTCATGCTAAGAATGTTAGTACAGTAAACAGACCACAAAACTGGTAACTCTTTACAACTTTTGTCTGCCTAAGAAAATTGTGGGTTACTGACACTGTCTCATCATAGCCCCCCCCCCCCCTTCTGAAAAAGAAATATTGCAGAAGACATTAAGGTAGTTAACACATTTCAACTTTCTGCACGATATTTAGTGGAAAACTAGGCTTGAATGGATATATTTTGATGAAAAATGTCTCACATTTCAACTTTGACAGTCAAATGGCTGGCTTTTGTGTTGCCAAAGTGATATGAAGTTCTTTGTGTTAGGCTCTGGTTCCCAGGGGTGCCTAAAGTCAGGGACATGAAAGATATACTCCCTGTCTTGTAGTACTGACATTAAACGGAGAATGCAGTTACCCCAATAAAGAACTGTATAGTAGACTATCCTATTTCCTGAATGGCTCTTTGAGAATCATGTGACAGTATTTTTCTCACTCAATTGTAAAATTTACAAGGAGCATTTGCTTGGTTTACCTTGAATATGCAATATTTATGTCCTAAAATATTATGAAAGATACTTGGAAGAGAAATAAGAAGAAATTTGTGACATTAAGCTATTGTTTCAAAATAAGTTTGGGACGACTGCTTTTGACCTTTCATGCACAATATATGGACCCAAGGAGGGTTTGCCTGTATCTGGCTATAGTTTGCTATTTTATGCCTCTCAGCAAGCTTGGGCAGCATACAGTATTAACAAAATGTGACAGAATCTTGCCAAATAACCGCCTCTTTTAATTTAATACCAGGCAGTTAACTCTCTGATAACAGTCTGGAGGAAAAGCTAAAAGCTGTGAATCTTGCAACTTCTGCATGGTTTGCTTACACTTGTGACTTCATAAAGAACCTAGTGATTTAGGGACACACCATGCATGCAGCTTTGCAGGCCAGTACATTTGCATATTGTGCTAAATTTTGATATACATTTCTGTATTGATATGAGAAGTCTTGTCAGCAAGGTAAAACACCGCAAGGTTGCTTGATACTTGGCACAGGCATCGTTAAATCGTTGGCAAGGATTAGAATTTTAATTGAATTGATAATCGAAAGTGCCATAGAATGGACATTTGTATAAATTTTAATTGTCAGACCCCATATACTGTAAATGAATCATAACTTTAATTAATTGTTCTCTGATTTAACGAGGGAATTTGAGTACTTGGTTCATTCTTGTAAGAGTGCATAAAGTACAGAGAGTGTGACTATTCCAAAGTACTCTACATATGAAATGGTCAAATTTTACTAAAATTATTGTACAGCTGATAGCTAGGTTGTGACTTGTGAGGCTATGACATTGGTGATAATGATAGGCCTATTGATAGTTTTGTACTAATGTTTGGTCATACTCCTCTGTATGGCGCCGTCTAGGAAACATTAACATCAGTTTATAAATAGGAGGTAAGTTTCGGAGCTCTTTGTGCTAAACCAGATATTAAGTAATTGTCAAGGTTATTTGTCAGTGATTTGAACAGCTGATATTACACCGGTAAGGGGGGAGGGGAAAAGACAATGGGATGGGGAGGAGGAAAGACAATGTGATGTGGAGAGGGGAAGACAATGGGATGGGGGGAGTAGAAGGTCCCCACTGTAATTGAGTCACCCAGGAGGTCTGTAAAATAAATTCTTCACTGTATGCTCTTTGCATCATCTTGCCCTTTTTGCCAATTGCTGAATCATAATTTGTAAAGCTCATGTGCCATTGAAGCATTGCATAAATTCCTAGGGTTGAGATGATATTAATGCATTTGATGCATCTGCCTTTGTTAGAAAAGATTTGCAAATTTTTGGTAACTAAAAATTCTTAGACCTTGGTGTATGATAACAAAGTTTTCCTTGACCTTGTCGCAAACCAGTTCAGGTTAATTCCACCTGCTCTCTGTACTATGTAAATATCCTTCCTCAAAATTTTCAGTTTCCATTAATAATTAGCATCTTTTAGTTTCATTTTGATCACATGGATCCTGTAATGTGTTGTATGTGTGGTGGCTAATATTGCATTAACTTGTTTTGAAAAAATATTTTGATGGTGTACTTTTTGGGGGATAAAAACTTTTGCAAATGCAGTATAGCTAAGAAAGCACTGTAATTTGAATATATATATACTGACATGTTGACATTACAGCCACCAGTATAAATAGCAATGGAAATCTGCTGGTTGAAACAGGCATATAAATCAAGGGGCTGGGGAGGGCATAAGGGGGCTAAAGTCTTGGTTACATTGTGGTGGGGCAGGAGATTGCTCCCCCCACAATTCAAGGATGCAAAACCCTTTATTTGTTCTCAGTGTAAATAAGTGTAAAAAATTTGCAGTAATTTGCCTTAAAATTTGCACAATCTGACACACCAAATTGCATCTAAGGACCCTTGAATGTTAAAATATTTCCCAATGGAGAGGGGTTTAACCCTTTACCTTAGACTACTCCAAAACAATGTTTAGCCCCCCTCCCCCCAATTAAGACCAGATCTCTACACCTTTGAGTTGAAAGTAGAATATGGCTCACACTTAACTGGAAGTTTATGTTGATCTCAAACTGTAACCTTTGTTGATATAATTGAAAAGTCATTAAATTCATAGTATTATGTCCCTTTGTTAATTCCATCAAATTAAAAATAATTGCTTCCTTAATTACCACTCTATTATTCAGAAAGGGTAATGTACTGACCTTTCACTAGTGATCAATTCATACATTGATATAATGTTGAAACACATTGAGTGGATAAAATATGGATGTTTAATTCATAACTTATCACCTGGGAATCTGAAAATGGCAGTCATTTTCTAAATAAGTAGTATCTTTCTTGTACAGTCAGTACAGTATGCTTTCACCCGCATCATGTACAAGTACTACAGAGGTTGTGATCAAGGGTATGAAAGTCACAGTGACAGCAGGGCATACACTGGCTCCTGCAGCAGCCAAAATCTAACCCAGAATGACAAAGAGGAATGTGAAAATAGTACTAAAGGTCAGCAGAATTACCCTTTTACTCCCTAACCCCCTAACTAATTCTCAGCAGTAAAAGTAGCCCCTTTGATCTCCAAAATGGCTCCTTGAATAACTTTTTTTTGGTGGGGACGGAGAGTAGACAGTTTTTCCCCAAGCTGTTTGTAAAAAGCTTTAAAACAAATTGAAATTTTTATCCTTTTGTGATCCTTGTGTAGTTCAACAAGCTCTGCTGGTATGACACCCCCCCCTCCCAATAAAAACTACAACCCTGTCATGACTACCCCCACCCCACCTCCCAAAAAGCAAAAACAAAAGACAAAAAACAACAATAATGCAGGTCTAGTTAAGCACCATCTTTATCTAAAATTAGTTATAAATTCACATGGAGAGCACTCTTTTGAATTTTGATGTAATACATTTTGGAGTTTAATATTGTGGGGTGCCTTCCTGGCCAGAAAGTTCTCACCAAGGTTATATAAGTGGATGTAAGGCTGAGTATTGCCTATCTGAACAATGAAGGTCTTAAAGTGCTAATCATGATTGCCAGACAGTCATAGCAGCACAGAATGTATAGTATGGTTTTCCTAAACTATCCACAGAGTGAAGTATCATGCATGCAGATAAGATAGATAAAGACAATAAGAATGATAAGAACAATGAAAAATGAATCACTTGAAAACTAAAACAATAGAAATGATCTTGAAGCGCATACAGAGTTACAAAAACAAGACGTCAGCAAGACAATACAATGGAAAAAGAGAAAGGTTTATAATTAAAAGATCTTAAAGGATGAAACATATCGCTGGATAGAAGAGCAAATCGTATATACATTAGAGCACTAGGCATTGTGTGCATTGCACATTGCATACAGGGTGGCCAACTCTGACTCACACTTCAGAGCCATATTCTTGCCTGAAAAGTGCCAAATGATGCATTTTACTGCCAGCTTGAAGAAAGGTCACAAGAAATTTTCTGAGAAAAAGTCACCGTCATTCTGATACGTATTCAAGTTTTAATTGCCAACTTTTAGACTTGATCTATATTGACTCTGAAAAGAAGATTTTCAATGCCAAATGAGAATTTTGCTGCCAAATTCACCTGCATATATGGCTGTGAAATGTTCTACTTAATTAGCATGAACTCTGGTTACACAAACATTTTAAGTACAGTAACATGCACACATATGTCCAAGTTTTCCAAGTGTGATATTGATAATATACAAAAATTTGTAAATATCAATATCAACCTCCCCCCCCTCATACATTTACCTTTGTACCCTGACCAGCCTGATAGAGGGGCTCTCTGGCCACTGTGCTATGAAATCCTGTCTCAGGAACTGATTTTGGGTACTGTAGGTAAGGGTTGCAACTTTAGGTAAGTGTTGGGGCTTTGTAGATTTCCTGACTGAACGGGAAGGGGGGGGGGGAGGTGGGGAGGTGGGGGTGGAAGAGGACTAGGTTGGGTGGCGGCAAGCAGAGGGTGCCAATACTACTGTGCTGTTACAACTTACCAGGGACTTAAAAGAAGGGTCTAAGCTCAAATCAAGTTTTGATATGTTAGAGTGGTACTTTATACTCTTAGCATTCTGGTAAAATTTTTGCATTGAAATCCGATGTGTGGTTCTCCAGATATTAGCTGTAAAAGTTGTCACATTTTCAACACAAAGTGAACTTGAAGCAAGCACGAATGATGTCATAGCCTCACATTAATGAGCAGTCTTTTGTTTTTCTTTAAACTTTACAACCAGTTTCCTCCTCCACAATCCTATGTTATTGGAATGTGATTGCATGAGAGGCATGGAAATTTTACAAACTCCACATTCTCAATGGGGAGGTCCTATCCCTATTAACTTCAAGGTTAGCACAACAAACTGAAAAACCAAAGGAAACAAAGCATTTCTCATCTATGTGAGGAAGTGATATAACCCCTGCTTGCCTCAAGCTTACTTTGGATCACAAATATAGTAACTTCATGTGCTGATGTCTCAGGTACTACATGTCCGATTTGAGTGGAAGTTCACCAAATTGGGATTTAGTTCCTCTTTCACATATGAAAATTTATTTTTTGCTTTAACCATTTCTTCAAAATATTAACAGAATTGCTTGTACATGGTGCTGGGCTGTAGTTGCCAAGGTTACTATGGGTGTCAGTGATGTTGCTGAGAGCTGGATATAGCCATCTAGAGGTTTCCCATCTGAACTGGCTTTTCAAAAGAAACCAAATTTGATCTGAATTGTTGAGTGCATGGTAGCCACCGGAAGTGACATTGTAATTTATAAGCCCATATAGACTTCCTCCACATTTGTGATCACTCAGCTGACAGTTGAGTTAAATCTTTGTACTGCAATGCAATGCTGCATTACACAATTATTATACCAAGCCTGAACTGTGTACAAGTAAGAAGGCTTTTGATGAACAACTTTACTGAGTTGAAGTCCAGTACACAGAAACTGGCAGTTGTACAGCTTACATGCAAGTGCATGGAAGTAATGCCCCTGGAGGAGATCCTTCCCTTCTGGACAGTATATAACTGTACATAGATGAAACCAGCTGATCTGACTTCCTGGTTCAAAGTCATTAATCAACCACAGAGATATATACATAGTAGTAATGATGCACCGAAAACTGAGTACGGGTACCTGGAATTTTGTCACCTTTGTCCAAACTTGTGTTTAACCGGTACATTGTTCTGAAGTTAACTGCCCCTAGTTACTGCATAACTCAAGAATAGATAACTGTAAAATTTAACAAGTGGTATGTTTGTTTTGGAAAAAAAAGAGATTGCCATACAGTGTGCAAATCAAGGCTGTGTAGTACTGTGTGATCAGATTTAACCTTACTGGACTTATATATCTGGGTAACCTGCCATGTGAGAGAGTTCTGTTTTAAAGGGATATGGCATCCTCCAAACCAGAGAGATGCTAGCAACTTGTGGCTCTGTCTTAGAGGTATACCATAGACAAAGGTTTTGGTCTAAATTGAAGGGGTGCTAGAAGTAATAGCAGAGTGAATTGTTACTGTCTGGGGTGAGATTAGAGAGCCTTTAAGCTGCTGAAGTAGTCAATCTACTTCGCCCCTCCTTACCTCCTATTTACACTTTGTAATCCCCACTTACTTGCAGTAAGTCCCTAGCAAGCTTTTGATAGCACAGTGGCTCCGGGTGACCTCTGGGAGAGGTCCTCCTTCCTGCTTGCCTGTCCAAAAAGACAGTCTGGGGTGAGACTGTCTGGGGTGAGACTGTCTGGGGTGAGGTTAGAGAGCCTTGAAGCTTCTGAAGTAGTCAGTCTAGAGAAGTCTGGTGTCTATAGTCATTTAAAGGGAAGAAGCAGTCATCCCCAAGTTGTTTTGAGACCTCAGATAAATCTTAGAAATCAGTAATTTCCCTTACCAATTTTATTTCATGATGTGTTCAGATTTAAACATTGAATAGTGCAGGTAAAGAAAACAGTCATTCAGCATGAATTAAACAAATCAGTAGCAAAGATGTCACCACCTAGTTAGAAAGA
The DNA here is from genome assembly GCA_029531755.1 of Holothuria leucospilota. Lineage (NCBI taxonomy): Eukaryota > Metazoa > Echinodermata > Holothuroidea > Aspidochirotida > Holothuriidae > Holothuria > Holothuria leucospilota. The sequence goes on along the minus strand of CM055977.1, from coordinate 36,675,354 downwards.
GTTGTACATGAATTAAGATACCATGGGATACCAAATTAATAATTCATATTGGAATGACTGCATTTTCTTTTTAATGTTATTTTGGTTATGATACTATGGTAATGTGGTAGTGAGAGAAGTTACATCTTCTAAGTAGTCAATCCGAAGAGCTGGTGTCTGTGATTGGATACAGTGGTTCAAAAAACAATGAGCAGAGGTTTAAAGAAAGAGATAGCTGACTGTATACTCCAGCCCTTTCTTGGAAATGGGATGTTTGTATTGAAAGACAAAGGAAATCGGCTTTGGTGATTTGACTTGCAGCATGTTACCCTGTTGACCACTGTATGGCAGTATGCCTTTCATTCAGGAAGCACACCACTTATTATTCCTCCATTGACTTACACACTAATTTTGGTTCGTTTTGTGGCCCCTGGAAGTCCTTGTAGAAGTTTTCAGTGGGCACAGGCTGCCCGTCATATGAAAGCTCACAAGTAGGCCTTGTACAGTAATTTCAAATTCGTGTGCCATGACTGCTGAGATTTTGAGCTAGGAGAGCTTGTATAATAGGATGGTGGTTCCTGTCTTTTTACTTCATTCAAAATACCATTTTGCATGGCGGAAGATATATTGCAAAAAAATGTCTGAAATACCTTCCAGTTTTCTTTATTTTCCTATTTTCCAGGATGAGTGCAATTCCTTTCCTACAACATACACATCACAAATAGAACACATCACTTTAGCATCATGTCTAAACTGTCCCCAAATGTTTTTTCTAGGGTGTTAAATTCATAGGGTAATATCGTCTGTCAGAATTCCCCTTGAATTAGTGGTGGGCTACCTTCAGTTCATCTGTCTTGTTTGTGGTTACATTGTTTGTTTAGCTCTTCCTTACCTCCTTTTTGTATTTGTAAATCTACATCGCCTCTCTCTTACCTCCTAAGTCCCTTCTTGCCTGCAATTACCATCTGGTATAACTTTCTGGCACCAAAATGGTGCCTTCCCACTACTAGAGGGTGCTGTGGTTGATGCTAACCAAAGGGTACTAATTGACTAGAGGTCATTGGTCAAAGTGGAGGACTGTCATGATCCATGGAGGTGTTTTTAGGTCCATATTTGCAGTACTATTAAAGCTTAAATATATTAATATATATATTATATTAAAGGTCTTATTCAGAGGCAAATAAGGTTCATGCAATCGACTCAGAAGCATAATTTTAGGTAAACTAGAATTTTATATTATTTTTCTACAGGAAAAACAAAGCAAAGAATTGGTGTTTTCTATTTTTAATCATTTTCTGAAAACTTTTTTGTTTTTGGCCCATACTGAAACGATAACATCACGTGATTTCTTCGAAAGGTCTAACTATGACGTCATCGGCCGGTGTCGGGTCGAGCTAGCTAGCGCGAGCGCACACAGCTAGCCAGCATGTACTGTACCAGTACTGCAAGCAGTGTATATAGTAAAGTTAGTACTAGTAGTAGGATAGTAACATACTCTAGTAGCCTAAGTTACACTTGGTAATCGGAAATTGCGAAAAATTGTACAGCATAGTAGTAAAGATCTATTCTTGTTTATGATCAAATTAAATTTATGCTTTTTAGTCAGCGTATAGGTAGGAAGGTTTTTAGAGTAGGCCTGGTATACGTCCTAGTACAAGCCTAGGCGGAGAGCAGGCTAGTTAGCTATAGCCTAGGCCTAGTAACGTTACTCGTTAGCTCCAACGTTTACGGTTTAGCATTAGGTTCGAGTCGACTTGCAAAAAAAAAAAAATTAACGTTAGAGTACCCTACATTTTAAGCATGTTTGCAGAGGAAAGAAGCCGCTCTTTCGGAAGAAATTAGTAGCCCTAAAAAGAGAGCTGTTTGGCTTGTATCAGGTTTTCTTTGCAGGCTACGCCAGGTCTTCATCTTGGGCTTTCTGGTGCCTCGACTTGTCTTTACCCTTCAAGTTCATGAGTGATGAAACGGGAAGTTTGTCTGATGGCCTCTCTCCTCCTTCCGAAATCAATTCTTTTCAATGTGTTCCTCGGGCTGACGCCAAACTTTGCAAACCCCCTTGCTCAAAGAATCTCAAAGTTTTAACGTCAAAACTCGATCAGTGAACTCCTCGGAGCAATTCCGAAAATTCGGAAGTCTGGCCAATGGTTGTGGCTTAAAGATAATTGCTGGGCTATCAACAGCAAGTTGTAGGACCTTGAAATTTTCTTCTTTTAGAAGAATCACCACAAGTTACTTTCTCTTCTTCAGAGATGTGTGGTGACTTTCGGTATAAGGCAGGTTTTACTTTTAGTATGTATATCCAGGGATATATATCCAGTATTAAATCCAGTCTGTGTGTTACGATACTACGCTAGTATGACTACGATACGAGAATGACAGTTGACCTCGTGGCTTGTTTACTTTTAATTATATGCAAATATTTGGACGTGAAAGAGAATACCTACAATTCTAAGTGCTGATTGGCTGAATCTCAAATAGACAATGTCTTGGTAAATATTACACAGTATCTGTTCTAGATTGTTGTTCTTTTTTACTGTTTTGAGGTGTTTATAATCCGTTTTGAGTAGGGGGAGGGGGTGTGAAAGGATGTACGACTATTTTCTTTCCATATCGGTCAGCAATTCCTTCCAAAAATCTCAGTCCATCTAACCTGAGTCTCTTTTCAGACGAAAAGAAGCAAAATAAAGTGAAGGGAAGGTCAAGTTGGTGAATCACTCCATGACGTTTACCAACTAGTCGATGAACTGTTGTTTTTAAGGAAGAAAACCCGATCATGTAGTATGTGATCCCCTACATGATATAGGCAAAAGCTTTAAAAACTTCATCGTATCTCTTTTAAGAAATATTTTTCTGACAATTCTTCACTGGTTTGTGCTGAAAGTTTGCTCATATATGCCTATGACTACGTTTGTACTAGTTATTCTATGCATGTCAACATGACTCTGGCCAGTGACATCATAGGCTTGACCTTAGCCACGCCCCGTTTTCATTCAGTCATTTGAAATCATGATTTTTAGCTGTTTTACCATATTTTTAGAACGTATTTTCTCAGCAGTGCCAAGGGTTACTCTAAAAATTTTCGGTGTGTTGGGGTCAGGAAAACAGCAGTTTCTGGTCACTCCCAATGAAACGAAAATGCACTTTGCCTCTGAATAAGACCTTTAATGAAATCAAACGTCACATACTAAGGTCAAAGGTCATGAGGGTAAGTTGCAAAATATGCTGACAGTGTAAAATTGGTATTGCAAGAAATGATATCATAGATGCAAAATGGCAATAATTGTATGTTAATGAGGTCAAAGGTCACCTACAAAGGTCAAAAGTCATATGAAAGCAATTAAGTTGTAAAAGAGCAGCATTAAATCGGTTTAATTCAGATGTCACAATTGCCACCAGTTGTACACAACACAGTATATGCCTGTGTATCATATGTATACATTCTTGCACCCCTGTAGTCTGGCACTTCATGTTACATCAACTAGAGTTCAAGTGTTTAGTTGGAACTTAGTCGTACCTGGATACCGCGGTGTAACCTGAAGATGTAAGTGTGCAAAAAGTAAAATAAATAGAAAACTATTAAACAGGAAAAGAAAACTGAAGCAGGAACTGGAGTATCACAACAGGGCTGGGAATAAGAAATCAGTAGGGCAAGGCCATTTTCATTTTAGCTTTTTTAGGTCTTATTTATCCATCTCTAAGGGCACTAAGGCAAAACAGAAGATTTTATGTTATCTGGTATATGTTTGGTAGTATTTTGTTAGGAAGGGCATGAAGGCCAAGGTGGCTGTGAAAGGGATGCCGTTTTGTAGGGTACCATGGCCATTGCAAAAATATGAAGGCCATGGTCTCTGCATGTGGCCTTTGTTTATTTTCAGCCCAGTCATAGCAAAACGTTTTCCAGACAAAATGATAGGTAGCTATGAACAATGTTACCACAAATGCAAACTTCCCAGATTTTACTTTTAAAGTGGGTATGACACGGCCAAAACACGTTTCTCAGTAAATATTCTTTGGGTACAGCTTGAAATGAAGCGAATGTTTTCCCGACTCAACTACGTCCATAAACACAGTAATTCGACCTTGTGAATTCCCAGTTACAGGCCAGACTCAGCCATCTGAAATCCAAAAGCGAAAAAAAGTATGTGAGCGCGTCTCAAGATCGTGACGTCATTGGAGGCACGGTTAGTAACACTGTACCAGGCAGCTCACTCATCGTTCTACACATCGAATCATGTGCATGCTAACGCGTGTTAGCAGGTGCATCATTGCAAACACCTGTGCTACGATACTATACAGCAGCGCGCGTGACCAGTGACCACATTGTGAACTATGCGTCGTTGCGCGGTGACTGCTTACCATTCACAATAGCAACGTTACTGAACAGCTCACTGAGTAAAGGCGCACTTGTTATGGACTGTCCATACATGTTCATAGCTGTTCTGTACAGCGCGCCTGGACCGCGTTCTTTTTGCACAAAACAAAGCTGTTTATTATATGCAGGAAAGCTAAAACACGGGCGCATATGCACGCAAACATATTGGCCAATGATATGCTTCGAAACCCCCAACATGTTCCGCGCTTTGCGCTCTATAGAGGGATTTCATGTGACGTCACGCGCACTGGATTCCCAGGCACTGAAGGGCAAAACACACACGCAGTAAGCGAACTTACAGCTCACGCGCACGGCATAACCATAGATACTACTGTGACACAATGGACGCGTGCCAGTCAAAACCAAAGAGACACGCGATCTTGCCCTTCAAAACAAAAAAGACGCGCAATTTTGCCTTTCAAAATTGCATCTAGTTGGTGAAAGTCACGTGACTGAAATCCCTCTATATGTTGGGCGTGTATTGTGATGTAATCCTTTTCATGAAGGTTCTAAGATATGAAACTTTCCCAAAGCGTTGCATTAGTTTCACATCTAGATACGCGTCCTTACATAGCGCAGTGCGGGGTGCCGCCAATTGCGTCAGAAAAGTCAGGTGACCTGTTGCGGCATTTTTCGAAATTGGATTTCTGTACGTTTTTCTTCAAATTCTATTTATGCCGAACTGCGCCGGTTTTAATTGTGTGTGAGATGATACTTTTACAATACTGTACCCAATCTTGCAATACACAAAAGTTATTTTGGCCGTGTCATGCCCACTTTAAGTGGAGTCATTGTCTCCAGAGTTATTGCCACCTCAACAAGGTCTGGAACTTAAACCTCTTTTGTGAGATTGTGGAGCCATTGTTAAAGCAGCATTCATCACCAAAATGATTATTAAATGATTTTGATTTCAGTGGCAAGAGTTGTGGCAAGGGAAATTACATTTGTGGTACAGAAAATTTTCTTATCTTCGAAATCATAATTGGTAGATACAAATTGATACATAATTCAAAATAAAGCATCATGGCAGCGTTATTTTCAGGGACTAACATTCGCTCAGAAAGAATAATATTATGGCCCAGACTTTCCAAATTTCAAATGATGCAACATTTGCAACTCATGTAATTTATTATATTTTGGAAAGGTAAAGCTATCCTTGAGTTTATTGGTAATACTGGAGGGTTTAATAATAATTATAGCTATTTTCTTTGTATGCCATGTTGGTGCATCCTAAACAATATATCCCATTAAAGATGACCACAACATCCAGTTTGAGGGTGCTAGAAAGACTTTTAAGGACAACATTCTTCAAGTTAGATGCATTTGTGGCCTTCAGCATTACGTGATATCGCCCTTACTCAAATCACCTTTCACTGAACAGTGCAAAACCCGACCTTCTGGGGGTAAGGTTGGGATTTTACCTGATGTTCGCACCCACAGTTTATAGCCTTTGGGACGTTTATCAGGTTTTATTATATTTTTTATTGATTTTTCAATTTTTAGGCTATTAATCTGTTGTTGCGAACATCATGTAAAATCCTGACTTTTCCCCCAGAAGGTCTGGTATTCCACTGTTCATTGAAAGGCGATTTGAGTAAGGGCGATATCACGTAATGGAGTTGGTTTCGGATGAGTGTGTTGTGCTATTTGTCAATAAAAAGGTGTTCGGTAATAGTTGATGATACTCCAACATGGTTCTTTGAATGAAGGATCAAGAGTTGATCCTTTCATTGTATAAGTTATGAATATCATAAATATGTGCATACTTAAACAGTTCTAAAAATTAAAATCTTTTAATAGCTTTTCAGTATAAAATAGGTGGCAGCAGATAGTTTAATCACTGATATTTATAATTTTGCTACTGTACCATAGTCAATTCTTTGGAGACTTATCCTAGATTTCATCACTTTTCTTGTGTTAGCTTTCAGGTAAAGAAATGTTGTGGGGCAGGGAACAGGGTGGGGCAGGTCAGCAGTGGTGCATAGTGCATGCTTAGACCCAAGGGCATAGGAACCACTCAAAGATAGAGTGGGGCGGGGCCTTGTCTGCCCCCATTCAAGGATGAAAATACCTTATTTGTTTCCTCTGTAAAAATGTCAACAATTTGCAGTAATTTACCTTAAATTTTGCTCAAATATGCACTAATTTGCATGTAAGGACCCTTAAATATTCAAAAATTTTCCAAAGGGGAGGGGAGCCCCTCTCTTTAGACCCCTTCCCCAGCATGGCAGTTTGAAACAGCATTCAGCTTCCTACATCTATGTAATATTAACCTACGTTGCCCTTCCTTATCTCCTATAAACTTTCTGTTCCATTTAACAAACATCTGAAGAACTTTGCAAAAGATGATGCTAGCATAGTTCAAGGTAGGTTGTTGCTTTGGGCATATTAAAGCTTCAAACTGCTGTTTGTCTTTGGACAAAGCAGTTTATACAAACCGCATATTGTGTACAAAGCAACTTGAAAAATACGAACTGAAGAGGTTTTGTTGTTTAAAATGCAGACCTGGAAACAGCATGCACATTAAATCTATTTTGCCCCTCATTACCTCCTATATGTGTGTTAGTCCTTTGGACAGGCAAGGAGGAAGAGGACTTCCCTGGGTCTCAGGAGGTCACCCATAACCACTGAGCCATTGAAAGCTTGCCAGGTGCTTACTGCGGGTAGGTGGGGATTGCATATGTAAACAGGAGGTAAGTATCGGGGCTCATAGATTCCCTAACCAGGGATCCATTTTGGGAAGTTTGTATTTTATGAGATAGTGCCTTTGTGACTGTTTTAACCATGAAGAAACGTCACCAGAGACACTTGTTAAATTTTTACATGTGTGTACAATAATTATGTGAATAAACCTTGTCTGGATGTACAGTGCATTGAATACTAGAATAGAATAGATACACATTTATGCAGTTACACAGGCAGTTGTCTTGAAACTGCATGATTGTTGGATAGATGTGAATGAAACATGCCTGGTTCTATGGTGGAGTCAATGTTAGAGTAGGTGCACATTTATGCAGTTACACAGGCAGCTGTCTTGAAACTGCATTATTGTTGGATAAATGTGAATGAAACTTGCATGGTTCTGTAAAGTGTAGCTAATGGTAGAGCACAATTACGCAGTGACACAGGCAGTTGTCATTTATGGTAAAGCTTGCCATTATAAGCAACACGTAGTAATGTATGATGCCATATGGCATGAATTTCCTTTCGATTCGACCCCTCGCTGCGGATTCATCGGTTCATGTCAGCTATTGAGAGCTTCCCTCCTTTTTGCTCTGTTGTGACTGTAGCTACAGTATTCCAATTTGACAAATGGTATATTAGTGGTATGTCTTAATTAGAAATAATTAGTGGAAGGGATGCATTCTAATTTAAACTTCCACTTGTCAGTCTGATGTTATCATGGCACAGGTAAGAGTTTCTGTGTTTGATGTTTAATTTACTCCTACCTGTCGGAGAAGGAAGTGCAGAGATTGTTACATTTGTCAAGGGGAAAGTTCATTACTAGGAAGTTACGGGAAAATTAAAGCTTTTTGTCATGTACCACAGGGGTCTAGGAAAGGTGAGGGATACTTGAAGGCCTTGAATTCAAGCCTTCAAGGGCAGTTGTTTTACAGTGCTAAGTGATCACAAATGTGGGAGAAGCTTATGGCTTATGAATTGCAACTTCACGTCAGGTGGCAACCATCTTAATAGTTCGGATCAGATTTGGTTCTTTTCAAAGGCCAGTTCAGATGGGTAAACCATAGGTTGCTCCTGGATGAAAACCCACCCTTCTTTGACCTGGCCGAGGATCGAACCCAGACCTCTAGGTTGCTAAGCTTTGTTTCAATTGCCTTGGTGAAAGGAGGGGTTCTTTAAACACCATTAGACACTGAAGTGCTGTAAAGTGGTACTTCTGTGGGTACCTGCTTTTCTTGCATGATAACCTGAAATTATTGAAACTTCGTCTACAAGGGGTGGAAGAGGGGATGGGTTAGTAAAGGTACTGTAAGTCTATAGACCTTATGCATATGATGTCACAGAGCAGAAAGTGCTCCCTCCTTTGGAGGAAAAGCCCATATCATTGCGAGTTACACCAACAAATGCAGACAGCTGATTTGCCAATCAGTCGTATACACATGTAAGTCTACTACATGCGCTTGTGAAATCTTCGCGTTCGTGCACGTGTGCTTCATTGTTTTCCTCCAAAATGATGTCAGTGTGACGTCAATGTATATACGTCTATTTCACTCCTCCTTACCTCCTATTTACATATGTATACTATTCAGGGATCTCACAGTGCTATGAGTGTTGCCAGATGATAATTGGGACACCCTCAGCTTTATGTCTTCTCCACAGTGTTAATTCTAACTTTGCCCTGTAGTTGTTGCACAGTATAATGACTGACCAAGTAGTGTTATGGAATCTTACCTAACCACCACCCCCCCCCCCCCACACCTTGCTTGGTTACATTGGCTTCCTAGCCTTAATAGTAATCTGGATGTTTGTTGTTGGAAACTTTGAAGGCCATGGATGTAAAATTTTCTCAGACTCAAGCAGTCATGAAATTTAAAAACAACAAAAGTGTAACATTTTCCCATCATGCTCAGTAAAGAGTTTTGAAACTAATGGCCTGTCAACAGATATTTTGTGATTAAACTGTGTTTTTTTTTCTATGTGGAAAAGCAGTTACTCAACTACGATGAAAGTTATTGCAATCTACATCGCCCCTCTTTATCTCCTATTTACATAATCCCCACGTACCCACAATAAGATCCTGGCAAACCAGTTGCACAGTTAAGGAGAGGGCCTTCCGGTGGAGGGTGGATTCCTATAGTCCTCTTCTTGCTTGTCATCTGACTGTACAAACTCATGTTTGGTGAGTTTTGGGGATCTACATCGCCCCTCTCCTTACCTCCTATTCACCTATGTAATCCCCACTTACCCGCAACTAACCCTGGTAAACTAATAGCACAGAGAGAGAGGGCGCCCTAGCACCTCGCATCGAGGTACAAGGGTGGCCTCCCTAGTCCTCTTCTCACTTACCACCAGACTGGTTAGCAACGCAACTTTAGGCCTTGGTTTTCCTCCTCCGGTTCGATAACTTTGGAGTGCAGGATTTTCCCTCCGGGATTCCTACTTATAGCAGGCCTCTTTCCGTCATCAGTTACTGGCTGTTAGGAATAGTATCCTTTTCCTTTTGGAACTCGTTAGTTTTTCCCGCCCTTTGGGCTCTAGTCCTCGTAGTTCTCCCTAGTACTTTACTGTGGGTACCGGTTCCGCGAGACTTCTCGTCCAGTCTGCGGTTCTGTTGTTTGTGGCTTGTGGGAAGCCTTCCCGCCCTCTCCCCTTTTTCCCCTCCTTCTTAGGGGTGTTCGTTAGTTCTGGGGAATTTAACCATCTATCGATTATATATTACCTATCATTCTAATTTATCTCCGTGACACTAAAATATGTTTTTAAAGGGAAAGTGCAGTCACCCCAATTGAAGTAGTACACACAGGTTTCCTAATGAACGGCTCTTTTAAATCATGGACAATAGTTTTGTAACTGAATTTTTAAATTCAGACAAAACGACCACTTTGTTATTAAACCATGAGAGTGCCACTTTTATGTTCTGAAACATTATGAAAAATAGTTGCAATAGAGATATAAAGATGATATTTGTAGCATTTAGTTCATTAGTCAAAGTAAGTTAAGTGTGGGGCGACTGCTTATTGTCTTTTTTATATTACAGTAGTACAGTACATACAGTAACACTTACTATTTGAATACTTACACATATGTGTACAGTAAAGCGTTTTCATTAGCACTTGTCGTTTAGAATGCAAAATTTTTTATCCTTCAATAAATACTTCAATGTTCAGTGAATCTACATCGCCCCTCTCTTACCTCCTATCTACAATTGTAACCCTCACTTACCCGTATTAAGGTCCTGGCAAGTTTGATCACACAGAAGAGGAGGCCGGCCTCCGCTAGAGGGCGGCCTCCCCCGTCCTCTTCTCACTTGCCTCGTCAGAGCTTAGACACGTATTTTGTGATCCTGCGCATTTTTCAGAGTTTTTCTGGATTTCTATCGAAGTTTGGAGCTTGCTTCCGTGTGGACTCCTTCAGAATTGGTATCAGAAGTGTTCTGCAGTGGGTTTTGATGAGTATATTTTTCGTTTGGGATCCTTTTCGGGCCTTTTTTAGGTTCCGCCCTTAGTCACGTTTTTGCAACGTGTTTTTCGCCATAGGCCTTCTACAGGGACCAGTTCCGCGATGTAGCCTAGTGCCTTGAATGCAAAATTTTTTATCCTTCAATAAATACTTCAATGTTCAGTGAATCTCTTATTTCAAGGAAGTCAATATCAACTGTCCTTGTATGTTCCAATTTTTGAAATGAAAAGTTTGGCTTCATTACCTAGTAAGAATCTATTTTGGCTGTCTCAAATGTCAATTAGTATCGTAGGACGTCTGATTTTTGAGAACATGAGAAGTGTTTTGGTTCGACACCTTGTACTGATGAATATGGCTAGAAAGAAAAGAAGAATGCTGCATGAAAGTGATGCCAATTAAAACCTTCAAGGTTTAACATTAGCTTATACAATCCTGTGATCTTTAATCATGTTTTCATGACAATTGGGTATGGTACCCCGAAGTAAAAACGTGGAGGGATAATGTATTGAAGAAAATGTTGCCATCTAATCCCTATTTTACTAAACTCAAGTAGATGTTTGTCAGCCTTTGTTGTGATTGTTTATCTATATGTGATGTTAATCATCTATAATTTTCCCAATTAAATATACTTAATATATATAGTTTGATTGGGTGGGGCACACTCCACTAACTGACTGCAATGACTGAAAACCATGTCAGTTGGTATAGCATGTACCAAATTTTGTTGCTTACCAGACTGATCCAACAGCTGGTCTTCATTGTGACCAAAATCATACATTGATAATCATTCTGGAATTGGGGGCAGTTCCATCACAGATGATTCTGGGAGTGGCAGTATGCAGCTGTTGCTGACCTACAGTAGCTGACTGCATCCAGATTATTTTTGCAGGGGAAGGCAGGGGGTAGAGCTGCTGGAACCTCCCCCCGATGATCAAACATTATCATTGCCTTGAATTGCACTTTAGTATATCTCTCTCCTTAAAAAATTCCCCCTTCCCATTCTCTTCCCTGCCCCGTCATCTCCCCTTCCCTGCCCCCTCACCTCCCCTTTCCTGGAAGCTGTTTTGCCCCCTTCAGTACCTTATCTGGCTAGGAGCCTGCATAATTGGTGGTCCCAGGAATGGGATTGGTATGAATAGTTGAAAAGAGAAGTTGTATTTTGGCAGTGTACATCCTTGATCAACATGGCATATTGTCCCCAGTTTATAGCCAAAGTGGCTTCCTGACTCTGAATATGTGTAATCAAACTATCAGAAATTATGACATGTCCTAATGTATATCATGCAGGCACATTATTATGTAAATTGGTAAAATATTGTAAATTTGTAAGCCTGTTCATTGTAGTCACTGTTTGCCAACTTATCCTCTACTTTTGTTGCATTTTACCAACTCCACCTCTTGTAATGGTTGTATGTTCAAGTGATATAACAAAGGACACACAGAAATATTTTTGCTTTTCAAAGTAGACATGTGATGGTCATGGGAATTTACGTACCCCAGTATTATTTCTGTATTTATTACATTGTTATTACTTATGTGACCTAGTATTCATTCATGCAGATGACAGAATGCTATTGGTCTATGAGTGAATTTTGTGTAGTACAAGAAGAGACTATACAAGTGTTACACTCAAAGCTGGGTAAAGTGTTAGTACTTCATTGATTATTTGGATTCCTGTTACCCTTGTTTCTTTCAATGCACAATTTCAGTTTTCATTATCCTGAAAGAGTTTCCCATAGAAAGATAAAAAAGCATGATATGATGTTTTAAAGCATCCCATCTATTTACATAAATAAATAGTTAAAATGGCAGTTTCATTTTTGCTTTCTTTTGGCTTTTGCAACAGCGCCCCCACTTAGGTACAAATTTTCACAAGTGAATGTGTCATGTGGTATCAATGTGATTACCATGTATAGTACACCTCTTCTCTACTGCATCCTGTAAACTAGTCTTATTATGAGTACTTTTTCTTTGGTTGGACCTGGCCAACCAAGGGCATCTTCCTGTATTTATTTTCTCCTGTGAAGGGGAAAGGGGAAGGGGATGTGTATGTTATCAGAAAAAGAGTATGTAGAAGACATGGAGGTATCAGGGAGGGGGGATGTTATTGCAGGCAGTTGGGGAACATGAATGTTAAACCAGGAGGGGAAAGTCAGAGCTCATACATATTGGACATACTAGTCTTGCTGGTTGGTCCCAAATAAATCTACATAGGTCAGATATGCTGTGATTAACCTCCTCCCCATCCCTTAAGTTTTGGTCAGGAGGGAGCTTCCCTTCCCCTTGTCACTTTCCTACATAAAATGTCTGTGGGGAACAGGTGTACTTTTTTATGGGGTCTGAAAAAGCCCTGGACTGAAATATTTCTCTCTTCCATTTTTTGTCAGTGCAAGATTGCCTTGTTGTTAGTTATGGAAATCTTAAATACTGCCCTCATTTGGGCAGCTCAGCAGAATAGAGCAAATTCCTCTATTTCAATTAAAAGGTAACTAGGGCTGTGGAGTGTGTATTCTGAATAGTTGACACTAAGAGTATTCTTCCAGAGGGTTTAATTTTGTGGATTTAATAGTCTATTTTGCTTCTCCTTGCCTCCTATTTACATATGTATACCATTATTGCTTGCAATGATATTTTGAAGGTAGATCATGTCAAGCCAGGAGGGGAGGATGATTTTTACCTCATGATCTCTAGATTTATTGCCTCGTTTGCTTTCAAACTATTTTACAAGGCTACACCTACATTAATTTCAGTATTTCACAGTGCCTGGTCATTTCCTCCAACTTTTTTGCATTGCATTTTCAATATGTATTGCTTTCAAAATGGCTCCCAGTCATGATAAAGTGGCACCAGCTTCTGTTGTTGAATTTCACAAGATGAAGAACTAAAAAATGGATTGAAATGGTGCATGGTCCAAGCTCACTTAGTTGTTAGAACGATCCACCCAGTATGATTGTACCAGACTGCCAGTGTTTGACTCAAGGGAACTGGTATCCAGAGCCTAAGCCTTCCTTCAGTTTGTTTAATTAAAGTCTAAAGATGTGCCACTATTTGCCAGGACTTGCAGCTGTGGTCACTTTGTGCCTTTGAAGAACTAGAGAAAGTTTATTCCTGGTTAAAAAGGAAATTGGTAGATCAGGACCCTGTTTCATAATAAGGTATGATCGACCTTAAAGGTCAAAAGCAGTCGCCCCAAACTTATTTTAAAACAATAGCTAAATGTCACATATTCCTTCTTATTTCTCTTCCAAGTATCTTTCATAATATTTTAGGACATATATATTGCATATTCAAGGTAAACCAAGCAGTTGCTCCTTGTAAATTTTACAACTGAGTGAGAAAAATACTGTCACATGATTCTCAAGAGCCATTCAGGAAATAGGATAGTCTACTATACAATACTTTATTGGGGTGACTGCATTCTCCCTTTAAGTTTGATCTGTCATGCAAAAGTCGTATTGAAATCAAACTTAGGGTCGAACGTAACTCTTTAGGGGCCCTCTCTTAAGGGCCTGGGTGTGCTTGCCATCTTATCAAATGAAATTTATCTCTTTTATTTGCAGCATCTGAAGAAAGATCAATTGTTTGGGATGTGCAAAACCCTGGACAAAAGGAAAACCAGGTAACTGTTAAGTACAGTAGTTGTACCAGCTTGTATCCTAGGGGTGTTTGAAATGTTTATGTGTAAGAGTTATGTATGGAGGTACACATACTAGTAACATGTTGTTGAAATTTCCTATTATTATTATTATTACATATTTGGTACAAACAATAGTGAAGGTACCAGGTAAGTGGGTATAGACCAGAGATCTGAAACACACACAGTGAAGTGAGTGCACCCCTTACCTTATCTTAAGAATTCCTAATACATAGATAAATAATGATCAGATAGTCTCTTACGAAAGCTCCTCACAGAGGGAATTTCCTGCAAATCCAGAGGAAGATCATTCCAAAGTCTTGTAAAATGAACAAAGGGGGAATTATAGAAAGTCTGAGTCTTCGCAGTCCAGTGAAGAAGCCTTCCAGGGGCACGAGTGCTAGGTCTAATGAATTGAGTAAATTCAGCTGGACAGTACCCATGAACAATTTTATGACCAAGAGCAAGTCTCTGTAATGCAAGGTTGTGCTTGATACTGATAATACTAAAATGCTTTAACCTGTCTTCGTATGATACTATCTCATTTGGAAATTTCCTCTGATACAAAATTCTGGTAGCCCTCCTTTGTACAGCTTCAATACGGTCTAAATGACATACGTTAAAAGGGTGCCAAATAGAACCACAATACAACAAAACAGGTAAGACAAGAGTCTTATATAAAAAAAAGTAAGAAAGAATCATGAGGCATCCCATTTGTACAACGAGAAACAAATCCTACTAGTCTAGAAGCAGATTTACAAATATGTTCGAAATGATTGTTGAAAGAAAAATTGCTGCTAAACAGAACACCTAGGAGCTCATAATTCTCAGCAACATTGAGAGGATTGCTTCCGAGACAATAATCATGAAATAAGGCATTGTTAGGTTTACACCTAGAGATGTGCATGATAGCACACTTAGATACATTCAGTGGAAGCTCGTTATCAATAGACCACTGGAAAACAGTGTTTAAATCATTCTGTAAAATATCCTTATCCCCTTCACAAGTAATAGGTGGGATAATAGTATGATCATCAGCAAACTGAAACATTGTTGAGGAAAGACCAGAGGAAATATCGCTGACATAAGCAAGAAACAGTATGGGACCCAAAACAGATCCCTGTGGAACTCCACTATAGATAGTGGTCCACTCAGAAAACGCCCCTTGAAAAACTACTCTTTGTTGGCGCATCCATAGGAAGTCCTGAATCCAGGCAAGACAATACCAGTACCGCCCTCATTTATCTGTCTTCCATATTAAAGGGACTGTTGCATCATCTCAAACATGTTTAAGCCTATCCTCAAATCTCAATTAGAAATTGGTGACTAGACTTTGATTGACATAAATTCAAAAAGTGCCTTCAGTGTGAGTGGTCTTTTATGACTTGTAAAGGTCACAGAGTAGTGTACCCCGCATAACAGATAGCTCAAAACACAGTAAAGTATGGATGTGACCTTGGGCAATTTGAAGTGTTTCACTCCTACTTCTTTCCCCTATTGAAACTATTGGACAGTCAGAATAGGCCATGGTAGCTTTGTCTAGAAGGTGCACTAGACAGGTGTGTTTCTTTTTAAGGAGGGGCTAGAAGAAAAGTTATTAGGGAGAATTTTACTGTCTGTGGCGATATTTTTGCTGTCCTTTAATGTCCCACTAGCTTACCAGGTATGACGGCTATGCGTGTAATCAGGGATGTAAGACTTCCGGATTAATCCGGAAAACCGGATTTTTTAATATTTGGCGATATTTATCCCCGGGATTTCACTTACCACACGCAAGGCAAAGTTTTAGTTTCACGGTGGAAACTTGGGATCAAAGCCGACGCCTTGTTTCATGTGGAAAGAAGTCGTCCAAAAAGTTACATCACCATACTTCCCACTGAAGTTCTCAGACCTATCTACAAAGGTCGCTCACCCATAGAAATAAAAGTAGAAGAAGTTCGATACCGATGCTGAGTTACCCGCGCAGTCAGGTAGTACTCGCCTTGTATGTGGGTCGAAGCTGGCAACTCCCTGGTCGAAGCATACAGTGTAATGTGCGTATAATACGGTGCTCGCACCTAAGGTTAGGAACACGATACATAGCCCACTCTCCGTATTATAATTCTGTGGTTGCTTCCTGCATTGGATTTTGCATCGCCTATCTAGCTGACTTAGTTCGCTAACTTCTGTTTGCTGCATGCAAGCGGTCTTCTTCGTTAGCGCTAGCGCGGTTGATACCTATAACTCCGCAGTGCACGTGCGGCCGGCCGGCCGGCTAGCTGGCCTACATTAGCATATTTGGGCTAGTAATGGATTAGCTTCACGCCGTACCGGACCAAGTGAGATTGTACCAAGTGAGGATTCTCTTCTTTTATCACCACGTAGGCCTATTCACCGAAACGAGTACTTTGGACAATTATTTGGGCTGTGGGACTGGAGTGAAAAGTAACGTTAACAATAGACTCTTATCTCCATTAGACATGACATTGTTCCATAAGCTAGGCCTAGCCTAGGCTTTACACATATAGGACGTACAGGCCTATGTGTGTCTAACGTTAGGGCCTAATATTATGCCTATACTGTGTATTGTGGCCTAGCCTAAGCCTAGTCTACACTCGATCGTTAACACCATGGAAGTCACGCGAGAAGCGAATGTAAAGGAAATTGACAAGTCTGTTAGAGATAAGTGGAATTGGAAGTGGTTGGAGGAAAAAGACAGGGATGGATACTTTTTGTCCGATTACATTCGTAAAATTGACAGACCTGGGTTAGCAAGGTGTATAGTTTGTAATTGTGACCTGAAGTATGCAAATGGTGGGAAAAGAGACTTAGTTGCCCATGGGAATAAAAAGAAACACATTAAAAATCGGAAGGTATTCACAACAAATTCTACCCTTCCGTCAATTTTTGAAAGAACTTCTGCTATGAGGAAAGGAAGTATTGCAGTAAGAGAAGTGAAAACTAAGTCATTGTCTACAGCTCGGCTCAGCACACCATCATGCCCAGATATTTCTACTCCAGGGACAAGTGCTAACACTACTCCTTGTGGCTCAAACATTCCATATGGAGCTCCCCCAAATGTTCATAATGCTGCATCCTGTTCTGGAAAAGTGGAATCGAAGTTGACACCAAATGCATGTTATTTAGACCGTAAGGGTAATGCTGAGGCAATGGTTGTTTCTTTTGTAGCAGAACATAGTTTGCCATTTGCAGTAGTTCCTCACATACTAGACCTTTCAAAGGAATTGGCCAGGGATAATACTGTATTGCAAGATTTGTCCATGGAAAGGACTACGTGTGCCTATAAACTTAAAGAAGGTGTGGCTGAAGTTGTTCATAAACGCCTTGTTCATGAATTAAAAGAGAAGCCATTCTCAATCAACCTTGATGAGTGTACTACAAAAGGATCCAATCAGCGTATTCTCTCTATACTCGTATCATTCTTTTCAGATACCTTGGGTGAGTGTGTAGTACAGCATTTCACTTCAGTTAGTTTAACAGTAGTTAATGCAAACACAGTTTTTCAAGCAGTCAAAGAATCTTTCGCAAAGGATGGAATCCCTTTGAAGAACATTATATCTTCTCTAAGCGATTCAGCCGCGTACATGAGAGGGAAGCACAATGGATTTGAAGCAAAGCTCAGAGAAGCAAATCCTAACCTTCTGAACATAGATGGAGATATTTGCCATCATATTCATAATTGTGTGAAGAAGTTTTGTAGCCACTTTGGCAATCATGTTGAAAACTTGTGTGATGATTTGTATAGGGATTTTCAGTATTCACCAGATCTTGCACAATACTTACAAGAAATGACTGATTTGTTTGGACTTGACTGTAAATTGCCTCAGCAACGGATAGCCCATCGGTGGTTATCTTCCTATGATGTGAGTATCAGGATCCTTGATATGATTGATCCCTTGACTTTGTTTTATTTTGCATGGATCGGGTAGATAAGGTGAAGTACCAGCCTACTTTCAACAAAGTTATCTCACAGTTTAATCTCACAGTGAAACAAAGACATCAGCTCAAGGCATTGCTAGAAAGACTTCAGCAAAAATGCCTAACAAATCTAGGACAGGGTAGAAAAGGAAGAATTGTGAAGAAACTGTATGGTCAGAGAAAAAAAACACTAATTTATCTCAACTTGTACTCTGCTGTTTTGCCATTGTTCAAATCATTTGTATTGGTTTTTGAACAGAAGGTACCCCAAATGCATTGTTTGCATGATAAGTTAGTTGACATTTTCATGAGCTTTCTTGCTTGCTTTGTGAAACAAGAATCCATCTCAGGACTTCCTCCAAAGAGGTTACAAGAACTTAATCTTAACCAGCATGTTCTCAAAGCATCACAGATATATGTTGGCAGAAATGCAGAGCAACTTCTTTTAACTTTGAAAGCAGAGAGCATGCAAAGTATCATCTGCAATGTTAGGAAGGCATATCTTGCTACTGGAGAGTATATGCAGCAGAAATTGCCTTTGCAGAACTATGTACTGAAACTTTTATCTGCAATAGATCCAAAAGCCCAAGGACACAGTATGACTCATGAACATTTGAAGAAACTGGCAAATGCTTGCTCACACCGTATGACAAATGAAGACTATGATGCTTTTGATCAAGCTGCAAGGCAGATGCAGTTAAACTGTCAGACTCTCCCACACTTTGATGACAACACACGTGTGGACAAATGGTGGGGGGAGGTCTTCAAAATGTATCCTGCCATGAAACCTGTCGTTGTATGTGCTCTTTCTGTTTTCACAGGACCCAGGGTAGAACAAAGCTTTAGCATGATGAATGACACCATTACAGCTAAAAACAAATCGCATACATGCTAGTACTTTTGCAGCAATACAGACAGTTAAGTATGACTTGCTAGCTACTAGGGAGACATCAGTACAGCGTTACCACCGTGAGAACAAACTGAAATCTCCTGTTGATGTGTCAATGGCATATCATGTTAGAACAGCTTACAGCCGCTTTAAGAAAAAAAATGCAACAAGTGAGAGGAAAAACACCAAAAATACCAAAGAAAACATTCATAAACTTGCCCAAAAAGTGAAAGAAAGAATTCGCATTCAGCAGGCTTCAGTAAGAAAGCAGAATCGGCTAAAGGTTATTCAGCAGAAACGGCAACAAAAGTTGTAGACATTTATGTTGCAATTTGAGAAAGTGTAAGGTAGGTGTGTTTTCAGTGTTTTTGAAAAACTTTCATTTCAACTCCTACTGTAAGAGTTTGGTATGTTTACAAATGTGTGAAGGTCACTTTTCTTTGTCTGATGCCACCTTGTAAATTGGAAAAAACTCATTCTGTAGTTTTGTACATAAGTACACGGCTTGACTGATCTTTTACAGTAAATATGTCACCTAAACTTGAGTAAATGGGTGTAAAAACTCCTAAATTGCTGGAGCTTCCGGGGGCTTCGCCCCCTGGACCCCCACCGGGGCTTTGCCCCTGGACCCCACCAGGGGCCCTTCAGCGGGCCCCTGGACCCCCGGCCGGAATGGCGCAGCGCTTCGCGCGCGCATGTGTGTGGGCCGGCGATAGTTGTGGGATTTTTTTTCAGTCACCACTTACATCCCTGTGTAATATTCTGTCCATTTGTGTTGTCTTATTTATCAACAGGCATGTATGTGGTAACAGGTTTGTGTGAGGGATGTTAAAATGAAACTTTTCCATGATCAATAGAGTCATTGCAAAGTGTCTTATACTCTCAGGAGTTGAAAGGTATTCCTCTCCTCCTCTCCCCCATTAATCACCACCTTTGAAATTGACAAATTGGAAAGAGGATTAAAACAGGGCATCTCTATATATTGGGAAAGGGGTGAGGACGAAAAGCATTTTACCCATCTAACCAAATTCTAACCCTCTCTGTATTTTCCCCTCCCCCTCTTGATCACTACAAATTGACAAAGAAAGGTTGAAACAGGACTTGCCAGTATGTTTAGAAGAATAGAAGGAAAGATTGAATAATTCCATGTTATTTGTTTAGGATAAGTTATCTGCATCACCCTTCATTACCTCCTATTTACACCTCTAATCCCCACTGACCTGCAGTAAGACCCCCCTGAACTAATAGCACAGTGGTAGAGGGCGCCCTTCCGCACAGGGCACCTCTCCCATCCTCTTCTTGCTCACCAGTGGTTTGGTTTTTACGCAATGTCGTGTTTGTTTAGTTTCTCAAACTATTATTAGTTAAAAGAAAACAAGGAAAGATGAGAAGGAAGTTATTATTTCTAAAAGACATCCTCTTGTCTTTCTCTGTGTGCAGAATAGGGATGGTAATAGGGTAAGAAATGTATTTCTTTGGGTTCATTGTTATTATGTCACAGATGGTATTGTATTACGAAAATGAGGTCAGAGAATGAGAGACGTGAGGTGCAGGGCTCGAAAATAGACTGGAGCTCTGGAGCAAAAGCTCCAGAGACCGCTGCCACGATTGCTCCAGAAAAACGAAAAAGTGGGTGTCTGTCTGGAGCTAAAAATAGCTCCAGGTTCATGAGGCAAGCAATCTCAAAATCACAGAAAAATTCCCTGCACAGAAGTGCCCAGTTACACCAAAAAAGTGGCGTTGGAATGTTGCACCATGCAATCAAAGATGAGTCCATAGCCACAGGGTAGGGGATAGAATTTGTGAACTCCTGCCTCCACCTTCTCCACATTTAAGGTGCCAATGGAGGCAATCCAAAGCTGCCATATAAAGGCACCCAGCCCCCCCCCCCCCACCGCTCTGTCCCCTTCCTAGTTTTCTGAGATGGAATGACCACACCGTGTTTATAGTGCTGCCTTGTGCTACACCAAGAAATATACTCTGTCTTATTTTCCTGTCTCTTATATTTTGAATTTCTTTAACTAAATGCACAAAAGTAATGGTAGGAGTGATTACAAGATGTTACATTTAGGGAACAGTGGTTTCTTTGAAAAATTGAAAACAGCTCCAGACAATGGTAAAACAGCTCCAGGAAAGCTTCAAAATGAAGGTTGTCAGAAGCTGTTTTGAGCTCCAGAGAGGAAAAGCTTATTTTCAAGCCCTGAGGTGTGAGGGAATGCTGGGATAAAAGAAATACAAGCTGTAAGGGAATTTGTGGGTATTGAAATTTTGGTCAAGACCATGTGCTCATGAAAGGTGCTGTTGTAAAAAATTTAGGATCTCATCGTTGATTAATGTTTTTCGTATTTTACTTTTCTTCTTTGAAGCGATATGTGGCACAAGATTAAAGGTTTAAAGAAAAATGTACCAAAGCAAAGGAAGAGTTTTTTGTAAGTATAATTCATTATTTATGGTGATCTTTAAAACATTCTTGGGAAATGTCTTGGCTGTGCTCCAGATTTTGTCCAGGGAAGGTCATTTTTCTGGAAATATGGCCCCTGGAAAAATGTTAGAATAACCAATATGCCTTCTCTCATACGATCCAGTCCAGTGCAATCATTTAACAGTGTTTATAATATAAACTAGAAAGAGCAAAGTCAAAGGACCTTCCATGGCCAGAAATTTGTCAAGGCACTGAGGCCAAGCAGGAGGGGATCAAGGCCAAAATTTAGAGACTTATGGATGCCAAATAGCATAATATAGAGAGGCATGAAAGCTTTTATGGCCTTTGGTGTGGGTAGTTTTTGAGGAGCATCAAGACAAAGTGAGGGGCCCCAAGGCCATGGCCTTCAGTGGCTCCTGGTATTTGGAGCCCTGATCTGATATTCTTGTCTGCAGTATGGTTGTTTCCTCGCTGACTTTTCCAAAGACTGGCATTGATAAAGAAACCTTTGCCATCACCTCTACTAGACAACTATGCTGAATACGGAGTAAGGATAAATGGAAGTAGAATCGAGAAATCCCAAGAGCAGAACTGTTTTTTACATGTCACAGATATTTAAATGAGTAAAATGTATTGTTAAGTCAAGAATGATCCAGAAACTTTGTGATCATGATGCAAGCTATTCAGCTTAAGCATCTCCAACATTGGAGTTGGGTATCCGTGGCCTGAATTGTAGTGGCTCTGAGAATGAATTGGTGATGTCATAACTGACCCAGGAGGAGACCCTTTTCCAAATATCAATCCCAAAGGATTGTGGGATACAGTTTTGGTGTGCACCGTTCTTGACTACAGTAAGATGCCATTGTCAAAAATGATGTATACAAAAGCTTTATCCCACAATCCTTTGTAATTGTTACGTGGAAAAGGGTCTATTGCAGAAACATATACCACAGCATCTATAAGCTGTCAATGGTGCCTGCCAATAAGTATTAATACACCAGTAGGTTTACAGTACAGACTTCTCAATGGTGGAAGGGGAGAAAATGTGAATGTTTGCACCTGAGCCACCAGGTGCCAATTTTTGACACTATTTAGGATCTCCCAGGAGCAAGTCTATAGCTGAGGGTGGGGATGGGGTGGGGTTGGGGTGGGGGTGGAGGGCAAAGGGGAAAAGCTGTGAAACTTCCCCCCTAGAATATAAAAATTACCTTTGCCTTAATACATTTTAATATATCCCCCTCCCCCCACCCTGAAATTTTTTAACCCCTGGAAACTTTTGCTCCCTTCAGTACCTTGTCTGGATGTGGGCATGCCCCTCTACTGACTGAAGTCCAGGAATTATGACTCTGTAGCAGAGTCAGGTAACTTGCCAAAGCCTTATGCAAGAAAGTAAACTACCATGACTTCATACCTGGAATCACATAGAGTAAATATTATTCTACAATTCTGCTTTAGACCATACCACAACATCTGGCTCTTGAATTATTTAATAAATTGCAGAAAATTTCCTTATGAGGCATAAATACTGAGAGTGGCAAGTTTTTTTCTTGTTGTCAAAGATGACATTCTATGCTCTTTTCTGTTTTGTAATCACATGTTTCCCATAATCTAAAAAGGTCAAGTGCCCTGGTTTTCATCAAATTCCTACTTCTACTTCTCTTTGTTTTAGCCATGTATAAAAACAAACAGTGCGTCATTGGTTTGGACGTATTTCATTTGAAGCTCTGCCTTTACATCAGCGCATTTTTTTTTTTATTTAATTCTTTTTTGTTTGGTTTGGTTTTCCTGTCAATACAAATAGCTCTGGATTAAAATGTGGTGTCATGTTACTTTGTCATGGTAGGGGAGTCTGTCCTGTTGTAAAGTACAGAACTTTGGTTTATGTGCAAAGCCACTCTAGTCTATTTGGCATAGCAGTAGGATGAGTTTCTGGAAAGGGACCTCCTGAATGAAAAGGAGGAATCACTACGAGGAAGTCTGAAGTCAGCCTTGTTTATGTCCTTGTGATGTTTGATCACTGTAAGGAGCTGTTCCTCAGCTTTATGTGCAAAAAGATTTGGGCTTGACAGCATGAAGCGAGGCTTCATCTTTTCCTGTTGGCACTGGATTCTACACAACACCAGCTCTCTTTTGTCCCTGAAGTACAAGCCAGCAATTGGTCCTAAGACAGTGTTCTCCACTGATTTAAGTTTTGCCGGGGTGCTCCGAAGGTTAAAGGTTAATACTGATGGCTGTCTTTAAAGAGAGGAGGTGCTCTCTTTGAAAAACGTTTGCTAAAATAGATGATAAATTTAATTATGGCCTTCTTTGATGACTTCTAAGTACATTTCTGATTGTCATTACTCAATGTTCACACTGAAATTATTTCTGTTTGTTCTATTATAAGGTTTTGAATTGATAATTTCTGTCCGGGTGGCTCAACTTTTTGTCCGGGTGGTACATTTTAAGTCCGGGTGCTGAGCAACCTCTGCAAAGTTTGTCCTGGTGCAGCACCGTAACAAAACAGCTAGTGGAGAACACTGCTAAGATGTTGACCAAGGTACTTGTCTCCTTGTGTAAGATTTCTTTGGTCCCAGTCTGTGAGAAGGATTTTTGAAAGCACCTCAGGGGTAAAGAGGATGCAAACTTCACTCCAGTCCTGGCTGCGATGTCCATCCCCTGGAACGATCAAGGTTGTCTTTGTCAGGGCAGACTCTGCCCTTGCTGTCTGTGGAGTGGGGGAGAAGCAGAAGTGGCTTTCAGGCCTTTTCATTGATGTAGAAGTTCAGGGCTTGTTTTCTGTGATAGGCATGCCATTTCTTTTTATTAGCATTAAGCCTCAAAACAGTCCGTAAACATAGCATCTATCAGCGTAGGCGACAGCATAAGAGTGACCAGTTTATTAGAGAAAGACATTTGGGAATTCTGAAGTAGAAGGGATCATCAAAGCCCAACTGTCACCTCTACAGCTTTTACGAAGGCCACCTTGAGGATACTTGAACCACAGGCGTTCGAAAGTACATATACTACACACTATATATATATATATATATATATAATAAGACAAGGTAGGTCATTTCTCACAATATGTACTGACAAGGAGTAGGCCCAGTCGCACTTCACTGCTAGTGTTTCCACACTCTAAATCGTTTTTCCTGACATGGCCGATTTTCACGTAATTTTAGATTGCATTTCAGGAAAAATGCATTTAGAGTATGGAAGCACTGGCAGTGAAGTGCGACTGGGCCATAGAGTAGGATATAAGAACTAGAATGCGCACTCCTAATACCGCGTACGTAAATCCGCTGTGATTGCATGGATGTACATGTAGATCAGAGCATGTGTGTACAAACTGTATGGCGGCCGAGTTCCCCCATGCGATCACAGCTGTTTCGGGGAGTGAGCACTCTAGTTCCTATATCCTACTCTATGGACTGGGCCTACTCTCTTGTCAGTACATATTGTGAGAAATGACTTACCTTGTCTTATTATATATGTATAGTGTGTAGTATATGTACTTTCGAAGGCCTGTGACTTGAACAAAGTCATTAAATGAGAGGATCTTGCAAATAGGGAAATCTCAAAAAATGAGAGACTAAAAATTTCACATGGTAGAATGAAGGATGCTCATGGTCAGGTAGAGGATGAAGGAAGACCCCATGGTTGAAATGTGATGAAAATTATGAATTTACAATGACAAAGATGAGAAACAGGACAGATTTTACCAGAAAATTATGAATTTACAATAACAAAGATGAGAAACAGGACAGATTTTACCAGACATACCAAAAATGTGTTAATCACAGAGGCAGAAACTGGAGGAGACTTAGTCTTCAGAGCACCCTCTAGTGTAGGGGATCCCATTAGTTATTGCCAGATGGTTATTGCTGGCAGTAATGGTATGCATGTGTAAATAGGAGGTTAGCATCAAAGCTCATAGACTGCTAAACCAGGGAGGTTTGGGGATTCTGTTCTTTAACTTGTGTTGAATCAAAGAATATGTAGAACACTTTCAAAAATT
Organism: Holothuria leucospilota; assembly: GCA_029531755.1. Lineage (NCBI taxonomy): Eukaryota > Metazoa > Echinodermata > Holothuroidea > Aspidochirotida > Holothuriidae > Holothuria > Holothuria leucospilota. The sequence continues at coordinate 36,649,999 of CM055977.1, read as the reverse complement.
ATTTTTCATTTTCTGGGAGAAAGACTTGGCAAAGATTTAATTTTTGAGTTGGTTAGTAAGAAGAGATGGTTGGCTTTAGTTTATTGTTAAGGCTTAAGTGGAATTTTGCAGGCAAAATGGTAGGAACTTGGGGGGAAGGGGGGGAGGGTGGACCCTCTGGGTCAAAGTCACCCACTCGGCTAACAACTTTACCAGATGGTACTGTATAGTGGGAAATTTTCACGGGGGTCACGCTTTTTGCGACCAAGTATCAAATTGCGAATTTAAGACCCAGGAAAGTACTGTTGTTAGTTTGTACAAGACTATGCCTGCAACAGCGAAGTCTTCACTCCGCAAATATGTGAACAAGCTGCAGATTCGCCAGAAATTAGCCTCATGGAAATTTCCTGCTATACAGTAATTACATGTCAAACAGGGAGTACCTGCGTAAATAGGAGGTAAGTATCAGAGCTAATAAATTTCCATACCAAAGAGTTTTGAGGAAACGCTATCACCTGGCAAAATAGTTATGGTGACAGTGCTGATTATCAGTACACATCTGTACTATTAACAAGGATATGCAGGACTTATGTGGCAACGTAATTCTCTATCCTCAGATTTTGATATCCTGCGGTGGGTGTGTTGCATGTTAGTGGAGATTTTTATCCAGGAAATCAAATGCACTATAAAGTGTATTCTAGCAGGCAGCATGCTGTTCAGAGATTGTTTATTAAAGTCAAGCAGGATTTATGGTTTGCAAATGGGAACATACTGTAAAATGAATGTAAAGCCCTTTAGAGGTTACTAAAGTGCTAATACTTGGCACATCATTGTCACCCTGCTTTGAAGCTCTGATGTGATTATTTGAATAGGCCAACTTCATGTGAAGATGTAGTGTGGGAAACGATTTCTTCATTTGTGATGAAGTGTTTTAAGTGGTTTGTTGACAAAGGTCACCTCAGCTAAGAGTTGGAGAATAGTGTGTGATGTAAATGTCATATGCTTCTTTCATCCCACATACCTCATGTGATGATAGTTGTACTTAACCTAAATTACAATGAACTAATGTAAAAACACGGAGCTCATGTCCAATTGACTGATGGAAATTTTCCATAGTTTGTATTGTCCATCAAAATGTTATTGGAAAGGTTAAAAAGTGTTGCTTCTCTCCTCTTGCAGAAGAAACAAAAGTCGACCAGCCCCGGTGGCGGCAGACTACAGTGATGATGATGATGTTGGTAAGATGATGAGATAATCTTTTTCAGATCATCAGGATTGGAAAGTAGGATAATTAGTCCTGTTTGAATCCTTATCTGTCACTCACACTGATTAGTAGCTCTCTTGTTGCCTTGTTTTCTTCCTGTAAAGTGCAGGTCACACTAGAGCAATTTCGGATGGAATTACAGTCCGATTTTTGTGAGTTTTAGTTAAAATCTTCTCCATCCCTGGTCAGAAAGAGCCAAAAATTGCCAACTTGTGTAAATATATGATTTGTATCAGAGGACTCGAAAATGAAATGTAAACTAATTATTTTATAACATCACATTCGCAGACAGCGTTTTTAGGACACGTGTGCAAACATCGGATTGATTTTTTTAACAAATACCGCTCTGTTGAGTGGTATAAGTTATAAAATGGTAGCAGAACAGTCTATCATGAGACAAACTAGGATCAGTTATCGATATAGGGTGACCATCCTTAAAACTAAGTCTGAGTAAAAAAGTATTGGTCTCTAGAAAAATTCGGATTGGATTTTGGATTGAAAAGGGCTGTAGTGTGACCCGCCCTTTGGGGACATTTTTTGTCCTGTTGATGACCCTTGATTTTTCTCCATATGGTTTCTCTGCCTTCAACGATAAAAGAGCTCAAATACAGCTCTTCTGAGACACTGGGACCCACATACAGACATTGAAAAGAGTAGTTTGGCCAGATCAATTTTCCAGTGCAACATTTTAAATCGTTGGCCAAGGAGGAGGTTGCTGGAAACTGGAAACTAGAAATTTGCCAAAAATTAGAATGATTTTTGGTAAGTATGAATGAGAATGGGATATATTACATATTGCAATTGGGTTGAAATGAGAATTTGTGATAGTCCGTGGAAAAATTGCACTGTACATGTACCATGTACATGTACCTTCCTGTGAGGTTGGTTGGTCATCTGGGTCTTTCCATTACACTAGCAACTTTGGAGTGAAAACAACGACTGACTACAGTATGACCATATGGGGACACTTTATGTGCTACACTGCTGGAGTGCAAACAATCCCTGGACTACACTACGTGCGGAATATGCGCAATACATTGTTTTCACTCCAACACATTGTTGTCATGGGGAAGTGACGTGTCACCGACCGACCCCATAGCATTAATTTTCCATACTGTACAGTTGCCACGATTCCACTATGGTGTTGGTTATTCTTTTAACATGGTGGAAATCATGAGGTAATATTCAGTTTGCAACAATTGAATGTGACTAAAAGGATAAGCATGCTGCATGACAGAAGAAACTGAATCAAAATCAAAAGCTTACACCATCTCCACCAGACCATCGTGATCCCTGAACAAAAGGAAGGTGAGAATTACACTTAGTGCAGTTTTGGAGTATCCTGTTTACGGTTAGTGCTTCTTACTCGTGTTTGGCATTTATCACTTGTGACAGATTTTTGGTCAGTAAGGGCACCTTTTGAAGGATGTTTGATATGTGTTTGCATGTACCACATAAAGGACTAGCCAGGATGCAGAGAAGTGCACATGAATACGAGTAACATTAGTGTGACAGTGTCTTCTTGAATTGCAATAGGGGGTGAAATCCAGCACAGAAACCTTGGCAAAACTGTTGCTGGATAAGTGAGTTCTCTTTGTTCCAAAAAGTAATGTTTTGTGCTGCATACAAGCTACTTAATAATCTCACCATCCTGACGAAGCCGAAATTCGAATGTACAAAAAACCTTGGCCACATAGGCCCACTACATGTACTGTACTTCGGTGCATACAGCCACGTGATAGATTGCATATTCATTAGAACTCATATAGGCATGGTTTAAGCTGGTTATAATGAGAATAGTTTTTTCAAAATAGTTTGCAAACTTTCACTGAATTTGGGCTAGTTGCTGTTAATTTAACTACTATCAATGTCTTTCAAGGCACTAAATGAAAAGTTTCATCTGTTGACATCATAGTACATTGACAAATGAAGAAAAACATGTAACCTTTATATGTTTTTCGTTTCTTGATATCGTGGAGTCACTTTAAGGTATGACAGAACTATATACAACAGTGGTTAAGTGGTTTCAAATTGCTCAGCATGTGTTACCTTGGCTGTTTGTACTTACTAAGTCTTGTTAAGTCTTGTGTCCCTTTGGATTACATAGCTCCTTCGGGGAGCAGAACTCCTTTGGGAGTAACAGGTGGTTTCACTTGGGCTCTTTGCCAGAGAGTTGAGGGGACTTTGGAAAAAGTAGTTGTACTTAAAGTGATGCCGTGAGTTTGCAAAAAGGGAAAAACATTAAAAATCGAGTTTAAAATCTTAGTCATTCGTTTGAGTGGCCCATATGAACAGTAAGGGAGAAAAAATATGGCCTGTTGTGCGAATTCCGGCATCAGCCCTGAAATTTTCGTAAAAATAACGACTAAACTCAAGGAAATCAAAAATGTGCTGCTCACAAACACTATTCAGTCTCCTAACGAACATCTGTTGAGCAGACCAATGAGAACGAAGTACTGATGCATATTCACTAGGTGTAAACAGCTGATCGACTTAGCGCAGGGTTTCCGTCAAGGGGGGGAAAGGGGGGGATTTGTCCCCACCTTCCCAGAAGAAGGTAGGTAAAATCCCCCCCTTTCATTTCCATAAAAATTGTCAATATCTTGGTTTCTTACTTAAGAAAAAGACACTTTTGCAACAATGTTTGAACTTACATAAATAAATGGCCTTTAAAACCCTTCAAATTACTCCAAATTGGGGCCTTGAAGCAAGCTTTTCTCCCCCTGAACCTACTTGTAACTTTGGCCTAGGTCATCGTCAAGTTGGTCTCAGGATTTAGCAGTAATAAATCCCCCCCTTTTTTGAGTTTCTGGCGGAATCCCTGTAGCGGGTCCTACTAATGAATGCCCGATATTGCCCGTCGGAACAATGAATGCCCTACCTATCAGAATGATTGCCCGTGATGTGTTATTGATTGCCCGACCCTGTGAATTGATTGCCCGTGCTGTTTTGATCGCCGCCGTGTGAATGATTGCCCGCCCGACCTGTGAATGATTGTTCGATTAGGAAAGGTTTCATTTTGAGGCTGGTGAGGCCTAACGATAGGCCGTACCGTCACGATAACACTTAATTCGGAGGTGGCCGGGATGATCAGCTTAGACATGTAGGTTAAAGCTGGTGAGGTAGAAACAGTTTTTTCCGCACCTAGGCTAAACATTACTGAGAAACAATATTATTGAACCAAAACATCGGCATGTTGGATAAAGCAACTTCACTTTATTTACATCTGAAGTCTGGGGGAGGGATTCAGCCACAGGGAAGACTCGGAAACAGTTTTAATTCACATGATGAGTACTCCACAAGGCAAGGGCGACCCCAGAATATTTTGATGAGCGAGGAAGCATGTGGTGTGATCGGCGTCCTCAGGCTGGGAGGGGCGGTTCTAAGGGAATTACATCCCCCTCCCCTTTGAGAATTTTTTGTTAATTTTAAGGTTGCTTAGATGCAAAACGGTGCTATCTTTAGTGATATTTTTGGAAGTGAACTGATGATATATGGCTGCAATGGCACAGCCAGGATTTGGTGTCGTTCAAATCTCATCATGGTTGATTCGTTGCATGATTGCATCTTCCGTTGCATCTTCAAGTTTTGCGCATCCATTCACACGACGAGCGATCAATAACACAGCCGGGCAATCAATCACACACCCGGGCAATCAATCACACACCCCGGGCAATCATTCACACAGGTCGGGCATTCATTATACTAACGGGCAATATCGGGCATTCATTAGGAGGACCGGACTTAGCTGCTAGTCTTAGCACAACAACACAAGTGAACAAGACTGACGGAATGTGTGGATCTTGAAGAAGTAACGTTGATATTGCAATATACACCGTACAAGGTAATACCACAAGGCTAAACTATCCCGTTTTACTGTAGTAGCCTAACTTTAGGCTACTGGCGAGTGGTACCTCAGTAAATTAAGCCTAACTTGCGCTAACATTAGTACTACTAGTAGCGAGAGACGATGCTCTGCCTTTTATTTGCACTTACCATCGTGTTTGACGTTCAATTCAGAAACAGTTTTGGCGACAAAAGAGATAGTAGGCCTATTAGTGGTGCAACTTTCGCTGTAAACCTGTAACGTTCAGATTCAAATCAGCACTATAACGCGTACCAATGAGTGAAAGACAGTAGCCTGTAACTGTTGATTCTAAATTAGAGCCGAAAGCTATATTGAGCGTACAAGTAACGTAAGTTGTATTATCAAGCGATTATGCAAGAAGGTCATTCCCCGGCCGTGAGCGAACAGCTGTACCGTGGAGCTATCCTGGGTTGAGTGGTAAAGTACGTTTTTTAACGTGGTGACACCTCAATAATATTGCATATTCAACATCAGGTTCGTTGCATAGGAGTGGTCTAACTCTTTATAATGAGGACCGTTTTTTGAAAAAGGCCTTCAAAATTTTTCTGATTTTATGCTGTTTAGGTTACTTCCCGAGACTATCGCTATCATTTTGAGCTTTCAAATTGTATTCTTCAACTCTGTATAGCACTCGTGGCATTTTGAAGGATAAAGAAAGACATAACAAGAAGCAAAATCTTATGTTTTTCACTTTTTGCAAACTCATGGCATCACTTTAATATTGCCTCTGGAAAGGTCTTGCCAAGTTATGGACAATATTATTTACCAACTTTTCCTCTGGTAAAAACCCTCTAAGTAAGATAACACCTTGTAAGTCTGACTACAACAGTTTTCTGTGTACTTTGTGAATCTGTCTCCAGATCTACTACTCTTTAGAGTAGCTGTAATGGTTGCGATTTAGACTGGTATCAATCAAACAGGAATGAAATTAGTTGATATACTTCTGTCCCATTGTTTTTTTAAGTTCACGAGGGCTGGTCACACAGGTTACATCAAGCTTTCATCCACACAATACCTTATCTGAATTATCAGTTCAGTACTTCATCTTACATTTTCAAATTTTTTTTTGATAAAAATATATTCAGCAGTTACTAGGATAACAGTAGTAGTAGTTTGAGTAATCTATTTTGCTTCTAATTACAGGTAAGTTTTTGGTGAAACCCATTTAAAAATGACTTTTGTAACCTTCTTTGCACTATTTCAATATGACTAAACCTCACCTATCTGTAATATGTACCTTGGAGAAGTCCATAGCACAGTGGGAAAGGAAGCCATCTTTTATCATGAATTTCTGCATTTTTACATATTCATGTTTTCTGCTTAAACATAGTTTACCCCTCCTTATGCATATGAAGCCCTCATCTACACAAGATAAGTACCTGGCTGAAGTTGGTGGGAAAAAAATCCCTGAGTGAGGGTGCCCCATATCATCCTTCTTCAATATGACTTTAATACTGCATTTTGAGTATTCACCTGTTTTCTTCTTCATCCAAAAAAAAAAAAAAAAAAACTTCCTAGACTGTAAGGGAGCTTTTCCAGGGGGTGGAGGGATCTTTCATAAGCAATTTGTTATAGTGGATACAAGTTAATGTGCATCATACTGAGTGATTTCATGGTAAGTTCCTATGTAAACTTGAATTGTATATTCAAACAACCTATGTGTGGCACTTCCCTATGCAAGCTGTAGATCTGTAAAGTACATCATGACCTTAATACCTTGAAGCTTTGAGGTTGGAAATAAATAATTGTCTTTGTAGAACAACACCTCTGTAACAAAAGCTTTGATCTTTTTTGATTGGGGTGGCATTTCCTGAAGTATTAATGACATCAGAGATGACATCATAAGTGATGACATTTCCAATATTTACCATTGGATAGGTTTACTTATAAATGTGGAAAACTAACTTGACATATTAAAGTCTTTGTGACGCAGAAGTGTCTTTGTGATAGCTTGACAAATTGACCTTAATGTATTGTAAATAGATGTAATAGTGTTATTTAAGTTAAGAGCTACATAGTGATTGAGAGTTCAGGTAATGCCATGTTGAAGTTACTTTTAAAGTTTGACTGTAATAAAATTTTAAAATAGAACTGACATTTTTTTTTCAAGAATTAGAAATGAGGAGTGTATTAAAAGTATTCCTCAGTCCGTTGCTTCCTGATAGGAATGTGGGCTTTAAAAGTTGTTTATAAGATCACTGAAAGCTTTGGCATGCTGTCAAATTCGAATCAAAGATCCGTGGGTGAATTAACGATAGCAGTACTCAACTTCAGATCAGGGAAATGCATTTGTAAGGAGAGGTGGACTTGCGGTGATTCGGTTTCTCTTTGAACTATGGAGTGGTACAGTACCAGCCTCTACTGATTGCTAAGGTAATTTTACATAACCTTTTACTTGGAAGACAGCTGTATCTGTGGTGTTGGAAGGGTAAATTTGTTCTAGAGGTAACACTCACCTCCCAGATGAGGGTTTCTTCTTATTACTTAGTGGGATCGTAAGAGAGTTGAGGAAATTTGTGTTGTAGTAGAATTGTGCAGCTGTGCATTGCTAGAGCGAATCCTTATATAATAATAATAATTATAATTAAACAGTGCTTATAAAGTGCCTTGCACAAGGAGTCTCAAAGTGCTAATACTACACAACAGTCAGTCAATAGGACTTGGAAAACAAATGAGTTTTCAAGTTAGTTTAAATTGTCCAGTAGTAGAAGAGTTCTTGATAAAAAGTGGCAAGTCATTCCACAACTTAGCAGATACTGTCGAATGTGTTCCCTCATAAGTGAATGAGATGGCATTTCAGTGGGGATTGGAGGGTGAATTGCCCTGCCAATTTTCCCTGACTGGCAAACAATCGTAACATGATTTTTGCCCTGAAAGTAAAGTGCCATTGCCCTGATATTTACAATTACATTGTGTAGTTTTTTTTTTCTTGTTGGAGGGTGATGGGGGATTGGGGGGTAATCTTCTAGGAGTCTGGATGTATAACTGCAAACATTTGGAAAAATTTGAAGAAACACAAATTTATTTTGTCAAACTGTGAAGAACTTGGCTAAAAGTTGAGAGGTATGCATGCCATCAGTGTTTCAACAAAATTCTACTGGTTACTATGTTTGTTCTACTAAGGATGAAAAAGGCTTTAGGAATTGTATGAATTCCCCTCCTTTTCAACAAAATTCTGTGGACATCTTTTTCAGCAGGGTTTTCACGTCCAAAAGTATGTAATTAATATATTTAGCAGTAGTGCTGTGGTATGAACATTTTAAATGCAGATAGGAACGGTTGTTCTTTTGTCTGTTCAAAAAAAGGTAGTTGTACTATTCAGTAATGTATTAATTAACACACCCTTTCACTTCCTTGTACAATTTAGAACATCACAAGTGTGAAATGATTATCATACTATCGGATAAAATACCAGGTACCTTGAAAGCTGAACCCTAAATATGACCATTTTCGGAATGGTCTGAAATTTAAAACGAAATAACACAGCTGTGAAAGTAAATTTGTTTTGTTGTCTACCTTTCTGGACATACAGTAGCAGTGTAATAGTTGCAGTGTACTTGGACAGTGTAAATCATTAATTCTTTTGCAACTTGTATGTCTCTGTCCAATATTGTCTGTCACCACAGTGCTATGGCCACTTTGAATGTGAGTCACTTAAAGTGATTTGGTGTGTACTGAAAAAAAGGAAAAACGTAATGTTTTATGTTTTGCTCTGTTTTTTGATACATTAACTGTGATGTTCATTGATGTAATTTTTTCATTTAGTGACTAAATATGGCAGTTAGAATGGTTAAATTTAAAGAAAGGACACAAAAAGAGTGAAAATGTGCAAACTATTTTGTAAAAAAAAAAACCTGTTATCATTGTAACTGGCTTAAACCATGCCTATCTCAACACTATATGAATATGCAACAGGACATGCAGTTGCACACCCAATCCGTAACATGATATCAGTCAAATAAGAAGTCTCGAGCCTTCTAACCCTGTACCTTTCCTGACTTCTTTAACCCTAACCAAACGTGGAGACATGATATCATGCATATATGCATGTCTTGAGACACAAATGTGTCACCCTACAAAACAAAACGTCCGGATTCAGTGAGCTGCATGTACTGGAAGTATTGTACATTTACTAGTGGGCTGAGATTATGTAGGCAGTATACTGCACAATACACTTGGCTTTTTGGAACAAAAGGAAACCTCACCAGTCCAGTAACAATTTCACCCTATCCATATTAGATTGGCACCCTAACAAAAGACACTGTCACACTATTGTTACCAGTCACAGTTGTGCTCTTTTCCTGCCCAAGCTTGTCCTTGTGCTGTAAGTGGAAGCACCTAAAAGTTTAATGTAAAATGTACAATGATACCCTATCTGACCGAAAAATATGTGACAAGTGTAAATGACGAACACCAGGGAGGGGCACTAATCTACGATGTTCCAGTCTACAGTAAGTTGTAAATCCTTACCTCTGTAGTATTCAGGGGTCATGGACTCTTGGTAGCCTAGTGGAGGTATCAGGCATGCACAATGAATGTGGCTTGATGATTTCTTCTGTTACCATCTGCTTTTTTTTCTGTTGGTCAACTTCAGTTGTTGCAAAATGATGTCTTGTTAATTCCAGGTGTAAAAGAAAATGTGACAGTTGGATCATGAAGTATTACCTTGGAGAACTTCCATGTTTCAATAACATATGACATCTGTGTTCATTTTAGCTAGTAAGTAAAAGTAATGCTTCACGGTAGGTGTGACCTGCTCTGATAAACATCTCAGGTGTCAGACTCCAGGGTGATACTATTTGACCATCAAGGATTTGGTAGTACTTCCATTTTGTAATGATGACAAGTCTAATGCTTCTTTAGAATTAGAAAAACTCATTAGGTGCAGTGACACATGTTATCCTTTTTAATCTTTCTTCAGATTGAATCATTCAGAAAGTCAGCCAAAACTTTTTTGGTGATCATGAAATCTTAGAAATTGCTCAAATTTTACTGCCCACTGCCTGTATGTACAGTTTAATGCCTCTGTAGTGATTGGTTGTCTTCAGCCTTTCTGATTCTTCCATGGACTCTGAGGTCTGGTATCCGATACCTAGTCCCTTTGTTACCATATATGTTATTGACTCGCTTTCAGTGGCTGTAGTTTGTTCAGAATTGGTCAGGTGGACTTCAACGGAAATTAGTCCTTTCAAATTTTAAGTAAATTCTTTCAATTGCCAGTGTACCACAGTCAGTCTGCATGTACTTAGCTATAGGCTATGTGTGAATGTACTATGCACAGTGCTCATTTACTGACATGTACTTGGGCACTGTTTATTATGGTGTTTTGGCCTAGGCCTTTTGATTTCTCGTATATTAGTGGCGTGCACTCCCATTGGCTTTTCCAACCAGGGTGGGATTGAATGGAATAAAGATTGTTACCAGACATTATGGATTTTTCATATTTTTGTCGTTATTTTTATGATAATTGAACAATATTTGGCATATACTTCTGTTAGGGATCTTTATTTATCTTAAGTGTTTGGATGGACTGCTTAAACATTATACCAATACTTTGAAAATGACAGTGTTATGTATTTCCGTATTTTTTAACACACCACATCACTTAGAGTGCTAATTTGTGAGTCTTGTAGTGTCAGCTGTTACATTCAGTATGAAAGTGTATGGAAATTATCATATATTAAGGGACTTGCATCTCTTTCAAAAATGTAAACTGGGCATCACTTGTAAGACTCAGGGGTGTGTCACTTTACATAAGATGTTAAGTCTCAGAAATAACTGAGGGATGCATCCAATCTATTTCGCTACTACTTAGGCCAAGTAAACTAAATAAAATGTTTCCTGTCCCTGCCCACATCCTTTTTTGGGGCCGCATCCTTTTTTTTTTATTTTTGAACAGCAGAAATCACTTTTTATTTCAGTACCTTCGGGACTTTTCCACAAATTACTGCAATATTGCTTATTGATAAAAATGAACGACTGGGCACTACAACTTAGCCTGTTTTTACCAAAACTTCACCAAGCAGTGCACGAATGAGATGTGATAACTAAAAGACAAGCTTACTTTGCTTAATATACTCACTTACAGTTGTGCATGCACCTTTTTTGTCTTCTTTTACAGGCAGTTTTGACATGAGCGTAAAAAAAAAAAGGGGCCGCATCCTCCTTTTCTGAAAAATTCCGGATGGGAAACATTTTTTTTACTTGCCTTACCTCCCCTATTACTACTGTCGGACAGTCCATGTACTGCAGAATGATCACTGGCAATGAAAATCTTACCCTCGCTAGATGGCGCTCTACACATATCCTCACTATTCCACTGCAACTCGCCCTTATTGCATTGCCAGTAGAATGGTCAGCATCAATGTACGCACTTAGGAGGAGGAGGGGGAGGGGGAAGTGTTTTCATATAACACTGAAATGTGTGGTAATGAAAATATCAAAGTTGTGAACTCTGAATTGTCCTTTGATCTACCTTTATGGGATTGGTAGGATTTGCTGTCAGTTTGAGAACAGTCTTTCTTTAAATTCTGTTAGTAGAATCTTAGAATGTGCTCAGCAGATCTTATTCCCACCATGACTTCTCTTCCGGGGTACTTTTCCTGTACACTGTCAACCCCCAAACATAAGACATCTTCCCCTTGCAGATTCTGGTCACCAATTAAACCAAAAAGATTGTGGTTATGTTGCGGCCATACATAGTAGAAGGAACAAATCACGACTTCCTTTTCAAACCATACTTTGTGAATAATCAGTCCTGAGGTCCAGTGGCGTAGCCAGGATTTTTTTAGCAGGGGGCCACTGGGGGGTCACAAACCTTTCCTAGGGGAGGCACAACTTCTGAAATTTCTCTCCCTCTCTATAGGGCTTATATATAGAACTGTGGATTCCAAAATTTTCCATGGGGTTGGGGGTGGTACATGGGGTGGCACGGCTTTGTCATGGGGCACGTGCCCCCTCATGCCCCCCGTAGCTTCGCCACTGCCGAGGTCAGCGAGATCTAAACAGTGCAAAGCCTGTTGTGTGACATGCGATGTAATCTGACTCTTCTCCTTTGTGACCGCATGTATTTATTCTAAACTAGAAGTGTTTTTGTGGTTTTCAAGACCTGTAAACATCATCATTTGAATAATCGTGTGGGTGAAAAGTACAGCAGTATATATAGTTGTTTATTTGGACTCAGATCAAGGATGGGCACAGATTCAGAGATAAGGCCTAAATTGTTCACACTACAGATAGAGTGGTCTTAGTTTGTCCAGAAGACTGTTGAATGAAACGTTTACAGCACTTCACCTTTGACACACTTTTTGATTGTTTTTCTTTCTTCTCCCTTTACTTTTGGCAGGCTTCTCTGACAGTAGCGACTTTTCGGTAAGTACAAACCAGGAAATTAACATTGAAGTATTTCAATCGTATGTCAGTAGAAACTCCAAGCTTGGTTTAAGTCAGTGATCTTACTTCAAAAGGGATTGATATCTAAATACTGTAAGTTGGTCTTGCCAAGTGGCACTTTGGTGTTTGTACTCTGTAAATCAACTTATAAGACAAATTCTTGAAGGTAGGTTTTGTTTAAGCAGTAGATGAGATTTTATTCAGCCTCTGAGAAAACACTGCCAAAGCTTTTATTTCCTTGTAACAGGACAAAAAAATACCCTGCTAGTCAATTCTGCTGTCAGTCTTTTTTGATGTTCATGATTGTGAAAGCAAGCCTTACATTAAGCATGCACTGTGGGATTTTATCCCACAGTCACTGAGATTCAGGGCCTGGTTTGCTTCAAAAATACATCACCAGGTACAGTAATTTGTAATTTTTGCACAAATTGCTTGGTCATATCCCCCACTCTATAATTTCCTTGATTTATGCACAATGATATGAGCCTATTTCATGTTTGTGTGTATGTGTCATAACTTAATTTTAATACAATGGTAATCCTGGCATCTTGAGAGTGCAATAGACTCTTTTCCAAATAGCAATAGACCTTATGCATTGACATCACACTGACATCATTTTGGGTGAAAAAAATGAAGCACACGTGCACGAACGGCGTGGATTTTGTATGGTAATGCGAAATCCGTATGGAATTCGTGTGGAAATATGGTAGATACAACTGCTGCCACAGTGAAGCTTAAATATAGATAATTTGGGATAGACTTGATTAATTTTTGTTAATAGTCCATTGCTCATCCTTTCTAAAAAGTATGAAGAGTTTAAGACAGGATTGGAGGTTTTGGAAAACCTTAAAAAAACATGGGCTCTTATTTTTGCCTTCTTTTGAGCCCTTGAAAGTCATGGAAAGGATCAACTTGCTTTAAAAGTTATGGAAAGTCAAAGAATTATGGAACTAAATGAAAAAATATCTCGACGATATCCAGTTACTGAAAGTCTAGTTGTAGTTTGCACTTAAAAATAAAAAGCACATGTTAAAAAAATGTCAGAGAATCTTGGGATACTTGCTCTAAAATTGAAGTCTTTTTTTTCCAGAGGGAAGAAGTTGGAAAGATTGTGTAAGATCAATTTGACGTTTTAAACATAATTTTAAACAAATTTTAATAAAGATTTTTTTCCTTTTTGTGCATTTCTAGGATGACGAGAACCAAGAGGAGGCTCCAGATGGTAAGAACTAAGCTTTAGTTTATTTTGGTCCTCTTTATATTTACCTGTGTTAGAAATTATATAAGTACACTGTAAGGTCACAAGGAAATGGGTATATGAAGGAATGATAAATTTAAGTTGTAGTAAGACTGAACCTAGGAAAGAAGAAAAAGATAACTGGAAAAAGAAACTCATGTTCTTGGTTGATTTTACTAAATAATTGCAATGCTGGATTTAACGGAAAAAGGGAAAGTAGGCAGTGGAGTGGGGCTTGCTTTATCCCAACATGACCAATTAAGAATTGCTCTTGTTGCCAAGCATATTTTTTCACTTATTCAATATAATCTTATCAGAATAAGTATACAATGTAAATTATTTGGGCATGAAGAGATTGAAGAATTGCCATCTGATAGAATGTTTCAAAAATATTTATTCCAAGAGATTTAAATATTTTACAGTTCTGTCGGGTTTTCCTCATATGTTGATGATAATTAGGTGCAACTGATCAAACTAAGATACAAGTGAAGTTAATAATGTATTAATTAATTTGATTTGATTTATTTTTATCATTGAAAACTAATTTTTTAATTTTGAATAACAAATGTGTACCATTTCCAACAAAAAACAACAGATTTGTGTGAGCTGCAGCAGCATTGCTGCTTTAGTTTAAAAATAAATAATTTCAACAGAAGTGATACCAATTTGGCATCGTGAAGGTGCCTTCTGATAGTGCAGGAGAGTGATTTTGCTCCCCTACAATAGAATTAAATAGGGTTAGACAAGAAGTATGAAGGGTGAAGAATGTGTAATTAGATGATTATCACTTTGATAAAAGTAGGCTGATAATGAAGTGAACATTGGTTAGGACCCAAGTGATTCACAAATTTAACTTTGTAATGTCTATTGGGGTATAAATTTACTCTTTTTTCAGAGGGTCAACTTTCAAATTTTTTGGGAAGAAAATCACCCCCTCCAAAGTGTATGGGGCTATTTTGGGATGTACAGGAGCTGTTTTTGTTTGTTTGTTTTTTGGAGGAGGGGTGGGGTACAATAATGTGGGTGGGGAGGAAAGTGGTTTTGTTACTTAATATTTTTTGCCCTTCTCAGTATCTTTCTGGGGGCGATTTTTGCTGCTGTGGAGGCAGTTCGTTAGTTGCGTTTGTGTATTTTGTATTGCGATGTTTATTTGTTTTTCTTTTTAAATTTTGCATTAAGAGACTTTTGCCGTGACAGTGGTTGTGTTTGTATTTCTCTCAACAGAGATGGGTGACAGTCAAACATCACTGGTATGTACTTAGATTAAGAAATGTTTAAAGTTTGTGGCATGTGACACTTATTGCTCGGATTTGGCATGAGATTTTTCTGGCTCAAGAGACTTGGTATGTGCAACATGAGTTAGAGAAATAACAGTACATTTTCCAGTTTCAAGGTCCAGGCTGTGCTGAATCATTCTTAGGGTAGCTTGTAACGAGGAAATGAATTATCAAAGGAAGTTTAATCTAACATTTGTTTTTAGTTTATAAAGGCACGAGCAAACATACTTGGAGCAACAACCTTACATAGAAAGCCATTTCAGACACAGACATACTTAATAGCATGTTTCCACAAAAAAAAACTAAATAAATAATAAAAAATAAAATAAAAATAAAAAAAAATACATCACAAATAGCAAAATGTAAACAAAATTTAAAGCTTTAACAAACTTGCATATCATTGCAGAAATTACATATTTATGATTTAACAATATCATACAAGATATTTTAAGGTGTCTCAGCTTGAATAAATTTCAACTTAGAATTCATGAATGAAAAGCCTAAGTCGTCAAGTTGTGCAATAAAACACTGGTAGTAAAAGCTTAATTATGCTGTCTTCAACTCCTGAGTGAGGGAGTTGAATATATTTTGTTTATGTTTGAAAAAAATGTTGGAAGCATTTTGTTGGATGTTGTATCATGGTGGGTAGTTTGCAGGGGATAAATATTTTACTCTAAGTCTTGATGGAATAAGGAGGGTAAGGTGTCCCTTTAATGAAAGCTAGCTGATTATTTTACTTACTACTAAACTTCACTGTTCATGTGCACTATTGAAACATATTTGCTGCATTGATTGTGTTTTTCATGAAAGGGGTCAGCTGCACAAAAGTCGACCATTAAGCAATGCACAGAAGTAGTGCAGGGGAAGTTGGATTTTAGTTGTACCATGCACAGCTATGTCCTTAGTCTATATTTTTGAAATGTTCGTCCTCATTTTTTTGTCCAAAAAGTTCTAAAGTTCACCCCAACCTTATTTTGAAACTCCAGTTAAGTCTTCTACGTCTCTAAAGACCTGTTACAAGTATCTTCCATAGTTTCGGAATGAAACTATTGCACAGTATAGTAAACCAAGGTATCATTCTGCATGACCTAAACATTTCAGTGATAATTTAAATATTGTCACATGATTAAAAAAAGCCTTTCATGAGGTAGGATACTGGGGTACACCCAGTCAAATTGGAGTGACTGCATTTGACCCTTAAGGTATGAAAGAAAGTGATGAATCTATTGAAGTTTGTCAGTGGCTTCAGTAGCTGTGGGTGCTTAAAGATTCAGTTAGCACAATCTGCCCACAGTTTTGGTACTGACAGTAACTCACACTAAATCCTATTACATAAGGATAAAATATCGTAGGGATTCATCTCATGTGGTAAAAAATAAGAAAATTTCCTAAATATCCAAATTATTAATATAAACCCATCACAGACAACTGACTCATATGAGATTCAGAGTAGAAAGTAATGTTAGTCTTTTATCAGTAACCACTGAAGGGTATCTTAGGATGCTAGTGAATACAATATACTGCATAGCTTGCCTCTTCTTCCTCATGAAGTTAAAAAAGAAGGAAATGATCACATCACTTAAGTTTATGATAACTTTCATGGGTTATCTATTTTTGTAAGATAATGCATAAAATTATCCTTTTCACTTACAAGGTTATAAATCTTATGGTACGTACTGCCCCAGCTGACGTAGTCATTTCCTCATGATCTATTTAGGGTGGTTTGTATCTTTATAGAGTTTCCCATGAATTCCGTCAGGTCAACTGAACACTTAGTCTTAGAGCTTTTGCTCTTGTTGATCCTCGTCCTTGGAAAAATATTCACATTGATGTTCATAGTTGTTTTACTGGCCTAGTCAAGGAGGTGGGTAGGGTAGGGAGCTCTGCTCCCAAAACACTTTCACCCCTTCGAAAATATTTGAGAGCAAAAAGGGCTATTGTTCAAACGTGTTTTTGAGGATCTTCCCCCCCCCCCATCTCTTGCTCCCCCAGCTAAAACCCTGCTGGAAGCTATCTTTGCCCCTTCCCCTCAAAATTGTCTGGCAACTGGTCTGGGTATACATCTCTTTCACAATTCAAAAACCATATTTTTCAAACTGTTTTAGTTGTAATCATGTTTTTGTCATTTTGTTACTGCCCAAAAAGTCCGTCAAGATATTCTGCCATAAAAATACACTTTATAAGAATACATTCAAGCAAAAAATCATTTGAATGTTAGGAAAAACATTGTACCTGTTTCAACATGTCATATTCATTGGTTAAAAGTATGGTTATCATTAAATGTGTTTTCAAGCATATGTTAATATTGTAAACTGTTTAAATTTTGAGGAACAATTTCCTTATTTCAATAACTTTCAGAGCAACATTTTCCTGTCCTCATTCAGTATGAATGTCTGTTTTGAGAGCCATTAAAACTCACGTTTATACCTTTATCAAATTACCCTATATGTGTAAGTCACATCTCGCCACATAGTGTTGTCATGGTGATATTTTTTTCTGTGTCTCATGTATTTAAATATTTGTAAATCACAGACCTTGTAAAGGCAGAATCAGCTTATTTGTGCTTTGCTCTTGCTCTTATGTGGTCTCTGATGAAATACAAGGAAAAAGTCTGAAACTGACCCTTTTATTGGCAGAGACTAAAATAAGGAACTTTTATAAAGGATGCAATGCTTTGTTTAGAATGTATGAGAGAAAATTCAAACTAGCAGACCTAAATCACACAAAATAGTTCTAAAATAATGTTGCTATAAGTATTACAGTCATGTAAGAACATAGAGAACAATTTATCTTGCCAAAAAAATTACACCTGTAATGGCCAAGAGTTTGTAATCCTTGGTCTTCTAAAAAGATAGGTGGACAATCAGAGAGGACTAGGTAACCCTCCCCCCTACTTGTACCTTTATATTCCCCCTAGATATGTTAACTTTTTTGAATGTGAGAAATGTGATTGGTTTTAGTAGTTCTTTTTTTCACTGGCAGGATTGGAATTAAAAGATGTGAGGGAGCCCTTGTTTTGCTCAATGGTCTCTCTCACACTTTAGCTGTCCTTGGCACCACCAGTGATGCCCTTTGCTTGTTGCTAAAATTAGAACTGAGGAACTGCCTTGAAACTAATTGACACATAACATGAAAGGCTTTTTTTCCAAAAGTCCCCTGACTCTCTGGCGAAGAGCCAGGGGCGAAAACCAAACAATACTCCTGAACATGAAAGGCATCTATTTAAAATCAAAATTATGTTAAAAATACTATCAGGTTGTGCTTAATACCACTCATCTTGAATTGACAAAGACCAAATTCTTCCTTAAAGTTTGATGTCCTTTAGCACAGTACAAAAGGATATCCCATAAGCACTAGATTATGTGACATTGATACCAAACCGCTAGAGTTTATAGAAGAAACATATTTGCCCACAAAAAGCAATTGTTAGAGTTGCATTTATCATAAATAATAATTCTTCAAAAATTGGTCTCTTAAAATAAATATAACTTTCTGTCTATAATTGGTTCTCTCTGACTATGATTGGTTAGTCTGCCAGGGTCCTTGTTAGCCATTGGTTGATTTTACAAGTGTGAGATGAATAATTATTTTTCCACAAACAGCATGACCTTCTGAAACAACGTCTTCAAGAGTTCAAAGAACAGCAGGCTGAAGAGGTGATCACTGTCTCACAAAAATGGCTTTCTGCATTGTCTCTCTCATCTGTCATTGGCTGTCATTATCATGTTTTTCATTCTTCATTTCAATGGAATAGTTGTTACGACATCAGCCAGTAAACCATGTTGATGGCAAAATTACAGGACTCGCAATAAATATTCAGATATTGTGCTCTCATACAATACTGGTGCAAAATTCAGTATTTTAATTGAATTGTGACTCACATACTTTTAATCTTTCCCCTGTCTCAATGAAAAATTTGAAAATTTGAAGGGCAGGTTTGTTCCATGGCACCAAAAAAAAAAAAAAATTAATGTTGTCTGACGAATTTTTCAACTTTCCAAGTTTATTTACTCTTGCAGTTAAATGCAGTTCATAGAAGATAATGTTTTGAATTTTGCATCAACATGGCGATGCATTTGTGTTTTTGTGGGTTGTGCAACTTTTCTGAAGCAATTTCATTACACATACAAAAACGGTTACTAACAAAGCCCTATACTACAGCCAAACTTATTAACAACTTTTAAATTTTCCTTGGTGGATGTGTTGATGTGTGACATGAATGCATGGCATTGTTAGTACATGTTTATGAAGAAATTGTAATCATCATAAAAAGGTTGTAGAAAGCGGCATAAAAGACTTTGTAGATAATTAGCATGTCAAAGAAGGGTCGATGTGGCTGTGAATTTCTCATTTCTGTTCAAATTTTTTGGTTTGGTTGATTTTGTTTGAGATAACCACTAGTTTTCCAATAATTCATATAGATTTATTTATTATGCATAAGCTGTAAACAATTGTGAAGTTGTCTTTTGTCAGATATTATGCTTCTATATGTTGCGTAGTTGTAGAAAAGAAAGCTTGCAGTCAAGTCTGGCACCCTCTCTCTCAGTGTATTAATGAAAACTTGCTTTAATTAAATGAGATACTTTGGTGGGCATGATTGATAGAAGAATGCATTACAGACTCATAGGTGGAAAGTTTACTATAAAGACCAAAGAAACAACTGTTTATCAGAACAGGTTGTCCAATATTTGATGGATATTTTGCATCAACATTTTTACTGCATTTGAAGCAGTTTTTTTAAAATGATGTAGTGATAAGTTGGAAAGAGAACAGATAAAATTATGATCATATTTCAGTGTGAATGCCTGAGGTCTTCATTTTTTCCATCTTTAATAGCGAAAATCATGTGGGAAAGAATTTTGTTAATTTCATGTAGCTCTCATTACCTCTAAGTTGTAAGGTGATGGATTCATTTTTAGGGGTTTGTTACCACTTAGTAGGAAGAAGATGGTGCATTCTTTGGGTTTTTTTGCCACAATGTGGTAAGGAGAGGGAAGGCACTCTTTGCCTTTTTGTCAGAAGTGGTCAAAGAAGATAGCTACATTCTTTGACATTTTTTACCACTATGTGGCAAGAAGATGGTTACATTCTTGGGCAGTTGTCACCACCAAGTGGAAAGGAGATGGGTACATTCTTTTGATTTTGTTACCCTCACGTGATTAGGTCATGAGTGCATTTTTGGGCATTTGTTACTACTGAAAGTGGTGAGAGTGGGAAGTAGACAGGTGCATTTTGTTAATTTTGTTACCACTTCATGGTAATAAAATGGGGGGCATTCTTTGATATTCCTAAATGGTCCAAGTAGATGTGTACATTTTTAGGCAGTTGTTACCACCAAGTGGCAAGGAGATTCATGAGTAAATTCTTTAGCTTTTGTTGTCACTTGAAGTGGTAAGAAGGATTGTGCATTCTATTGCTTTTGTAACCACTAAGTGGTATGAAGTTGATCATATTCCTTGACATTTGTTACCACTAAGTGTGGAGATAATGTATGTATTCTTTGGTGACTTCTCAGCTGTAAGCATTGTCTGCTGGTGTAGTTTAGCAACAGTATTTGCATTGTGAGTGTCAATTGTGCCCTTTACTCAGAGATTTGTTACTGTAGTTCAAGGTTTCAGCCCGTCCCAGGAAAGGTTTCCAAAATTCCAGACTTTGCTAGCCTGGACATTTGAGCCAGAAATGGTATAAGTGTAAAAAAGATTCTGCTCTGGAAATTTTTTTCAGAATACATTAAAGGCAATAGGCAGTCACCCCAAAATTTGCTTTGAAAAATCAGCAAACTCTTGCAAATCTCCTCTTATTGCATTACAAGCACCTCTGAAGATGTTTTGAACATAACTATTACTAACATTAGGTAAAGCAAGGAGAAATTCTCCTTGAATTTCACAATTCACTAACAAAAACATTTTCACATTACTGTATCAAAGTAAGCCATTCATGGACTAGAGTGACGGGGCATACTAACTCTGATTTGAGTGACTGCGTTTTCCTTTCAAATTTACAGAGAGTTTTTGTTTCCAGAGATAATTCTCAAACAGACTTGATTTTGAAGGATATTTAAGATTTAGCATAAACACTGATCAAACCACTCTACATTAAAATTTGAACTGAGAGTAATTTTTCAACAACATAAAGCTAGTTCTTTGAGTTGCAATCATGAATAGCTGTATTTTATTATGTTTTACAGCAAACTTCCTGATATTTCCAGTGTTACTAGTCATACTACAAAGGAAGTTGATTGAAAGGAAATGAGAGCATACAAAAATTTAACTTGTTTTTGCTATTCTAAAATGTCACTGTCTAAGGTTTTATTTATGTAAATCTAATGACATGATTTGCTTGCAAGCCGCAAGTTTTTGTAAGACGATTGTTATAATGGACTAGTTTGTGGTGGCCTTTGTCTTAAAAATTTAAACATTTTAAAATCTGTGAAAGCCACAATATTTGTTTGATCTGTGAACTACATTTGCTGTATGCTTTTGCAGCTGGTTTATATATTTGTCAGTCGTCCTTTTGCTAGCCAGATATTTCCATTAGCTATAGCAATATTGTAAACTGCAAGCTTTCTGCAGTGTCTCTGTTTTGCAATATTTATTTTGGGAGTGTTTTGTTTATTTTTTTTTTGAATCTGCAAAAACTAATTCTTGATCTTTTTTAACTTACTCTGCTTCAATCTGTTTTGTTTAATCTTTCTGTAATTTCTGTGGCCACCTTTTGAATCCTTCCTCCTTTTAAAATTTGGGTTGTTTTTAAGGAATTAAGCAAAAAAGGAGGAAAGGAAACTAAAGCAAATACCATCTGTGATTTCTCATTCATGACTGTCATGCAAAGTCTTTTAAAAAAAAAACCTACTGGTTGTTCTGAGTTATTGCAAGCTTTGACTTTTCTGCAAACATTTCCAGTGTTGTAATGAGTCACTCAGTTTTGTCAGTTTTGTAGTCGAGTCGAGTCAAGTCATTCACTACTTTCAATGTGACTCTAGTTGAGCCAGGGACTCAAGTCATTGTGATATTTTTATGAGGAAAATTCTAATACAATTGCTGGAGTCATTTCCCTTTTGAAAATTAGTGACTCGAGTCATGACTCGTTACAACACTGTACATTTCAGAATTTATTATGCATTTAATTTTTTGCTTGGTCTGTATTTAGATTGCTGGCATTAATAAGAGTAGACTTGCTGCTGTCAATCTGAATGAAATATAACTATACTGTGTGGCTTTGGTGTTTCAAAGGGTTACTGAAATTTGTATACAGAAAGTTCAAACATCGTTTTTTAACTTCGGTTTTTTATTTTATTTTATTTTGTTTTGTTTCGTTTTGTTCTGTTTGTTCTGTTCTGTTCTGTTCTATTCTATTCTTCTTTTCTTGCTTTATTTGAGGTTGGACAATTATTCTGTGCAAGCACTGCCTACAGAGATGCAAAATCTTCCATTTATTTTTTCCTTCATTCCAACTTTTAAAATTTCATTAATGGAAGGGATTAATTTTCTCATCAGAATTTTTAAAGTATCTTCAATTTTATTTTGTTTTAGGCCAACATATTTTTGGTTCTCATTTAATGTAGCTTGTCTAAATAATAGAATGACATGATTGAAAAAATGTGTTACATTGTATAACTCTTTAGGTTCTGGTGGGGTTATGCAGAGTTGTCCTTTGGGCATTTCTATAGTTCCGAGACATTTGCTTTCTAGTAAAAAGTTAATACTCAGTGATGTAGTCAAGGTTGGACATGGTAGATTTAGGAACTGCATTATAGATTAAGGAACTGTATAATAGCAGTATACAGCTAGGGAGGGGTTAACCTGAAAAAAAAAAAGAAAAAACTTGAACATTTACCAAATTGAAAGATTTGTCACTTCTTTTTAAAGTTAAAGATGAATATGCTCAGTTGAAAATTCAAAATGTTAAGTGGACATTCACACTTTGTATTTTGGTATAGCTTTATAGAAGTTAAGTTAATCACTCAAGTGTATCTTGTACTATTTAAGCTGACTACTCAAGCTTCCAGTACCCGGAGGCCCTTGCTCTCATTCTGCCTGTTTCACAGTGTTATATTAAATATCAGAATGATTTTTGTTTTCAAATATTGTTTTAACCCTTGCAATCAGAAATAGTTTTTCAGCAATTTCACAAAAAAAGTGCTACATTTCAATTAAGAGAAGGTTAGCTGTGTCTCCCTAAGTCATAAAAGATTAAAGAACATAATTTTATTATAAAAAAGGAAGCATGCACCTTACTTTTACGGAAAAAATGAAGCTTAATTGGTAGTATGGTAGGGTAATACTGTTGAATGATGAATCTTGTTGGTAGATAATTTTAACATCTATGAGGAGAATTTTGCTCTTTGGATATTAATTACTCTCTGTAGCTTTCCATTGAAATACTTTGTATTATTAATCTTGAAATATGTCTGATCCACAAGTTTTCTCTTTTTTTCCATGTAGGCCAATGATATGTACATTGCTCCAGGTAAGTCGAAACTAGGTCTTTCTCTGTTTGTTTTCTTTTCTTCTTTGATATTTTTTTATGGATAATATTTCTGTTTGGTTTTGTTTTTTATGGCAGTTGATGGTAATGCTGTCGTAACAAATGTGACCTTATTTCTAAGAAAGCAAATGCTGTTCAGTCCCAACCTGAACTTTTCCGACACAAAATAGGGTTGATTTTTGTGGTATGTTTTCCTTCTGTTTCTCGTACAGACATTCAGGCATTGCCTCGGACGGGTTTTTTATTCGTATACAAGTCCCTAAGACCTAGGTTGTTAAATGAATTATGGCAGGCATCCTGTAGTGAGCTCAAGAATGGCCCATAGAAATTAATAGAAATCCAAAATTTAAATAAGAATGTAAACTATATAATTTAATTCTGGCTACTACTGTTGTTAGAAAGTAGCAACTCCAGAAAAAGTGGTCCTCAGTCCAAACTTGCTCTAAGTCATCCCTTCCAGAACCTTCTGCAGTCCCTGCAGAGATTGTAGATACCATTAGAAGGGAGAAAAAAGTGTTACAGTTTACACAGAAAGTCTCTACTTTTTGCATGAGGTATGTAGAGAGTGGGTTGTGTTATCATGGTGGGTTGTGCCATTATGGGTGGTGCTTTTAGTAAGGTTTGAAAGGTTTTGTGAATAGTAACCTTATTAAATTATTTGATATTATGTCAATGTACTCCCAAAGCAATTCTCTCCTTGTACCATCATAATATTGTGAAAGACCAGCTTTATCTCACTAAGCCATACCGTTTTGTGGACTGCTTACCAGTAGGGGAGGGGGGTGGGGAAGGTGATGGGGAGGGGAGTGGGGAAGGTGATGGGGAGGGGGTAGGGAAGGGATATAGCTGGTATGTGATGTGAGGGGGGCATGCAGATGAAGTAAGACCTAACTTTTGGAAAGGCTCTGCCATGGATCTATCATAGTCTGCAGTTGCTGACAAAGATTTTATTTTTAGACAGTCATGTCTATGGGTTTTACTGTCAATACAACCAAGCCCTCATTTTTATGGTCTTGAGCAATTTTTGGGAAAAACCTGTTCCTGCCCAAGAAAATTGACAGATTCTAAAGAATCTGCCCAAAAAATAGGTTGTCCCTAAATTACAGCTCCATCTCCAGTCCTCCTGGCTTGTATATCTTTGTCAGTACTGAAATACAAATAGCAGCCTTGTATCCCATTATGTGTGGGGATAAGTTTATTTTTTCTAGTGAAGTGTGAGAAAATTGTTGGTATCAGTGTTAGTTATTATAAACTGGTGACTTAAAAGCTCTATAAGCTCACCCTAGACCGTAAAAATTCTCCCTACTAAGTTTACTTACAAACCCTCCTCCAAATTAAACAAAAATACTTGTCTAGTACACATCCATGACAGAGCCACAGTATAACCTGCACTGCGCTTCAACTTTTCAAGGCCATATTGACACACAGCTGTGTGTGAGCTTAATTGGGAACATAACTGTCTATACAAACCATTGACCAATCATAGGAGAGCTATTGTTTGAATGATTGTCAATCAAAGTGCAGTCTCCAATTATATTTAGAACCATAAGGCTATTCCTAGATATATTGGAGGGGGGGGGGGGGATATCACAGCCCCTTTAAGTTGTGTCAATGACAGTTGGCCTTTCAGAGGGAGGTAGTGCAATAAATACTACTCCACTAATGGAGAATGGTGATGGAAGGTGCTTAATCTTATACCACTTAGTATAGTATTGCTCATTTAAAATATGAAGTATATAAGATACATCAGGTAATAGTAACAAGTTTGTCCAAACAAGTGTTGGTAAGGCAAACATGCAGCAGGGAGGGAGGAGGGGGAAAGCAGTTGTAAGTTTTTTTTTTTTTGAAAAGAAAGGGACGAAAGAAAGTTGATAGATACTGGAGAAGTCAATGTCAGAAACTGTATATTAATATCATTTATAGAAAATGGTAAATATTTTGAAGAAATATTTTCTGTCAATAAAACTACATTTGAATACCAAAGGAAAAAGTGTATTGGGTTCAGTTAGCTTAAAACAAGTTTTTTTTTGCCACTTCTAATATGCCAAGAAATCAAGTGATACTTCAGTTGCTATTATTGTATGTGCATATGACATATTCCCAGGGAAAGCAAGTTTTCTTGTGTTCTGTTGCAAATGAAACCACTATGTTTTCATAAATTTTAAGTTTTAAGTACTGTATTAAATACTTTAGCAATTGCTTAAATTTTTCCAGCTTTTGAAAGTTACTTTGATGCCATTTTGAGTCAAGTTTCCCATGCAGGCAACGTTGCTGAAAGATTTTATTGAATTTTTAATATGTCTCTGCTTACCCTAATCTATGAAATGGTGGCAACCCTGCTACCAGTAAAGGTGCATGCATTCTTATTCTTAACTTTACAAACTTCTGTTGAAGAGAGGAGAAAATGGCCACAGCTGTGAACTGCAAATGTTTCTGTGCCCTAGCATTGAAGTAAAAGCTATATTGACAATGCAAAATATTGGTGTGCAAAGCTTGAAATTTCTTAAATAGAACAAAAGAAGCCTCTGCATCAATAAAGTGACAATTTTATGCAAAACTTTCATCCTTTTTGCTTTTAATTTGTGTTGGAAGTGAGAAGCCATGCAGATGTGATAATAGGCCATAGTGCTGGAAAATTTGTTATTTCCTGGGAAGGGAGTTATATTTTGCACAATTCTTTCCATATTTTCAGATACAAAAATTGCCATCCAAATCCCAAAATTTCCCTCCAAACACCCAAATTTCCTGGGAAAGAGCCTCCCAGCTTCCAACCTTTTTCCACTCGTAATAGGCCATTTCAGAATTCTGTGCTGACAAAGAAAGGGAAATTTGTCATTTCAGGACAAGTCGATTGAAATTATCGAAAGAGTGAGTGTCTGGTATTAAGGTATCCTCTAAATTACCCATCTGGTGACGGGGACCTGTCTTATTTTTTACTGAGGGGAGCCATTTCATTATTGTTCCATCAGTTCAGTTTGGTCAGGTCAGAAAAGGGTCTTTCTCTACAACAGAACTAATATGTGTAAAGGTGAAAGGGAAAACAGGTTCAGGCCAATCCATGTTTGTTTGATAATTCTCTAGTTATTATTTAGCTGTAGTCAAAAACTTGTTTCAAAGATATTTTGTAACATTGAAATGTCTACCAAATGTATGATCATGAGTACATGGGTGATTTTGAAGCTAAATAGTAACCTTTTAACTGAAAATTGGGGGAACTGTCAGTCAGGACCATTTTTTAGGTATTTTTTTTTTTTAAATAATTCAGGCCTTGAGGGGCAGTTGTTTTATGATGCTAAGCAACCACAGATGTGGGAGAAGCCTATGGTGCTTACGAATTACATCTTCACACCAGGTGGCCAATTAACTCAACAATTAAAGGGAAATATTGCATTTGTTTTCAAGAAAATTTTCATACTCTTTAAACTAATATAAATAGATACAGAATGATAGACAATTCAAAATAAGGCAGTACGGTAGCTTTCTTTTCAAGAAATAAGGCTCTCACAGGAAGAAATTCGGATATTTATTCCACATAAACAATTTGTTCACCCAAACTTTTAAAATTTCAAATGATGTAACATCCATTACTCTTGTAATGCATTATGTTGTGAGGAGATAAAGCTATTGCTAGACTTTATAGTTGAAACTGAACATTTAAATAATGATTAAAGGTATTTTCTCTGTATGTAATGTTGGTGCATTTTAAACGCAGTATTTCCCTTTAAGGTCTAATTTGCTCTCTTTTGAAAGGCTAGTTCAGATAGGAAAACCATATATTGCTCTTAGATGAAAAACCTACATTACTTTGGTCCTGTTGGGGATTAAACCTTAAACCTCCCAGTTGCTAAGCTTCATGCTTCAAATCCCACCGCCTTTATCCACTTGGCTACAGCGCTGGGTGAAATGTTAAAAATTTTTATGTGGCCTTAGATAAAGAAGCAGTCGTAGTCAAGTGCATTTCTTTTCTTCTAGACTCTCAGGATAATTATGAAGAATTTGATACAGTTCCAGGTATGCAGGAGTCATTGAGTATACCCAGATTTCTCTCCATCTCCGAGAGTTTTTCTTTTTTTTTCCTTTGTTTTAATAAAATAAGGTAGAATATACTTTTAATACCATCTTAAAGATAATGTAGAATTTGCCCTTACAAAGAAAATGTGTGACAGTTTGTTCCAAATCATCAGGTTTTCACATGTGTCTGTCATGGGTAATCACAGATATACAGTGTGAAAACCTGTGCTTTCCCTTGACATTGACACAGATTGGCCAGTTGCTTCATTTTGCCACAGGTTTGCCACAGGTTTTACATGCCAACTGTGTGGCAATTAAAACCAATGCTAACAGAGAATTCTGAGACAAAACCTGTGGTTTGAAATTAAAGGCAGGAAAGGTGTGTCAAACTGTGTCAAACCTGTGCCCAGTGGGGTTCTAAATACCGAGGTTGTCATGCAAGAACACGCATGATTTTCTTTTGTTTTTCACGCTTGGTAACAAGTACAGGTTGACACACTTTTTTTTTTGTAAGGGTATTGTTCAAAATGTCAGCTAAGCTTGGGCTCATTCCTCCATTTGTTTATACATGTAGCCATTCTGCTATACTTGTACTATGCATATACTTCTCTTGGTTTGCACGTGTTTGCTTGCTTAAATTTTTTTTGGTTTCTGAAATTTAAATTTGTTTTTGGATGAAAATTGATAATTATGTTCTTATTGCAAAAGTGGGAAGAAAAAAAGAGGGAAAGAAGTATTTTTAATTTTGTTCTCTGAAAATAGAACTTTTGTTTGTAATATTTGATTTAATATCTTTTCCCTTCCAGATAATGGTGAAGATGACCAGCTTTATCTGACTCCACCTGGTGATGATGAGGATGCTCCTCCTCCACCCCCAAGGGACCCTCTTGGGGTAAGTAAATGAAACAATTACTTTATTGTAGGGAGATAGACTTTTAAATGGCATCATTCTTCTTTCCATTGAGACCTAGGACAGTCTCTTTTTCAAATAGGGTACTATAAACCTTTGAAAGGCATGAAATTGTAAAATGTGATTTCTAAGTCTGGAATTGGTAAAAAAAGAATCAAAATCTGAACAATTCATGGGAAGTCATTGTTTTTTTTACAACTAAAGTTATCTTAAGGAAGACACATTAAAGATTTGAAGGGCAATTATTACAGGATGCTATTTTAGGGACTACAAATGTGGACAAATTCAGAAAAGTTTAAAATGCAGTTCAATATCAGGTGCTTTTCTAATCTACACTTTTAGTCCATTTTGGATTTTCTTGATAGGAATGGTAGGTTCACATGTGAAAACTTGTTTCTTTTTGAATGAAAAATCTACCCAAGTATGACACAGTTTAAGGATCTAACATTAAAAAGGAAAAGTGTCATATTTGTCACCAAAACAATGCTGTGAGCTTTGGTATAGAGGGATTTCAATGAAGTGCATGTGTGTGTTTTGCCCTTCAGTGCCTGGGAATCCAACGCGTGTGACGTCACATGAAATCCCTCTATAGTTAACCATGGAAGATTTGTCTGACTGTTTACAGCTGTGTATAAAATGATAAATTAAACTGTGAAAAAGATGCATTTTATTAATGCAAACAATGTATTGTATCTTTTTTTCTTCTCAGGCAAAAAATTCATCTTCAGTTCACAGGTTAGTATTTTTTTATTTTTTCCTTTAGCAGCATTCCATGATTTTTGACCGTAACTCCTCCCATTACAGTACCTCTGCCATAAAAGAAAGCTTAAAAGGAAGCAACAGACAAGGGGTGGGGTGGGCAGGAGGGAGCAGGAGATGGCTGCCATGAATTTTCCGTAATTGGCAAACCATTGTGGCATGAATTTTGTTCTCAGAGGTACTTTCTCCCCCTGACCCCTGCCTCATATGCATATGATGGGGAGTGGTGTACTGGAGGGATGTCCATTTAGTCCTGGTAACCTGCTATTTTCATATGTAAATAGAATGTTCTGGGGCTCATAGATTCCAAAACTAGGTGAGTTTTGTGGAAACAGTTGATGGAATCTTGTTGTAGCATGGAGGGCATACAGTTCTGGGTGCATTTGGTGCACTATATACACCGAATATCTTCTGCAAAGACAATGGAAATTGCTTGGTGTGGCAGCATGAGGAGTCACTGGAGTTGGCGTACAACTAACCTTTATACTATATAATCGACATCGCAAGTCAAAACAACAGCTACAAAATTATCTCCTGCAATGTGTATCCACTTACAGTAATTCACATTAAGTCTCACATAAATATGTGATTACTTCCTGCATACAGTGCCAGATGATCACAGATTTGTCATATGTACTGTTACTTAAAAATAGCTTTTTTGCTTTCAGTCATACTTAAGAGAGTGTGTTTGCAGTTGCATTCATACTCACAAAAGCGGTTTGAAACTCCTTTGAAGTCTGCTCCAAATGTGAGCATGAGTTGATACTCACATGAAGTCTGCTCTTAAATAGTTTTTTGCTTTCAGTCATACTTAAGAGAGTGTGTTTGCAGTTGCATTCATACTCACAAAAGCTGTTTGAAACTCCTTTGAAGTCTGCTCCAAATGTGAGCATGAGTTGATACTCACATGAAGTCTGCTCTTAAATGTGAGCATGACTCGATACTGCAATGAAGTCACCCTCAAATATAAGCAGTGGCGGATCCAGGAATTTGCAGTGGGGGGGGGGGGGGGTCTGCATGTGGATGGGACATCAAATGTACACTGAGTGAAGCGCTACCATGTGTATGGCTGTTTTTAGCCTCTGATGTCTATTAGAATTCAGGAAATGGCACTTCCCAGACATTGGGGTTTAACTGTTGTGTGCCAAAATCAGCATTCTGGGCTACTTTATAATCGCTAGATTTAGCATTCGTCATTGCGCAATGTGTAAAAAAAACGGGAATTTCCCAAATGAATGATAAGGAAGATAGATACATTATTATTTACATTTTTCATTTGATTGGAGAATATGACACAAAAATATGGTTATCAGATAATGTAACAACTATCATTGTATTTTTTAAAAAGTTATTAGGCCTAGGCTACAATTAGCCTGGCTATCTATACAACTTTTACCATCCTGGTGGGGGATATGCATACCCCCCATCCACTCTGGATGTGCCACTGAATATAAGTATGAGCTGGTACTCATGTTAGTCTGCCTCCAAATGTGACCATAATTTGGAACTCCTTTTAAGTCTGCCCCAAATGTGAGCATGTGCTTGGTACTATCATAAAGTCTGCTCTTA
Source organism: Holothuria leucospilota (assembly GCA_029531755.1). Taxonomy (NCBI): domain Eukaryota; kingdom Metazoa; phylum Echinodermata; class Holothuroidea; order Aspidochirotida; family Holothuriidae; genus Holothuria; species Holothuria leucospilota. Next base: position 36,619,246 of record CM055977.1, on the reverse strand, counting down.
AATGTGAGCATGAGTTGATACTGTATTAAATGAATTCTCCCTCAAATATGAGTATGAGCTGGTACTCACATGAGTCTGCCTCCAAATGTGAGTTGGTGCTCCCATGAAGTCTGCCCCCAAAAGTGAGCTTAAGATGGTACTATTAAAGAAGGCCACCCCAAATCTGAGCATGAGTTTGTTTTCCCATGAACACTTTTTTTCACACAGGGGTAGGGATAAGATGAGGTGGGGTGATAGAGGGGTGTGGTGGGAGTGGGGATGGTGGGGGGAGGTACAAAATGATAACATGCAATACACTAGTACCTGAGTATGTATTCAGACTAGAGTACTTATTAATTTGCTTGGACTTGCACTTGGAGCCGTGTACTTATATGCATTCCCCACTGAAATAAATTGCAATCACAAAGACACAAGCTGGACATTTTCTATGTTATCTTTCATTATGCATAGCCTCCTTTAATTATTTTGGTCATTGTATGTAGCATTGTGATGTTACATCATAAGTTAATACCCCCTAGGCTCTGTTATGAAATTATTGACTTGCCTCAAGTTCTTCAAAGTTTCGTTTATAATGCTGGTATCTTAGAATCCAATCAGTTTGTTAGATCTTGTTCGTGTTTGAAATCTTATGAAACTTTACAGTTCAGTCTTTGTAATCTTTGCAGAATCTGTGTGACAAAAATGGAGAAGCATCCCATGGTACTAGGGTTCTTACCCCTCCAGACTGCTGGCAAAGTGTACTCCTTTGCACACATCCAGTATGTCATTGATTGTAAGCGAGGGTCAGCTGACAAGATAAAAATTTTTGTCCCAATTGGGACATAAGGCTGTACAAGTAGAGGCCAGACAATTGTCAGTATCATCTTCAATGTGATGTTATACAGTCTCCTTTTTCTACTCAGAGCTCCAGCACTACCGCCAAGACCAGGCGCGAAGCCATTGCCCTCACCTAGCCACATGCCATTGCCACCCCCCGGCCAGAAACTATTGTCCAGTCCAGCCCACAAAAGGTTGCCCAGTCCAGGCCGTAGCTCAGTTAACAGTGATGAGGTGAGCCACTTAAGTAAGGGTTGTTTTCATCAGCCATCAGTGTGAATTGTCCATCGACGGGTCTGGGGCAGGATTCACAAAGAATACTTTGGTATAAATGCAGGCTTATGCAGTGTATATCTCTCACTTGGTCAGTATTTTTTAAAGGAAAGGTGCTTAAATAAAATCTTTGTTCCAGCTTCAGAGTTGTGTTCATTACAAGAAGCCTTGTAACAACACATACTAAGGTACGATGTAATATGTTTTTTGTGCAGGGCATATGCCTAGCGATTGGAACCGGTCTGGGTAGATGGAGACTGACCACTAGCATGCCATTTAAAGACAGACATTCATCGCTCCAAGTACATTTTTGCTTGGGGGCTATCAGAATTCTCAGTTGGTGACTGTTGTTTGATTGACATCAAAGTTTAACAGTGCAAAAGATGCAGAGTAGCTGAAATTTTACACAGTGCAAAGAGGGTGTTCTGATTACACATAAGGGCCTTGCATACTCACCAGGACATGACCTTTAAATAAGCAATAAAGTAGGTTTGTGTCTATACAAGGAGGAGCTTAAGACAGTTCTGGGAGGGGCTAGAAGTAACTTATTTGGGAGAAGTTGAACTGCTTGGGATGACAAAATCTGCCCTTTTAAGAAAAACAATTCAAAGTCAATGTGATTGGCTTAAGATATGACACAACCATATGCAACTGCAAACGTGATCACATTTGGCAACAAACATACAGTAACTTCATTTCTGTAGTGTTGCTCATTCATTTGATAACTATGTACCCCCCCCCTTTTGGTGGGTGGGGAGGGGGCTTAGTTTTTCAAGTTCAAATCCCTTAGCAGATGTTTATGAATTTTGTATGTTTTTGTTATTTTGTTAGTGTGTACTCAGTAAAACTGTATTACATTGTATGATACTCAGAAATCCTTTAATAGATCATTACTTGTGAATTGCAATTTTTTTAGTTATTGATAATTTTTCCTGAATATTTCTTTTCATCCCATTTTAGAATTCAGGAGAAGAATATGTTGTTCCAGATCCTATAACAGCAGGTATTCTACAAACCTATCAACTAAAATATTCATCTGATGGGTAATCTGCATGTGAAACTCCCCTTTTATGAAATGTGGAAAGCTGAAAAGTTTTTAAAACAGTTTTACGTTTTATCTCTTTTGGTTCCCTTATACACCTGCACTCATTCTTCTCCTCGTGCATGTTTGAAACTGTGATGATTTATATGTTATGTGCATTATGTGCATAATGCAATTATTAATTGAATGATGCACTCCACTTCCCCTGGGAATGGTCAGTCAGATGTGGGTCATTGACTGATGACAGTGTGGCCCACATGTCCGTCATTGTGTCAATATTGCCAGTTCCTAGAGTAAGGAAGAAGTGTGATGTTATTTATGTCAGATGTCAGTCACTTTACTAACCAAGGGGTGAGTAAGTCACTGTGGGTCATTTGTTACCTCTTTATTTGAAGAAGTTGTGGGCAATGACTGACCATGTCCAGGGGTAATGGATGCGTCATTCAATTGATAAGTGCATAATTTCTATCGATCAGTTAGCATTTCCAGGTGGAATGGGTACTGGGTAATACACTTTACTTCAAACATACTTAAATTTTTATACATCTCAAGGACTCTACCAATCTTTTGCAGTGGAAACAGTGTCTTCATATTCTGAAATTTAAAGTAATGGCAGTTTGCATAAAAAGAAGTGTAAAGGAATACCCCAGTATGATATTAAAGACTTGCAACGCTTGCTGGTAATTTTAACAACAGACCAACTCCAAGATATTATTTTTTGCATATGTACCCAAGCTTAGAGTGGCTGGTTTTTCTCTCCAATAAAATGTCACCATTTCAGGTATAAGAGATTTGCATAAAGGTTATTTCTTGTTTTTTTCTTCAAAACTAAGCTCTTTACCTATTGATTAATGTCTGAAATCATGATTTTAACAAGAAGATTGTGTGTGTCAACACAATGCTATGATAGGTAGTCTCTGGTTTTGGAGCAGAAGAAGTTTAGCCTTTCTCAGCATGCATTGCAATTCTCAAATGTGAAACTCACTTTGTGGAATATTGGAGTAGTGTTAGGTTAATGGGTGGTGGCAGTGTTACACCTTTTCTGTAAGGGCAGCCACTCATTTCAAGGAAATAAGAAGCATTGTGCCTGTTGCATGTTAAATTTTCTTGGCATGTTATTTCTTTGCCTCTTAGAAAAACTGTAACTTTCCAAAATTGGTGAAGCAAAGAGGTGTTTTTCTTTTTTCTTTTTTTTTTTTTTAAGTTTGGTGTTTTTTTTTTCAACCTTGGGCATGGAAGGTAGTAACAAAGAGCGACTTAGGGATTGCTGATGAGAAATTACACTCTTGTTAATACAAAGGGCATAACATGGATAGATGATGTACCTTTGATAGAAGGCACAGATTGTTGAGGTGATAGGTGTAGCCGGGGAGTGGTAAGGGACAAGTTCTTTGAAGCATCAGGTTTTCACACTTCTGAAGGAATTAGGGAAAATGAATCCATTATATTCCAGTCAAGCAAAAAAGTTTAAGAATATGGCCAAACTTAGGACATGAATGTAGGGAATTCAAAGATTCCCAACAGAAGTATTTTTTTTCCCATATTTTGTGTCAGATTTGTAAGTAGTGACAATTGATGGGACTTTTATGTAGGCTTTTTTAACTACTCAGATAGTCAGAAAAAAATGTAGGAAATTTTAGAGGTTTTTATTTTCTTGAAATACTGTAGCAGATCCCTGAGTATGTGTTTTCTGTAGCAGGGTTTATATGTTGTTGGACTATCAGCGTGTCCTTGTAATTTTGTTTAACAGACTCAGAGGAGATGTATTTAGATCCAAACGAATCAAATGAGCCCGATGATGTAAGTTTCTTCTACCATTCACAACTTTGTCCCATGATACCATTCTACCATGAATCTGACCATATCCAGTTCCGTGAATGAATTTCTTTTGTTTTTTGGCTGTATGAAGTCAAGTACAAGGAAAATAAATATGAAATTTTCTCATCCCGTAATTAATAACCTTATTGAAAAGAGACTGATTTTATCCCCATGTGAATTTAATATTACTAAAAGTGTTACTATTTGGGTGTTATTAGATAGGATTACATTTCAAAAGATCTGTTTCATATGATGTTTACCTTTCATGTAGAATGCCAACATCATTGTTAAGTCTGGTGTGGGGAGGTGGGGGAGGGGGTGGTAGGATGAGAGAAATTTTTGCCTGTTTTGTTGTACACAACAAGTCAGTACCTTCACATTCGCTATTCAAGATTTTGTTATTTCCTTCTGTGATTTTTTTAGTGTTGTGAAGAATATTTGGATCCGAATGAAGGTAATTATTTTGGATTCAAAGTTCACTCTTAGGCTTTAATAGAGTGACAGCTATCACTGAAAGAAGTAACTAATTTCTATGGTAACTTTTTGTAGCTCAACCACACATGAAGTTAGATGTGTTTAAAATTAAAAATGGTTTACCCTTGAACAAACCAAAACTCTAGACCGATTATAAAACCTTGAAAACTGCTAGAGGAATTCCCGTTAGGTTAGTATTTACCAATTACATTGAAAAGAGGTTTAAGTCGACCAAAATTTCTCTTAAAGTGCTGGGTTTTTAATGATATAGATGGACCTGTTTTTTTTTTGTTTTTTTTTTGTCTCCAGTTTTAAAACAGTTCTTCCCATTTGTAGGAAGTGGTTGCCATTTAGTACACCATAAGAATGGTATTCTTAGGGATGAGTAAGACTTGGACACCTGAACTTGGTTGCTAAGGAGTTGTAGGAAGCCTTGATAAGCATGAAGGGCACAACTGGGAGAGGGGGAAGCTGGCCAAACATTCGAGGACCACAGTCATGTGGAGGAGGGGGGAAACTGTTTAAAAGTTTGAGAGACTTTATTCTAAAACACAGTTTTGTAGGTCTGAGAGGGGGACCTGCCTTCTGGTCTTCCCCCTCCTGTTTCCTTCCCCATTGGTTGCTGTCTTTTCCAAGATCACTAAATGCACCAATAGTTGAACTGCATAGCTTCAAGCTGTTTCTTAAATTAGATGCACGCTGCCCATCACTTCAGCTTATTTTTTGTAGTTTATTGTTTTAAGCCCTTGTAAAGATTTGTTAGTGGCAAAGTAATTGCAAGTTTTGACAAACCGTTCACCTTTGCTTTAATTTCTGAAGTATTGCTATGTTAGATTTGTACACCATGGGACATTAAGTGTAAGTGTTGGGGATTTTTAAAGTGGTACACAATGGAACAGTTTTGTGTGAGTAGGTGGGGGAGGAGGGGGGGGGGATGAAGTAGGTCAAGTTGATTTAAAAAGAGTTTTGTTAGAATGCTTCAGAGAAGATGTCAACATATGGCAGTACATCCTGTGTTATCTTTGGTGAGTTTGTCGCAATAGATTTCTCCTTCATAAATGCTTGAAACTGAACAGTAGTAGTTTGGTGCATGCTTTACAGTCCACAGTGCATGTTTTGTAGCTTGGTTTGGCCTAGTAATAGACGAGTTGGGAAACTGGATTTTGCTGTACTATATAGTACCACAGATCAAGTTCACAGATATTTCCATGCGGATACAAAGCTTTTGAGTGACTGTTTTCATGTCTTGCACAACATAACTTCATACTGTCCAACATTTTCGGTCCAGGTTAAGGACAATAACTTCAAAAAGAACTATTTCCTACAAAGGAAATTCTCTTTGACCTGTGATTGATGTCTAGTGAACTATAATTTTAAACTCAAAAATTTTGCTTGATTTCACAAAATATCAGTCTCGCACATGCAGTCTCTGTTACTGTACATTTTCCTTCACAGCATACGTTGCATATCGAAGTTTTCCCAACTCGTCTATGATGCCACTGCATGACAGGAGTGTTATCTGATGAACTTTGTGCAAATTGTGCAAATAATGTGTTAGGGGATAATAAAAGGATGCATAGAGGTCTCACAATGCATACATTACCAAAACATAATGTATTATGTGATAACGAAATGATGGGTGGACACTCTGAAATCATGTGTCACATTGTTGTGCAGTATGAAAACATTACATCTTTTAACATCGTGTCAAACTCTCAGATTTGGCACTCAGGGTATGATATTTTGGCCTAAAATAAAGCAAAGTTTGATACAGTGAGGCCTTTTAACTGGAAGCCTTTGCAAAATTTGTGGAAGGAAGTTTTCCTCTTAATTTTTTATTTTTAAAAAGGTCTTTCATACTTGCATTAGTTCACCTATGAACATCAGAATGTTTATTTTGTTTGACTTTGTAATTGTTTTTTTTTTCTTCACAAGTTCCAAGACCTGAGCCACCTCTTCCAGCACCACCAATTCAGAGACGGGATAAATCACCAAAGAGGACCATTCCAGCCTTAAATGGAAGGTCAAGATCTAGTATTTTACCCCCTAAACCGACATCGAAACCAGAACATCCTACATCGCATTTGCATCCCTCTAAATCAGTCGGTAAACTCTTCACTTCCATTACATCACAGTTTGAGAGCAAAACTTCTTCTGTGCCAAAGCCACCCATTCCAACATCTAACAACCGGCCCAAGCCTCCTCAAGGAGGATCTATGTGGCAAATTCAGAAAAATTTGAAATCACAAGTACCCCAGCCAAACCCGCCAAGGCCTGCCATACCTACACCATCCCAGCCGCCAACCCCACAGTTGCCATCTCCAAGTAAGAACTTTTAATTTTTAAATTTTTTTATCTTCTTATTTTTGTTTTTATAAGTTAACAATCATGAGTGATGTTACACTGCATTGTGAAAGACAGCAGAAGTAGCCTATGTGTTCAAGTTGCAAAATATGTTGGCTTGTGCATCCGAGTGGGTAGCTACAGGGAATGAGGGGGTGGGGTGGGGGGTTAGATGGGGGTAGAGGGCAGGCAGGCAAGCCTTCCCATGACTGGAAATGCAAAGGACAATGCCCCCAAATCACCCGTTTCTTGGGAATGTATCCCCTACCCCCTTGACGAAGAAAGACCCTAGAAATGACCCTAGGTGGGCTCCTGGACCCACATGCATAGGGAGGATTTTGCAGTCTTGTGGTGCTTATTGTGTTATTGCATGGATGCTAGTATTCCACCTATAGCTTGATTTCTGGCTTTTTCATGATTTTGAAAACTGTTTCCAGCTCCACAAACTTTTGTGTCCTCCATTTGAAAATAAAGCATGGGCTGGTTCACAAAGTGGAAGTTAAGGCCGGTTCATACTCCCTTATAGCGCTATAAAGCTGTGTTTAACGATGTTAGCTGGGTCTCAATATGCCGATGTAAAATTGATTCATACTTCAGTTTTCTCGCATAGCTCAACTTTCACAGTACTGCCATGCCATGCACAGTCTCCCAATACCTACCTGTGCAAAGGCCAAGTACAGTACATATGTGTATGCGGTTTGATCGGCTCTACGACAAAGTACACTATTGATTACTGTGATAATTTTAGGGAATACAACAAAATCCTGCCTTACTAACCTTTTTCTTAATTCGTGGGAAGCAATAACTGTTTCCCTCCATTCCTACAACTCTCACTGTCACAATCAGGCTGCCGATAGTCGCACAGAACCCAAATACATGTAATGAGCTGGTATCTGGAAAGGTCCGCCATTGTTATCGAGTAGGATCGTGAGCTTGTTTCAAAAGGTCGTTCACCTACCAAGCAGCCAATCAGAAGCCGTTCCTTTGCGATATCTCGAGAGCTTGCAAGAAAAGTTGAACAATGTTCAACTCCAAGCGATGACCGTGAATCGAACTGGCGGCAAAGATATTTTGACCATATATGATTATTGATCGCTTTATCGCGCGAGAAATTTGGAAGTATGAACCGGCCTTTACTGTAGGAGCTGGTTAACAAATCAGAACTTTCCCGATCAAAAACAAAACAGATGTTCATGCTATTCTATTTTGCAGGCTTTATGTGGTTAACACATGCAAATAGAACAGTTAGTAAAAGTGACTGGTAAAGTAAGTCTAGTGCTGATTTTGGGGCATGTGTGTGAAAACAATGGTTGCATTATGCCAGGGAGTTGACACTTCCGTAGTTGTGCACAGTTCATGTGTGAGATTGGCATAGTTCATACAGGCTGCTTCACAACATCTGTTCACAGTATGTATATTAAAGTCATTGTCAACACACTTGTATTAATTGCACATAAAAGATTGCTGTGAAATTGTTGCTCAATATTGATGGTATTGCCATTAGGTCTGAAATGGATTTTGCAAGAGGTGGAACCTCAAAATGAAGTGGGTTGAGAAGAACATTCTGGAAGAAACTTCTCTCAGACTAACTTTCTAATGAAACTTAACAGACACAGGTGTTTCTACTATTATGTAGTTTACATGAAAGCCTAGTCTGTGCAATACTGTAGGCCTAGCCTAGTATATGTGATATATACATCATTAGGATGGCCTAGAGCAAAATATGAAAGATAGATGTTGAAAGAACATTGCTTTAGCAACACGGATTGTATGCAGCAAAAAGAAAATTTAACTTTTTGGTAGGAAAATAAAAATGCTTGTAAAACTGAATCTGACCCTTGGTGTTGTTACATGTAGGCTACTTCTGTTGTCATTTGTGTGTGGCCTTTGCGTGGAGGCAAACCCTGCCGGCATCCCTGTCATTGACTTATTGTGGTCTCAAAATGTCCATAAGACCAATTCCAGGTTATGCACGTGGTATGTTGAGTGAGTGTGATACCCTAGAAATGTCATGTGGGCACCATATGTGAAAGATGTGTTGGTAGTATAGTCAGAAGTTGTTGCCTATGGTTAAAAGTATCATGTATATAAATGACCATTGGCCACACCAAGAAGGGGGGGGGGAGGTGGGGAAGAAATGAATTGTGGGCACCTCTTTCCCCACACAAAGAAATTGGTTGCATACTTTGTCATCAAATGCTAGTTTGTGGTCTTAAATTTTTATACATTGGATAGGGTGACTTAAGTTACTGTGCCATCAAGAAATCTTAAACGGCATTATTGTTTTGATGCCTATTTTTAAGAGCGAGAATACCACCCCGGCCATTCATTCTTCCAGTCCCAAATTCATCAACTGTTTGTCGTATTGTATGTTCTAGAACATGAAACCAGAGGATACCCAATAGCTTCTCTTATCATTTTAAAGGCCCTACAAACCTACCCCAGACAGGCCTTACACAAAGTTACAGTATATATTCTGCACTGAGTTTAAATTGGTCAAGGCCAGATCCACACACTACTGTATGTGAGGTTAATATGGAACACAACTGGCTGCACAAGTCAAAAAGCAGTCACCAATTGTATTTAGAGATATAGGGATATTCCTACATATGTTTGGGGGTGATGCTGCATCCCTTTTTAATTGTTAACACCCTATTCTCAGGGTGCCTGGAGACTTTGTTCTCCTTGATCTATGCTAAGGCATGCAGGTCAGAGGATGAACGGGAATCCTTGAGATCATGATTCCTTCAAAAGTGCTCTAACAATTATTCCTTTTAAGCCATGGAATCTCCTAGTCATTCATCCTCCCTATCAATCACTCTTTCCTCTCTTAGAAAGCACCCATTAGTTGAATGTAATGTCTGAGATGTCGTGATTTTCCTTGCCTGCTTAGTGTCTTACAGCTATTTATTTAAGAAATAGAAATAAGGTCTGTGAACATGTAAGTGTTATTTCTGCCTTTTTGATGTAAAACACTTTCAAAAAACTTTCAAAATGTTAAAAAAACAGCCAATTCCCATCAAAATCTATAAATTAATGACCATTTTACAAGACAATTTCTGTTTTTTCATCTTTGTAATAAATAAATATGAGCTACGTATGCAAATTTATGACATGGAAGAAGGTACTCACAAGACATGTCCTCTGTTTTCCTTGGTTTGTTTAACCTTTGTTAGAAGGACAGTTGTAATGTTGTCATGCTTTTAGTGGTTTATTTTGGAAGCAACATATGGAGACGTGGAAAATTTCCACATCACATACCAAACTGGAAACAAGCTGGTAAGTAATGGGTAACTTGTCTAGGATTCTACCACCTCTAGCCATCCGTTATTGAGAGTCCTGCATTCTGATTGGTTAAACACTGACCTGTTGTTCCACAACACATGGTCAGTAAACGTGAAGAGTGTTAAAAGTGAAGTTTTTCACACATTTTCGATGGAAGAGTAGCAATAGACCACATTTGTTGGACTAGTTTTGTCTCACAAACTGTCTCGACTACAAATTTGGCAAAATAACAGACTCGGCTTGAGTCTCGTAATTGGAGTCTCAGCGGTTTATTCACCAGTAACAGTCCGTCAAATGCAATTTATTCCATAATTTACAGAATGTTGAAAAGGCTTCACTAATTCCAGCAGATCTTTCATCAAAGGATCTTTAATAATCTATCACTGTTGAATAGAACCGACAGCTCTTTAGGTTGCAAGTCCACATACCCTTAAAGTTTTTTTAATACTTTTCCAGGGCTACCAGCAAGACCAAGTGATTCACAGTCTTCAAGACCAAGTGAGCCAGTACGACCCGCAAGAAGTGAGCCTGTTCGACCACCCGTGCCAGTTTCGTCTAGACCAAGGCCATCATCTGTAAGTAGCATATGTTGAATATTCAGTTATTATATTCAGAAGTGTGGTAGGCTGAGTATTCAAAAGAGCAGGAAATAAAGCACTCAGCAGTTAAGTTAAGGTTAATTGAATATTTAACAGTGGAAGAGACTGAATATTCAGTGGGGTGATAAATATAGAACAGTAGGGTGATAATTAAATTTCAGCAGTGAAGTTAGGTTAAGGTTAATTAAATATTTAATAGTGGAAGAGACTGAATATTCAGTGGGGTGATAAATATAGAACAGTAGGGTGATAATTAAAGCTCAGCAGCGGAGTTGGGTTAAGGTTAATTAAATATTTAATAGTGGAAGAGACTGAATATTCAGTTGTGACTGTTTGAATTAAAATTTAGTAGTGGTGTAGACAGAATATGATCAGTAGGGTTAGATTCAAAGCTCAGAATTGGGGTGGATTGAGTATATAGAACAAAAGGGATGGAATCAAAGCTAAGTAATGGGTTGGATAGAATATAGAACAGTGTCATTGAAATCGCATCTCAGTGGTGGGATTGATTGAGAATGTCTAGAACAGTGTGGTTAGAATAAAAGAACAGAAGTGGTGTGGATTAAATGTGGTGGCAGAAGCATTCATTGTTTGTCTGTATTGTATGGTTGAATCAATCTAATCTTTTGCAGACTCGCGGTGAAAATGATTTGTCAAATTGTCCGTGGTTTCATGAAACGCTAGACCGAACCAAAGCTACAGCTGCCTTGAACAGACACAAGAAGGTTTGTGATATCCTTATATACCTTATGCATATGACATCACAGAACAGAAAGTGCACCCTCGGTGGAGGTAAGCACGTATCATGGCAGGACACGAACAAATGTAGACAGCTGATTTGTGTACCGGTCGGATACACACATAAGTTACACCCCGTGCATGTGAAGTGTACATCATGCATGCAGTGCACTTTATTTCATACCCTCCAAATTGATGTCGTGTGACGCCAATGCATAAGATCTATTGAAGGTTCTGAAGCAAGATAATAATGTTAGGATTATCTCTCTTGCTGCTATCTGAACTGAACTCTGTTTCGTAAAGAGTTATGTTCGATCCTAAGTCTGAATTACAAATTGAAAGTTGTATTAGAAACAAATTTAAGAGTAAGCGTAACTCCGTATGAAGAGCCCTGGGCTCTTTTTCATAAAAAGATATGCTGTATCCCTAAGTTTGATCTATCACACAACTCGAACTGAAAATGGAAGGTAACAATTTACAAAATGGCCCTGGTTGTATTTTTGCAGTTTTGTTATCTCTGTGTGGTAGACAAAATCACAGACTATGAGAATGTACTGAATGTAATCAAGGAAGCAGTAAGACATGTTCAGAGATTGGGATACACACAGTACTGATCCAGGACAGACTTAATCAGGGACAGTAAGATAAAAACATAGACTTGAAGACTTGATAAGAGCTGATCAGATTGATTTGACTCTGAGGTTGGTCAGAAATCAAACCATGCAAGTCAGAACATTCAAACGTTCAAACTTGATCTGGATCAGAAGACGGAGTTAATCAGTGACTCTAACATTTTATAGGATATAGTAAGTTGTCAACATCGGAGAATAGTAGGAACTGATCAAAGACACTCATATTTCATTAATGACCTTTGGATTAAGTCAGAGATAGTTGTCATCAGAGAGCAGTCAGACTTGATCAGTGACTATCCAGTCAGATCAGAGATACTTGTCATCGGAGAACAATTTGATTTGATCAAAGACAATCAGACATGATCGGTGACACTGGGATCAGATTAGAGATAGTGACTTGTCGTCAGAGAAGAGTTAAACTTGATGTGTGACAGATTTGATTAGAGATGGTCATATCTTATCGAAAATAACTATAGTTGATAAAGGAAGTCACATGTGATCAAAGATAGTCATACATGATCATAGAACAACAGTGACACTCAGATTTGATCAGAGATGGTCACTTTTGATCAGAAACAATCAAGGTTGATCAAATCACTCAGGCTTGATCAGAGATAATCTTGCCCGATGGAAGAATATATATCAGACTTGATCACTGACATTCAACCGTGACTCAGACATCACCCTTGACAGACAGGTTGAATTAGATATTGCTGTGTTTGATCAGAGAGCTATCAGAACTGATCAAAAACACTTTCTCATGATCAAAGATAGTTATCATGCATGATTGGAGAATAATGGCACTTGCCAAAGACATTAAGACTGGATCAGAGATAGTGCTGCATGATCAGAGATCAATCAGAGTTAATTAGACTTTATCAAAGACACAAAGACACTTTCTCTTGATCAGAGAGTCATGCATGATCGGTGAAATATCAGTTGATCAGTGATGCCCACAATTGATCATTTACTATCAATCTTGACAGGAGGTTGTTACAGATGAAGTGCAAGTACTTCTGCCTCCTTTGACACTGTGTGGTTTCCCGCCAATAATCTCCCATTTGTCTCTCTCTATCAAATTCTTTACCACTTGAAAGGGATTACAGGATGTGACGACAATAATTGTTGTCGTCTGTTACACCTGAAACAGTTTTGGGATGATTTTACCCATTGCCATGATGCTGCCAGTCGTTAAGGAAAACAAAAATTATTTCATCTTTTTAGGCCAGTTTACACTTTTCAAAAGGGCTCAGTAAAACTTCAAATAACTTCCTGAATGGATGCATGGTTCTTCATTTTAGGAACAGTGCCGAACTTTTCAACTTTTGTAGACAAAAGGTAGACTTGCAGGCTTCACCAAAAATGGATGCTACTTTACTTGTCAAAAATTAGAATAATAAAGAAATTGGAGCACTCAGAGGTGCCGTTAAAGTCATTTATATTAGAAAGATAACAAAGGTTTAAGATCTTTCGGTGGAGCAGATCACTTCAAAGCACTGTCTTAATAAAATTTTTGTCTGAGGATTATCTTAGTATCAAAGGAGCAAACTCTGATAAGGAAACTTAGGTCAAACAAATATAGAAGAGAACTGAAGTACCTGTCAGTAACTTTTACTACATTATCGGTCAAATGGTAATACATTATCGGTTAAAACTTTTTACTACATTATCGGTTTTGAGGTGATACATTATTGGTTTAAAAGTTACTACATAATTGGTCAATTTTTACTGAATTATCGGTCAATTTTCACTACATTATCAGTTGTGTCATGCTTGTACTCCATCGGTAACAACTCCCTGGTCTTGGTCAGAGTTGGTAATACTTGTTCAAAGGACATCAAAGTTGATCAAAGTTGAAAATGGTATCTTAGAAAACATAAAGACTTTTCTTCACCTTAGTCTATCTTGACAAGTGATCTAATGTCTACATACAATGATATTTTACCGTATTCAAGGTTATTAGAAGCTTATGACTTAGTGATTTGCGCATTTGTAAAGCCCAAAGGGGCATGCTTATGACATATTGTTGGAAGTGCATCTGTAAACCTTTAGCTGAATGTCTTATGTCCACGCAGGAAGGTGCATTTGTGGTTCGTAAGAGTGACAAGAATATCAATTTTCCATACTCGCTGTCCCTCTACTACAAAGGAAGCATCCGCAACCTACAAATCGGTATCCGGGATGACAAGAAGTATGCACTAGGAAAGCTAAAAGAGGGAGAAGGGGTATGTTTGACCAATTATTTCATTTTATTTATAAATTTTAATATTTCAAACATGTAGTTTTTCAGTTATCTAGAGATCTTCCCAAACAGTGTGTATTGAAAGAATCTGAAAATTAAAGTGGCACATTGAGTTGATATGCTACTTTTGTGAAGATTTTGAATGGTATTATCACATGACAATGCTTATAATTAGCATAATTAGTCAAGTTTCACATCCAACACTTACGTAAAAACTAAACATTTGGAGTTTTTGGACCCTTGCTTGTAATGGTCATGTGCAATTATGAATAACACTAATGTGAAAAAGTGTCTGGTCACGAGTTTTTGAAAACTGAATTGAATCTTTAATTAATCACTCATGAAATCTTTATTTACACGAAGGGTGCAGGGATTGTCTCAGTTTGACCATTTTTCATAAGTAAGTGAAGAAAACTTGACAGGTTTGGAAAAATTTAGTAAATTTCATGAACCAACTCAAAGTGCCTCTTTAATCTCAAAATTTGTTAACTGAATGAAGTTGAAATTTATAAGCAGGTCAACTTGTCCTGTAGATGTTTTCAGGTGTTCTTTACAAACTGGCCTTTGAGACCATATTTATCCATATAATCTTAATATCAGGGAATTTATGTATTGGAATGATATGTCTGATTAGAAGTCATTGAAATTATTCCCGAAGACTCCCATTCACTCCTAAAAGAGCATAAAGGATATTAAAAAAATTCAAAACAAAGGGTGGTGGGGGGGGGGTGGGTAATGGAGTTTAATGGACATGTTAAAAGCAGAAGTTTGGTAATGGTTTGTACAATGCTGGCGGTACTGTTAACTAATTATTGAAATCATTGCATGTTGAAATTTTGATTGTGGTATTACATTTTGTGCAGAGGTTTTCAAGTGTTAAAGAACTGATCGACTATCACAGAACACACGATGTTGTTTTGGCTAACAACGATGGAAGAACATGTCTTATAGAACCGGTGCCAATTCCGTAGCATATAGTAAGTTCCATATTACTGTTTTGAGGTTATTTACTTTTTTACAAAAGCACTTTATGAAACCAGAGATGCTTAGAACTGAGAAAAGTAAACACTTTTGAAAGTTACGGTTGTGGGAAATGGTGATATGGAACAAAAAGTTGAAAATAGAAATGAAAAGGTTTGAATGAATCACACTTGAGAGTAATAGGGTTTAATATCAAGTTAGCTATGAAACTTACTAAGATGTGCCCACTGAACTGTTAACAGCACAAAATGGCTGAAATCATGCCTGATTCTCCTGTATGGGAACAAGAATCAGATTTTGATAACGTTGACGTGGTATGAATATTTTGTGAATCTGAATTAGAAGTACCAGTAGTGAGCCTAATTTAGGCCAAAGCCTAATGTTATAATTTATAGGCCACCCCTGTATACAATATGGCTAGTGTTTCTTTGAGTGGTTAGGCCAAGGTGTGGTACTGGCTGCAGAATTCATGGAAGGGGATCATTTCATTATATATTTTGGTATCAAATGAAAGATTATTATCTTCTGAACATAAATCATGGACCATATTTCTTTGTATGAAGGTCATTTTTGATTCCTTGCGTAAGCAAAAGGAATCTATGCGATGGTGATGTCGTGTGTGTGTGTGTGTGTATGTGTGCACTCACCAACGTGGCCTTAGCAGGTACCAGCACAGCGGGCGAGAGCTCCGCTCTCGCATGTCTTTCCCAGCTCACGCTGAGCTCGAAACTGGCGTAGCTGCCCGAAAATTCGGTCACTGCAAAGAGAAGTCACGCGCGGCTGCACATGTCTGCCTTGGAGCACAGCCCGCCCTCAAGCACGTCCTTCTGCTCGGCTGCTTCGCGGGCAGCTTCGCTGCTGGGAAATTCCCTTGCATTCCCTGTGGGGTCCTGTGCCAGTACCCCGTAAGGTATCGAGTGTGCGTATGGATGTGTGTATGCGACACTGCTTGTAAACATGATATCTCAAGAGTGGTAACCCTGAGTGATCTCATTCTTGGGATGTAGGTACCCCTTATTGAGTAGATGATCCCTATTGTTTTTGGTGGCGGTCAAAGGTCATGTGGGGTCAGGAGAGGTCAAAATGTTAAAACCTTGTAAACACGATATCTCAAGAAGGGTAACTGTGAGGAATGTCATACTTGGCACGTAGATTGCCCATATTGAGGAGATGATCCCTATTGTTTTTGGTGGAGGTCAAAGGTCATTTGGGGTCACCAGAGGTCAAAAAGTAAAAACCTTGGGAATTCCTTTTAAACACGATATCTCAAGACAGATCAATGTGAGGGATCTCATACTTACCATGTTGATTGCCTATATTGAGTAGATGATCCCTATTGTTTGTGGTGGAGGTCAAAGATCATTTGGGGTCACCAGAGGTCAAATGATAAAACCTTGGGAATTAATTGTAAACACTATAACTTAAGAAGGATATATGTGAGGGATCTCATACTTATTGTGTGAATTGCCCATATTGAGTAGATAATCCCTATTATTTTTGGTGGAGGTCAAAGGTCATTTGGGGTCACGAGAGGTCAAAAGGTCAAAACCTGGTTAACACCATATCTCATGGAAGATAAATGTGAGGGATCTCATACTTACCATGTGGATTGCTCATATTGAGTAGATGATCCCTATCATTTTTGATGGAGGTCAAAGGTCATTTGGGGTCACAAGAGGTCAAATGGTAAAACCTTGGGAATTTCTTGTAAACATGATTTCTAAAGACGGATAAATGTGAGGGATCTCATACTTACCATGTGGATTGCCCATATTGAGTACATGATCCCTATAGTTTTTGGTGGAGATCAGTGATCATTTGGAGTCACCAGAGGTCAAAATGGTCAAAAACTTTGTTAACACGATATATTAAGGAAGATAAATGTGAGGGATGTCATACATACCATGTGGATTGCCCATGTTGAGTAGATGATCTCTATCATTTTTGGTGGAGGTCAAAGGTCATTTGGGGTCACGAGAGGTCAAGTGGTAAAATCTTGGGAATTGCTTGTAAACACGATATCTTAAGAAGGATAAATGTGAGGGTTCTCATACTTACCCTGTGGATTGCCCATATTGAGTACATGATCCCTATAGTTTTTGGTGGAGATCAACGGTCATTTGGGGTTACCAGAGGTCAAAAGGTCAAAACCTTGTTAACACTATATCTCAAGGAAGATAAATGTGAGGGATCTCATACTTACCATGTGGATTGCCCATATTGAGTAGATGATCCCTACCTTTTTGGTGGAGGTCAAAGGTCATTTGGGGTCACCAGAGGTCAAGAGGTCAAAACCTTGTAAGCATGATATCTCAAGGAAGATAAATGTGAGGGATTTCATATGTACCATGTGGACTTCCCATATTGAGTAGATGATTCCTCGTTTTTGGTGGAAGTCAAAGGTCATTTGGGGTCACCAGTGGTCAGAAGGGCAAAATCTTGTAAACACCATATCTCAAAAAGGGTAACAGTGAGGGAACTCCTACGTGAAATGTGGATTGTTTGTGTTGAGTAGATGATCTCTATCATTTTTTGTGGAGGTCAAAGGTCATCAAATGGCATCACAAAGGGTTAAAACTGTGTAAACATGATATTTTAGGGAGGATAATTGTGAGGGATTTCATACTTGGCCTGTGGATTGTTCGTATATTTTTGTTTCATATTTGGCATGTAGATGGCCATAATAGGGTAGGTGATCCCTATCGTTTTCAGTGGAGGTGAAAAGTCATTTTGGATCACAAGATATTAAAAGTTAAAAGCCTTATTAACATGATATCTCAAGTAGGATTACTGTGAGGGATCTCATTGCATCATGTGGGTGATTCATGTTTGCTACAATATATCCATATGGCAAGGAATCACTAAGCCTTTTGGCTTTCTGGTTCTTTTGAAAATCAAAGACTGAAATCACATTGCTGTATTTATTACTGCACTGTGTGATTTGTTGGTCCAAGAGTGAGGGCAGCATATAAGTGTGTGGTCCTTAAAGGGTTAAGTAAGCTTGTTTGATAGGAAGAAAATACATTCCTTCAAAATATTTCTTTTACAGATATTCTTTGAGGAGTGTGTGACTTGCTATAAAGGAAAAATTCCTCTAGAATTGTCATTACTGTTCGACTCCAAAGATTTATCCTGAAGAAGTTCATGATATTGTGGTTAAAGATGTTTCCATGGAGTAATGCAAGGATTGTGAAAATGCCTTGACCACAGCTGTTTCCTTGTCCATTCAAGTGATGCTTTCAATTAGTGGTGTGTGTTTAAATGTTTGGATTGGCATTTTGACAAAATTGGAAAGAGAAGACTTGTGGGAAGTTTACAGCTCATGTTTAAAACTCTGCAGTGGATGACAGTAACTGACCTTAGTGTGTTTGTGATGCCAGTGATATTAGGTGACACACTTTTAATTTATATTTTCCTTATTACATTGCATCAAAGTCATCTACAAAGGAGTTATGTGATTTGCTCTGAAATTAATTTACAAAGAGACAATAGTTCTAGCAATGAGAGATATTAAATATTGTAGCCTTTTTTACCATGGTGCATTTGTCATCTTCTGGGAGATGATTACTTGCCAATGAAGTCTTCTATTAGTTAAAATGTTTTTTTTCTTTGTCATGGTCCATTTATTTAGCTCTAAGTGTTCTGTCTAAACATCCCAGCTAATGTTATCAGAAACTTTCACAGCAGTCAGGGGTTTATTTATGGAATGATTGTAAAATTGGTTCTAACTTATTGGGGGAAAGTTGTTAAGTTTGAGATTTTACTCAACTGAATTGAAAGTTGAAGTTCTCAAAAATGTGTTGAAGTTTTACCTGCTAATGACTCATCTATTTGGCAAACCAAAGATGGTTAAAGGGACTAAGCAGTCACCCCAGATGTACTTTGATGCATTATTTAAATGTTACAATTTACCTCTTTTCTTCACTCACAAGTATCTAATTTTATGTCTCAGAACATGAATATGCATATTCAAGGTAAACCATGTGGTCATTTTGCATGAATTTAACATTCAGCTATGAAAATTTCACATGATGTAAAATAGCCATTTATGAAATAGGATGTTAGGGTATACTAATTCAGTTTGGGGTGACTGCATTTTCCCTGTGGGAGATCATTTGTCACTTAGTTTAAAACAGCTCTGCTCAAATCATTGTTTACAATATCAGTTGTTGGTCATTTTTTAATGTTTTATAATACTCTGCCATTGTCTTTGTTTATAATATGAATGATATTTGTAAATATACAGTAAACTTGCCGCTTTTTTCATAGCTGTACAATTCTGGTGATTAGTTGACGCAGCTGGTGAAAAAAGGTTGAGGATACGTTTTAAATGTAAAAATTCAAGTTTTGTACTTAAAAGATTCCATGAATCTTACTTTCCTAGGCTTGTTCCTATGAGGAGTAAGAGTGTGTGCATTATGTGCTTTCTTTTTTCTTTTTTTGTTTTTCACTTTTTCTTTAAAAATGGAAAAAGCAACCTTACTGATCAGACTAAAAAATTTGTTTTGTCTTAGTTTTCCAGAGACAAATTGCTAGAAAGTTTGAAGTTTGTTTTCATATCCATAAAAATTATGCAATTAATTTGCATGATTTGCACAATTCAAGATGATAGCTGTATACATTGATTTTATGCAATAGATATGCTTTTATCAGTAGTTAGTTTATGGGTTGTGTACTTTTGAAGGAAAGGTATATTGAAAACTTACCTGGAACCAGATTCATATAAATGGAGATAATGATTGATTGAGTGATGTATACAAGTTCAGTAGGACTACCGGTTGTTGTATTCTGTTTAGTAGTGGGAAGAAAGATTTAAGGTGGCATTTGATGTTATGAAGAATGGTACTATGAGGACTTCTTGATAAATTATGCAATTAATTCATATAATTTGTACAATTCAATGTGATAGCTGTTTACTATGATTTTTATGCAATAGATATGCTTTGATTAGTAATTTTATGGGGTGTGTACTTGGGATGGCAAGGCATATTGGAAAATTACCTGGAACCAGATTTATATTTAGAAGACGATGGTTGATTACTATTGACTAGAAATGGTCTAGTTATTTAGGGTTGCATTGGATATTATCAAGAATGGTACCATGAGGATCTGTTGATAGTCCTTGAGTATGCAGTGGGTTTGTTTTAGTAAAGTGAGATAGCATTGGAAGCATTGTGCCATGAGGACTTACTTACAGAGTCCTTGAGTACTTACTAGGAATGCTCCAATAATGTAGGATGACATCATATGAAGAATGGTATCATAGGACTCATGGATAGAGTCCTTATGGCAATGTTCCAGAGGCATTGAATAGTTTGACGAATGAGTAACATTGGGTACTTAAGTGGAAAGGTTGAAAAGAACATTGCCATTATCACTCAACAGAAGTCCTGAAATACTCAGAAGCAAAAATGGCTAGTCAACTGGTCCTCCAAAAGGCGCGTCAGTTCAAACCGGTGCACATCCGATTTTTGAGGCAAGTCATGCTAAGTTACAGCGAGCTGGAGTACCTGGAGAAGAAAGTCAAGTGAGATTTTAACTCTCCCACCTGTGACACACATTGGTTTATGGCAGTATATAAAACGGCTCTGCCAAAGGGTGATCCTGAGAACAGTGTTCTTGTGTTTATAGTATTGATGGAACCTATCCACAAGAATGATTTAGACTGATAGTTCTGAAAGGAGAGGGGGAGGGGAATGGGGAAGGGGAGGGGAATGGGGAAGGGGAGGGGAATGGGGAAGGGGAATGGGGAAGGGGAGGGGAATGGGGAAGGGGAGGGGGATGAGTGGTGGACAAACCCATATCCCTTCTGTGATAAATCCATTTTTGAAGGGAGTGTGTTTGCACCTGGACACAACAGTAGATATAGCATAACTCCATATCAACAAAAATCATCTTGAGTTGCTTTTTGATGTTATACTAATTGAACATTTCATCTGTGGTTTAACTGTTTGCCCTCTTGATTGATCAAAGGATTCATAAACCAGTTATAGTAGAAGAAAAACTAGTCTGACAGTGCCAAGCAGAACACACAACACTGGTTGGTTGCACAGCATTTGATAGTTTACTCAAATTTGGCTTTGAGTGGCCAAATATACACCCACGTCACTCTACTACTACAGTATTGCAACTTTGTACTACACATATGGTAGTGGGAGTATGTTAATTTGTATGAAGACATATTGACAGTAAGCTGTTTGAATAAGATTGTGTGGAAACTTGAAAGACTCCAGAGACAATATGTAAAAAGGTGACATTAAAATGGTTTTTAGGAAAGACCAAAAAAGTGGATTAAAAAAGAAAAAACCCTAGCATAAATGGGTTAGAAAAGTTAGAGGTGGGGTAATTGTGTTGACTCTGTAAAATATGTTAATTATCCAATCAGAAGACAGCCATTACCTATATATTCCTCCTGAAAAGATCGGTAGAAACTTAAAGGACAGGAATATCCTACAAGCATCATTCCGTTACATTTAGGCGAAGAGTTAAAGCTTTCATAGTGAGTCATGCTTTGCAGTTGTATTTATTTCATGGAAAGAGTGGTATGGACAATGGAGTCAAGGCCATTTCACACTAAGCATAATGCCAGCCCATATGATACTATAAAAAGTTGGAAATATGATTAACTCAGACCTTTTCACACTAAGTGGAATCTGACATGATGAAATGCAGTGTAGTACAAGAAAATTGACCTGCAAAATAATCATCTTTAACACACTTATCGTGAGTGATAATTTGATTTGAACAAACATGAGCTAGAATGGCTATATTGTAAGACTTAATCAGGGACAGGAAAAGTGCTGATAGATGAGTAAAAAATTGCCTGTATTGTGAAAGGCCTGGTCATATTGTTATAATATTGTATTGTGTTTTATTGTGCACAGTGTGAGAGGGCTTTTACAACATTGTCGTACCTCTCTCATTGAGCAGAAGCAGAGGAAATTTTTAATGATGTAAGCATGCTTCTTTTGGAGTTTGAGCATTGGGAGGGAGGAATCTGGATTTTTTTCTCTTGCTGGTGGGGGAGGGGGAGAGATTCAACTCATTTTGGTAATGCACAAATGAATGTATCAAGTTGAAATCAAGCTTACCTTCATTGATAATTGATTCTATGCATTATTTTTTGATAATTTTATAGCAGCTACTAGAGATGTCTTGAAATTTGTATGACTGATTGTACACAACAGATTGGAATTATAAAGTTGTCAGAAATTTCACAATCTTATGATGTTCTTATTGGTCTATTTTATGTTTGGATATGGAGGGGGTGGGTGGGGGGTTATTATGACAGAGCAAGGGAAAGGTGGTAAGCTATACTTGACCACATTTTAAGTTGTTGAGCCAAAAATGGACATGTAATTTATTAGCCATTGCCATAGGCTTCTTCCACCATAGACATCCTATACAGAACTAGACTGAGGGTCAATGTAAAAGATGCACTGATTTTGAAGCACACATAGAAAGGGTGACCCCACTGACCTGTTCTACTTTCTAGTCTTATCAACTGTCACAACACATTCTGTAGAAAAAGTCTTGATAGGATTAGAACATAAAAAGCCAGTAGGTTTCCTCTCTGAAGATAGAACACATCATTTGTTGCATATTTTATGGACCTATTTCCTTGCATTGTCATTTTAAACTGAAAATATCTAAAGCCAAGAAGCCCAAACAATTGGACCGAGACTTCCTTGCATTCACATTTTAAACTGAAAATATCAAACGCCAAGAAGCCCAAACAATTGGACTGAGACTATAAAATGTTACATCATCACGGGATTGCCTACTGCCTATATTAGTAGCGCCCATTCGAGCAGTAATTGTGTCTGTGACCAGCATTGCAACGATGGTGCTAGGTGGTGCTGCTGCTAGGTGTTTGGGAAAAAGATTTCATGGGGGTGGGAGGGGGTCAAAAAGTCTTGCCCTAAAATTTTCCCTAAAAACTGGCAGAAAGTCCTGACATGAATTTGCCCTGAAAACAACTGCTTTCCCAGACCCTGTGTCTATGTGCAAGGGGCTGCACTATTTCATGAAGTGACACTTGAAAACATAAAAGGGGTTAACATGTGTTAAACCAGGGGGTTGTTAAAATATGCAAAAAGAAAAGTTACAATTTACTTGTAAGTTTGACTTGCAACAGTAATTCCACTCAACAAATTTAAGCTTTCATTTTAAGTTTACCATTGTGGGAAACAGTAAAAGTAATCCCAAAATGATTCAAATAAAAAAAAAGACAAAACACAAGAACATGTTCCATTGTGAATCTATTGACTTCTAAAATATATATACTTTGTCTCAAGTGAGCGTCAAGGGCGCATTCAACAAGGTACCTGATCCTCTATTGCACATATAATCTTGAGCTGAGTCTTAAAATTGGAAAAAAAATGCTGCCTTTAAGAATTTTTTTGCTGCTATTATCATTTCCTTTGTTTACAACAGTTTAAATAGCAAATCAGATTGTCTCCTTATAAGAAAGGAAATATAAATACTGTCTTACACCATTCCCTTGTCAATTCCAACTTTTAACAGACAAAATACTTGTCACATTGTAATTTTAACAAATTTACAACAAATGTGATCAAATCACATTTGACAAAACCAATAGAGACACTTTTTCCAAAGTCCCTTGGCAAAGAGCTCAAGGGCGAAAACCAAACATTGTTCCCAAAGGAGTTCTGCTCCCCAAGGGAGCTATGTCCCTGGGGGACACTTAGGCTTAACATGACCAGCCTCTTGACATTTACACCTCTACATGACGGGTGTAATGGGTGGTCCCATTCTAGACTGAAAAGAACAAACACTTCACAATCTTAGCCAAAAGGCGGAGAAGTGGTGGGCAGCTTTTTAAAACAAAAGTTGGCCAAATGTTTTCCTGCACAGTAATAGACACTTTTGGTGCCATTCTTCTCACCACCCCTTCTTCTTAAGATCCAAGAGAATAGGTGCTCTTAAGTGGCCTAATTCCAGCATAAATAACAAAGCAGCTGCAAATGCAATCACAAAGTTAAATCAGATTGCCTTGCAAAACCAATTATCCTTGCATGCAGCAGAATACCTTCCACATTCAGAGGCCACGTTAAAAGGCCTTAAAACTAGCCAGTAAAATCTGGTTGTACAGTATACACAAACTTTCAAACTCATTCACAACAACACTTCCATCAGAACTTCTAAGTTGCCCTGACCCATAAAAATGGCTGGCTAAAATTCAGTACTACAATCATTGGTGCTAAACAGTGACATACAAAATAGCACTGCTTCAAAATATAATTTAAACACATTTCCTTTCATTTAATACAAACTATGTCCAACAACAGAGAGATAAAAAGAACACTGTCCTGTTTAATGGTGCCCTGATCTCTTTAATAAATCCCCACCCCTACACATATTACCAAAAACCAATATAACTGATATCTCACATTTCAAATTCTCAACATCAGCTGACACCAGTCCGACATCTACTTATTTTGCAGCATGTGAGTACTGCACTGTCGTATACACAACCACGGGCTATTTTGTGCAATGAAATAAAGTGTCATTCCCTGCAAGTTAAAATAAACCAAAGAACATTTGTAACCTGTATAATTAGCACAGTGTGTGAGAAGTTTCTCCCTTGTACAGTGGTGGCTCCAGGATTTGACCAGTGATGGGGGCAGCAACCTAAAGCCCTGACAACAGTGACATTGTGTAGCCTGAAGATCAGCAAAGCAAAATGCATTAAAAATTGTTGGTTCTAATTGAAGAAACTTTACCATCAGTTGACGGTAGTATCAGCATTAATATGTACTTTATTACAGATACTGATAAGGGGCAAAAATGAACACTATCAGTAGGTGCTCCTATACTGAATATTGATAATCCATTCAACACCAACTGATATCATCAATTGTTTGTACTTAGCTGAGAAGTATACTCGATGTGCTTATACTGAAACACATGTCAAAGGGTCAGACTGTTAAAAGTGTTGTAAATCCAAGGTTAGGGTTACATATGTTTGGGATGTTTGCAAGCACAGCAATGTATGTAACTCCAGACAGAGATGGCAACAAATGTACAACTGTCAGCCATAGGACTGCTTATTTTACAAACCCCATCTAGGCTGGCTTATGCAAAAGTCAAAATTTGAAATGCTCACCTGAATATGAATTTTTTTTAAATATTTAATGCAATTATTTTCTTCCAAGAGAAGAAATTCCACAAGATGATATGAAAGCAGAGCACTGTTAAAAGAAAGCACAGGGGTGGTGTTGGGCAGGACTCCCCATCAAAGAAGGCTGGCTCCCTATGAGGAACTTCACATTTATGATAAAGTGTAATCCCGGACAGCGACCAGTAGCCCTGACAGTGTACTTGTTTTTGCTCTCAAGTAGGGGAGATCCCTGAATGAAAACCCATATCTTCAGTTTCAAAAAAAAAGAGTAAACTAAAACCAAATTTTTCATTTTTCTGAATAAAAAAAGCAAGTTTCTTTAATTAGAACCAACAATTTTTAATGCATTTTGCTTTGCTGATCTTCAGGCTACACATGTCACTGCTGTCAGGGCTTTAGGTTGCTGCCCCCATCACTGGTCAAATCCTGGAGCCACCACTGTGCATGGGAGAAACTTCTCACTAACCCCAGCCCCAACAAAAAACTTGAAACACTATGACATAATACTAATATAATAGTACATCAGAATGAAAAAGTATACTTGCTATTAATATTCCATTCAACTATTCTCTAGAGAAGTGCAAACCAAAATTTGGTGCTAAGTTAACAAAACATGCTTGATCATAAATGAGGCAGCAGAAGAAATTCCCACTACACCTACACCTCCAAACCTACTCCACTCAGTTATGTCTGTGAATTCCATGACTGTATCAAAAGATTTCACTTTCTGTGCTGAAATCTTATATCTAACTTGTTTCTTCATGCTTTAAAAATAAAGAATTTGTGATTTGAATACCAAAACAAACCTCTACTTATCTCCATTGAACCTCCATCCTGCCATTATACTATGTGTCCTCTTGCTCAAGACTACCTCCTCCCCCCCCCCCCCCTTCCCCAACCTAGTCTGCAGGATGACGAAAACATGAATGTCTATCCTAAGCAAGTAAAACTTTTTCTGTATCCATATTATCTGAAGATTTCTTTCTGCTTAAGTATAACAGAACCACTTCTATACCTCACGCCATACTCCCCCATCACCCTCTTTACTGACCCCCCTTTCATACCCCCTCTCTTTCATTCAACTTAAAATCATACTACTTTACCCTTTGATAGGTAACATCAAAAGTATGCATATTACAAAATATCTCTGGTACAAGCTAATTTCTCCTTTAAAAGATCACTAAGTTCAAGGTGAAACTAAGTGACTAAGGACTCCATGGACTTAATCGTAAACTCAACGTAAGTTTGTGCGATGCACTGTAAGATGTAAATGGAGTCAAATGTGTGCTTAATTTGTATCCCATCAATACGATCTCTAGCTGCAACATGAACCACTACTTGCCAAACTAGTTGTGAGTATTAAGTCATACTTACACTTTTGCACACATGCCTATACTCATTCTCATGAGTATGGGCCTTATACTTACAAACTTAGTAAAGAAATCTACTGTTAAATGTTGCATATACTGACAGTAAAATGACCAGGATGTTGTAAAACAACCGTCCGCTTTTACTCACAACCAGAGGTCAATGTACTTTAACTGTTAATCACATAATTTTTAATCACACTACAATACCATTAACAGCTCAAACGATTGCATACATGTTAAAAAAAGGAACCAAAAACCTTGCATTTTGGATAAAAAATACTACAGAACCAGCTAGGTATAATGGTCCATACAAAGAATTTGTGTGCAGATTGGTTTACATTCATAAGCCTCAAGTCATGGAAATTTTGCCAAAATTTGACATTTACGTAAAAATGGTGAGCAAAGAGCTATCCAGTAATACTACAAACAAAACTTCGACACTGGAATGTCAATATATAAAATACAGGTTTAAAATCACTTGCTACAGAGGATAAAAGCAAGATGAATATATATTTTTGTAAAAAAAAAATGCATATTTATGGTTTCACATTTATTAAATGCAGCAGCCAGCAGGCAGTTTGTGTAGAAATGACTTGAATACAAATTGGTTTCCTAGTGTACTTACTGTTACATTTTTTCAGGGTACCTAGAGATGAAAGGTACGCAAACAACCCCAACAACCGAGACCAAACCAAACCCACTTCAAACCAAAATCATTTTGGGTGTTCTTGGTGATTTAGGACAGGAGGTTGGGCAGTCTGACCGGTCATGAAACCGATATCATTTCAGTTTCGGGGTAGTCTGTCTGTTTTTGACCCAAATCGAGAAAAACTGACAAAACGGTCTTTTCAATTGGTGTAATTTTAATGCCTTTTCTGCAAGGCATGATTACCACCCCTCACTGAACCAGAATGCCTAAATCATGTAGATTAATGTCTCTGTACATTGGAGTGAATGCTATTTGATATCCATGTAAATTTCCCGATTATATCTGAGTATATCTGTACTTTTTTTAATTTGCTTACCATGAAGCTCTTATCAACTACAGGCCTTGTACTTGTTCCATGGAAGCTTGCTTCGGGTTTTTTTCAGGTTGGTCCCAGGTGGTCTGAGAGCTTCGTCGGTTTGGGCAATTTGACTAACCCCCAGTCTGGTCTTGGGTGGGCTGAGCATGATGCTTCATCAGTTTCGGGTGGTCTTGGTTGTGTCCAAACTGACAACTGGGCTCTCTGGGCATCAAAACCCAGACTGGCGCACACCTTTACTAGAGATACATATTTCACAATTCTTTCCCAGGAGTTCAAGGACACTGGTTGCATACACTCCACTGTGTACTAATGGGACATTTAACCTTGTAAAGATCAGTATGCAGAAACAATTGTACCACCCCCTTTCAACATGTGAGTTCAGCATTACCTTCTTGATGGGTGGTCATAAAGACTCCAACTTTCTATCAAAAAATTCTAACTTAAATTTACATTTTTCCTTCTTATCCCTAACAAGATGAGAGCTGGAAGTGTCACAATGATACAACATTTCCATGGACTTTCTAAAATTCTCAACAAAACCACCATTTCAATTGCTTCAAAGTTGTAACCTTCAAAGATAAAAATTTCAAGTAATTATTACAAGACTACACATTTTCTCTACAGGTTTCTTTTTAAGTTACAATTATGTTGTCATCAATTTGTTAAATTTCTTCAAGGCTTTTTAATAACATTCAACATTTTATAAATGGAACTAAAAAAAGTGTACTTTTTAAAGCTCTTTACAGCAGTACCACTTCAGAAAATGGTATGTTTTGGTAATATTAAAGCTAAATACTAATTGGTTCTCTTATGATAGTGAAGTCTTTAAAGAGAAAACCCCCAGCTAGGGTCTGGGCTTAACCTTTGACCTAGTTCTGAAATAAGCTGACAATTAAATCTCCTCCTTCATTTTATGCATAATATAAATGGCAGCATTACAAGCAGTTACTGCTGAGCTATGATACTAAGTACTATTTGATTTTGAAAGTTATTTATCCTATCCCTTTAATACATACATTAAAAACAGCAGCAAGGTTGAACATGGCGATACCCTAAACTTTACTAAAATACTTAAAGGGATATAGTTGCAGTCAATCTGATCTCATATACAAATCTGCCCTTATCTAAAAAAAGTCTAGCGAAAAAATGGCAAGACTACACGAAGAGGAATGCATGTATCATTTTAAAATGGAGATAAGACAGTAGTTTACTGTCCACATCATTTCCATGGCATCCTCTTCAGCCTTCGTATTCTATATTTCATCTTTTATCAGAAGAAACCTCAGATTTCTTCATCATTATTGTTGAGACAATTAAACGAAAGCTTCCATCTGTTACCCTGGTGTACCCGTAGACTCAACCATTCCTTCTTTCGGGGGACTTGGACCAAGTCTTCCTCAGAACCGCTCTCACTTTTGTCACGAAGGGCAAGTTTGCCAGGGTCACTGTTCCTTCCAGCTAGAGGGTGTCCCTTGGCCCTACGGATGGGTGGTGTGAATGTAGCAGACCCATCTGACATGGCCACACTGTCCTTGTGGGTGTCTGATGGGGCTGTACTGACACTGTACTCAGAGGCTGAAAAAGATACAGATAAATTTTATGACGTTTGATTTTTCTCAAACAATAGGGTAAGATTCTGATAGGTTCAATAATTAAAATGGACTATAAAGCAGTGGCCCAGGCCTTACTGTGAAACACCAGCAAAATTTTTTGAATCTCCTTATTCCATTACAACTATTTTTCCTGATGGTTTAGTAGAAAATGAATATTTAACATAAAAGGTTAACAAACCTTTTATTCCACATAAAGAAAAGAATTCAGTCACAAAAACATATTCACATGACTGAAAAAAGCTATTCATGTATTCAGACACCAGGGTAAACTGATTCATACTGGGGTGACTGTATTTCTCCTTAAACCTGACTTTTTGTTTTATTGTTTTTAATGTCATGACATCTCTCATAACAACTCAACTTTCATGGACATGCAGTGGGATTCAGTAAACTGTTCATGACAGTAATGAGATCATGAAGGGGCAATATTTTGTACAAAGCAGATCAACCTCTTTCTATGAAAGAAGCCTGCATGGGCTTGTTAAACACAACTTCATATCTGGTGGTTCTATCTCAACATTTTAGCTCATGTTTTTCATTGACTTTTAAGTCCAGAATGACAACTTTCATAGCTACTTCACAAACATTATGGAAAATGCAACAAAATGCAACTCTTCAAACTAATGGACTGTTCATAACATAAACTTTGTTTCAATACATTGAGAATAGTTTACAGATGTGGACAGTGACAGGAAAGAAAGGTGTTGTGATTGAGATTAATTCTACTTCTAATTTTTCCAAAGTCCCCTGGACTCTCTGGAGAAGAACTGAAGGGCGAAAAACCAAATGTTAACCCTGAAGGAGTTCTGCTGCCCAAAGGAGCTATGTCCCCAAGTGCACTCAAACTAAACAAGACCAACCTCTTGACCTTCAGACCTCTACATCATGGGTCTGTTATGGGTTCCCCTATTCTGGATTAA
Organism: Holothuria leucospilota; assembly: GCA_029531755.1. NCBI lineage: Eukaryota > Metazoa > Echinodermata > Holothuroidea > Aspidochirotida > Holothuriidae > Holothuria > Holothuria leucospilota. The sequence continues at coordinate 36,588,928 of CM055977.1, read as the reverse complement.
TTCTACTTCTCTTTCATGACTTTACACTCCCTTTGTACGTGTACAATGTCAAGTGCTTTTCATGTCTTTTGAACTTTCTCAAAGAATTTAAGGACTTCTAAAGGCCTGGCAATTGCAGTTTTTAATCCCATGACTCTTTCATGTTTTCAACGACTGTACAGACCCAACTATAGAGAGGTTACTTCATAAAACAAACAATGCAGTAATTACGCTGTAAACACCAGATTCACATCTTCAACGAGGGCTTAGGGTCAAAGTTTAAATGCTTCGCTTCCTAGATGCTGAACTTCTTCAAATTTTTCTCTGACATCCCTCAAAACCCACCTCTTCATATTCATGATATCAGACACAAATTCACAAGGCTACTGATTACTGGCCCAGTTTATACCAATAAGATGCCTATCTCACCTTTTCTTCTATGACTTTTATGACATATTTATGAACTCTGGGAGCATTTTTTCTTGTTGCCCCACCCAGTCATGAATATTAATAAGGCTCAAAATTAAAAAAAGTAGAAATATTGCAACATACCAACCACCATACACCCAATTCACTGCAAGCTGAACCTTTTGGGGTTATTGACCTTTTTACTGAAATGTTCTGCCCGCTTCTTAAATATTTTTTCGCCTTTGTCTTATCATATTCACAAAGATCAAAGATGTGTAAAGTCCATCATCCCCACCATAGATACTTACTCAATTCATCCTTTGATGCTGAGTGTCCCATCCCTAACTTTCCTGGTGACTGAAATTTCAGAAGCTGGACTGCCCCCTGGAAGTTACGGAGAGCATCAAGGGCTAGTATACTCTGCTTGCTGTCTGGTTTCAAACCACTTGCATCTGATGCTAGCCACATGTGAACATAGTTGAGGTCTTGTTCCAGTTGACATGCACCATGTAAGCTATTAAATGCGAGAAAAAAATTGCCTTTACAATTGCTATGCTTCTGTTGCAGAATTTGAATAGTATGGAACAAATCCTCTCTTCTTTGGAATACTGAGAAGCAGGAAAACCTTTGTTTGGTAATGTAATGAATCTGATCTTGTTTCTGAATTGAACATTACTTTTTATGCTCACTTAAAAATCTCATATCAAGAATGAATGTGTGGTATTTGCTTATGCTGGTTATACAGATGAAATTGAAAATGTGGTTGGAATGGCAATTTTAGGGCTATAATGTTGTTTAATTTAGGCTTTCATATTTTTAAGAGGTGTATACAAGAAACAACAAAGAAATCTCGGTAACTTTAACATTACCTTTATCATGACTGTGTTACTAAAAACTAATTTTCAAGATTCATCCCCTCCCCCTTTTTCCAATGATTCTTGGACATTTACAGACTTCGCCAATAAAAAGGATTTTTCGGTAGTAAATTAATACTCTATGAACTTAATAACCCAACTTGAATACTACCTCCCTTCCCCACCCCCACCCCCTCTCTCTTTCTCTCTGCCACAGAGGAAAATTTATGTCAACTTCAAGTTGTTATATTTTCCAAACACAATTTACTAAATTTATACCCAAATAAAATACCTCACCAGCCTCCCACCAAAACTTGACTGCCCAAGGAAACATTTATGTTAGCAAATTTCAGACCTCCTTTCCACATATTATGATAAGTCTTATCTTAACGAAAGACAATACATGAGAATGAAGAATCTCTTGGACTGTTACAAAAAATATTCAGAAACCTTCTCAATATGAGCTGAATTTTATGACATACAGTTGGCACCAAGAGGAGGCAAAGTTTTTCACAAAATCTACCACATCCATGTACCAGGAGAAATTACAAACAAACAAAAGGATAACATCTCAAAAAAAAAAGAAAAAATGGTTTAAGTTCCTGCTTTTTATCCCCTCTAAGAAACTGCTTTGAATTTTTTGGCCTTCCGTGAAATGGGAAGCACTGTTATCTATCTAGTCTGACTGCTAAAATTCCAAGGTGCACACTAAGAATCTATGTTACTTCTCACCACATTTTCATGGCCATTTCAGCCTAACTGTTAGTTTTATTATTACATACCATGAAGGTGACACAAACTGTCCCCATGTTGTAGACTTTGAACAAATCTTTATATTTCAACGATTATTTCAAACACATTTTGAGGATGATTTCAATCATACTGAGTATAAATCAATTTTTGGCATTTTAAAAGCCACTGACATTGAAATAATGACACTTGGAAAGCTCTGTGCCCCTTTGATATTTATCTTTAGAAGCCAATGGGGAAAGTGAACACCTCTGACATATTATTTTCAATGGCCTCAAAGTATATGGCAAGGATGCCTCACTTTAAGGACAATTCACTTCTATAACTTTTTCATGACCTTGCCATGACCAACTTATGAAAAATCAAAGTCTGTACGCATTTACTTTGGTATAAAATTCCAGCATAAAACTCTGTGTTGAACATGTATTTAAAAAAAATTACACAATTTTTACAACAGACTTGGGTGAATCTAATATTAGTGATTAGTAAAAAGTGAAATATGGGAAAAAATGACATCACAACGCAAGAAACAGAGTATCAGAAGCTAGAAAGTAAGTGAAAGTAACCTTGTAAAAAAATGTAGGTTTAAGTCATTACAAAAACAAAAGTTTCACACCTTGATTTGGCTGAACAAAAGAGAAGATCAGAACCAGATCTGAACCCCCCACCCCCATGTCAAGAACAAGTGGGAATATCAGTGGATGATTTATTATAAAGCAGTAATGCATCCAAAAATCAAGTGTTCATTGGAAGCAGTCTTTAGTTATTGGTCTGATTGAACGATCACCCCTAGTTTTGTTTCCAGGCATTAGGAAGAGTGTACTGTATATGATGGACTGTGTTGATGTGACAAAGCCTTCTCTTTATTAGTCACAAAAGGTTGGGACAGTGGTGGTGCATGGGGTGAGCAAAAATGTGGATTTAACAGAACACCAGAAAACTACACTCCCACTTTAAACCCTTCTCTGTTAAGGTTTTTTTTTTCAAAGAACTTTACAGACCACAATCCCTTCACTTTTGCATAGTTAATACCGTCTTAACCCCCCCAACTTATCATTTAAAAGAGCATTTTTCTCCATCCAGGTAGTTGAATATAAAAATATAAGAATCAAGTTAAAAACCAGTGCTTCTGGACTTACATGATCTTTTGACAAGTTCATCCCAACTTACCTAAACTTTGGTTTTTCCTTGAGAATAAAACTCATCCAAGTGTCCAACATTTTGGTAACTGCCATTGAAACAACTGTGATCTGAGTAGTGGCTTTAAGGTGACTCACGCCCTCTGTTACTGGAATCAAAAGGGTAGATACCGCGACTTCTGCATATTGGTTGTGCTCTGATGGAGGAACTATAAGGAAAACAAAGCCAGTTACAAAGTAAGCAGGTGGTCTTGTAACACTGTGCTACCATTTTAATATAGGAATATCTGTAAGTCAACAATTTAAGAGGTTTTATCTTCTGAGAGGAGAAATCCTCCTATAGAGTCCTAGGGCTCATATGGCTGGTGCTTATCTCCAAATTCCATGACATGAAGCAGATTGAGAGGGCCTACACCCTCAGAATGAGATGTCCATTGTTGGATCCCCCCCCCCCCCGGCCCCCACCCCCACCCGCCAAAGCTAAAACCCATTTTCAGCTGAGTGGACTACAGCAGGTAGAACGAGTAAAACACACTGCAGCCACCAGTGAAGGACTCAACTCACAACCTGTTATTCATGATTTGTAAGCACTACCATTGTACTACCATTGTACTATTACATCTCCAGACTGAACCATCACATAAAAGACTCCATGGATATATGGGAAAAGTTCCTTTACACAACAAGAGGTCATTTGCCAACTTGAATATCACAGTTTTCTTAATTTTCAGTATAATTTAAAAGGAATGCTGTGGCCCGGTGAATAAGGGCAGTGGCATTTGAAGCGATGAAACTTAGGAGGTTCCAGGTTCAATGCCCAGCGGGCCAATGCAATGTGAGTTTTTCTTCCAAGAGCAAACTGCTATTTTTCTAACTGACCTGGCCTTTCAGAAGCCAAATTTCTTCTAAATTGTTGAGCTGGTTAGCCACCCAACATGAAGTTGTAATTTATAAGCTTCACCCACATTAGTGGTCGTATATGTATGTATATAAATTTACATTTCTATACTTTGAGATTTGGGTGATATATAGCATGAAAAACACGACAGCAGGGAAAAATCACCCATTACAAAAAATCTGTATATGGTTGAGGGGCCATTGAAATAACGCATACGTATACCTCAGATCTTAAAGGGGAAATATATGCTTGCATATTTAATTGTTTGTTTTAGCCGCTATGTTATGGGGTTATACCGATTTTGCTGAACAGGTCGATCTAGAGTATGTATGTATGCATGAATATAGAGGACTGTGGAAGAATTCTAACAAATACCTGTGTTTGCTCACAGTAAACATAAAAACAACAAATTTAAGAAGGACAGGAGGTCATCAAGAAATGACAGGGATGACAAATGACATACCATCTGACTGGTACTTTAGTATTAATGATATACCACATAAGTGGTACTTAAGGTACAATATACCATGTAACTGCAGGTACTCATGTATTGACTATGTACCACAACCATGATTCTTACATGACATACCACCCTACACGTATTAAAGAATAAATGGTACACCACATAAGTGGTGCTTGAGTAGTGACATGTCATGTAATTTCTGCTAGAGTATTCAAGATGTACAACAGATAACAGGTTCTTGGCTAATGACATACCAACTTTACAGGTTCTTGAGCATTAATTTGATCACACTTCACATTTCAAAACCTCTACATATTTTTGCACATACACAGTGTCTTAATGTTATTTCAAAATCTGTGAAGTATGTCAGATACAAAATCACCATTTTCAATGTAACACACAACATCCATAAAATTTATTATCTTCAGTATGCACAATCATAAATACATGAAGAACATAAAGCTTCACTCAGAATAGAACATAGAGATAGTTAAGTTTCTTTCACAATAAACCTTAAATGAGTCAACAGCCACAGAACAAAAATAATGCCAACTGAGAGAATTGGGATTTGAACCCTTCCCCCATGCCTCAGCCCCCTCCTCTATAGCATTCAACAGACCATAACAGCAATTCTTGGAATAGCTTTTATACTAAGAGGGGTAAAATCCCCAAAACTACCTGGTTTGTGAATCTACGAGCCCCGATACTTACCTCCTATTTACATATGTAATCCCCACCTACCCGCAGTAAGACCCTGGCAAGCTTTTAGTAGCACCGTGGAGACCAGGCGACCTCCGATAGAGGGCGCCTAGTCTAGTCCTCTTACCGCTTGCATGTCCGACCTCTACGCAGGGCCCTCCTGGTGAGGGCCCTTCCTAGGAGAAACCACCCTAATAACACTCTAGAGCTGCCGAAAGTGAAAAAACAGTGTCTCACCTAGAAAGGATTGCGGCAACTTCTGTGTGGTCGAGGTTGAGTGTAGAAGTCGTAGATCGGCAGTCGTTGACCCGAACGGAATGGACAGATAGGCCTGAAAACGTCTTTCCGAGCTCGTATAGTGTCACTGAGGTCCGTGGTGTTGAGTGGTCGTTAAAGGCTCGGTCGACGCGTGGTCAGGATCGGCGTTGGACGATTAAAGGTCCAAAAGGTCTAGGTCGATGAATGGTCAAATTTGGCTTTGGTTGACGAAAGACTTAGTCCGGCAGATAAGTGGTATCAGAGAGTGGTGTCGTCCAGATAGCGATGTTGTCCAGATTCCGGCTGATGAGACTGGGGCCGGGAGGCGGGAATGTAAATAGGAGGTAAGTATCGGGGCTCGTAGATTCACAAACCAGGTAGTTTTGGGGAATCTACTTCGCCCCTCATTACCTCCTATTTACATATGTAAATCGATTTAGCACCGTGAAGAGGGTGGGAGGTCTTGAGTAGCTGTTGAAGTAGAAGCTGGACCTCTAAGGACGGAACTGGCAAACAGAGCCTCGGGAGAGACGACGTTGGTAAGGTATGAAGCTACAAAGGTGGATGGAGTCTTCCAAGAAGCTGCTCTCATTATATCTTGAAGGGGAACTCCTCTGAACCACGCAATAGATGAGGCATGAGCTCTGACATCATGGGCTTTAGGAGAGTCATCCGGAGCAGCGAAGGGTGCAATGATTTCAACAAGCCATCTGGATATGGTATCTTTGGAAGCCGGAGTGTAAGGAGATCGAGGGATCAGGAACAGAGCGTCTGACTTCCTAATAGACTTAGTCTTCTCAATGTACCACTTAAGCGCCCGGACCGGGCATATGAAGCGATCCTCTCTGACGGATGAGGTCGTTGACATAGACGGTAAGAAGATGTGGTCAGGAGAGAAGGACTCCGACTGGTTCTTAGCCAGGAAGGAGGGGTTCGGGAGCAGGTGGACTCCGTCCGGTGTAAATCTGATAAAACCAGGTTTGACCGACAAGGCGTGGATCTCACTCCTTCTTCGTGAAGAGGCGGCAGCCACCAGAAAAATGGTCTTCTTAGTAAGGGCGTCGAGGGGGGAGTTCTGGATTGGTTCGTAAGGGCTCGATGAGAAGGACGATAGTACCTCGTTAATCGACCAAGAGGGGGCCAAGCGGCGACGTGGAGGTCTTTTGTTGAACATTCCTTTCAGGAGGGTGAGAATCGTCTGATTGGAACCCACCGTGGAACCGTCGGAAAAACCAGAGTGTACTGAAGCAATCGCTGATCTGTAATTTTTTATGGTAGAAACCTGTTTCCCCTCGTCAAACAAGGATACGAAGAAGGAGCATAGGGCGTTCACTGGTGCTTCCAAGGGATCCACAGAGTGATGTTCTGCCCAGTCGAAGAATTTCTCGAGTCGGGAATCGTAAGTCGTAATTGTGGAGCGTCTTCTCGCACCGGCGGCAAGGTCCGCAGAACGTCGTGAAAGGCCCTTTGAGAGGAGACGTTTGTTGACAATTTCCAGGCAGTTAGCCTTAGGGACTGTAGGTCTGGATGAAGAAATCCTGCCCCTGACTTGTGAGAGGAGACGGGGGTCGTTCGGAAACCGGAAGGGTAGATCCACCAGAAGGTTGAGAATGTGAGGAAACCAGGGTTGTCTCGGCCAGAATGGGGCTATCAACAACATTTCCGTTCTGGATCGACGAAGTTTGAGCAGCACTCTCAGTAGTAGAGGCCAAGGAGGGAAGGCGTATACCGACATGTCGTCCCAATCGAGAGTCAGAGCATCTGTCGCCCAGGCTTGCAGATCCGGACGCCTGGAACAGAAGGTTGGGAGTCTGCAATTGTGTCGGGTCGCAAAGAGGTCCACGTGAGGACGGCCGAAAATGTGGAAAACGTAATCTGCCCAAGGTTGGCTGAGCGTCCACTCGTTGTGGCTGAAAGTGCCCCTCGATAAGGCGTCGGCCAGGACATTCTGTTCGCCTGCTAGATGAGTTGCCCTGAGGGAAATGTTCAGTGACTGGCAGAGAAGCAGAAGATCCCAGGTTTCCAGACAGAGATGTAGGGACCTCGTTCCCCCCTGGCGGTTCAGATAGGCCACAGTCGTGGAGTTGTCGGACAGAATTGAAACTCGAGTCCCCTTGAGTTCTCTGGACCATGTTTCTATCGCTCTTCGGACCGCAAGGAGTTCGAGGATGTTGATGTGAAAAGTCTTTTCGTGGGGTGACCAAACTCCCGCTGCTGATCGAGTCCCCCAGGAAGCTCCCCAACCGGTGTTCGAAGCGTCCGTCGACAGTGTGGTAGAGGGTCTGTTGTCTGAGAAAGGTCTTCCCTTTGACAGGTTCGAGTGGCAGGACCACCATTGCAGGAACGGCTTCATGTCTGGAGAGAACTGGATCCGTAGAGACAGGGGGTCTCGACTTGGTTTGAATCGTCGGAGGAGGAAGAATTGGATTGGTCTCATGTATAGCCTGCATAGCGGAAGGATTTCCACGAGACTCGCTGCTAGGCCCAGAAAACGAAGCCAAAGACGGGCTTGGACGGTGTGGCCCTTGAGGAGGTTCCGAGCGGCTTTTGAGGTGGCAGAGATCCTCTCTTGTGTAGGGATGGCCAGGCCTCGACGAAAGTCTAGGATCGCCCCAAGATAGGTCACCGTTTGGGATGGTTGAAGGTTCGATTTGTCGAAGTTGATTATCCAGCCCAGATTCTGTAGAGTCTGAATTACATAGGACGTGGTCTCGCGGCACTCTTGTTCGGACTCTGCGAGGATCAGCCAATCGTCGATGTATGCGTATATCGTGATTCCTCCTTGTCGAAGGAAGGCCAGGACCGCTCTTGCAACTCTCGTGAAAACTCTGGGGGCTGTTGACAGGCCAAAGGGAAGAGCCTGGAAGATGAAATCTGTGTGTTTGTAGCGGAAAGACAGAAACCTTTGGTGGTCTTGATGAATGGGGATATGTAGATAGGCGTCCTTTAAGTCCAGTGTGGTTGCCCACAGGCCTGGAGAGCAAGACGGGATGATCGTGGCTAGAGTTTCCATCCTGAATCTTTTCGGTTTGATAAATCTTTTGTTGAGAGGTTTCAGGTTCAAGATGGGTCTCCATGTGTTTGGTTTCTTCGGTGTGAGGAAGAAGCTTGAGCGGTATAGACGTTTGGATAGACTGGGTGGAGCGACACGAATTGCTCCTTTCTGCAGAAGGCCATGAATTTCTTCCTCCAATATGCGTCTTTGTTCTGGTACCCGAGGGATTGGAGTGACTTTCATAAGTCCCCTTCGTGGGGGTGTTGCTGTGAATTCTATTCTGTAACCATGCTTGATGATTTGAAGAACCCAAGAATCGGGATCGATGTTGCTCCAATTTGTTACAAAATATTTCAATCTCCCCCCCACCACCGGAGGAGCTGTGGTGGGGTGGGCATCCCTAGGGCCTCATAAAGGCACGGCCTCTGCTCGAAGAAGAACCTCTGGATGAGCCTCTAGTACGATAACGGGGCTGAGATTGAGTTGACGATCTTGGTTGTCTAGGGCGGTTTGGTTGAGCAGATGGTCGGCCGGACGGTCTGGGAGGTGGTTGACGACGACCGCGACTGGAACGAGACGGACGGTTACGAGGAGGAGAACGTCTGGAGAAAGGGCGTGAGCCGGAAAGATGGGCCTTCTGGAGGTCAGTTTTCCTCTTGGCTTCTTCTTGGAGAACGGAGTCAAACTGGCCGGCAAAGATATCATCTCCAAGCACGGGAAGGTCCTGGAAACGGCGTCTAACACTTTCGTGAGAAAGTTGCATAGCATCTAGTATGATGTCCCTTCTTTCGGTAACTGATTTAATAGAAACCCTTGCAAATTGGTCGTAGACTCTTCTGGCTAGAGGTCCCAGAAGGGTGACTAGAGAGGCAGTGTCCTTTCTCGAGACTTCGGCACTAGTGGAGTGTCTAAAGGATTTGGAAAGTACCTCTGCGATGAGTAGCAGTGATGAGGCAAATTTGAGTCCAACCCTCGAGGCCGTGTCTAGTTGATGTAAAGAACGGAGGGCCTTCCTAGCCGGAGTTGACTTTAGTTTCCCTCCGGGTCCCGTGGCTCCAACTGAACGGAGGTAATCTTCTGCTCCTTGGGGTACACATGGAGTCTTGAAAAGGTCTCGCCAATCATTGTCCTCCACTCTGAATGAGAGGTTCTGGGATTTGGAGTAAGCAGTCCATTTTCGGCCCGCGTTACCATGGGGTAAGGCCCGAAAACGATCGGCACATTCCGCATCGACTGGTAAAGACGATCTAGTAGACCCAGACGGGGTATTCAGCGTAAGTCTGGACTTGGAAGTAGAAACTTCAGGAGCCGGTTCGGAAGTGTAACCTAGTTGGCGGCGGAGCGAAGGACTTGAAAACGAAGCTTCCTGCTTTGGAGAAAAAGCCAGGTGAACAAACTGCGTAGAGTCACAAAGGACAGGCAAGCAGGAAAGAGGACTAGACTAGGCGCCCTCTATCGGAGGTCGCCTGGTCTCCACGGTGCTACTAAAAGCTTGCCAGGGTCTTACTGCGGGTAGGTGGGGATTACATATGTAAATAGGAGGTAATGAGGGGCGAAGTAGATTCCTATAAACAAAAACTAAATGCTACTTAATGAAACCTTTGCATCCTTTAACTTTTCTATAGAGATGAATGAAGATAGGCAGAAATTGTGTGCAGCTAAGGCACATCACATCCAGCTCTTTCATATCTACAGCATTATGCCTCAAAATTGTTCAACTTTAGTTTGAAACTTGAAGTAACAACTTCACAAGATACTAAGACATTCCAACATTAATGCTAAAAGCAAAATCTCCTTCCTACCTAATCCCACTACTTTATTCCCAGACCATAAAACAGCTCAAAATAACTACCACTATTAATAGAATCTAACATTTAATCTCTTCGACATTTTCATTACACCTAAGGCGCTCACTTACGTTAATTCGAAAAAAGGAAAAGAATAACACAAGAAGACAGTCTCCGGCAGACATGAATGAATGAATGTTCAAACATTTGAAAACACATGGGGATCTTAATGTCTTTCCACCTGTCAAATGTTCAATTAAGAATGTGTCAGCTATCAAATGGGCAACTCATTTAAAGAAATTTATCTGTTTTCTAGACCATTTGCAAAAATACTTTTCTCATCTTCAGGTAATGGCAAAGGTGACAGGCAAATTTTACAAACGGAATTCTTTCAAACGGATAGAAGAATACCATATAATACAGTTCCATCTTCCATTCTGCTTACAGTTATCAACTTCAAAAAAAAAAAAAAAAAAAAAAAACCAGAAAAGTTTTCAGGCAAGAGGGGAATGATTCCGATTAAATTTGGTTTTAAAGGAAAGGAAAAGTGGAAAGGTTTCAAATGCAGTATCTTTCTATACATACTATTAGTTGTCTTCCTTCTCCATTCTTTTCCAAGTGGCATGGCTTGTGGCCAGAATTCTTCACACATTTTCTGACAATCCTTGGCAAACTGGCTGCCAGACCAGCTGGACATGCCCTGAAAAACATCAACGGAGAATAAATGAATACATAACCAGTCAAGTTTCAAGTATTAAAGAGCAACCATTTTGTCATTCAAGTAATCATAAGGATATATGGGAGAAAATGATTGAGGGTTGTCAGTTACATGTTCGCACTGGACAGCTTCATCATTCAACAGTTCTTAGTTCAAATTTTGATTTTTAAACGATGTAAGGTTGGTTCAAATATCGAACCCACATATAACTCATAGATGGAGCTATACACCTACTATTATTTACCTAGTTAGTCACTGACCCTTCCTTGCTAATAAGAATTAATTACTTCAAATGCTTCTTACCTAACTACGACAAGAAATAAACATTTACAAACAAAATCCTGAAAGTAAACCTTTACTTTATGATCACAGTTAACAGTGATTTTTGTGAAACCAAAACATATAAACTGGACACTATCTGAACTTTACAAAACAGTAGGTCCCTGCTTCTAGACTGTCATGCCTTTACTCCACCCTAACCCCTTTCCTAGTCTGTGCCCCCACGTCTACCCCACTACCATACCAAAAACACATAGCCCACCCAAAATTATACATAGACCCTTTTCCAAATAATGATCACAAAGGATTGTGGGACAGAGTTTTGGTGTGGGTCGTTTTTGTCAATGGCATTTTATTGTGGCCAAAAACGGCACACACCAAAATTCTGTCCCACAATCCTGTGTAATTGCTATTTGGAAAAGGGTCTATACACATACTACACAATGGCTACATTAAAGACCACTTTAAGTCTTAACCCTGGCAAGAATGTGTACAATATTAAGCGATACATGGACAGATTAATGGTGGGATACTAAGGGCAGCCCTTCTTATTCATGACTGCATTCAGTTAGCACCGGATGAACTTTGACCTTTCAGAAAATTTAGCTCACTGCAAAAATAAACATAGAACAGCACTGAAACACCACTGAATGTGCATAGTCAGTCCTATTTAAGTCCAGAGCTCATCGCTTTAGTTCACAAGGAGATAAAAATCTCAAAGTCTTGACACTCAACTCCACTTGACTTCAAGGAATAGACTTGAATGGCTTCTTAATTGATGTGAATTAATCTTGTTGACCTATCACCAAACACCACAGCTGCTTTAATGAGACGACAGAGAAAGAACAGTCAGAACATTAGATTCCATCTAAGAGATTAGGCTTGAGTACTCCAATATCTTATAGTTGAGTACACGTGACCTTTTTGGCCACGACTCTGAAGGAGTCAAGACTCTCAGAATGTCGTCATAACTGACACAGGAACATATACCTAAGTAACTTAAACTCTCGACTACAAGCCTACCAATGTGTGATTATACATCAGTAAGCTTACACAACAAGATTCTCAACAGCTGAGGTGCCAACATGTGTGTAGCCAAGGGAGGGGGGTGAAGGGGGAAGCTGCCCCCCTTAAGCATATTTTTTGTATTTTTTAATGTTTATTTTTACAATATTGCTTGTGTTTCCCCTATTTTTATGCAATAAATAGGCCTTTTGGGCCAAAATTTCTCGTGCTTTGTGCCAACCCATGGTGGTGCGACGTGCTGAGAGTCTGTCTATGGGCTTCTTCCTCCCCTTGACAAATTCCTGGATATGCCTCTGGGTACCAAACTGAAAATGTCAGAGAATTCTTATGTCCAACTGAAGAGAAAACTTGCTAATGAATAGAGAATAAGATAAAAAGAACCCTTCATGTTATAATACCTCATTCAAATGTGTGCAATTACGTAACTGTTAACTCCAAATATGATTTTTGTGCATGTTTCTGGCGGTCTTGGAAAATTACCCCAGGAGTTGCAATTCCAAGGAAAGAGGAGCCACCAGGAGCTCCCAGCCAGGAGTTCTGAATCTGAAGAATAGTTCTGGTAACCTGCCCAAGCCTATAGGAGATGTTCTTTACATACTTACATGTAACTTAGATATGATGTCCTCCAAAATTCGTTTCTTTGCTCTCATCTGCAGATCTCTCACAGATGCAGCAGATTTCTCTGTTGGTTTCACTTCTACCGGCAGAGAGGAACAAATCTTCAATACATTCACAGCATAATCTGTGGCAAGCTGAAAATTCAAGAAAATACAGAGCCATAATAAGAAAGGGAATGCTACAATTTGGTATTACTGTGGTTGATAAACTCACAATCACAAATTGTTTCAAACATTAATTTATCAGAGGTTGATAACCGAACTTTATTTGGTTACACATAATTTCACCATATGTAATTGATCGTCCTCACAATGCCACCTGCTTCACAAAATTTACAGTAGGGTGGTTGTAATCTATCAAATCACGAAAGCAACTGATAGATAATAATGAGAGAGATATATACAACAAATTTTGACAAGAATCCTGGGTTTGTAGGTTGGTTTACCATCAGACAAGGATAAAACTTATTAAGGTCGTTGACTGACTTTGCTGTTTTTCAGTTTACTTCCCAAGATTGAGCTGTCAATGTGTTGGAGTCAGAAGACACGTTAAGTACAACTGCATCAGACAGTACGGTAGCATCAGAATGTCCTCAATCATATAAGGAGGAAAACAGGTTGAAATAAAACAAAAGCATAGTTAATGATGTCAGAAACTACAATAACAAAATCGCAACTCTTTCTTTCAATAAAAGTAAAATAAACTTTTCTATCTTGATATTGCAATGACTGTCAGAAAGTAAGAAAGCAGTTATATGTTGCAGCTAAAATAAAACCATGGTTGTGGATTAAACATTGTTTTCTGGATGGGTCAAAATATTGCTTTATTGCTACAGATACAGTACCCCAAAATCTCCTAGTTTGGTAAACCTAAAGCACTGAGCTTGTTCTTTCTCAGACTTTTATTGTACTGAATTGCCCTTTTTCAGGGACTGGACAGCATTTCAGCAACAATTACCTTCTGTGGGCCCCATCCTCTAGGCCCCTCCTCTTCTAATCCCTGAACATCCTCTTTAAGGGTGTACTGAATATATAAATGTTTACAGGACAAACGCAGTCACCCAAGTTTGAATAATTAGTATCCCTTCATATCTAAATTCACAAGAATCTTTTTAATCAGGTGACAATGTTTTTTGTTACTGAATTGTTAAATTCAGCAGAATAACGCCTCATTTCTTCTTCATGCAATATTTATGTTCTGTTATACCATGAAGATGCTACACAAGAAATACGAGATTTGTGAGATTTGGCTGGTTTTAAAATAAGGTTGGGGCAACTTTTCGGGGTGATGGGTTTTCTCAGTACTGTAGAGAAAGATTTTGGCCTCTCTGATGTTTATAAAGAATTTTGTCAAGTAGATCACAGATTCTACATGGCATACAAACCCTATTGGAAGTTTCCAATTTGGTCACAGATTCTAAGAAATTAGAGAAGAAACTAAGTCACTTGATGGTGTGCTGTAGTCATGAACACTTCAAATGTAATGCTTTCTTTAACTTCTTTCCTTTTAATTTGAATGAATGCTTAAATTAAGATTAAACAGGAAGTCTCAGGAATGAAGTACTAGAACTTTTCATTCACCATATTACTTTTACAATTTTTTCTTTCTGGAAGATGGGTTGAAGGAAATCTAACGTTACAGCAAGTCACTTCAAACTTATCAGAACTCAGAATTGTACTCGTAGTGAGGGCTTAGTATTTGTTAAAAAGACTTCCAGTTACTTCAATGTTACAAAGTGTTATGTAATACTGGCAGAATACTTCCAAAATCTTTCATTATTCATTCTTTAATCTTCTATTATTCATTTAATTGGAGTTACTATCAGACCTTGAAACATGACACCTGGGAAAACATTGAATAGTTCTCACTGTAGGTCGAGCTTTTAACTTTTGTGTGGAAAAAGGTTACAACTCTATAAAGAATTCCTTATTTCATTAACATGTGCCAAACTCACAAAGAATATCAAAACAAATTCAACCTGTGATACAACAGATCTCCCATCAAGCAATGCACTTCTGTCAAAAGAAAGCTTCCTTAAAGGGCATAAACAGTAGCCCCATACTTATTTTGAAACAAACTTAATCTCACAAATATCCTCTTATTTCCTTTCAAATATCCTTCCTGATATTTCAGATCGCAAGTGTTGCATATTCAACATAAACCAAGGAGTACCTCTGCATGAATTTCACATTCAGTGAGAAAAATATTATCACATGATTCTCAAGAGCCATCAATAAAATAGGATACCCGGGTACACTTATCCAAACTGGAGTGACTGCATTTCCCTTTAAAAATGCACAACTTTCTATGGCAACATTCTACGGAGACCTGGTTTACGAGAAAACTTTTTCCAGATTTTGTTAAAACTTTCACATTTGGCCATGTAGTAATCCTATGATCAGGTTAAATAAAAACTATTTTTTAAATTAAGACAAACTGTTTTGGCATTTTTCAAAAAGTACTAACCTTCAAGTCTCCTTGAGTTATCAGGAGAAACTGTTGCACTTTCCAAGAAGACAAAAACTGGGAACTCTGGACCCGACACCAGGTTGCCATGGCAGCAAGTGTATTCACTGCAGCATCCAATAGTATCAGCTGTAAATGACTTCTTCTCGTACTCCACGTCTGAGAGATTTCAGCTGTAGCTGTCACTGTGTATAACACAAACAAGATATACTTCATTTTAATAAAAAACTCCCATACAGTATATGTTCTCAATTAAACAGGAGTCCTGTACCTCAAAATGGCAACAAAATCCCATGAACTTTACATGACCTTTTATCAACCAAATTAGGAAAAACCCATGATTATACAAATTTTCTTGGGTACAAGAATTCAACATAAAAATATGCATTGTACAAACAATACGGAAATGGTACAGGGTCCTTACAAGATTCAATGGCTTTGCCATGACTTCTGTATTTAAAATATTCCATGACTTCGCAAGCCCTGCATGGGAAGTGAAAATGATTCCATGACAATCCCAGGCCATGGGTACCCTGATTAACTGAGCAGACCACTAAGAAGGAAGGGAGACTGTGTGTACTATGCAGTCCATTCCTCAAAACTTGGCTGGTTTAGGAACCTATGAGTTCCCCTACTTGACTCCTATTTTCTTATGCAATCCCCAACTTGCCTCCAAGTAACATCTGGCATAACTTGTTAGCACCAGGATGGCGCTCTCCCACTACTAGAGGGCGATGTGACAGAATTCCAGGAGGCTAGCACTTTCCTCAACTTGGCAGCAAGAACCATCTGGAGAGAATGACCTTCCATGGGTTCACTTCTCACATGACCTGATCTGCAAACAACCCCTAAACTGGGCACAATTCAGGCTGGAAAATCTGTCAAAATCTCCCAAGCAACAGGGCAAGATGAGAGGGAAAGTGGTTCTACTAAGTCACCCTTTAGTAATGGGAGGGTACCCCAGTGCTAATGCCACATGGTACTAGCAGGCAAGTTGGGGATTAGCATGTGAATAGGAACTAATGAGGAGTGAATTAGAATAGAACTTTGTAACTTAGTATTAAAGGTTCTCATTCAACTTCTTGCAATAATGATGCACTTTGTAGTGCAGGTGAACTTAAACTATGGCAAGTGAGTAAGGCCTTTAAATACACAGTGCTTTCAAAATTTTATTTGATCTAGCTTATCTTGGCTATCTACAGCAACTCTTTCACACCAAACCTTGGACAATCTTGACCTTTAAACAGAACTATATCTTGTGCATACAGAAAAACAGTACAAAGCTGGCTACTTGGTATTGCTATGCTCTTATGGCTGTAAAAAGTTAGGTCTATTTCATACTTGGCCTTTGATGCAACCATCATCTCTCCCTTTCCACTCTTCAACAAGGAAAAGAGATGTTTGGACCCCCCTCCCCACCCCTTCAACAATTAAAGAAAAGAGATGCCTGGACATCAAATGTACAAGGGTGATTAATAAGATTGCTCTGTTAATAGTAATTATGACCAGAATGTGACTTGGCACAGAGAAAACTGTATTGAACACACAGTATATATATACTGAATAATCAAAGGCAAGTCGGTCACTGTGAAAAATTTAGTAAACAATTCGTTATAATTTAATCATTTTCATACAGTATACTTGTTTTGATCTGTTAGGATGAAAAGTATATTTTGGCTTAAAATCAGTAGGAAACCTTCCCTTACCACCTGTGTCCATGTTTGAAAACAAAACGGGAGAGAAGTGGAACCTAACACAAGTAACAGCACAAATGAACAATTGAAGCCCCCAAACTCTGAACCAACCAAGCTATGGTCTTCTGACAGGACCAAACAAAGCCAACCATGGACCAGGCACACCACCAAGGGGGCATGGGGTCAAAGCATCTACCCCTTATCAATGCCTTCCCCCACTTACGCCCAAGTCTGCTCTTCCACAAACGTACATACTCTTTACAGGAGGAATGAATACACTACTTTTTGCCCACCCCATTTCTGCTGGCCCCTGCTTTGCCCCTTCCCCTCCTCCCTCTTTTGAAATTCTGGTAGTACCACTGACATATTGGCACAGCACAGAGCAAAAAAAAAAAAATGAAGTAAACTATCAGATGTAACGAGGCTAAAACTCCACAAAATACTTGCAAATACTGAGCCCAATATGCCTCTGTGATGAACCAGGTCAACAGATAACTCCAATATTGTGTTGCTACACAGTCTAAAATTCAGTCCATCAGTAGGTCCTTTATTTACTCAATGAAGATAAATTTGTAGGCAGCCATCTTATAAGTAATGTCAATATTTACAGTTATCCAAACAAGCTCTGTCCATTTACTGAAGCCTCTCACATTACGGCCACACCACTCCAATCAATCAGTTATGCAATTACCAGCTACAGTATATAGTGCACTTTATGCTCTATTATGCCAAATAATTCAGATAAAATGAAAGTATCAATATGGAAATAAATTTCTGTGATTTCCTAGTTTTACAATAGTTGGCACACGAGGTGGGGGACCTAAGGGAGATCCCTCTCTTACCCTTTGAAGGGAAGATGCTGTCTTGGGGATCTATGTGAAGGTTTTTCCCCTTCCCCTTTGACGGAATTTTATGACTGTTTATTGTGGCTTATGGTGTGGATCCAAAATGGTGCATTTTATTTGACAAAAGCTTTACACTGATTATGTGTTTATAAATTCTCATCTCTTTGCTTCTGCTCATCTTAAGCAGGATCTAAATGCTGCATGGGTATTTGTTCTTGGTGTATTAGCCGAGAGTTCTCCTCCTTTTTGACAATTTTTTGTTAATTTTAGATGGCTTTCATACACGGTATCTTTGGCAAAGCTAATTTGACCTACACATGTCTAGACATTTTCATTTTTTCTACTTCTTTTGTATTATGGACTGTAGCAAGGCAATGCTCTCTGGCTGACAACTTGGGTGTACCCCTCTACCTCTGTACGTATGCCACTGATAGATTTCTACCTTAATGGTGGGTATGGTATAAACAGACAGCACTGAAGACTGTTGGCATATGCTGTAAAACATCCATCACCCAGGACCCTCTCTATAGTGCAGCAACTAAAAGCAAGGTCACTGCTTTTTGGATGACTTTCATTGTCATTACTTGCACTGGAGGAGTAAAGGACAGTTTACTGGTGCTGTGGCTGAGTGGCCATTAGTTTACAAGTGCTCTGGCCTATTGAATAAAGACGGCGGCATTTGAAGCAATGAAGCTTAGCTACAGGGAGGTTGGGGGATCAATCACCGGTCGGGTCAAAGTAAGGTGGGTTTTGATTCAAGAGCAATCAAACATTTTCCCATAGATCTGAACTGGCTAGCAGAAGAAACCAAATTTGACCTAAATTGTTGAGTTGGTTAGCCACCTGACATGAAGCTGTACTTTGTCACTTTAGGCCATAGGCTTCTCCCACATTTGTGGTTTCTTTAGTATCGTACAGCAACTGCCCCTCAAGGCCTCAATTATAGTTCAAATCATTAACACAAATTATCCAATTTGAATAAGGAGGTATCCCATGATGATGACAGAATGTACCAAAATAACCACACTTTTGTCAAGAACTGAAAATCACAGCACTTTGGTCAAGTGGTTAGAGCATCCGACTTGCAGCCAGAAGGTCTGGGGTTCGACTCCTGGCGGGGTCATTCTGAAGACTTTAAAAATGGAACCTACTGCCATTGTGCTTAGTGCTCAGCATAAGCAATGGAGTAGGGAAAACAAGACAGTGAACCACAACTGGAAAAAAGGCTGTGGCCGGATTGACTTAAACCAATTGGTTAGAAACTGAGCCGTAAAGCCTCACCTAACCCTAACTCTAACACAGCACTTTATCTGTTGGATCAGCCAACCTCCAAATAATGCTGTCACAAACAAGATTTGTAAAGCTTACATAGTCAATCCCTTGGAATACTGATACCAGTAATACCAGTTCTCAGTACATACAATTATTCTGCAAGAAAAATTGAAACAACACAAAAAAAGTTCATAAATGAATAATCATAGCAAAATTGTACCAAAAATGCAAAAAATAATCGGTGAAACTGGAAAAATCGAAGTAAGACCAAAAATGTACTAAAATGGGCCAAATGCTGTATACACACCACACGATATCCATCTTAGACTTTATGTTGATATTTAAGTTTGATTTCCTTGGTCTTTAAATTACAGGCAATTACGGGTTACAATGGTAAAGGGCGGTAATGAGGTGCAACACAGACTCCCCTCCGGCAGAGGGCGCCCTCCTTGAATGTGCCATTGTTTTGCCAGGGTGTTGTAAGTTGGAATTACATGTGTCAATAGGAGGTAATGAGGGGTGATGTAGATTCTTCAAACTCCAACAAAACCAGTCGACAATTCCCATTGTCAGCCTTGACAAGACACAGCAGTAATGTAGGTATATAAATTAGTTTCGTGATTATCTTAAGGTTAAATTCATGGAAAAAGAAATATATATATATGTATATATGACTGCAACTGATTTTTGACTATTAAGGGTTCAATTTTACTGATCCTTTTTTCTAATGTAGTGTAAAAAAAGCTTATTCATCATACCATGGTTTTTTTTTTACTTTACAGCAGAACGTGAACTTTAATATACTTTTTGCTAGCGTTATTTTAAGGGAGGAAACCATCATTTTACCATGTCATTCTACCAGAACTTATTAAGGATTCTCTGTTTTTGTTAGCTGCATGAGTATTAACTCTACTTAAAATGCTGTACCACCGTTTACAATCAAACAGTTACGATTATCAGAAAAATAATAGGCATAACGCATATAGAAAACAGTTGTTATTCAAGGTTACTGCATTAGTAATGCCATGCTACTGATCAAGTTATGACAGTGAATTTCATAGCTTAAACTTAATTTACCAATTGTCTCCTTATTTGAAGTTACTAGTTAATTCCACAAATTTAGTAATGTACAGTACAAAATTAAAGATGTAATGCACAAGATAGCAGAGTAAAAACTGAAAAATACCAATTAAAATACCGGCAGTTAAGATGAAATTCGATCAGCCTAACAGCTATGCACTGAAAGAAAAATCTCCCTAACACCATACCATTCAGATAGTCATTCCATATGTATGAAATCAGCAAATGGCTTGTCTGGTCTCCTCTTAGATTTGGCAAACTTTTGGCTTATTTGTAGAAGTATGTGACTTAGGAAAAAATCCCAAATGTGAGTGTCCTGGGCCATCCATGTACTCTTCAAGTTATGAGCATTTTAAGTTCAGGGGCCATGCCCACTTCTGTGGTCTCAAGGACATTGACATTCTGGGGTCACAACTTTAAGGGCTGCTAACTTTTTCAGGGAAACTGGTATAAACCTAAAACTCATTCCCTAGACTTAGTTTTGGGTGTACATTTCAAAAAAGAGGTCAAAATGGTGACGGCACATACAGATTTGAAGATAATGAAGCTCAAAAATTGGATTTTTCACAGTAATGATTTTGCTGGCCCATTTTGGGCGGAGTACTGCTTGAAATAAAGCAAGCTGGAGAGATCAAATTTTAAGAATAATAAACCCCTATAGGTTATTCTCAGGCACAATAAAAAGGCCGTATGCCATCTACTTTGGAAGATAATTGGGATGAAGGTGAAAGTTGTCCCCAGAATGTCGACGTTCTTTAGGTCACAAAATTGGGCATGGCACCTGAACTATAAATGGCCATAACTTGAAAAGTGCATAGCTGAGAATGCTCAAATGTGGGATTTCTTCCTAACTTATTTGAGCCAAAAATTAGCCAAATCTAAGAGGTGTTCTGCCAAAATGCCCTGAAAATTTGTTAATTTCAAATGAAATGACCCTTCACCCTTCTCTCCTCAAAAGAAAACAGTTGCACAACAAGTAACATGCACACTTAAAATGCTCTCAAGTGTACACTGCTGTGAGGATGCACCTATATAGTTTCACACGCTGAAAACAATTCCGGGGCTTTGCACTCAATAAAATATGCCAAAGAAAAGAACACAGAAATACCTAATGGCTATGATTAAACATTTTGACATTTGATTGGCTATATCCCATCACTGAGATAAACACTTCAATCTAGAAATCACCCTAGGTGCATAGAGAGCTTTTGATAAACAAGATCTACTGTGCAGTGCTGTTCTCACGATAGGCATGCTAATATCACAATACAGCAAAAAAACCATACAGGAAATGACACTGCTGAGAAGAAATATTCTTCCCAGGGAGATGTGTAAAATCACATGTATTGTTAAAGTTCAATATTTATGATAAAAATTTCCGTGTAAACTACACAGTTTTATAGACTGCAATGTTGGCACTAGGGGTGTCCAAATTTTTGTGTGTGTGTGTGGGGGGGGGGAGGGGAAATCCTCACTCTAGAATATGAGAGGGGGGACTAAGGTTCAAATAGGGTAATTTCAATCAGTTGCAATTTCAATAGTCAACTTTTTCCAACAGGTGTGGGAAGCGCGATCCCGCTGTCTAACACGAACACTGAGTAGGCCACCTATCAATTCAATCGAATGACAAAAGAAAATCTGCCATTTTTCCCTTTTTTTCTAAGGGGGATCGAATATTGCATTCGTGGCACAGAAAATTTTTCATATCTTGTGAACCATTATTTATAAATACAGAAGGTTAATACATAATTCAATAAAGAGCAGCATGTTAGTTTTATCTTCAAGAAACTAGCTTCTCACAGATAAAAATTCAGTTTATATTTATAGCTCAAGAATAATTTATTGGTCCACTCTTTCAAAATTGCAAATGGTGCAACATTCATGTATAACCCTTGTAATGCATAATATCTTGAGGATATAAAAATATTGCTGGAGTTTATTAGTGAGACAGAATGGTTTAATAATGATTATAGTTACTTTCATAACAAATGCCATGTTGGTACATTGCAAATGTAAAATTTTCCTTTAAAATTTGTATCTATGTTGAACAATAGGCAATTCTTTCTTAATAATGTCGTGACCATCACTGCATTTACAACACTAACACAAATATTAAAATAAATAAAGCTAGGCAATATTAGTTTTGAAAACAAAAGAAGCCACAAGACGTACGTCATCCCTTTGTTGATTTTATAAAAAGCTCATCTGAAAAAACCAAATGATCCTTATCAGACTCTATGACGTCCGTGCAAAGCATTTCATATCGAAGCCTCAGATGTTAGGGAAGGCTTTTAGATTTAGTCCTGCTGTCTTCTCTTCTTTATCTCAAAAATTTGCATTGACCCATTCTGAGAAAATGCGTTTTACATAATTATGATAAACAGTAGACATATCCCCAAACAATAAAAGTAAATTGTTCTTTTGGCTCAATAGCTTAAAAACGTTTTCACAAAATTTATATCCTTTCAGAATTTTCTGTTGATTGCTTTTGGGATGTATATGACAAAGGGACATAAAGGGGGAGCATTACTGTGACTTTATTTGTCAAGTTCAGTACAAAGCAGACAGATTGAGACCTTGAAAGCAATTTTGGTTCACATGACATGGTCCATTAATCTGTCTATTTTTCAAATGTCTGCATTTCTGTCACTTTTATATCCCATGGGGGATCAGTAATTGAGAGAAATCTGTCACTTCTTAATTGACTGTACACTAAATTGTTTCCAGCAGATGTGTCACAATTAAAAGTCAACTTTGTAAATTCCTATATAAAAGTAACTTTAACAAAATTCCAGAAAACCTTACATGTCAAGCAAATGTAAAGCTCAAAGCTTTTACTTCTTGCTTTAATTTGAAAAATTGCTCCGCAAATATGCAGCCTGGCATCTTGAATTCTCCATAGGAGACATTGCCTTGCTCACATTTTAAACTCATGACTGACTGATCACCACTTTTTAATAATCCTTATCTATCCTACTGCATATGCAAAATGGTCAAGGCATAACGATTCTGTTAATACATACTGAACATCTCCACTAGAGGGCGCCCTCTCTCCACTGTGCTACTGGTATATCAGGGTCTTGTTGCACATTGGTGGCCCCCCTATGGGCTGGGGGTTGTAGAATATGCCCACAGTATTCCCCGCCTGTCGTAAGAGGCGACTAAAGGGGAGGACTTGCACTGTTTTTCAACTGTATTTGAAACCAAACTTGAACTTAAACCATACTTGAAACAGTACTTAAACTTTACTTTTTTGACTAGTTGACACTATATTACACATTCATGTTGGTGTGTCGTTAAATCTTATCTAACTAACTAAATTGCACATTAGTAGGGAATGTATGTGTAAAAATAGGAGGTAATGTGGGGCAATGTAGATACCAGTGTCTTCTTCCCTTTAATTCCAGCCTAGTAGATCGTTTGTATCTTCAACATCATCGTGCCACCGAATCAATCCGCTTGTTAATATTCTACTACTGCATTCTCTATATTTTCTTTGTATCATGTAAAAGGGCTCCTTCTAAAATAGATATTCATTCAGCCAATCATATAAAAATGAAATGGGAATTTGTTCATAACAAGAACTCTATTTAACAAACAGAAGCTTTCCCACAGCAAAAAAGACCAGTCATAAAATAGACAACATTGAAGAATTGTTCCCTTACAACAAACATGAACAAAAATGTTCTTGTATGTCACAGTCAAAGTGCAAAAGCCTAAGATACACTCATAATAGCTAAAATGTACAAAATATAAAAAAATTCAATACAAGGGACAGTTCTAAAGTGTAATGCAAAATCCCCCCACCTTCCTGGTGGGCGTATTCACGAGCGACTATACTTACCCCTTGCTACATCTAATTTGCATTATTCTCGCGCGCTGCGCGCTGCTCGGGACAGTTCTGACACCGCGCCCTCTATATCCGCCATCTTGGCCGATGGCTCGTCCTCATTGGCCTGAAGCGCAAAGCGAGGAGGTTTCCTCGGGAGCACTTACCAGTGGGAGCGGAGGTCTTCTCAACAGGCAAAGGCGAAGCCCTCCGACCGGAGCCGCCCGGCCTCGGCCAGGCGGTGCCGCCAAGTGAGGAATACGAACCCCCCAATGAACCCTCTCCCGAAGCCCAATGAGTCCTCGTGAGGTAAAGGGGGAGGGTTAACTACCTACAAACTGTACAGAAGGTATTTACATATATACATATGGCTATGTACAGGTTAAAAAGTGCCCCCCCGGGTCCCCAATAGTGGGGGTGGGCCGGAGGGAATGTAGCAAGGGGTAAGTATAGTCGCTCGTGAATACGCCCACCAGGAAGGTGGGGGGAATTCACGTCGCAGACATATACTTACCCCTTGCTACATCTAATTTGCATTAGAGTGACACCGAGTGGAGCTGGATGGGGGGTGCCCTCGGGGGGCACCAAGAGCAGCACGACCGAAGGCCGCCTCGGCAGAGAGAGTGTCCGAGAGGTAGCAGGCTACGAAGGACGATGGAGTCTTCCAGGCTGCCGCCTTGAGTATGTCCTCAATTGGCACACCTGCGAAGAGGGCCCTCGAAGCCGCCTGGCCCCGGACCTCATGCGCCCGGACCCGTCCTTGGGCATGTGGCTTGATGACCTCGGACAACCACCGGGAGATAGTGTCCCTAGAGGCCGCCGTGTGGGGCCTCTTCGGGAGGACAAAGAGCCTATCCGAGGCCCGGATGTCCTTGGTCCGGTGAAGGTACCACTTGAGTGCCCGGACTGGGCACCACCTCCTGTCCTCCCTAATGGAGGAGGCCGTGGCGATCTCTGGGATGAAGAGGTCGCCCGGCAGGAAGTCCAAGGTCTGGTTCTTGGCCAAGAACGAGGGATCCGGGATGAGACGGACCCCGTGGTTCTCGAACCGAATGTGGCCCGGCTTGACCGAGAGAGCCT
This sequence comes from Holothuria leucospilota, assembly GCA_029531755.1. Taxonomy (NCBI): domain Eukaryota; kingdom Metazoa; phylum Echinodermata; class Holothuroidea; order Aspidochirotida; family Holothuriidae; genus Holothuria; species Holothuria leucospilota. The sequence continues at coordinate 36,563,791 of CM055977.1, read as the reverse complement.
GGAGGCAACTCCGTCGTCTAGCCGAGGCCGTCGCCACCAAGAACAGGGTCTTGCGAGTCAAGAGCTCAAGGGGGACGGAGTGGAGCGGTTCGTAAGGCTCGTCTGCGAGGGCCCGCAGGACTCCGTTGATGGACCACGATGGTGCCAGGGGCCGCACCACGGGTCTGGTGTTAGACATCCCCTTGAGGAGCTGCTGGATAACCTGACTTGAGCTGACCGTGGTCCCGTCGGGGAAGCCCCGGTGGACCGCGGCGATGGCCGAGCGGTAGTTCTTGATGGTGTTGACCTGTTTACCCTCTTCAAAGAGGACCATCAAGAACTTGGAGACCTGTGCTAAAGATGCCGAATTTGGAGCAACCTTCTGCTTTGCACACCACCCTCCGAATCTAGCCAGTCTAGAATCGTAAGTGCGGAGGGTGGAGGGTCTCCTTGCTGCGGCCGCCATGGAGGCAACGTCCTCAGAAAGTCCCTGTGCTCTGAGGGAATGCTGGACAGCCTCCATGCAGTCAAGTGCAGGTCCTGGACCCGTGGGTGGAGGACCCTGCCCCTGTCCTGTGACACCAGGTCGGGGGAACAGGGAAGGGTCACCGGGTGGTCCACCAGCAGGTGGAGGAGGAGTGGGAACCACGGCTGCCGGGGCCACATTGGGGCCACCAGCAGCACTCGGGTCCTGGATGCTCGGATCTTGAGCAGGACCCTGTGGATGATGGAGAACGGCGGGAATGCGTACGCGTCCATCCCGTCCCACGGTATGGACATTGCGTCTACCGCCCATGCCCGAGGGTGGAACGCCCTCGAACAGAAGGTTGGTAGTTTGGCATTCGCCGCCGTTGCGAACAGGTCCAGGTTGGGCCTGTGGATCTGTTTGAACAGCCACTGAGCCCACCTGGACGCCAGTTCCCATTCTCCCTGACTCGCCCGGCCTCTGGACAACGCATCGGCGAGAGTGTTGTCCCTCCTGGCCACGTGGGAAGCCCTCAGGTCGATGTCGTGCTTCCGGCACCACTGGAGGAGGGACCACACCTTCAGGCAAAGCTGGGGGGAGTGAGTTCCCCCTTGCCTGTTGATGTAGGCTACGACGGTGGTGTTGTCCGAGAAGACCGCTAGGCTTCTGCCTCGCACATGGTCCCGAAGGGCCGCCAGGGCCCTCACGACCGCTTCCAGTTCGAGAACGTTGATGTGAAGTCTCGATTCCTCTTCTGACCACACCCCTGCGAGGGTTCTGCTTTCGCAGAAGGCGCCCCAGCCCGACTGCGAAGCGTCGGTAGTGACGGCGAGACTGGGGCGAAAGATCCCGAAGGGTACTCCCTCGAAGAGGTGCTCGTCCTGCGTCCACCACAAGAGGTGGGGCCGGACGTGGTTGGCCATGGGCACCGGGACTTGCAGGTCCCTGGACGCGGGCCGGAAGTAGGTCAGAAGGTGGAATTGAAGTGGTCTCATGTGCAGGCGACAGAGGGGTACGACGTCGACCAGACTTGCAAGGAGGCCCAGCAGCTGGAGCCATACTCGAGCTGAGCTGGAAGGGGAGGATAGGATCCTCGTGATGGCCTCTCTGAGTGCCGTGGCCCTCTCCACAGTGGGAAAGGCTCGGCCTCGAGTCAGGTCTAGTCGGGCCCCCAGATATTGAAGTGACCGTGCGGGGGTGGGATGCGACTTCTCCCAGTTGATCACCCATCCCGTTTGGTGCAGGAGGGTGATCGTTGCCTCGACGTTGGCCCTCGCCTGCTGCTCCGAATCCCCCAGGACGATCCAGTCGTCCAGGTAGGCGAAGAGCAGCACGACGCGTCTCCGAAGTTCGGCGACGACTGCTCCGGCTACCCGGGTGAAGACCCGGGGGGAGGTGGAGAGTCCGAAGGGGAGGGACGTGAACTTGAACGTCTCTCCCCGGTACTCGTAGGCGAGGAACCGTTGGGATGCCGGGGCAATGGGAATGTGAAGATACGCATCTTTGAGGTCCAAACTTGCCGCCCACATACCGACCCGAAGGGCCGGGAGAATGACCGCGAGGGTTTCCATGCGGAACCGCCGCGGTCGGATGTAGGCGGAGTTGAGAGGCCTCAGGTTGAGGATGGGCCTCCAGGAGCCGTTCTTTTTCGGGGCCAGGAAGAAGGACGACCGGAAGAGGGGTCCCTCCTCTCCGGTAGTCCTGCGGACAGCGCCCTTCCGTAGAAGGGCCTGCATCTCCTCTTCCAGGACCCCCCGTAGAGTCGGATCGGTTGGGGTTGGAGTTACCCTCCCGCCGCCCCCCGTAGGGGGTGGGGCCGTGAACTCCAGCTGGTAACCGGTGGTTACCACGCTTACCACCCACCGATCCGGGCAGAACGCCTCCCAGATGTTGGCAAAAAGCCTCAACCTCCCCCTTACCGCTGGGACCACGGTAGGGTGGGCACCCCTAGGGCTGCTGAGGTGGGAACTCAGTCGGGCGCTGGGGGCCATAGGAAGGCCTGGAACCCGACGGCGCTCCTCTACCTCTGCCCCTGGTCACTTGGCCGCCTCGTCCACCCCTGGCTCGGCCCGAAGGGTTGCCCCTCCAGGACGGACCCCCGCGCCAGGAAGACCCTTTGGTAGCCTTCTTGGGCTTGGGCTTCTTAGCTGTCTTAGGCTTCGCTTTGGAAGCGGCACGGGGGGGTGGAGTCGGTACCGGTCTAGCTGGAGGTTTGAAGAAGGCCGAGGCCGTCTCTTCGTGCCTCTTGACCTCCTGCACGAATTTGTCCAGGAACTGGTTGGCGAAGAGGTCGGGGCTAGTAACCGGTAGCTGCTCTAGGCGGCTTCTCGCCTCGGCGGAAGGCCATGGGAAGGCATCGAGGATATTTCCCCGACGGACCCTCACAGCCTTCAGGGCGACTCTCGCGAACTGGTCGTAGACCAGCCGGGAGAGTGGACCTAGCAGATAGACCAGCTGGCCGACGTCCGCGTGAGAGAACTGGACGTCGTCCCCAGGCATCTGCAGGTGTGCCCTCCGGAGCGCCTCCGCCACAAGGAGGAAGACCGAGGAGAACTTGAGGCCGGTACGCGCCGCTAGATCGGCTTGGTACCAGTCGTCCTCGATCCTCTTGCGAAGAGGCTCCCGGAACATGCCGGAGGCGAGTCCCTCGGCCACCCTCACCTTGTTCCGAGTTTCCTCGGACACAGAGGGAGGGCGGAAGAGGGAACCCCAGTCCTCCTCTGCGACCCTGACTAGCCTTTCCTGTTGGGCGGGGAAGGCCGACCAGGACTGCTTGGCCGCCAGAGATTCCAGACGCAGTTTGCACTGGACGTCTACCGGGAATTCTGGCGGGCCGGACTGCACAGCCTCGTTAGTGGCGCTAAGCCGGGACCCGGAGGTCTCCGGCGTAGACTTAACGGGCCTCTGAAAGCCCAGTTTGGAGATAAGAACCTCCGTCACTGAGGCTATAAGGCTCTGAGGTAGGTCGGTCCCGCGAGGGGACTCTTCCTCAGAGGGAGCGGCAGCCGGCACCGATACCTCCACGTCCTCAGACTCCGTCTCGTCCTCCTCCTCCTCGAACTCATCCGAAGCCATGAGCTCCAGGGAGTCGAGGGGAGGGGCAGAAGGAGGCTGCGGGGGTGGAGGATCGGCCCGAGGAGGACCCACATCAGGTTCTGAGGCTTGCTGGGGGGTGTGGATGGACGCAAGTGAGCCGTTTGCTTGGCCACTTCACCGGCGATCATGGGCCCCAGAAGGCTAGCCAACTGGGCCATCCACCCCGGATCCGATGGATCCGGGAACCCCCTAGGACTATCCCGGCGGGGCCGGTTAGACCGGTCCCGGCGGTACCCAGCGTCGGAATCCGAGTCCGAGTCCGAAGACCACGGGCTCCTCCCCCGGTGCCCAGACTGACTCGAGGGGCTTCGGGACCGATGGTCCTTCGAACCCCTAGGCAGTATGCGGCTCCCGGAGGACTCCCGCTGTTCGGAACGGCGGGAGATCCCCTCCCGGGACCGCGAACGGTCCCGGGTAGGCTGGGTGTCCAGCAACACGGGTCAGGAGGCCGGAGCCCCCGAGCCTGCGTCGGCACCTGGAGCCGAGGCTCCTGGGTCCGGCGACTGGCTGTCCCGAGGTGCACCCGTAGGAGCACCAGGGGGACCCGTGGCTCCTTGGGACCCCTGCGGTTCCCGGTCCCGGGATGGGGCCGGAGAACCTACGAGGTCCGCTGGAGCGGAAGGGATGAACTCGGCGTGGGAATCCTGGCTCCGAGGAGCCGAGGTTCCCAGCTCTGGAGCCGAGGCTCCTGAGTTCGTTGGATCCGCAGTTACCGGAGCGCGCCGGTCTGCGGACCCGGTGGGGGCACTGCCTTCCGGGCTCACGGATGGCATGACCCCCGGGTCGGCCGCGGTGGCGGAGTCGGGGACTCCAGCACCGGGCCGCCCACCCTTCCTAGACTCAGAACCGTCTCCACTCTTCTTACCCTTCTTCTTACTGGCCTTCCTGGAGGAGCCTGCCTTCTTAGGGGGATTCCCCGACCGTTTGGCCGGGGCCTTACCCTTAGAACCCCCTTACCTTTCCCGGAGGAAGGTGGGGGCAAACCTGAGGGGCCCGGGGCTAAGGGGTCCGGGATCGCGTCGAGCCGCGACTGGAGCTTATCTCTGCGGGCCTGCAACCAGGAGTCGATCTCCCGCCACTGGTCCGCAGAGAAGCCCATGCAGCGCTCGCACGGGTCACGCCTCGTGCAAGATCTGCAAGCCGGGCAGACGGAGTGAGGATCCCAGACCCTCCCCGGGTGAAACTGGGAACAAAGGGCGCAACGGGCACCCTCATCCATAATACAAAAATAGGTAGGCTCTCTCAAGGCACGAGAAGGATACTAATGTTACAGTACTTGAGAAAAACTTCAGGACAAATACACACAAGGAGTTCCTAAAGTTAGATACCTGTAAACCTGTAAATGAAAATAGTAACGGTAGCTAACCACCTGGGACCCGTAAGGCAAGCTTAAGAAAATGGACGGAAGACTGAAAAAGCTTCAAGACTTTGAAGACTCAGAAACCTCCGAGGCAACAGCTTTGCAGCGGAAGGAGAATGAGGACGAGCCATCGGCCAAGATGGCGGATATAGAGGGCGCGGTGTCAGAACTGTCCCGAGCAGCGCGCAGCGCGCGAGAATAATGCAAATTAGATGTAGCAAGGGGTAAGTATATGTCTGCGACGTGAATTGCACATTTTTAAGACATGTAGGCAGTTACTGCATACTGTACATATTCTTGAGACCTATTGAAAAGGCATTACACTGTAATTTATTTTAATTTAACCGTCTATAAACAGCAAAGATGTTTGGAAGGGATTTTTGAAGAAAAAATCAACTGAAAGTCTTTCAAAAATATAGGTCAATTTCCTTTCTTTACTTTAATATTAACAAATGACAAAATATTTCACTGAAAACAACAAATGGTAAAAGTTTTAACTAAATGTACGGACGTGATGCCAAGCAGTGATCTATACTTCAATAAAAGCAAAGAGCCAAAAAAAGGTTAAGTGAGACTTTCCAAAATGTCATATATACTGTGATGCACAGTGTCCTTGACCAGGTCTGAAAGAATTTTATCACACAGGAACTGTTTTGAACACAACCCTAGTTTTTAGCTAAAAATGACAGCATCTTTGACGTTATTCACAAGGAATGCTCTTATCTTGAGGGGAGTTCTACTGTACCTTGTCATGTAAGTTTTCTATTAGTTATAGAATGTTTATAACTGGAATTTAAAGCTAACAATTTTACAAATTCTGTGGGTAGATGTTTCATAAATTTCACAATAAATTTGAATCCTCCAATTAAAGTGGCAACTGTAAAGAATCAACACCTCATTTACATATTCTGGAAATTTAAAATTTAAAAATATGTGACTAAAGGTCATAACTAGGACCACCCGAGACTGATGAAGCATCGTACTCAGACCATCGGAGACCAAACTAGCATCAGTTTGGGAGTAAGCCAAACTACTGTACCCAAACAGACAAAGCTTTTAGGCCACTCAGGACCAATGTGATAAATCCTGAAAAAGTTGCACAGAACTATAAGAATATAGCCTACAGTTGACGGGATCTTCTCCATGACAAGCAATTTTTATTTAAAGAGTACAAAATATACTGAAAAATATAAGGGGATTTATAAGGACCTTTATAGAGGGTTTACTCCAGTACACAGAGACTAACCTACAGTTTTGGTATTTTTTGTTGTGTGTGGGATGGCGGTTGTGCCTTGAAAAAAGGTGTTAAATTAATAAATTTACATCAGTAGAATCGTCAGTTTTTTTTCTAGATTTGGATGGTAAACAGACAGACCACCTGAAACCAAAATGACATCAGTTTCAAGAAAGGTCAAACCATCAACCATCAGTCCAAGATCATCACGACTACCTAAAACTGACTTCAGTTTGTTTCGTCCCAGTTTTTTGGGTGGTCTATGCACATGACATTTATTTGTGACATGAGGGACAGCCCACCTTTTTCCTTTTTTGCTATATCCTTCAAAGAGTTGACAGTTTTCTCAAGAGAGCAGTACCACAGACTGCAAATTGATTCATACAGTAGGACAAAGGTAAATTTGCATACGAAAGTTCTTTACAACACTCTACATCACAACATCAAACTGATAACAATTCTGAATGGATATCACTTCTCCCCTCTACAGACAAGTGCATGTCTAAATCTGGCATAATTCGCACAAATGGAGATGCTGCCATCTTTTCTAAGAAATCTTATTGACAAGCATTTATTGTATGATTTAGTCATATTCATTCTCAGCTCATGGATTCAATACATTTTGTACTGTACTCCTACACAGCAGTTTGGGATATGTATCACACAAGGGTGTGTCACAGTTACTCTCATTACAGTTTCCTGTGATAACGCATGTATCATATAGATTTAATAGCATATAAGTAAGGCAAGTCACTGGCATTTGCTGGAAACTCTAATAGGTGCATTTTAAAGTCTTGCATGTAATTCTATATCTATCAGGGACTCTAATATGCAATCCATCATAATCTGATGGAAAAATTGCAAAATTATGTCAGTTTTACCATTTCAGAACATGCAAACACTTCAATCAAAATATTCTGGAAGTATGTAGTGTAGAGCTGAGTCAGAACCTACGATATTTCCACTCACTTAATATCAGGGTAGTTTGCCTACATTTGTAAAATTTTCCTATGCAGAGTATACAGTTTTGATATAAGCCAGTATGCCTGATACTGGAGAGCATACTGAGTAAGAATGCAAAGTGTGCCCTATGTATCTCATGGGTTTATTTTGTAATGATTTGATGAAGATCATCTCATTTGAGACAATTACTTGCTTCTCCGATTGCAGTTGCAACTACTATGCAATTATATACAGCTGTACTGAGTGTGAGTGTGACATACAGTATGATACTGTACTGACCCGTGCATCCCCTAGAGGACGTACACCATTTTGTCAGTGCTCCAAATTTGTGTTCTGATACCGTCTATAATACTGTCCATGGAATTTTTAGGTGCAGTCACATAAATAAAGTGCATTCAATGCTAGCCACATCAAACGTTTGCTTCCTCATCTTCACCTTGCAATACTCAAACTACATTTCCACCAGACCCAAACCCCTTGATTACCCAATCCATGACAAAGAGTCCCAAAAGAAATTACCGTGGGAGCTTACACAAATCCTTCCACCATGAGTCTTTGTTTAAGTTTCACTGATTGAACGAAACTCAAGGTAAAATGAAATGCATATATACTGAGAGGCCTGAAAATGTCTGCACAGTATAGTATCTGCTTGCATGCATTTTATTCTTGTGTAACACGATGAAGCCACTTGGTTGAAATACAATAACAGTGAATGGTTATACTTTCAAACAAGCCCAACTGGGAACTATCTCTTTTCTGTTCCCTGATTATTCTTAAACCTCTAGTGGCATTCAAGGTTAGAATTTGCACACAGTATGAGCTACACAGCACACATAAATACAGGTAACTGGTTGGTTTATAGCAGGGAATCTGTGGTAGAAATAGCATATTCACTGTTGCATCCTCCATTTGAATGTTTTCATGAGTGATTAGTGATGAGAAAGCACAACTATAAAAAAGTGCAGAGAATGAGGTCACTGACTAAATCCCACTTCTGCCACCATATGGTTGGCATTGTTTAGAGTGCTACATCATACTGTACATATTTGTAGTTACGTACTTTAATGAGGGTGATCAGATGGAGACAAAACAATATGTACATGTATGCAATTACTTCTCTGACTTACATCCGACTTCTGTCACACATTGGTTGGCATTTCAATTTCTTTGTTTGCTGGATGTCACACAAACATAACTCCAAAGGGCCAATGTCATCTTGTACTTTGAGTTGAAAAGTCCCATTCATTTCTGGAGAAACTTCCAATTTGTATGTTTGCAGAATTGTTTAAATATTTACTTCAGAAGTTATGAATACATTTGCAATATTTTCACACAAAGAAGACATGACATTAAGACAGATTTTGTAGGGCATAACCAACACTAAGAAGCTAAATGAATAGGTCACACAGTTATGCCAGATTAGCACGATTAATATCTGTAATAGACGAGTTGGGAAATGTTTCCACGCAATGCAATATGGGAATGGGTCAAAGGTGAAGTGTACCATGCTTAAAGTGTCCCACCGCGAGTGTTGAAGGCTGAGCGCACAGAGCTAAACGGGTTGTGCCACGGACTTCAATACATGGACAGAGGATTACGCAATCAATACGGTCGCCACCGTTCGAACAAATTTAGGCTAACCAAGAAAGCCGCCGGGATACTACCATTTGCCCAATTTGACGATGAATCTGCAACATTTCAGACAAAATATCAGATCAGTATGAATGGAAGAACAATATCACAGTCCTCCATTCTATTTGTTGAATTTGACCTGAGCTTGCATTTTTTCGAAAATATTACAAGTTTCTCACACAATTTGTCGATACAGAGCCACTTGAGCAAGTCCAAACTTTTACACACAAGACTATAGCAGGCAGCCATATTGGTAAGCCTATTCGTGAACGTACGGTGGAGGCAATCTACGCATAGGACGTTAGTGCAATATGCTCTGTCCATGTATATAAGAAGTCTGTGGGTTGCGCGTTGTCATGGTACACTTGACCTTGTGACCTCACCGGAAGTACCGAATTTCCCAACTCGTCTATTATATAACACCTTATTAAATCCTCTACATCTGATTGGAGGATTGGTGGTCACATGCCATGGGTGATTCGGCACGATCATCACAGTCGTGTGTTATCCATCGTGTGTTAGTTATATATGACACATCGTCACATGTTACACTAGTGTAACACATGGCAGTGACGTACGTCAGCGATCACTGCGGTATGTACAAACTAAGCAGCAACTCAATAAATCAATGCAGCTTTGGGGATTGCACACTGCATATCGTATGTAATACATACATACATACATGCCCAGTTAGCAAACGATAAACCACGGAGCTACCACACTGACATCTTTCACACTCATAAACATTCATTATTTGTATATTAGTCTTGGTGAGGTGATGTACATGGCAGACAAGAACAAAGGAGAATTCCAAATGAAATTGCTGACTGGTGGCCGATCTTGTAAACAGGTGACCAACGGTACTTTTATGGACTCAAGGTATGAACCAGTAAGGTGTAAGGACATCTTGCATTGGAGTAATCTTCATAAGATGTTTAATTGCAACCTCCATGGATTGATGCTACAGGGCTAAAAGTATGCCTTTCTGCATGAAGTCATATACTTAAGATACTGTTTACAAGGTTTTCAGATTTTGATCTATGCTACCCTGGTTGACCTTTAACCTTGACCAAAATCAATACTGCACTGCTATTCCATGTGACACATCTACACCTCAATTCTATAAGCTAGTAGTTACCCTACTTAAGATGCAGTTGCAAGCAAAGAATCACCCATATACTGTAACACTCACAATTCTACGGTTTGATTTCGCTTTATCACATTCAATTAAAATTCTAGCCGAATTCAAATCCCAAGTTAATTTTTACCTTATTTCCTGCCACAGCCTGAAACATAACAGTCTTTCACAAAATATAGCTGGGCATGCAGAAACATTAAATTATTAGCAAAGCTTTACCCAGGCGTAAAGATTAATGTCTCGACATCAAGCAGCTGCAGAATTTTGTCTTGATTCTTCAAAAGGAGAAGCAAAATAATTCATTTTCTTTCCTACACTTTACACCCTTTGAAGAATGTCATCAACGTTCCCCTGAGGACAAAGATATTCAATCTACAGTATGATTGCAATTTCCTTCTTTATTTGACAGTTTTCATCTGGGTTTTCAACCTCATGTCAAAAGATCAATTCTTTTTCCCAGCAATGGAATTGAAGAACATTTGGCGCAATGTCTCGAAATGCGCTTTCCGCATATTTTCTCCACCATAAAACAAGGCAGGAACTTAATCAGACTACAAATTCAGGAGAGGATGATCAGTTTTTTCTTACCTAGATCTTCTTTTTGGAGGGGGGAGGGGATCAAATGCTATTCTGGTACACATCTAAATATTGCTTCAATTCTTTCTGTTGTATTTTCCACCATCATTGCTGCCAATTGTGTCACCATTTCTAATGTGCCTGTCTACATTTACATACTGTACTTACTGTACATTAGATACTGTACAACAGTTATACTTCATGGTTTAACATGATTTACAACCAACAGAGATAGTACTGTAACAAAGATATTGCATGTCAACTTTATAATAATATTCCATGAAAGGGATATATAAGCCAGCTAGGCGCCGTAGCCAGGAATTTGCCAAGGAGGGGGCGAAGCCTGTAGGCAAACTATCTATTAAGCGTAGCGCCACCAAAGGTTGGGGGGAAGCCTACAAGAAATTTTGCCCGAAAATGCCTCCCAGATCGCTGGAAATGGTACCTCTCAGGCCTTGTAATTTGCATCTAAACATTTTCTATATTGAGTTACTAGCGATATAAAAAAATCATTAAATACAAAAAATCTGCTCAAGAAGGGGCTTCCCCCTTCACCCTGCCCCCTCCCTTGGATATGAGCCTGATGTAAGCTGATACTTCAACAGTACTGCAGTATATAGTCAGATGATGTAATTACTGAAAAAAGTATTGAAAAACAAAAACATGATAAAACATTAACTTGCTTGCCATGTATCCAAGGAAACACAAATCCTTAACAACTATGGACTTTGATGAATTAATCATAGTTAAAAACAATGTAAAAGCTTTGTACTGTTGCTTTCCTCTACAGCTATTCATCTTTCAAGATCTATGGCAGATTAATTCCAGACTGTCAGACAGAAAACAGTATTTTCATTACAACCTACACAGCGTGCGTGGTAAAGCTATTTTCACAACCACGGTATTCCCGTCACATAAACAATACATTAGTGTCTTCACTGTCAGTGAAGTGATTATTCAACCCCCCAAATTAACTTAATGCACTTCATGATAGTGGGGACATGGTCATAAAAATATGGAGATCTTTGCTCCTCATCCACATTATTAATGGGACATTTAAAATGGATGCTTACAAGGCATGTAATTTTCAAAGCATGTTCAGTATGGCTCTTGGTGAAAATCATTATTTTTTTAAATTGCAAGGAATACTGTGAATGTTTCAAATTCTGCACACCCACGCAGTTCCATTACAGACTGTCATTCTCACTAGCATTTTGTAACCTTCTGTTAGGTTGAGAGAATGATGTGAGATTGATCATTAACTTGAGAGGCCAAACCATACCTTGTAAGTAGGGATATCATAGGCTAGGGGCTAGCCCCAGATAAGCTAAGTCCAGCTTTCAAGGATACTGTAGATGAGGCAACTTTGCAAACCCTTTTCAAAACCCTTCTGATGTGGAATACCATCTACAGAGAGTCTACTTGTGATGGGAGATAAACATAACACATGACCTACATGAGCAGAGTAGCGAAACTTAATTCATTTCAGATCTTTTTCATAGGAGCACTGCTGGCACACCACAGTTCTCATTTTGTCCAAAAAACTGTAATGAGTTTGGGTTGAAACAATCAGTAACAATCACTCAGTTTTTAAACAGAACTAAAAACTATCTTTAATTATCTATAACAATTGTTCTTCTTTAGTCATCCAGCAAAAATCACAATCTGCAATTGTGTAAAATGTCAATTCCTGAGTCAAAAACCGGAGGAGAAAAAACCAAGGCCAAAAGTTGCATATTACACCGTCTGGTGGTAAGTGAGAAGAGGACTTGGTAGGTCGACCTCCTTTGGAGGGCGCCCTCCCTATCTACTGTGCTATTAGTTTACCAGGGTTTAGTTGCGGGTAAGTGAGGATTACATAGGTAAATAGGAGGTAAGAGAGGGGCGATGCAGATTGTCAATTCCTGAGTCAAATGTGATCCCTGAGGTACTGTACATCTATGCCCCTGTATAGGGTATGAAATTTCTATGGTGTGAAAGATTAGAGAAAAAGATTGGGCTATTAAACATATTACACATTGAATACAGAAGGCTACATATACAGTGGTGTGTGCATTTATGGATACTATGCTAACGTCAATAAAGACAGGAAGAGGGTAATTTCACGTTTTAAATAAATGAAATAATACACCTACCAGAATTGCTATCTCTTTTTTCTGATGCGATGAAAGAGGAGAGACCTGCAAGCACTGGACTGAGAGAAGAGATAAAAAGATGGCATGTCGTTGTTCCTTCTTCATCGCTATTGTCCTGAGATGGATGCAGACATTTGTCTTTCAGAGAAGATCCCAGAGCTGCACAGTAAGCTGCACAAATGGAGAAGATAAGAGATTTAGATAAAGTTTTGCTATTGAACAATCTTGGGAAACTATCAGAGCTAGACTGAAGGTTAAGTCCAAACGGAAACTTATTGGTTGTCTCTGACAGAGTCTTCCAGTAGTATCTGGCATATGCCATTTCCACATAAAAGAGCTTTACAATGACACATTTCACAAGCATGATGAGATGAACCACAAAACTTGACTACAATTTTAAATAAAGTTCAGTAGAAATCTTTCCTTCCAGGCAAAATAGCACTACATACCCCTATGGGTATAAAAAAAACCCCAGGAAACGTGGAAAGCTCCTTCGCAGTACATTTTAGTATTAAGTGTTATATTTTTGCAAGCACTCATAGAAATGCTGGTTCTTTTTTGTAACCAAACACTTCAAATGTTGTGGGAAATTTAACTTACTTTACAGGCCCTTGCAAGGCCTCTAAAGGCAGCAAACTACCACCCACTGCCCCTTCTCTGGACTCCCCTCCCTGTAACATGGACAGTATTACACATCAGGGTTTGGATGTCTGACAGAAAAGAAGACCAGCCCTTCCAAATAAGATACTGGCTATGGCAAAAAAATTGCTGAAGTAAAAAGGATTTACAAAATACACTTTACCGTGGCAGTAAAAGTCATGCAGCCATGTGCACAAGGTAACGGAGGTTTGTCCTACTACTTGTTTACAAACTTCTTCTACAATAGGTTAACATAATTTGTTTGTTTAAGCTCCAGAATTCCATTGATAAAACCAGTACAGCTGCTTTGGGAATTTTTCCCACTTTATTACACGTTAAAAAAGATAAAATGGCTGGTTCTGAAATCTTAAGTTTGCACTCTGTTGTGTCATATTCATGTGTGTACAGTGATCACTTTCTTGACAGCAGACAGTGAGTTTCGTATGTACAGTACAGTAAATACCGATCGTAATGAACTTTTTAAATCAAGATTTTCCATTAAAACTTGAAAAATTGTAACTATGTTTTGTATATAAAGCAATAATACTGAATACATTTACTCAAGTTTCGATCATGGTGGAAATTTTACCAGAAAATGATTTCTTTTCAAGTCGCTACTCTAAGCTTAATTTAGAGCTGTGTAGGCCTAGTGTGCAGCTTCCATAACCGATAAGTCCCCGTATGCGTGTCCTGCAATCTATCGCCTCGGCAAAATTTTTGCCGTAAGTCAAGTCAATTTGTATCGGCATTTAACTCGGCATTGCCGAATGCCGAGGCTATTTTCAAGGGATGGAAGACTTTTAAGAATGGAACCTTTCTTACAGGCAGATTATATTTTGACAGCATTTTATGTCATCTCAATTTCAAAAGCCATAAAAATTATAATAGAAAGAACAGTAAAAACATTGCAGATATGACTGTAAGCCTTCCTCCATGACCTAGAATGAAATAATTCAAGCAGTTTTGAGCAAATTCAATCCAAACTGAAGTAAATCCATGGCCCTGAGATCAAAAATGGCCTACTTGGTTTCCTAGCTCCAAATGAGTGCAAGGTTTTCATGGATGCATACAAACTATGATGCATACAATTACACTGAGTTAAAATGTTAAGTCTTAAACTGATTTTCCTTCATGAAAAACCATGCAACCACTTGTTATGATTGCTACAAAATCCCCAAACCGGGAAACCCATCACAGCTATCTTTTCTTTCAAGAAATGAGCTGATAGACAAGGTTCAGCACGTATTCTCAGAGGACAGCATCAAGTGAATGTTGGCTAACATCTTTCAACTAATGGCATCTTCTGAGACTAATGAACCTTTCAAAATGAAAACCTTGCCCTTCAGGTGACTTTTAAAATGAGAAAGCCGGAATTTTTCTCGGAATCTAAATCTTATGGGAAATGTTCTCCATTTTAATCAGGTGAGGCCACAGGACAGAATAAAAGCAAGCAGTGGGTGGGTGCAAGGACAGGACTGTGCACACTGCACAAAAAAGCAAGAGAATAAAATATTTTTCTTTGAGTACCTCTGTGCTGTGAAACATCCCAAGAGAAACTGCAGTAAAGAGTTTGTTCATTTGATACCAAACTTGTTGTGAGTACAAAGGCAAATGAGGCAAGGGATCTGGGAGAGGAGGATGAAGCCCCCTGAACAAAAACAAAAATATATCAATTTCACAGCAAAAAATGGCATTTTTTCAGGGCAAAATTTGTACCACAACTGCTTGCAAATAAGGGAATTTTCAGGGCAAGGACATTCCAGTCCTCTTGATACATGTCTTCCCATATGCCTATGATTGTGTGTGTACTGATACTAGTATTGTACTCACAGATTTTGAAAGAATAGTCATTGCTGCTTATTCAATCAGTAGTCATTAATACTGTATGCACTTGTACTTACAAGACTGGGAGGATGCTGATGATACAGTACCTTTCCTCATGAATATTCATGACAATTCTTATCATTTGCACCCAATCCGTAACATGATATCAGGCAAAGAAGAAGTCTCGAGCCTTCTAACCCTATACCTTTCCTGACTGCTTTAACCCTAACCTAACCTGGAGACATGATATCATGCATATAATGTGTCACCTTATAAAACAAAACGTAGGGATTTGGTGATCATTTGAAATTTTACAGAATGTGTCATGTATACAATCATTAAATGCAACAGTATTACCATTAGGAGGTTGATACGCAACACCAATTACTACACTTCCACTTCCACACATAAAAGGAATACTAATATCTATGAATAAGCTTTCAATACTGTCAACAAAATGTGACAGATCAGGACATTCAACTTATGTGTAATCTTGGAAAACAAAAAGACAAAAAGCCCCCACCTTGTCGCCTTGAACGGTGTGTTTCTACAATTGTATAATTATCAAAATGAACTAGAGGTGAAATATTATCACTGAGTCAAGTTTTGGTAAAACCCAAAACAGCAAAATTTTGTTGTAAGTACAGATAAGTAGTCAACAATTTTATCTAAATTCCTGTTAAGACTTTGGCAATTAAGATGAAATAAATCAAAGTTGATTTTTATAGAAACTTGTTGGAACATATTCATCACTAAGCCAAACATGGCTTTTGCCTTCCATCTGTTGGCCAAAACATTCAAGGGGAAGACTTACAGTACACTATTTTGAGACACACTTTCACAAAAGGAATAAAAAGGCTCTCACAATAATATGGAACCTATGCACATGCAAGATATCAGAAGGTCATAAAACCAAGGTGTAACAACTCGGAGGACACAGGCCTACACTCTTTTGTACACACAGTAGTGCAGTATGTCCTGCAAGTACTGTAGACTGCCATTATCAAGGTGAGGATGTCGGTGCATAAGGACTAGTGTTGGCACAATTATCCGTATTCACCAATGATATTGACCGATATTCCCCCTTTTTACATTCATCCTGTATCAGAATCAGCAAAATTTACCTTAAATGCAGATATAACATAACTGATGTTTATCGTCCCATATGTCATGAAAATGGTACACTATTTGAGCTTTTTTGAATGCACGTTCCAATATTTTACCTCAACAAAATGAAACAGCACTTCACTGTGATGCCCCATAGCCTATGGTTATAGTTGCAGAATGCTTATTCCCCAAATATCGGTACCAGATCAGTATCAGCCGATATCGAGAACCGAAATATCGGTATCGGTAATGTTAGCTTCTTGCAATATTAGTATGTCTTATAAAGACTACTAGAAGCTTCTCTTTCTCCAATACCCCTAAATCTCCTGTAAACAATGGAACAACATGTTAAGTAAAAACTGAAATGTTCACTTTTACAAAATATTGTTATTAAACGAGTAAAACTTAATTTCACAAAAAAATACACTAACAGACAACAGAATAATTATATTCATTACATGTGTTTGAGAAGAAACAGGCTTTTGAAAAAGAAAAGCCTACTCAATGGCATTAGCGCTGATAAACAGGCAAGGGTCAGTAAATAAACCAAGTTTTTACATCATTTCCTCACTCTAAACCTTCAACAAAACCCCGAAAAAACAAAAACAAGCTCTTAAATTCAAAAAAACAGATCCTGCCTCTGTGAGAAGTACATAATCAAATCAAATTCTGCTCCATCCAGTATCTCTGCTTCATCCATGCACCGAGTTTCTGAAGTTTTTTATTAAGCATCGAGTTGCCCTAATCAAAGATGCTATGCTCAAGAGTGAAATAAAACCAAAGACCAAATCTCACAAATTTAAAGGATAAACCCGTTCAAGCATCCAATGAACATTTAAAGAGTATGTCTATAACCAGTTCTTTCTCATAAAGTTAAAGGGAATAAGCTTTCACCCCAAATTTCCTGTAAAATACCTGCTAAATCAAACACACCATCCCCTTACTTCCCTTCATACGTTTTATTGACGATGTTTCCCCAAGACAAAAGGTAAACCAAGCATTTTTCTTTCTAAAGAATGGTTAGGTCTTTAGGA
The DNA here is from genome assembly GCA_029531755.1 of Holothuria leucospilota. Classification (NCBI taxonomy): domain Eukaryota; kingdom Metazoa; phylum Echinodermata; class Holothuroidea; order Aspidochirotida; family Holothuriidae; genus Holothuria; species Holothuria leucospilota. The sequence continues at coordinate 36,546,608 of CM055977.1, read as the reverse complement.
AATTGAAAGGAGTCTGATGAAAACTACTTAACACCTACTTTAAACCTAGAGGATGGGATAGCAAGGATGGGAGGCAAGACTGATAAGCCTTAAAGGGAAAAAAGCAGTCACCCCAATCAGAATTAGTATACCCCATCATCCTAATTCATGAATGGCTTTTTGATCATGTGACAATATTTTTGTTACTGAATTGTTAATTCATGTCAAATAACTCCTTACTTTACCATTTGTTTGTAATAGTTATGTTTTATAAAAACATCTTAAGCAGTACTTGTAAAGCAAATAAGAAAAGTTTGCAAAAGTTTGCTGTGATTTTTCAAAGCAATTTTGAGGCAACTGGCTAAATCGCCTTTAAAGTACAAGAGAGTTACGGCAGCTTTGTTTTTCTCCCAAGTAGTTAAATTAAGTAAAGCTGAAGAAAGTAATCACGTCATGATTTTGGCCTGGAGGCCTTGGATCCCGTAAGACCATTCATTGCATGAACCGTCAAAGTACTGCACTCAGCAGATTATTTTCATGTCAAGATCTGTGTGTCAATGCCATGACCTATTGGTATCAAGTTAGCATGTGGACACCACCACTGTTTGAGGCAGGGGTAGAAAAATGGGTGAGTTGGGGTCTATCCTCCCGGAGAAATTTTCATATGTGGAAGGAAACATTGACAACTGTAGGGAAATTTGGCTCTTTTATGTATGAAAATATGAAAAAAATTGTAGAAAATTCCATTTCCTTCTGCAACATTTTATAAGAGTAAGGAATCTTCTTTAGACATGAAGCAAGTATAATCTGCAAGTGCCCGAATATGATTGCCAAAAATTGAACCGCAAACTGCCCAAATTTGATTGGGAAGCTTGGCAAAGTGGCCACAGTTGACTAGTACAGTGTGAAAATTTAAGTAGCAAAGTGAGCAAATTTTGAATACAGATGAGGACTGGGGACAGAGTAGAGTGTACTTCACTCTCTAAACATGAATACTCAATCAAGTGTACTGAAAGTCATGGAATATTTACAAAGGCAATCTTCACCTTCCCTTAGTGATGATATCGTTGGCAATGTGTCCTGATTGATTACTTGCAGGAGTTTCTAGGATTATGGGAGATAAAATTCTTACATCACTATCAGTTATGGAGAGCAAAAATAGATCCTCAGTCATTTTTTTGTCTAGAGACCTAGCATAACTTCTTGAAAGGGTTTTGCAGTAATAGTGCAATGGTTGTAATTTCTGTGACAAGCAACTTTTGTTCTCTAACTTTACTGGCCATTATGTATAGGCAATGATTAAGCAATATAGGCAAAGTGCCTTGGGCTAATGAAGGAAATGGGGCCTGAGAAGAAAATTTCCTCCTACTCAAGGACTCCACAATAGTTTTGATGGACTTTTCCTTTCAGCCTTTGCAGGTTTAGTCCGCAGTGTCTACAAAACACCTCTTGCAATCCAGGCCTGACATGTAGGAACAAGTCATTATGATTGCACAAGTTATGTTGGTTTATACAATCTTTTTTTCTGCAAAGAATGAAGAAAGAAAAAAGCTTTTCCACTGACAAGTTGGATTAGTTTTTAGAAAATAGTGCTTCAAGTTTATGGAAATGGATGGTCTACATCTTACAAGAAATATTAATTTTTACTGATACCTCAGATCCTGTGTTTTCTTGAAAAGGGAGCAAGGGTGAAGAAACACTAAGTGGGCACAAATTTGTATAGAACAATGAACATACATCACTGTTTCTTTCACTGCACTTTGTGAATCAAAGTAATCCCGTGTTGATCATGATCAAAAACCATTAATAGCTAATAAGTGTGCAGTCTATAATTTTAGCATAAAACCCTAATTTGCACAGAAAATTTGCAAAACCCAAAGAATATGGGCAAGGTTTGAAAAAAGAGGAGCAAAGTGAGCTGTCCCTATGAAACAGCATGCATAATTATGGCACTATGACTACAGTGTTCTTCAGACCAGTTCACCATAGTACAACCTTTAACGCTTTCAGGGGAAGAAGGTCAGTTCAATGGAAGAAATGATGTTTTGAAATACTGTTGGAATATTGAGTGCTATAATTAAAGTTACAATATGCCAATCCACTTTGTCATACTTCAGTTCTGTCAGGTATGAAGATTATACACAGTTCAATGGTTTTTCTGGAAAATGCAGAAATGGATTTATTTCCATAAAAAAGAAATGACAGGGCAAGTGGATATATTCACTTGTCCTGATTTGCGCAATCATATATCAATACGCTCTCTGTTAATAAAATCAAACCATAAGCAGCAGTGTCAATACTAGAGCTTCTTCTAACACCTAAATTCACTCAAGAAGTAGTCCAGCATTTTACATTCACCAAAACCATCCATAAAATGTCATCAAGGCTGCAATCATTATTGCCAAATGGCACATTAGTTACACTGGGAGCTCAAAAAGGTGTCAAGAAGACCTAAAATTGCTCGCAAAATTCATGAAATGGTTGAATTTTCACACTTGCTTAAGAAGATTCATATCTGCTTGGTGTAATGTGTTCTCAAAACATGACTAACTGGTGCTGCAGTTTCCTAAGCAGGCATACTTCACACCAAATGTTTGCATTGCTTTTGTCCAATATGGCAGTTCATTTGATTTTGACTACTACATAACAGTAGACAATTTCATTTTACGTCATTATGTCTAACCAGGGAGCTACTACTTGGACAGGAGAATTAACTTTCCACATCCCTTTGGGCTAACAATAAAGGCTCGTTTATACTTCCAAATTTTCAGACCTATAAAGCTATAAAAACCACATATGGTCATCCCTTGTTCTTATGGGCCAATCACAGACATACTGTAGCTCAGAGCTGAACAGTGTTCAACTTTATAGCTTTTTACTGAAGAATGAATCGGCCTTGAGACAGCCAAGGCCAAACTCATGAAACTATCTTTTCTGTGTACTTTCCTTGATGATTCAATCAGCTTCATGGTGCTTGGAATTAAATACAAGAGATCCACATCTGCTATATATCTTAAAAAGCACATGATTCGAATTTTGTCCCTGGCCTAGTACTTTTAATTTTAAATTAATCAGTGGGTTTCCCTCCCTTTTCGTGTAAAATACACTTTTAATTTCATGAAGTAGGTTGAGCATGAATTCACCCTCTGGAAAGTGCAAAAAAATGCATAAATTGATCAAAATCCAATATTTTTGATCATTTGCATATACCAACATCTCATTTCTGTGGCAACAATCAGTCATTTTGAATTTCAGTAAAGAGGTACACAGTTTGGCTGTCAGTAGCTTGCTAGACATCAAATCAACGTTTAACATAATCCAGTCGGAGGGATGTTGCCAAGGATAATCACTGCACAAGCACACTGATTACCATCCTTGTAATAGGTCTTAGAGGAAGGAATACTGGAGATATGCCTGTACATGGTTGAAATGGTTTCTGGATACTTCCCCCTCCCCCACCCAAAAAATCCCCACCTCGTCAGCAACCCCTGGAAAACCCCTGTGGGAAAAGTTGTTATTGGACATTTCTCACCCAAACAGTTTTCTACTCCAGGCAATCCCCTCTCCCCTCGCCAATTTTCACCCAGAACTATTTCAAATTTTCTGGCGGGGGGGGGGGGGGAATTGTCACAAATGAGAAATGTCTACGAGAAAAATGTATGGGGGTTGAATTGTCCTCTGGGAGATTACCAGGGAGGAATTGTCCAACAGGGGAGGGGGAGGGGGGAGGTGTCAGGTCACAGACTGAAATACAGTTCCTGACAGGATTCATGATTTTCCAGTTATTCTCAAGGTGAAATTTTAGAGCTGGGCAGTGCCACCTGGCATGGATTCATACCTGTATTTGCTAAGGTACTGCAGATGGCATGAATGAATTTGACAAGGCCAAGAAGTATGAATACCTACCAGTGAGCATCATGACAAAGGAACTGACAGCTCGCCACTCTGATGATCACTCATTGAACGGCTTTCGCCTCACATGGGACTGGATTTCAAGGATTGGTATAAATTTACATTGAGGGTTGACGTTTTTTTCATTAAAACAGTAGCAACTTCCCACTCCTACACGTCAAGAGTAAGATTCATTTGTGAGTGATTGTGCGGCAAAGGTCATAATTTGATCGCAGAACTACTGTAAGGGATAAGGGGATTGACAGAATTGATATCAAAGGCCCCCTGTGACCACGCCTTCTCTTTCCAAAAGAAATATGTAATGATACCAAAGATTAGTACAACAGTGTGAATTGTGCAATATGCCATACCAATAATCACAGAGGAAAAGAAGCAAATTAGAGTGCAGTAAAAATAAATTAGACAGTACTAGTGAAAAAGAAATCTGAAGAGCAGCTATTCCAGTTGTAATTTTTACCCCTCACCCCTTCCCCCATGGCTGAAGAAGGTATACATGCTTTTCTCCATTTTTGACAAATTTAAAAAATCATTGAAAAAGTATTGCATTTGGTACCTTTATATTCATGTACCTTTTTAAGCAATATTTACAGATTTACAGTGAAACAAAAGATAATTATAAGGCAAATAAGATCAAATTTGACAATTCCATCGTCAAGACCACAGATGTTTCAAACTAAAGGTTGCAGCAAGACTTAGTGAATATGCTCTTCAGAAAGATAAGCATGTTACAACTAACAAATGACACAAAAGAGAATATTTCATCTTCTTTAGATGAACAATGCGCATGCAGTACGATACCGTAACTAATTTGAGATTCTTCCGTTACTGAAGAATGTTTTGCTAGGTAACCTCATCTTTAGCAGTTCCCATCTTTCCCCACTACATCCTCAATTTATCATCTTCAGACCCCTCTCCACTACTAAAAGCCTTAAATCTACAAAATCCTTAGAACAAAACATTTGATGCAGTTGATTATCAGCCATTATAAAATCCTGCATCCTTATACTGCAGTTATACAGTATTAATTCTAGATGGCAGACAGGGCACTTTCATAAATTTCATAAAATTTTCCACATAAATTAGTGCTGTTATTTGGTAAGCTTAAGTATGATACTGTACAAAGATGCTGTGCTCTAGCAGAGTCACCGAGTCAGTCTTGGCATAGAGGCAGGGATGTACATGTAGCTACGGTGGGCGGCGCTGGACGGTGACACCCAGCACTCAATATTCCCGCCCGGCACTCCAGGCAAACACGTGTCCCCCCGCCCACCACAAATCTGCCTACCAAGACCAAAAACTAGCCCTAAATTTACTCCCTAAAGTAAAATGACGGAAAAATGAAAAATTAATGGCTGAAACATGGGGTAGATGCCATGGGTGGGGTGAGGTGAGGTGCTTTCCCCAGTTCAGACAATTACCCGACACTCATATTTTGCTAGCTACATCCCTGCATAGAGGGCTAGTGAAATATGTATGTGAGAACATTTGCTAGTTGGAGTCCGCATACCTATCCATAAACGAGTACACAGTCACAGTGAAACATGTTTGAAAGCGGTAGTCTACAGACTTATGCATTTCCAACAAAATATCAGCATTTCAATACACAGATCTATACAGAATAGTACTTTCTACAAAACTGTGAGTGGAGTACACTGAAACTGTTATTTCAAGAGGGTAGCTAGTGGTTTTGGGGTACACAAATACTGTGCTTTTGATAGAATCACCATGAGTACATGAGCACAGTAAGTGCTTCAGTCAGTATGATTAGCTTCTTCAAATGGCCTGTTTTGAGTATATACATTTATCTGAACCCTGTTTATCCGAAAATCCATTTATCCGAAATAGCCATCAGATTTAACAGCCATAATACTCAACACAATTATGGTAGTACCCATCAAGTGCTCACTGCTTTACAAGGCAAAAAATTCAACGTAAATTTTTGCAGAAATGCACTAATTTTTCTCGGGACTGTAAAAGTCATGGAAAGATGTCACGATGGCTAAAGCAGCCTATATGTGGACACAGAAAACAATCTGTTATCTCTTTGTCAAATTTGGAAGAAAAATCGTACGTATTTGTTTTGAAATTCTTGTTAGGAGCCATCAGTCGGTATAGGCTTAATATCCTCTTACACTAAAATATGTCAGGCTAGGGTAAGTCCTAGTTTTACTAAATCTGAAAAGTTAGTATCGTAGTGAGCTCCATACTGAAAAATAAGGAAAGTAGACCTTACAAAATCATTACGAATTGCTGTTTGAGAGTCTCCTACGCATGTGTCTCTAACATTTTTGGAAATTTATGCCAATTTTTCACCCAAGATACATCTCCAGATCTTTACAGCTTCTCTTCAACCCATACTCTCATTTAGTGTGTAGAAAGCACTGGTCATTCTGAAGAGTGAAGGCTCGAATTTTAGAAATAAAATCTCTCTGTTTAAGCAGTCTTAAAATTTATTTTGCATATCATCGGTCCCAAAAAATAGTAACGAAATATTTTGGGGGATTTTGTCTACAATTTTGCTAGCCTTTTCGAATTATTTTGGAAATGTGTTGACACTCTGTCTTATGGACCCAGAGTTTACCGTACTTGAGGCAAAAACTTGGAACCTCGTTTATCCAAATTTTTTCATTATCTGAACTACCTTCGGTCCCTATGTGTTCAGATAAACAGGGTTTTACTGTACATGGAAATTGTGCTTCAAAGAGAAAGTCAGTGACACAGATTTATTGGTATCTGGAGTATGCAGAATAACTAATAATAATACTGTAAATCAAACAGAACAGTGTCAGTAGAGAATACACAGTTAGCAACCAGAGAGATATCCCCCCCCCCAAAAAAAAAGTATCAGGAAAGGATACACAGTAAAAAATATGAGAAATATTTTCTCCACTCGATCCCTTCCAATATCAAGGTATGTCTGCTCCATTGTGAAAAATAATTAATATTCCATCATCCATCAAAAAGTCTGATCCACACGAGATGCATTTTACATGAATTTACATGATATAAAATTCATGCCTTGAAGGGTTCTTACTTTTTGATGGGAAGCAACTGTGAATGTGGAGGAAGCCTTGGCTTATAATATACACCACCATGTTGGGTGCTCACCAACTCAACAATTCAGATCATATAATGGTTTCTTCAAAACAGTCAGTAACTTCAGATTCAAGGGTATATTCCTGTGACCCAGCCGAGAATCAAACCCAGACGTCCCAGTTGCTAAGCTTCATTCAGCATTTCACATGCCACCGCCTGTATCCACTCAACCATTTCACCAATTCAGGGAAAGCGTCGTAATTTGTGTAGATGATGATATTTCAAGATGACTCAAGTATTAAACCAGACACTAGAGCCTTGGCATTGTAATTTTCATGATAATTGCTGGGTGTCATTCAGGTCTGGGAGTGAAATGCAACTACTGTAACCTCCAATTCACCACACAAAAAAAGTTAAAAAAATGGGGAGCTTTCAAAGTCACATAGACACTCCCTCATAGCCTCAAAGTGATGTATGCATAGCCTGGCAATTTATGCAGTATGAGCTTTCTATCTCTAAATCTTTCCATCTTTCCAATCTGAAATCTTTAAATTATCATTTTCCCCAGATTTGTTTTAAATGCAGCCTCACATTAATTATTATTATCACATCTTGTTCACGGTCTGAGAACTTTCCTTAGTTTCATTCACCTCAGGGAGCATGATGACTTGATAACTCTCTCCCTCTAACTTAAAATTCTCACATATGACCATAAAACAAAAATGTCTCTATTTTGGAGGAGAGTATTTTCTCATTCAAAGCCGCATAAAGCTTGGTAAACCTCAGCTAAGAAATGCTCCAGGCTCTGTACATTATAAACACTTGAGCTTATTTTAATATGTATGCTCATGAAGAGAAAAGGCTGCTAAGGTTTTATCCAAACTGCTTAGAGAGAAGAGAAGAAGACATCATTGCAAAATGCAATAATAATAATAATAATAATAATGGAAACTTATAATGGCACACATCCGCAAAAAGCGCTCATGGCGCATGCAGGGCCCCCCAAAAAAATACAAAACAAAACACAAAAATACAAAACAAAACAAAAACTAAATGAATTCCTAAGAAAAAGCAATGTCCATCAAATGAGTTTTAAGCCTGGATTTAAAAGTCTGTAAAGTTGAACTGAAACGAATACGTTCGGGAAGATTGTTCCATAGGTGAGGAGCAGCAGCAAAGAAAGATCTGTCACCCCAGGACCTCAAAGTTTTCGGCTCAGCCAAGAGATGTTGGGAGGCTGATCTCAAACCGGAGCATGTTTGGGAGAAAGCAAGCAGTTCAGTTATGTATGGTGGAGCAAGGTTATTTATGGCACGATAAGTGAGGAGAAGTATCTTAAACTGAATCCTTAAACGGACAGGAAGCCAGTGCAGGTCAGACAGGACAGGGGATATGTGCATGGACATCTTACGTAGTACGAGTAAGGAGACGAGTGGTGGTATTTTGTATCAATTAAAGTCGACGAATTAAATTGTTGGGGAGTCCGAACAGAAGGGCATTTCCCATGTCGAGACGGGAGGAGATGAAAGCGTGTACCAACTGTTCTGTAGCTTGTTGGTTGAGATATTTTCTGATTTTGCCCAGGTTCCTAATATGGTAGCTGCACGATTTGATAGTCGCATTAATGTGCGATTCCATAGACATTTTATTATCCATTAGGACACCCAGGTTACGCACTTGGTCAACTGGACGGATATCTGAATCTCCAACTCTAAAATGAGGGATGTTGATCTTCCCTAGCTTCACCGGGGAACCAAAAAGAATGAACTCGGTTTTATTGTCATTAAGTTTTAGATAGTTAGATTTCATCCATTCACGAATCTCATCAACACATTCCTCCGTGCGATGAAGGCATTTTTCTGCCTCCTGCTGAGTAGCTTCGAATGACAAATAGATTTGAGTGTCATCAGCATAAACATGATAGTTTAGCCCATGTTTTTCAATGAGATTTCGAACAGGGGATGTATACACAACAAACCATTGAGGGCCCAACACTGAGCCTTGCGGCACTGAATAATTAAGAACAACTGGTTTTGAGGAATAATCACGAATGCGTACACATTGCGATCGGTTATGAACATATGATTTGCACCAATCCAGAGCAGTACCGCCAATCCCTATGTGGTATTGCAGCCTGTGAAGAAGGATTTTATGATCAACCGTGTCAAATGCAGAGCTGAGATCAAGTAAAATCATTGCAGTAATTTTGCCATGTCATCCCAACCTTTGTTTGATGGCACTCAAGGATCCAGTAAGAATACTAAATGCATCCCATTCATCAGGCAAACATTTAATACAAATTTTACCTCTCAGAGGATGAAATGCAACATAGATTCACTCCAATTTAACCCTTTCTAATTTGTTAAAAAGTGCATCAAATTACTGATGAATTTTACTAGTGAGGGAAACATAATAAAACGCATAGCAGGAAAATCAAACATCCAGATTTACTTTCATGTATTTGACACAAAATGAAACGAGATGCTGCAGATCCAAGGGTAAAATTCGAGTCAACTGAACCAATTCCATTTTCAGTGCAAAAATGTCTCATGGTTCCCTGCAATTTGGTAAAACTGGCAGCATTTTGGGGGCTAAAAGCACAAAGTATTTCCCAACCATGCACATAACAGTAGAGAATTACAGGATACTAGGACCTACTTACAGTAAAAACTAAAATACCCTATGTATTTTATTATCCTATTTTTGCTGTACCAGTATATATGTAGGATAATAAAATACATATATTTCCCCTTGAGTCTTTGTGATATTCGTCAACATTATTTCAATGGCCTGCCATCTGTATGTGTTAACAGATACATGTCCGTAAATTCGTTGACATAGAAGTAATAGCAGATTGTGTGGTTTAAAGGACATTACCACACGTTTACGTATTCTCATATATAGAAAGTGTGAAAACGCCACGGCGAAAAAAATTTTTTCGCCCTGGGGGAAAAACCGTTTCGCCTAAACATTTGCACACACTTTTTATACATGAATACGTAAACGTATGGTAAGGTGCTTTCCACCACACAATCTACACACAATTACTTCAATGTTGCCGCATTTGCGGACGCCTATCCATTGACACGAACCCATGGCAAGCCATTGAAATAACGTTGATTATGTCTCAAAAGAGTATATTTTACCTTACGGGAAATATATGGTTATGTATTTTATTGTTTCATTTTGGCCTTTACGAAACCGCGGTATCGCGATTTCCCCCAACCTGTCGAATTAGTGTTTTAAATATATATATATATATATATATATATATTTATATATATATTTATATATATATTTATATATAAAACACAAGATCCAACTGTTAGCTGAAACTGGTATACCGCCAACACAAACTAGCGCAAACAAAACAATAAAATACATAAGGTTATATTTCCCCTTTACGCTCTGAGATATACATGCACTTTATTTCAATGGCCCCTAAAAGTCATTAGTGTTAACAGATACATGTGTGTAAGTTGGTGTTCAGCAAAGTGTTTGCATACTTTGTGTGGTAAATAGGACTTAACAGGTAAAAAGTTACGCGCTACTTTATAAAACTGTGTAAACCGTTGAGGGGAAACGATTTTTTCGCCTAAAGGTCGGTTTCTTCCAACAATCACATTTTTCCATACAATATGTTGCCTAAATCCCAAAAGAGCAACATATATTTAAGTGGGTGGGGGTGGGAGGTATAGCGGGAGCTCTTTGGCAGATAATAACAGCCAAACCTATTTAAATTTCACCATTATCCGCATCACAAGTCTGAGCACAGTGCCTTACTAATTTCACAGCATCTGAAAATTTAATTCGAGCAAGGATCTTTTATCCATAATAGCTTCAGGATCTGAGGTACTGTAATCCACTTCGTAAATTCTGCACCTGAATTCAAACACATGTCTGTGTCCTTGGCAAACAAGCCAATACATCTACACATGTCATCTGTATGCCCCCCCCCCTTCTCTCAATAAAAGATGTACTCGTGTCCCCTCCCTCTACAGGTGGCATGGCACAATGTAACATACCATTCACTCTACCCTTCCAAGTGTCTGCACTTTTACTGAAATGCTTCCTGTCTCATTACAAATAAAGTGACTGAGCAAACACTCCTCCAATTGCCAAAGGTACATTCCTATAAACAGCATTCAGTTTAACATAAACAGCAGTTGTTTGAAAGGAAGTTTGCCCCGCAGCTATAGACTTCTATCTTTGATGAGACAACTAGTGTGTGCTCTGTGCAGACATTCTTTGGGTGCAGGAGAAGCAATTACGATGTGAATATGAAATGAAATTCAAAAATGTCTGAGTTGATGTATCTTCCAGGAAAATGATGGATCACTGATCAATAGACCCTTTTCCAAATAGCAATTTCAAAGGACTGTGGGATAGAATTTTGGTGTGCACCATTCTGATTGCTACTTGGAAAAAGGTCTATGGGTAATATGACATGACTAGCATCCATGCTGTACCATACCTTAGGGCTGAATAAAAATAGCTCTACACAATTTAACTCAAGGCAACCTCCAAATTCACTTCATATCTTCATTCAACACAAAATATTAAAGACCTTGTCATGAAATATTACACAATTTCTGAAAAAAATATGTAGATTGAAAAGTCACAAGAACGATACATTTTGTTGAGAAATGGGAACGTTCACCCTACACAGTACACACCTGCTAAAGAACCACAGAGGGTCACTGGAGCATATCTGTGAGGCTAATTGCATGTCTGAGAAGATCGAGCTTTCATGTACAACACTTAAATGGAGAATGTTTAATTGCAAGAGCAGCCACACGTTCTGGAGTTTAAAACTACAGCAGGTATTGCATGCATCTTACTGAAATGATTTGTACAACACTTATTTTCACTAAACCTAATTTGTAGAAAAATCAGGTGAGAAATTGATATAATTTTAAGTGTCTGAAAAATACAGGGCAACTTAAGTACAGCGACTTAAGTACAGATGACTTATTATTAATAATGTTCATGGGTACTACTTACATACTCATATCAAATATGATAATTCAGACCTATCACTAAGCAGGTGGCAAAAATTGATAATTTTTAGGTTTATACAATAAAGCCCAGCCCATTTGTTGTACATACATGATACTGGCAACGAAAGCAATTGGACACAACTTCAAATAATAAGTGCACCTCCTGCGCATCTACAGTATAGTGACCACCTATCTCTAGTTTTTGTGAGTTGACCGGCTTATTACCAGTTAGGACAATACTTAGTTTGAATAGCAAAGACTCACCCACACCTACATGTACAGTATACACACACACACCATAAACACAAGTCTACATGAATGCCTAAGATGTGACACTACCCAAATCTGGCATCAAAACCAAAAAGGCCAATATCTACTACCACCTATCTATGGGCCTGTCCCCAACTAGTTTGTCTTTTACAAAAGTCTAAGCACCAGATATTCCCTTATCCCGATCTAGATTCAGATTCAATCCCACTGAAGGATTTTACTCCAGAAAAAATTGTTTAACTGTATATATCTGTAGAAACATGTTGAATACAAAATGCTGAAATTAGACCTGGATCATACTACATTAAAGGTAATAATTCAGGCCTTGAAGGGCAGTTGTTTTAAGATGCTGAGTGACCAAGGATGTGGGAGAAGCCTATGTGGCTTATGAATTACAACTTCACATTGCGTGGCTGACCAACTCTAAAGTTTAGGTCAAATTTGGTAACTTTTGAAAGGCCAGTTCAGATAGGAAAACCGTAGACTGCTTTTGGATGAAAAACCTACCTTAGCTTAACCTGGCTGGGGATTGAACCCCAATCTTCCCAGCTGTTAAGCTTCATTGCTTCAAATGCCAACTCCTTCATCCACTCAGCCACTGCACCGGTACACAAAAATGGTACCACAGACAGGGTGTGAGTCACATCTTGTGAACATGGCGAATTCCTCCAGGTTGTTGAAATTGATGGGAAAAGTGCATATTACCTCAAAGTCTGTTTTTGATTAACAGCATTTAATATGTAAACAGTGCATCATTTAAATTTGATACTGTTGGAAGGTTTGAATATCTTCCAGAGTAGATTCAGTACAGGTTAATAATAACTTATGTAAGGTATATTACAAAGTTACTAAAAATACTGCATAGCAGTGTCAAGTTGTCAAATTTCAAAGGCTTTTTCGAATCAATGTGCCTACAAGATGTCACAGATTCCCATCATGCAATGTATTTCCGGAAATACAGTCTTTGAAAATTGCTATCTTCCAAATGCAACATGCTATTGAAATGATGCAGTTTTTACTTCATATTACACTGTAAGTTCAACTTTGTTTCTTGTGGTTTTTTCTCTTTTTTTTTAAACCATCACATTAAGTCACTGTGAAATGCCTTTAACAGTCTACACAAAATTCCAGGAATTACATAAAAGGAAGATAACATAATTATGGTAATTTTTAAAGTGCTGATTATGAGGAATCTTAAATGTACCCAGAGGCAGAAAAGAGTTTCAAGGGATTGTGCAGTCATTTCAAACTTAATTTTGGGCTTAATGAAATTCTGTACACTAACTCATTTTGCATTCTCGCCTTTTATGTTCCAGGAGGCTAAAGTAAGGGGATTTTTTTGTCATTTTATTCATGAAAGTTCAAAACAAACTATTTCTTTAATTGCCTTCCTCTCCCACAGCATACAGTATTTAACGAAATGTGGAAAATGATTGCAAAACATTTATTACTAGACAGCAGTAAGCCAGTGTCCAACTCTGCTAATGCACTTCATAGGAAAGTATTTCTTATGATGATTTAGGAAATTCCAACTACTGCCTTTTAATAGGACTATTGTACCACAGTTCATCTTGGCATAGGTAGAAATGGGGGATGAAAGAGAGGGGGATGAATTTGCTCCTTATGAAGGAACAGATATATTCATGAAATTAGAACCATTTAAATAACAAAGATGTTGAGGGTGACAATTTAATTTAATATTTGTTTTAGAATTTGAATGAGAGACTGAACATGCATTTTCCCTGTACAGTACAGAACGTGATACAATTAGTATTTAATTGGAAGACAATATCCATACCCAAATCAACAAAATGGGACATGGGACGTGCAAAGGAAGTAACACCAGTAATGACTTTGAGTGTTTTTTGCATATTCTCACTCACACTACGGTACTAAAAACTTTCCCCACTTCGTACAGTATAGGCTTAGGAGAATCATCCGACTCTAATTTCAGAGTTGAAACTTGTATCCATGAGCAGAACACATGACTCTTCAGTACAGGCTTAGGCAAGGACGACAATTTGTTCTCAGTGGGGGGGGGGGGGGCATGACCCCATTTTCAAATAACTTACTGTGAGAAAAATCAGAGTCAACGGCTGATTTCTCAAATATTGGTGGGAATGTCCCAGTTCCCCCCCCCCCCCGCCCATGGGCTTAGGAGAGTTATCTGACTCTAATTTCAGTTAGATGGGTTTTACGACACACCAACACAAATGTGTTATATAGTGTCAGCTAGATAAAAAGTTAAAAGTTCAAATACAGTTTCAAAAACGGTTCAAGTTCAAGTTTGGTTTCAAACACAGTTCAAATACAGTTCAAGTCCTTCCCTTTAGTTGCCTCTTATGACAGGTGGGAAATACCGTTGGCATATTCTACAACCCCCCAGCCCACAGGGGTGACTCTACTTTCAGAGTCCAAACTCCTAGCCAGGAGCAGAGAACTCAACTCTACTTTTTTTTGAGTCACAATGCCAGGGGAATTTTAAGCTGTGCCAATGAGCCTGCACAGAGGTCTCTATTTTGCTATTAACTAAAAGGTCTGAATTGTGATCATCTACTCTGCAAGGTCTAATATGCTACTGTGAAGAAACTGATTGTTTCCACTCAATCACCAGCTTTCTCCTTTGTTGATGGCTACAGTCCTCTGGAATAGCAAATTGGCAATTCTGCACATGTGCCCTAAGAATGCCAGAAGTGTAGGCGCACTGGTGTAACACATTCACTGAGTGGGTGTTCACCGACGTGTCTTCACCATGTATTGCGACCCACAGTACAACTTTGTCATGGATACTTTCAGTATTGCCAGATTGGGCACACTCCCTACTTATACAGGCAATAATGCTGCAGTAATGTCACATAAGTCTCAGTCCACTTACTTGGGCTTCTTGGTTTGGATATTTTCAGTTGAAAACATGACTGCAAGAAAGAAGGTCAATATAATATGCAACAAAAGACTAAGTGCTATTTTCAGAGGGGAAAAGTACTAACATTTTATATACCGATCCTATCGGACTTTTCAACAGAATGTATTGTAGCAGTTGAGAAGGCTTAGTACAGTATGTGGAACATGTAGGTCAGTGAGGACACTCCTTCTATGGTGCTTCAAAATCAGAGCATCTTCTTTTACATCATTAATAGTTCTGTATAGATTCTCTATGTGCACTTCTTAGAATGGCAGATACAGTATACTGGGCATACCATGAGTCGATCACTTAAGGAACACTGTGACTATAAAAATATTAAAAACATTTACAAAAATCAATAAAACTTTGCTGTAACATTTTGTTATGTCTTCCTCATTGTGCTATATTTTGGGTTGTTCAGATTGCATAATCCATAGAAAATGCATTTTGAAATGTAGCTGTCAGTTCATGCAACAATGCTAGTGAAGGAACCTTGAGTCAATCGCTACAAAAAACAAGCAAATAAAATTCTATAAATTAACACATTTAAGAACAATTATACAATAATCATCGAGAATAATGTCTTTTCTATCAAATTTTTTAATCAGAGCTTCATCAAAGACATTCTGGTCACCATTTTTTGTAATTTTTGCAAATTTCTAGTTCATACTTATGCCAAAACTTGAAAATTTGGCCATGAGTAACGTTTTTGCTTTGGACATCAAAAATAGCAAGGCAAATAACTGTTTATGTTGTTTGAAGAAAATGCAATGCAGGTCATCCTTACACTGCAATCACATCACGCCTTCACGCTGTACTGGCGTTTAGAATGCAGTGATCGATCATGATACTGATCGACTCATGATTACTTACTGTACCTGGTATTATGACCACTAATAGCCGTTTATACCATTACTAACAGTAAAGATTGCTATGACCTTAAAAAACTGCAAAATTTGAACAAGATTTTAATGCTACCCATTCATGTTAATGAGATTTATACTGCTCCATACTGGAGCTGTGCAGGCATTGTATATGCACATTTAACTAATTACTTCAAGTACACTAAAAGACAAGAATGATCATTAACAAACACTTAACCTTCCACTAAAAACCTACAGTATGCAACTAGTGTACTATTTACAGTACTTGCATTCACAGGATGTGGCATCAAAAATCAGTTGTTTAATGACAAACTGCTCCTCACTGCTAAATATACATCACATTGGATAGTGTTATAAAATTTGCATTTTATTTTCCATTTTCTTGCAAAATGTTTTTGACATACATAATGTCTTTGACATACATAACCCTTCATCAAACATTGACCGATAGTATACGACTTAATTGTTCACTTTAATAGAAGAATTATTTAATATAATTTCATTTCCATAACTACAACATGGATGTGAAATTGTATGTGTCAACCAAGCATTACAGATATTGCATATAAAACTATTTCTGATATTAGTGACTTCACTTGGATTACAATTACACTTAAATAAGAGGTTTCCGCCTTATCTGTGGAGGTAAAAGTCAAAAAGCAGCTTCCAGTAACCCTGTGTGTTATATCACGATATCTGCGATATCATGTACATTTTAGACCCGAAATGAATCTATCGAGGTGAATGATATTTAAACCCCCTAAATGATACAGACTAATAACAGCATTCCGTCTGATTTTTTCTGAGTTACCTGCCCAATTGAAATTGAAAATAGTGCCATTAAGCTCCTTTACAAAATGAGCAGGTGGATTGGGGAGAACAAGAAATAGAAATACTAATTTGTGAAATAGCATAACTTTTAACAATAGTATTCTTACTAACAGGTGTCAAATCTCTAGAAGACCACATTTGTTAAAGTTTTTCGAGACGGGATAATTTTAGAGGAAAATTTGGGGTAAACAAATCATCTCTATTGTTCGAAAAGGAAACACCTAAGAGACTAAGGAAAGTCCAATTGATAGGGGAATCATCCATAAAGAGAGGAGTGTCATTCACGTATAGTCCTAATGGAAATATGTTACACTTGTCGTAGTTAACCTACACGCCTAAAGTATGGCGGAGGCTTTCTAACAAAATGAATTACTAAGTACCATCAGTACCATCCAGAAAAGTAAATTTGTATCATCACCATATACTGCAATAATTTGATCTCACGATTTGAAACTGTAACGCCTCTAATTAAGCTATTTTCTACAATTTTTTGAGCAAACACATACACAGGAAGATAAGATACGGACTAAGTGGACAGCCTTGCCTTAGCCCTCTGTTCAACATAAAATTCCCAGGTTAGTAACCTTTGTTACAAACGGAGGGGAGGGAGTGACATGTAAGGCCTGGCTTACGTACAAAATGGCGCTATCTTTGGCAAAGCTTCGAACTCATTATATCTGTAGAAATTGTCATAATTTAGTGCTTTTTTCCTATTTTTGGTTGAGCATGAAGCTAGAAGTGTTGTCTTAGAGAAGGGGACGACACCCCTAGTCCTTGGGAAATTTTGGGCCCTGTGAAGTGGCTTGGATGCAAAGTGGTTCTATCTTTGGTACAGCATTGAACTGATTACATGTTGAGGAATACTCATTATTTAGAAATTTCTTCTTTCTATTTTTTTTGGCCAGGCTTTATTGAAAGGGATGTTGCCTAAGGGGAGAGGGGACACCTCTATTCTGTGAGACTTTTGTTTTGGTCCTCTAGATCTAAAATGGTGCTATCCTTGGTACATCTCTGAAATCTTTACACGATTAGATATTCTACTTTTTCACTAATTTTACGGTTGTGGCATGGCAACACTACAAGGCTGGTGTACCCGATGCCGGCTGGTTCCTCTTAGCATGCAAACCCCCCCCCCCAAAAAAAAATAAAAAATAAAAAAAAAAATGATTGGACGCATATGGTGGTGGTGGTGGTGGGGGGGTAATGACACATTTTAGACACCTTGTAATTTGCATCTAAACATTCTCTATTTTTAGATTTCATGCTTAAGAAACAAGCGTAGATTGGACTACAGTTAAAATGTTATTTTACAAACTCATTTAGTTAAGCTTAAAATTAAAGGTAATCATGAAATATTGTGGCTTTTTTAAAAGAGCATTCTGTGGCACGGTGTAAGAAATAATACTAAAGATCTAAAGGTTCCTATACTCCTCTCAACAATACCTCAACCTTTAAAATCAGGCACACAGATTTCGGGCACCTGTTCGGAAAGAGTTGAATTTTCATGGTCATACTAATAGAAATCCTGCCTTTTGAACCAAAGTTCCCCCAAAATATTTTGGAGGGGGAATTTCCCCCTCCCTCCTCCTACCATAAAAATTTGAAACCTAGCACCAACACTGATACTTGCATTCCTCACTAGGTTATTTCAAAAACCAAAGGTGAAATCTAGAATATGTGCATTGTTTACTTCCAGTGATAATACTTTGCCTATCACTGATTATCACTTATTTCCAAAAATAGAGTCATATTGAGGGAGATTGGCCGTGTGAAATCTTTTTACTTACAATTGTCCAGATGAGCTGCTAAAAACAGTCAACACTTCAGAAATCAAATGACGGAATAGATTTTTGATTATCTTAAAGCCTTTTTTTAAAGTTCTGAAGCGACATGCAGTATTGAAACCTACCAAATGTGTCCTACAGTACATTTTTCAAAATTTCGTGGCAGTATTTTGAACAAAATGGAAAAGTGATGTTGTGCATAACAAAACAATGCCCACTAATCTTTCCTTTTACACGACCACAGTACGCAGCCTTGAAACAGGTATTACACAGGAAACGTGAATAAAACTCTTGAACTACTCTGTATATCATGAATATATGACAAGTCTGAAACTAGGGCTCTTTACATGCTAAGAGACTGTTTAACTCTTCATTCATTGCTACAAGAAGTGTCATCAGCACACTGACATTTCCCTGGCAACTGGATACACAGGTCTAGAAAAATCTAAATTATAAATTAGGATCTTTTTAATATCTTCCATACAAGATATCTATTCCTGGATATTTCATTTTTTCTTTTTTTTTGGTAATTGCTAAGCTGCCTTTACCTCTTCCATTAATTTAAAGAAATGTACAGAATATTCACTTTACTGATCTTTTGACTCTTTGTGTTAAATATAAATGGGCAACATATCTACTTGCATATTGCCTATTTTGATGCTCTGTCACCTTTGTGCATACATTACTGTATATACAGTAGAAGGCCTATACACCGTATCTAATTCTCAATCGTTGCATGTTAATGTCCACATTACTGAAGAGAAGTTTTGCAAATCAAATTCCCACCATTTTTTCCAGTCATAAAAAAAAAAAAAATTAAACCATTGCTACAATATCCCTCCAAGTAAAGTTTGCCAGGATAGAGCTTCCCAAATTCCCTGTCTTTCCACCCATGTATATACCTTCAAGTTGCAGGGGCCTATATTACACAACTGTATACATGAATATTCAACAGAATATTTAATAATGCAAACAGTTACTCACACATGGATTTAAAATTACATGTCTCTCTTCAGACAAGATAGTAAAATTATGCAAAATCAAGACCCAATTACATTCAATTAACAAAAGGTGTATACTTAACTCCTTCAAAATTCTTCAATCTATTTAAAAGGTTGCCAAGTAACCCTTCTTTAACAACGGGGTGATAGCAGTCAGAGTTTCCATACGTTATCTCTAACTCACAAGACACTTAAGCTAAATTAGTAGGGGTGGTTGAACTGTAACAAGAAATGAATTTTAACAGCCACGTAATTCCCTCGGCACCACAGACACATTCACTTCAAACTGATTGCCCACGAATTCTGAGCAATTGCAGCATTGTCCTAATGTTCACGACTTACTGATGGTTTCATGTCACTGATATCAACATAGATACGAACTGACGCTTTCGAACAGCAGGACATGACATGTTTTTGAAGTAAATGGTACTATCTGAACCTATTCCGAGGTGCAACGACAGGTATTAAAGATCGCACACTCGGCCATGATAGATCAACTATTAAGGAACTGACATTTACAGGAACAAACTTTGCAAATTTACAGTGAAAGTACTCTGTAGTGTATAGATCTATACACAGTCGTAATCTGCTGAGCATGCTTGTCTAAACTACTGTACTTTGTTGTTGTGATGTAACCTATGACCTACCTTTGTTATATATGCAAAAAAAAAAAATAGCTCAAATTACATCACTCAAACAAATATATTTTCCCATAATCATTACCTAAAGGTCCTAAACTATGTCTCAATTTATAAGTATGAAAAAAAAAAATTGAGAAGGCATGGCCCACCATTTACGTCCATATGCATGTGACAAAGAGTCCTACATCCCTTGTAAATTGCATTCAGTCAAATGCAAGGTTGAATCACAAGAAGTCCCCACCATTTCCCAGTAACTTAATAATGTGGGTTTTCATAACAGTGTAATAACCAAGGCCACTGCCCCAGGTGCAGAGGCCATATCATTTGAAGCAGAGGCCAGCTAACAATATACTGCTTTGATTTACAATGTAATAGGCCTAACGCCAAAGGCACTCTGATGACAGAAAAAGCGAAACACGCTGACGTCCATGTGCGTTGCATGAAAACAAAAAATAGCAAAACACTTGTTTTACTGCTTGTTTCGTAAAGCACTCTTTTGCCAAACACTGTTTTCTGTTTTAGTCCAATACACACCGATGTCAGCAAACACGAAACATGTTTTCTGTTTCGTGTTTCCCTTTTTCTGTCGTCCATGTGCGTTCGGCTTAAGCCTGAAATATACCACTTTGTGTAATAAAGCCTATGTACCTTGATGCGATCCTACAGTATATGACAAACTTGGTGAGATCAGTGTTGTAATAACCTAAGTCAATGACATGACTCAAGTCTGACTTGAGTTTCAAATTAAAGACTCAAGTCACCGACTCAAGAGACCCAACTCCAGTCCTCACTTGACAAGACACCACTTGACAAAAGTCACCAATTTAGTGAAGTTCCAAACATTCTACATGACTCAAGTCTCGGAACTTAGAGACTCACGTCTATACCCTCAGTGATTCCAACTGACTCAAGTCTTCACATGTGACTCAAGTTACTCCCTGACAGAAAAATCTAGTCTAAAAACAGAAACTACAATTTGTTTAACTCCGTCACGCACCATTCTAATCCTTACCTACTGTATGTAAGGGGGAGAGACCTTGCGAAGAAGCCTACTGTATTTCCCATGTGTATAATGTAGAAACCATAGAGCTAGATCTGGGAGTTAATACGGGCGGACTCCCCAAAACAGCTGTGCTTCACGTGGATTACCTAGCCAATGACTACGCCTATTGTCGTCTAGTTTCACTCAACTTTCACAACTGAAATTGCAATACTAACGTTACAACTTCTTTCGTGTTCAGTAATGTAACATACATGCTTGCCTTAATCACGTGCGTCTACCAGAGACGAGAAGGGAGTGTTACGTATCTCCTTCCAGGTGTAAGGATTATATGATATTGTTGTACTGAAGTTTAGACAGTTAAGTTGAAAAACAAAATGTTTTTACCAGGGAGTGTGCACTTAGGCAAGTCACAGAAGGGCTCCATTTATATACACTGTGTGAAGGAAGTCTTCCTGCCACAGGCCATACTTGTAGCCTTTTTACTGATAACTAGGTTTGGCCTATCCTAGCATAAATAGTAGTACTCACAATTGTCTAGCTAATTTACATCTCCTTGTTATAGTTTAAGTATACACTTCATGGTCAAATAGTAATACAGCCAAGCTATTAACTTGATTCAGTTCAAGACAGGCCAAGGCTTGGGCTAGGTACTATACATGCTGATGACTATACAGCATTTCATGTTTGTGTTGCTCACACACATTAGGATTTAAAAGGTAACTAGGGGGTTTCATTGGGGTGTAAGGGTAGGTTTAGGTGTTAATGCTTAGGATTGTGCATTACTTATAATTACAGGATTCCTGCATAAAACAACTGAAATATCACACATAATCCTTCTTAGTTTTAAAATCTCCCCCCTCCCCCAATAAAAGTGCAGGGTTCCTTTTTTCCTTAAAATCCTAGCGCAAACACTGGTGCCATTAAAGTTAAAAAGCACCTGATGTACTGTAGGATTGAAACTGACCCAACTTACAAATTCAGAGACTCTTCACTTGAGGTGACTCAATTTAGGATATCAGGTGACTTGGAATAACTCCACTTAAATATAGGGATGTACCGGATCTGGAATTTTAAGATCCGGTCGGACCGGATTTTACCGGACAGTACGAACTATCCGGCCGGATTTTATCCGGCCGGACCGGATTTTTTCATTAGGAATCTTTTAACTGAAATCAGGGTCCAAGTAAAATAGAAGTAGGCCTACCAATGGTACATAATGGCAAAGGGGTCGGGCTTAGAGATCACCCATTACACCCATTGTAGGCTTTACTTTATAAGCAATTGCAATATATGTATTAAGAGTAAATTTTAATGATCAATACACATACTGTACCACCTCTACAAATACTGGAATGGTACAGGACCTCTCCTTTATGGCTTCATGTGTTGGAGGGGGTGGGGGCACACATACGATGGGGGACTGCAATAATTTTACAGGGTATGACTAGTCTAGCCTATAGCTATACCCTTTGGCTAATTGAACTAAACATTTTGGGTGAAATTTTCTTTAACTTATATTGTGAGACTGAGTTGTTGGTTATAAAGGAATTGTAGTTGGTAGTTTACAAAACAGGAAATGGGCCAGACATTAACAATAGCATGCCCTGCTAAGGCTGCTTTTGTTTAAGTTACTCCTGTTCACAACTCTAATGTCAATCCTTTTGTGTAACCAAGACCAGCTGTCATACAGCATGAGTGATATTGACCATACTGTATGTCCTACCTTGAACTAAGTTACAGTATTTGAGTGTCAAGTGTTGGCTATCATTTAGTAACTGGTTGTCATTAAATGTGTAGCTTAATGTGGCCTCTCTGGAGTCACAATAGTTCAGACTTTCATGACACTTACTTTGGAAAATGGCTTCTTTCATTTGGAAATATTTTTTCGTCAAGGATCAGGCTGATGAAGTTGCTGAGTGTTTATTATGTAAAAAGGGGATAAGCAGAGGACCAGCAGGAAGTCAAGCCAAGAATTTCAGTACCACTCCATTACATACATAGGCATCTTCTGTACCAAACCTATTTTCATCATGCATGATATTATTTAAATGTACTTGTAGAGCCTTTTAGTAATAATTCACAAACAATCCGGTTCCGGCCGGATTTTTAAAAATGTCCGGCCGGAACTGGAACCGAATAATTTTTCATTATCCGGCCGGATAGTCCGGCCAGACCGGATATCCGGTACACCCCTACTTAAATATATTGAACTCGAGGTGACTCAAACTTTATGAAGACTCAAAATGACTCCACTTGAGCAGAGGTAAGAGTTGACATGGCTCAACTCGGACTCGACTCCACCCGACATTTGACACAATGTGAGCCAAGGTGACTCCAGACCTGAATCGAATGACTCCATAAAACCACTGGGTGAGATGCACTCTTAAACATTTACAAACCTATAAATCATTCTTGAGGAAGAAACCTGCATTTGCATGTTATCTTGGGAAAGTTGTTAGGTTATGTAAACTAGTTGGCCTGGGATCAGCCTTGAACAGGCCTTGGGTGCAGTAAAATTCTGATGCCATTTGTTACAGGGGGTAGCAAAAACTGGTCCCTGATTTCATTTACTTACCATCATCCCAAGCTGATTTGGCTGCAATGGTAAACAAGTTGGAACAAAACTGGACAAACATTGAACTGGCTCTGACAGGAAAGTCTTCCTTCGTTGCTGCAAGAAAAAATAACAATCAGGCATTAGGAAGAACTGCAATGTGAGTAAAATACTTTGAGTATGCGTTATTTCTACTTAAGCTGTGAAGATGAGTATCCTTAGTCTTTCATGAGTTCAAACTTTTGCAATAGCATCAATGAGTAACCCAAGTTATCTTCAGAAACAAGTAAGTATGCATTCTCTCAAGCAGGAGTACTGTACAAGCCAACTGGTGATGGTCAAAGAGCCAGTATGAATAATTTTCACTTCAAGTCATGGAAAATTGTAATGTGATGAGATTTAGAACACATATGAAGCAGTGCCAATACAACTACCAGTTGTATAATGTAATTTTGAATTTGAAACTGAGTACACTAGCAGTCTGGCTTTCATATTAAGGGTGATTCAAGCACAACTTTTCATGCAAATAGCAAACCTCACTGTGTGAAAGTCATAAGCACAACAAAAAGACATGAGTACTATAAGTTTGTGAGTATTATATACTTAGGGGTAGCAGTAATGTTTTATAGCAATCTAACCATACAGCAATATCACTCAAAGTTAATTTAGAAATGCCTCTAATCAGACATGTGTCATCACTAGTGTACATAAAAGAAATGTGAGGGAGGGGTACAGGAGACTATAGAGGAGGGCAACATTAAGGACAAAAGTTATTTCAGCTATGTCAAAAGCTTTGACTGAGAAAAGAAGTGGAAATGTTTGCAGTGGGGCACATGGGCCCAGTAAAAAAAAAAGTGGTTGCTGGCTGTCCAGGAGATGAATGTCTTCAACCTTCAGGCTCAGCAAAATCACTAAAACACACAAAAGAAACTAACAAAACTGACACAAACCACTAGGGACAAAACTGACACAAAACAACAGTATATCCAGTGCATCTTTGATGTACAAACAAAACGTTAAAATGGGTTGGAGACAGAACTGTTGAAGTTGGTGGGATATAAATACTACGCCCCTTCCTTCCCTTCCCCAAAATCTACACCCATGGATGCACCTCTCATAGCCTACAGTGTATGTACAAGAATTACACACAGTATACTGCAAATACCCTATTAAAGCCTGTGGAGCAGTCTGAGTGTTTCACTCAACAGTTTCATCACTACAAAAAACAAATGTCTACAGGAATTCCAGCCAAACTCATTTCATCTGCTTCAGAAATCTGACAGAAACTCCCCCCACCTTCCTGGTGGGCGTATTCACGAGCGACTATACTTACCCCTTGCTACATCTAATTTGCATTATTCTCGCGCGCTGGGCGCTGCTCGGGACAGTTCTGACACCGCGCCCTCTATGTCCGCCATCTTGGCCAATGGCTCATCCTCATTCTCGCGGTGTCAGAACTGTCCCGAGCAGCGAGCAGCGCGCGAGAATAATGCAAATTAGATGTAGCAAGGGGTAAGTATATGTCTGCGACGTGAATTTCATAAATTGCTAACTGGCTGGATTTAGGCAATGCAATACTAATAACAGAGATAATGTATCCTGTGATTCATGCATAGAACACTTCAATAAAACACTTTAACAAGATAACAGTTTTAAATGCATCTTTGTAGCAATTTATATTACTTTCATATTCTCTTTCTCCAACACTTCTGATTTTTATATTCCTTGGCATAGCCTATCTGCTGAGATGTGTAAGATATTTATGTGAATCAATTCAAGTATGCATAATTTACACCTGCCCAGTGCCTACTGTATTAAAAGTGTACATAGGTGTGACAACAAATCTCATCTCACACTGCTCTACTTCAAACTGCACTTAAATCATGAAGCATGTTAACCAAATTGTCGAGGCCTCTATGTGCTCAATCATTTAAAGTCCCTTCATTCCTTTCTTTTAACACAGTGCCAGCTCAGAGTACTGTGATTTTATCTGTGAAGCATAACAACACTGTCACTGGGGATTTTAAAATGAAAATTGGCTGCAAGCTACAATAATTAATTCTGCTATATATGTGCAGATGCGAGTTGAGTGCAAATGAACACTGGCCTTCAAACGTGATAAATTCTGGGCACACAATGCTCTCACCTCAAAAGAAAATAACACAAGATTTATTGACAACAGAAATTATCCTTTCATACTTCCAATCAACATCTCCTCTGCAGATCCATTCATGCAGACCAATACATACGGTACTGCTTACAGTATGTAAAGGAATTCCGCCTTGCATTCAGTACTTCATAACCAAACACCATGCCGCAGAGCTAGAATACTGTACACTTCAGAGACATGTGTATACTTTGAGTTCACAGTATTTATCAAAACGTAGAAAACAAAATTTTTATACAGTGAGCTCAATACTTAACTGACTATTAGTATTCAATGTCCGTATCAAAAGCTGTACAGGTCTACCAGTTCCATGTGTCATCATAGTAACTGAATTGGATAGCAAAACACTTCACAACCTGGAGTATGTAAAGACGTGTGTATTATGTGCTGTATTATACACTGATACATATGCTGTGCAGTGCTTCCACTACCCTCAAGTAATGATTTCCAAGCAAGACCTCAATCATGTATAATTGTGATACACAGTACTTAGACTTTAGATTTTAACCTATCCATAATGTATCCACACTGGATGAATACTGGCTGATTGACACATCTGAGTAAAAACTGCTGGTGACAATTAGCCCTACAATACAGAACAAAAATAGTTCTGTCTTCTTTTGTCGTCCTTCAAATAGCCAACACTTGTAGGAACTAAGTTGGACTGCTAGTAAATAGCTAATAATGTTGGGTGCTTCAGACCAAGCTTAAAATACTGCACAGTAAACACCTTTACCTCCTTTTGTCAGGCTTAGATTTCCATTCATTTCTGTCAGTCTGAAAGTCTTGTACACACTTCATGAAATAACACTGGGACTAAAGTGAACAGGGTTCGATTTACCCCGGTGCACGCATGTACAGGTGCACGTACGTGTAGAATTTCCAATGTGCATGTTACTGTGGAGGCTCACATGCACTTCGTGCACGTAGGCTGTACCCTTGCCTACAGTAGCATTCAGATTAATTTCAGCTCACAAACTGCACTCACTAAGTCAATGCAGCAATGCACTGACCAAACCACATGGATGCACTTTCCAGATGAAAATCCCACGTATTCTTGTTGCGTGCATTCACTGGTTCGCTGTACTGTAGTTACGGTTGCGCTCTGTGAGCTCGATACCGTTGTGGTACAACATAAACTCTCCATACAGTTTGGTTGTGGCTGCTCTGATTGAAACAGACTATGCAGGCTTGACATATATATACATGCATATATCATATGTGTTAGGATTGCATTTGAGCTAGTGCTAGCAGCTCTAAAGAAAAAAGTATCGTAGCTCAAAATTAGCGAAGTAAAGTTTTTGAAAATATTGTTAAAGACTTAGAGTATGTTATCCATCCTCACACATATTTTGTGAAATGAATGCCAACTAGAAAATTTTGGATACCTGTCTTGTAACGATGGGGCTTGCTAATAAGATGGCAGCCTTAAGCCTATAGTATATGTACAACAGTAGCATTGAAAATTTGAAGTGACTTCAAGTGATTGTGGGCTTAACTAGATTTGGGACCACAAACTCAGAATTTTAGATGAAACCTGAACTGGCAAAACCTTGTCACTGACCACCAAAAAGAGATGAGTTGCTGAAGAGTGTGTTTAATTTTCTAGCTGTAGCTTATCACAGGTTTATTTGGTGATCGTTAAGGGAAACTCTAGACTTGCGACCTCAAGTACAATATTTGAAATGGAAACTGCACTGGATGCCTTGCTTTAAAACGCAGTATCTTCACCTGCTTATGCAATCAGTACAGAAGACAGGAGCTTTCCCAGGCTAAAGAATCAGTGACTGTAAGCACCGATTGCCAAGGCATGCATGGTCACTGGTTGTGATGGTATTGGGTTAACTTAAAAATTGTTAACAGGCCAACGGGACAATCTTGCACTTGAAGTCAACAAAACACACATTTAAGGCAGGAGGAAATATTAATACATAAACCCCCATTGTAACAGTAGTATCCTCCAAAGTGTGGAAAAAGAAACGAGCTGGTACGGGTCTTGTGGAATATATGTCACGTACTGTAAGAAAAGGGGTAAAAAATCTGCTCATGTGGTTTTCACTCATGGGGCGATAATAATATGCTTACATGTTTCTTCATCACAATGTTTGCAACCAATGGTACAAAATATGTTTTATAGCAAAATAGTGTTCTGGTATTTCTGATTTAAAGATTGTTTGGTGCATGTAGAAATTTTGCTGTGCATGTAGTTTTTTTGACCTACATGCACCCAGTGCATGTACAAAAAAATTTTTAAATTGAACCCTGAAACTGAAATTTTCATGATCATTACATAAATGTTCAGTTCGTTCAAGTTTTTAAGATATTTGCAGTATGTCACTATGTCAATACACTACCCTCTCACCAGACTCTACTGGGTGCATTCAGACTGTACAGTATGGTGGTAGCGATACTTCCAATTTGCTAAGTTGTACTACCACAAGTTAGATGTTACACCGCTAGACCAGCCTTATGATGATTTACTGTACACTTAATCACACTTTCTATTAGTTATTGTACAATAACTGGAAATGGATCTTTCAGCAGGATATATACTAATTTATATCCCACGACAGGATCAAGAGGACCAAGAACATTAATCAAATTCAGTCTCATCTAGATTTTTCAATATTACTGTATGGAATCATCCTCAACCCCTGGGTATCCAGGGTATAAATTCACACTCCAAAATCTCATCTTTAACATGCCAAAATTTTACATTTTCTAAGGGTATAGTAATTACTTAGTTTCAAATAGTTCACACAATGTATAATCTCTCTCCCATTCCTCATATTACAACATTTAAAGAATCAAACGGTAGTGTTTTCCAATGCAGATCTTTTTGAAGTTTAATACAGCTGCTTCCAAGAAACTGCACCATAATGTATACAGTACTGCACGTTATGATCAATTCCATTTTATAAATTTTGTTTTATTTTACATGTATTTATCCATTTCATTTACAGTAAAAGTCATGACTTTTTTCTGTAAAAAAAAAAAAAAGAAACACCATTTTACTGTACAACTGTACATGTGGTTTTATGTTAAATTCTTCACGTACATATATATACTGTATATATATACCAGGGTTACTGTATAGCTACGCCGGTCGGTGCTGGTTGGGCGAACCGGCACTAAAGCTTACCGACCGCCACTCTAAGTAATTTGTCAGCTTACCCACTGGCATCCGATTTCCTAAAATAATGGTATATCGATATAAAATGCATTTTTTCTTTGTCACGTTAGTATATTCTGACTACAGAGGGCAATATTTGTGGCCAAAATCCAATGTTGCATCAGTTTAACACACTAACAAAGTTGCAACAACAAACATTTTCCACTAATATTAGCGCCAATTGCACGTTCAACACGTATTGACAAATTCCATTCAGCACAGATTTTATAAGGCTAGGCTAAGCATTTGTAGTGTCTCGTAGTGTATAGCCTAACGTTCATTATCCTACACATAACGTGGTTTGTGAAAGTTACGCAAGTGATTTTAACCGGCACTCAAATTGGGCTAGCTATAACCCTGATACGTATATACCCTACAGCACTGGTAAATATAGTACTTTACCAGCATGCAGATCATTGCTGCAATGAATACAGATAATGTTGCACTTGAATTAGTAAGAAGAAACACTGAGAGGTACTGTATTTTGAGTGCACTGGACTTACTATTCTTTGATTTACTCCCCATTCTAAAGACTGTACAGTTTTCTGCATCCTTGTCATGACAAGGTACGTTTCTTGCTCATGCTCCCATTTCATGATTTTACTTCATTTTCTGTACCATGGAAAAATTAAGGCTTTTCTTCAAGCACAAGCAACACCCTAGGACATAGTGATCTTCAAATATAGTTTACACAGATGCCCTTTGTCAGCTCAGGCACATAGCCAGGAATTTGCCAAGGAGGGGGCGAAACCCACTGTATCTATAGGCAAACTATCTAAGCGTAGCGCCACTGCATGTTGGCGCAAAGAGTACAAGAAAATTTTGGCCGAAAATGCATCCCAGATTGCTAGAAATGGTACTTCACAGGCCTTGTAAGTTGCATCAGGCTAAAGGTGTTTTAAAAAATAGGTCAAAGATATTCCATAGAGTGTGAGAGGCTTGCTCATTTTTTTTTCCCTTTTTTTTTAAGGCACATTCAAGAACACAAAGTTCCTGAATGCTACTCGCATGTTTTTTTTTTAAAAATGGGGTAAGTTAATGCAGTATCACATTCAGCTTTCTGATAAATCTTTAACAAAAACTTCAATTCAACTATACCACACAGTAACTACTAACAAACCCAGAAAATTCTCAATCATTTCCTAATCTGAACCAAGCAAGTCCATGAAATAATACAGATGTATCTAAACCGAGATACAGTAAATAGCCTAGTTACGCTTCTGAAAATAGCCTAAGTCCTGGCCCTAATGCACTTAAGATCTCTTCAATCAAATTGCCTGTTTCAGCACAGAAAAGATCTCAAGAATGACCTTGCTAAATACTGAAGAACCTTGATTTACAAAGAAAGTAATGACTTTTATGAAAAGATTATACATCACAAATTCTGTTTGTGATGAGCGAGCAAAGACAATGAAACTTGCACAATAAGATGAAAGAATTGTAAGAATGTAAAAATGTCCAAGTCTATGTGTGTGTGTGATAATAATTTCATGGCTTAAAGTTTTAGTATTGGGGTAAATACTGCACTGCCTAAATACACTAGTTAACTACCATGCATGGGCAGTGTTTACTATTTTCAGCATTCAATCAATGGGCACATGTGATGTCACATCTAGTATGAAAAATCAAGTGAACCAATCAGGCCTCCTTTTAATTTCACTTAGCTTTCAAAATGTTTCAAAATGCAGAAACTGCACCCCACAGGTACAGTAATCCAGCCTGAGTTATCTTGCATTTAATTTTATAGTGAGTAAAAACCACAAATTCTCACATTTCATAAAGAACAGTACACTATCCATGATTTTGGCATATCAGTGTGTATCATTCAAAATGGGGTGACTGGATATGCCCTTTAAGCTTTGGAACACTTCAGTGAATATTCATGATTTTACTTTACAGTATACTGTACCAGGTATCCATTTTAAATTTAATACTCTAACTGCATTTGCCATTTAAACTACATAATGCTCCAATAAACATCCATGATTTTAGCCTATACCTGGGTACATAATTCAACTGAGATGACTGTTACCCTTTTACGCTATGTAACACCATTCTGAATATTTGTGATTTTATCATACCTGGGCAAAGAGTTCACATTGGACTGACTGCATTTGAACTCTGTGCTGTGAAACAGCACACAGTACTGTAAATAATTAATCATGAATTTGGCATACAAGTACCTGGGTACTACTGAGTTGAATTTTGGGGACTGCATGTGCCATTAGAGCTGCAGAGCACTAACAATAAATTTCCATGTGATTTCAGCATATCTTTAAGCATAACTTCAAACTGGGACGACTGCAATTTGCTCTTTAAGATGCGAAACATGTTAATAAATAAATTTTCATATTTTTTAATGAGTAATAAAAAAGAGGTGCTACATACCAACAAACTTCTCTATTGCACATAATAACATGTAGAGGTTCTCATCATCCCAGACCATTGTTGAACCCAGCAGATCCACATCCACATCTCCCTTGGTACCCATGCAGGGATCATTAAAATACTCAGCAAGATGAACTCCAAACGTTCTCCAAAATTCCTCAAAGTATACATTCAGGAGCATACGTTTCACCTGGGCATTGAGGGAATCCCCCCAACGCACAGATTTCCTGGCTAATGAGTCCCTTTTGAATCGACTGGTATTCTTCTTTGATGAGGTCTGGTTAGTCTGCGGTGGTGCCGATTCTGACGGAACCAGCTTCACAGAAACTGATTCCACCACACCATCATCCTTGTCATCTCTAGACTGGTTGGCTCTCTTCAACTTCAATTTTTGAAGGAGACCCGAGGAGGTTGCTGCAGCGGTCAGTAGCTTAACAACAAACTCTTCTTCTGATGCGATAACTCCTTTAAGAGGAGAATCACTGGCAACAAAGTTTATCTCCAAACTTCTGGGAATGTATCTACCCCCTGACCTTCCAAACCAAAGTCCTTCTCTAGCTTCATTTTGTGAGGAGAGTTTTTGATAAGCAAGTTTCCAATCAAAAGCATCTTGCTTATCTTTCAAGGCTGTTAAAAGCTTCGAATTTGCCATGATAAAATAAAAAGTTCGAAAAGCAGTGACCTTGGCACGACATGAGGCTATGCTTTCCAGCAATACTTCACACTTAAAAGGTTTGAGCTTCAGAAAGTCTGCCTCTTTGCTTACTGGATAAAAATTACTAGCACCTTGAAAATCGCACAGACATGCATCACCACAGGGATGTTGACTGAGCTGCAATTGAAACTGTTTGAATAGCCGGTTAAAATCCTCGACACTAGACACAATGCTTTTCACCAGGTCTTCTGATAACATGCTCACATGGAAGTAGGAATAAACTTTGAAACCAGTTGAAATGAGTTTGTGGAGCCAAGTGATTGCACTCTGTTGGAGTTGCCTGAGAATTTGGTCAAATTTGTGCACATGCCTGAATATTTGCGGAACAGCAGGTTGCAACCACCGATCGGTGTGGAGACGATGCTGTATTGAGGGTATATGGTTAAGATGCAGCCTTAATTCCTCGCAAACCACTGGTAAGAATTCCAACTTTGTGTGAGGATCCGAATCCTTGCCCGACAAAAAGTCCAAGAGTGTCCTTTCTTCATCTTGAACCAGACTTTGAATACTATGAGTAAACTCAATCAGCTGAGAGAGACGAGATGCACAGTCTCTATAGAAAAGTAGCTTGGCCTGTTCCACTCTTATGTCCCCTAACCGACCATACAACCTGGCAAGAGTTATGCTGTATTTGTTGTGACCAAAAGCTGAAGAGACCCTCCCCCTGGATTTCAAACATGGGAAATGGCCTGGCTCCAGAACCTCAAAACACTGCTGTAAAATGTGCAAGCTGTGGCTAATTTCTTCATTTGTAAACTGTGGTAGAACTGACTTTTTGAATGTTTTGGTATCTCGTGGGGTAGTAACTGGCGATGAGTTTGAGGAAGGGGGTGGTGTGTCAAGGTCTAATACAGGTTGACCATGGATCATCTGAAGTGGTGGCAGTCTTCGATAGGGGATATCTGCAGCAGGAGCAAACTCCATTGCACTGTTCACGCAAAAGAAAACAAAGGACATATAAAACGTGCTCTACTCTTTGAAAATCCTGGCTAGATACAAAGGTCACAAATTCTCAATTTCTTTTAGTTTTCAGTGAGCATGGAAAAGGAGTCCCAGTCTTACTGTGGGCACTTCTAGGGTTGGGTGATACTGACTTTCTACCATCTTGATAATAAAACCAAAAATTATAATTCGATAAATCACAACAATTTTCCTAAAATTATTTCCGATACATTCCCCGCTCATATTGGAATATCTAAGGTCAAGTTTTGCCCATTTTTATTGCAGTTTTGCGAACCCTGTGTGACCTCACTATTTGCAGAATGAAAAATGAGAAGAGGAAAAATATTGCTGCCATACCCCTAGTCCTCAGTAAAGGACTGTGTGGTCATATGCTGAGAGCTCACTGTACATAGTCCTTACAACAACCTATGAAAATAGGGGGTAGGGGGTGGTCTATCAGCCATCTTTATGATGGCTGAAATTGACTTTCTTCTTGCAGCAAATTCTGGACATAAAATCTAAGTTTACTACCATGACTTTTCTTTTCCAGATCTTAAAGGAGTGCTGTATAGTGGGAAATTTTCACAGGGGTTAAATTTTCGTGCTTTTTGCAACCAAGTATCTAATCACGAATTTAAGACCCGCAAAAGTACTTTCTTTAGTTTGTACTACACTATGATGAATGCCTGCATCAGCGAATTCTTCACTCCACAAATGTGTGAACAAGGTACAGATTCGCCAAAAATTAGCCTCGCGGAAATTTCCCGCTATACAGTATTGCAGTTGTTTTTGATCACTGATCTCTTTTTGAAAGGGCCAAGAACTTGAAAGGAAATCAGCAACTTTTTCACGCTGTAACATTTACCTCGGACTAAGGAACTTTGTTTACATCAGTATGCTAATGAGCTACATTGTCACATCACTATGGAATGTTTGCAAAGGCAATTGCCATGTGTATGTATAGCAAACTACAGTAACTGAATGTTCTGTGTGATGTCACAATGTTATGCACAAGGCATACTGATATCAACAAACATTTCGAACACTACAGTAAATTTTATGAAGTGGCAAAGTTGATGATTTTATTTCAAATTTTCGGAACTTTTCTAAGGTTTAAAGTGATCAAAAACAACTGCAATATTAGTGAAAGATGTGGAAAAGAAAAGTAATAGCAGTATTAAAATAAGGACTTAAGGTCCTAGCTTTGCTACAAGAAGAAAATCGATTCTAACCAGCACTGTGCTGGTTGAATACCCCTGATTTTCGATGGGTTATTGTAAGGACCATGTATAGGGAGCTATCAGCAACCGGCTATACACATGCCTTTGCCTATCCTAGGCCTATCCTATTTTATTTCTTCTCAGTTTAGACCATAATCATAGCCAAGTCTGTCACAGAATGGACAGTAAAATGGAAAATACTTCCAAACCCGCAATATATTAATGCAGTTTCTTGGACATTTCACAGTTTCCTACCCCATATTATACATCAACACAGGGTGTAGGCTCACAACTGTTTGTCTGAAGTGTTATTCATAGAGTATGTACTGTAAGTGTTCCTCTTGGAGTGGATACTCTGGTTCCTCTAGCTACATTGTAAAGACATCATTCAAACTGGGTACACATGAGAGGGGTTTGCTAGCCCAGACAAAATTCGATGACTTCAAAAATGAGAGATTTTTCTGTTTTTGGAGGTGAAAACCCCATCTCAACAGCATGCATATGTAGCATTTGGAAGATCCTCATTTTCAAATTTAATTTTTACTAGAGAATCTATACAAAGCATTCTGGGAAATCTGTGATTTCACTGCGGCACACTGATTAGACATATACCAAGTGTACTTCTTTATGATATTTTCACTGATGCAGGGAATATTTTAATAAACTCTTTGTTTGCTGTACCCTACAATTGGTGCAGATTTATGCAAGATCTACATGGAAAGATATCCAAACATTCCAATAGTGTCAAATTTCAAGGACAAACAGGACATTAATTTAATACATAAAATAAACATTAGGAATCTGAGGCAATGAGCCCACTTTACATTACATTCTGTGACCTTGATGAGAACTGGAGGAATTTTTTGACAAAAGTAACTATTAAGAATCACAATATCTTGAGTAGAAATAGAGTATTGCTACAATTTTTGGAGTCCAACAT
Organism: Holothuria leucospilota; assembly: GCA_029531755.1. Lineage (NCBI taxonomy): Eukaryota > Metazoa > Echinodermata > Holothuroidea > Aspidochirotida > Holothuriidae > Holothuria > Holothuria leucospilota. The sequence goes on along the minus strand of CM055977.1, from coordinate 36,511,267 downwards.
GAATTGGATATTTTTTCAAATGAGACCCTTGTGAAATGCCACATACTGTATGCTTCTAACAGTACTGCTAGACTATGGACTTAAAATGTTGCAAAAAGTCAGTCCAATGATGCCCCCCCCCCCCCCGGGCCCCCTTCCAAACTGGCTACATCGGCTCCACCAGTTACGTCATGAAATTCCGGTATATATTTGAAATGCCGCAGCTGGCTACACTGTAGACTTATTTCATGGTAGGGTATTCTATAATTGCAGGCTACCCAACTTTCCAGTATTGATCTTGTAGCCGATAGCTGCTAATCTACAATCCATGGACTCATCAATTCTGAAAAGATAAATATTCTGTTTCATATAAATCTTGTTACTTGACCATCATCAAAATAGTGTATATATGCTTGCCACTCCAAAATTTCCTACAGGGTTGGAAAACACTTTTTTTTTTTGGGGGGGGGGGGGGAGTAAGGAACAGGTGGGAGAGGGAAGTAACACTAACAGACCCCTCAGATCATGGCCACTATAACTGCCGGTTGGGCTATTATTCCATAGTAACTCTAGAGGTATTGCAAACTTTACTGTAGTTTCACATTTTATGGTAGATAAAGTGTAATTCTCAAAATGACCACTCTGAGACTATTTTAAAAATTTAGTACTGTAAATGTAATACAATCAATAATGTTTTGGGAATGACACTCTTACTGTATTCTTAATAACTGCTATTAATTAGCCTACAGCAAAAGTCTAAAAACTTCATCATTCCTAGAACTAGTCAGCCAGCCTTACAGGCCCCGTCCATGATTCGCCCTCCGGATCATGGCCACAATCCGTCCGTCAGATAAGTACAGTCCAGTTCTAACGATAATGAGGTTTTCAGACTTTTTGCTAAGACAAATAAACGGTTATTAAGAGAGTTGTTCTCAAATGCTATTAGTTGTATTATATTACTTAATTTTTAAAATTGTCTCGGAAGAATTATTTTGAGAATGACACGACACATCATTTACCATAAAATGTTAAATTAAAAATTTCAAATCCCTAAAATGGAACAGCCCAACCGGATGGATAGTGGACATGATCCCCCCTCCTCCACTGCCCATAATCACTGGGGGGATGTGCAAAGCTGAAAAAGATTTTGGCTCGAATGGGGAAACCGCACCTAGAAGTGATGTACAGTACATGGTACGCATAGGGATAGGGTTAGGGTCATACGTACAGTAGTAGGGATACGGATAGGGTACGCATACGGATAGGGATAGGGTTATACACGTGGTACGCATAGAGATAAGGTTAGGGTTATACCGTTTGGGATATAGGGCACAACCGAAATTCCTCTCAGAGGGGCAATTAGTGTTATGTACAGGTAAAGGATGAAAACCCCAAAATTTAAGATATTTACTTCAAATCGGAATCATATCAGAAATCCTTACGGTGTTCTTCCTTTTCACAGAACTAGCAAGATTATACAAAAACATCACCAAATAACACTACCTAGCTTGAAAATAGGATGATTTTCTGCAACGTCTGAGCACTCGGAAGTGTTCGTTAGAAAAGCATGATTGCGCAATAAAATCACCTTGTTAGCCTTGCGCCAGTTGTTTCTTATGTCTTGAGTGTACTATGTATGTACATATAATATATACACGAGAAAGAAACTCATGAACTATAATAAGAAGGAATTAGTGTTTGCACCGGGTCCAAAATTCGGAACCGGGTACCCAGAGTCAATGGTCGGTCGGGTACCCCGGTACCCGAAAATATAACTTCTGTTAGGCTTCAAGTTTGTTGTAAAGTCATAATAAGAAATTTTGCTTTGCACGTTGATATTATATAACACCAACGTATCTTACGTATGGGCATGACAAGTGTTCTTAGGCGTGTGCATGATAAATTTTGCCAGGAAAAAGTAACATGTTAGGTGTTCTGTCACACGTGCAATCTATGTTAGTGAAACTTTGGATGTGGGTAGCAATTTCAGAACTGGGTCCTGACATCGTCGGTCGGGTACCTGGGTACCCGGTGCAAACACCACCGATAATGGTTCCGATTTGTAGTAAATATCATGAATTTCTGGTTTTTGCCCTATACCTGTAACACTAATTGCCCCTATGAGAATTTCGGTTGTGCCCTATATGTATATGTAGAGATAAAATACGTATTATACTTACATCTGAGCTGTTTGTACTGTACTTTGGTGTTTGTTTAAATAAGGGGACCATTTTGTCACATTTGGGTAAAATTTCCAATTCTAGACTTAAAAGGTTAACATCCAAAGTTAATTTTTCAGATAATGTACGGGTACTGGAAATATGCAAACCATAATCAAATTTGAAAAAAGTATATTCATGGAAAAGATATTGGTGAAAACAGGGTTCAGTTTTGCCCGTGTAACGGGGACACCAAACACAGATTTCCATAAGGCACTGAACACATTACTTATTTCCATAAAAAAGGGTATGTAACATTAAAGATGGTTTGTGGGGTGATCTTCTATACCAGAATGGAAATACAGTTTCAATGAGGAGACCAGTTTACACTTGGAAAATACCCTTCTTAAAAGCGGGACACCGTTTGGTGTCCCCGTCACTAAGTGAAAGTTAAATCTCAAAACTTTGCTGTGCACAACTGATTGCAATTTGGCAAACTAAGCACTTCTTGACAGTGATCATATAGTACAATCGAAATATATCAGAATACTCATGAATATTCCAAGCTAAATATTAGTAAAATGATGAATTACTTTTTGTAAAAGGACACCAAAAAGTTACACGTAATGTTACACGGGGCATCGTTAGTTTGATCACACTGCTATTCCATGTTGCAGAAGCAGAATTAGTGAAGCTGCAAATATTTCAAAGTACTGTACTATACAAGTGCTTGCTAAAAATGCATATTGCTACTATATTAAAATTTTGTGGTTTCACACAGTTCATTTTCAAAATGAAAACTGAAAAGTGCTTTACTACGTTTGCCAATGTTACGCCCTTGGTGTCCACGTTACACGTGAGAAAAAGTCAGTTTTTGGACACACCATCATAACCACTTGTTAAATATGTTTTTTTTTTAAGTTTAGAGTATGTCAGGCATCATTATAGATGACTGGAACCATCTTCCACTAATCCAATGCTTCTATGTACTGACAATTTGAAGGTGAAATATGTGACAATGTAACGTTGGACACCAAATCTACTGATTCCCTTATTAAATGAATCACCCACTTATAATATTTAAAACCTTTTGCCTGCAGCTCGAAGTGCTATCAATTAGGGCATGGGATGGCTATACTGAGATCTATACCGCATTCATATTCTTCAAATGATCTGCATTTGTACCTCACTGACACCTTTCTTTCTCCAGCTTCTTTTCTCACATCTTGTTATGCTAGGCCTACTTTATGTTGGTTCTTTTGGAACTTAACTTTTCACTGATCTTTTGTAAGTTTTAAGTTGTAATTTACGAAACTTCCAGTCACGGATTCTCCATTCGTTGGCTACCAAGGTTTTAATGATTAGTTAACGCTAGCCTAACCCTAATTCCTAACCTAATCGGGAGTACAATGGATAGGCCTAGGCCTAACTTTACGATACAAAGCTGTCAATCAATCAAGGCCAATGTAAGGCACTGCGCAACCCATATTATCTCCATTGCTGTCAAGTCAAGCCTAATTTTTGGTGTGGCATATCTGAACATGGCATTGTATCATGGTAGGCCTAACATTAGGTATCAAGTTAGGCTAGCATTTTTACCTTCACTGCTTCAGTACAGTATGAATGATCAGGGAGTAACGTTAGGCCTAATAGTATGAGTAGCAACTCACTGGTGGTAATGTGGTATGCATGATAAAGCACAAATCGCTGCATGCAGTTATACACAGTAAAGCTAACGTTAGACATTCAACGTTTTCAACGTTCACGTAAAGTCCACATAATTATTTTGACAGTAGAAATCATAACTTACCATGGTTGATCTTACGATATACTACTATCACAAAAACGTACACAAAATTTCAGTACCAAAATAAAATAATTAAAAGCCTAATAATATTCCCAAACTATCGGCGGCTGTAGAGCGACAGTGTTGTATACAAGCTGTACGTTGCTAAGCATACGGTTGTTATATTGGCTACATACTGCACTGAAATCTGCACATACTTCACATCATGCACGGAGTCATGCCCACTGAACTAAAATACCATTGACGGAGGAAGGCTGTGCAAAACGGAGGTCAAATTGCAAACTTTGACAGCCATTTTTATAAGCAGATTTTGTCTCTGCCCAGGAGTTAACTAATATCTGCTTGAAAGTTACCTAATATAACCCCGGCTATGAATTGCAACATAAACTAAAATGTATTGAAAATTAAAATATTAACTAACTAAGAAAGCTAACTGTGAATAACTACATTGAAAACTTGTAAATGGTCATAGCAATGGCGGACAAATGCATATCATGGATCCTGTTTTGATCATATTTAAAAATAATAATAGATTACATGGTATTCGAGTTCAGTGGTCAAACCGAGTGTCTTCACTGGAATGTAATCAAACGAGGAGCATAGGTAAAAGGAGACGTCACCAAAAATAAAAAGTTATTTCAGGTGACAGCCATCTTGTTCGTCACGCAACATAATTACGATAAACTGATACACCCGTACGTAGCCTACCTGAGCCACTGTCATGCAGAGAGCCGGGGGGGGGAGCCGGGGGGGGGGGGGGGGGAGCCGGCGAGCCGGCGACTGAGAAGTGTGAGTGTCCCTTCATGAACTTCTGTAGCCCCATATATTCCGTGTCTCACTAAATGAGGGATTTGGATTTCTCACCAAATGAGGGATTTGAATTAAAAATGATAGCCTATTCACCAGTGATTGTTGCAGGCCCGGGGCCTTATTTTTTTTCCCACGAGGTTATGGGCAAATTTGATTTTCAAAATTTTTCAAATTTGTTTCAAATCATGGGTTGGGGTTATTTTTAGGGTAAGGGTCATATGGACTGGGGTTATTTGGCCTGTTCTTTCATAATCCGGTGTCAGAATTACAAGAAAAGGGTCAAAAAGCTGTCATTTTGGAATTAGAGGTGTGGCCTATTTCCAAGAAGCTGATTGGTCCATTGGCACGATTTGCCCATAACCTCGTGGAAAAAATTGCGCGGTCCGGGGTATAGGGGGACGGAGCCAGGTGGAGGTTCAGGGGTCAAACCCCCGGAAGCTCTCCCAGTAATACATATTATGCACGAGGAAAATCGACTCCAGTTATTCTGTTAAGGAGATATCATTTATGTCATTAAATTCATATTTTATGAAATTCGATGTAAAGTGGTTAAAGTAGGCCTACAGGTTACTATATTTTTTTTCTCAAAATTCAGACGCTAGTATTAAGTGCGAGGTGTACATGTAGTGAATAGAAGCAAACACGTTTGAGATGTTATTGAAGTCTAAGAAAAAGGAAAAGAATTGAACTAAAGGTGAACTTGGAGCGAAAAATTTAGGTAACTTGTTTGTAACGGAAAACAATTAAGTACGGCAATCATTCATCCTCATAGACATCTCCTGGCCACCTGCTGTAGAAATCTTCAACTTAAAATTCTTTTGGATCAATTTAAATTTCGATTGGACACATATAGGCTTGCACTCGCTCCCCTGCTATACGTCACTGTTTGTCGCTATAATAGTTCTTTTTGCAAGAAACTTGCTAAATGAGGGGATAGGCACAGTAGTCGGCAGGTCAGTGGCCCGGCAGGAGTTGGTGTTTGGAGAGGCACCACAGAAAATGGCGCAATCCCACCCCAGATAAACCCAGGGAGTCCTTTGGTGCTAAGTGTGCATATGCCTATGTACGATAGTCTTCGCGGATCCTTCTTTTGCCACCTCACACGAAGGTGCCCCCCCCCCCTTCTGTAGAAAGTTTTGTTTATTCAGTAAGGTGTCTTAAATTAGATGCAAAATTGTGCTAGGCCTATCTTTGACAAAGTTACCGTACTTATCGCATGTTGAACCTAAATTATCATAATTCAGTGAGCTGTTCTTATTTTGGGTTGGGTGTAAAGGAAGGGTGTGTGGTCTTAGTGGATGGAGAGAACTCCCCCCTCCCAATTAGTTGACAATTTTTGTAGATTTAAGCTTCGGTACCTTACATGCAAAATACTATCTTTAGCGAAGCTTTGAACTTGTAAAATTCTTAGAACTCTTCATTATATAGTGATAATTTGATATGGCACACCACCATGACGGGCGCCGGGTACCATGACACCGCGGCATAGGGAAGCTCTGGGGTAATTACAAAATGGCGATACTAACATGAACAATGAGAACTCAGCTTCCAATGGGGAAAGAGAGAGAAGGAAGTAGGAATAACCAAAGGGTTGTGGACAAAGAAGTATGTAATTTTAATAACATTCACAAGTACTGATAATGGGTGAACGCGAAGCACGCCGTGAAAATGCTGAATACTGTCTGACCACAAATACCTCCAATCCGAGTCACATAATGCGACAAACCTTACAATGTTACCATAGGCTACTCATGATGTTAGATTAGGCCTACTCTATCATCTCCTTTTGATGCGCGGCCCATACAGAGGTTGGTAATGTACCTCGAATTTTGAAAATTTTGATACTTGCGAAGGTTGAGGAAATTTTGATAGTTTGTAAACGATTCAAGTTGTGACAGAAAATGATTAAAATAAAGATATCGCTCAGTCGAAAGCACACCTCAACCTACCCCCTGCAGAAAGATATGGCTTAAACGCCATCTCGGTTCATTTAAAAAAATCGAACATTTGGGGAAATCGATTGGGGGGTAGGCGCCCCTTGCCCTCCGAGCCGGCGCCACTGCGCACAATAACACCTCCCCTTGCCAGTCTGGCGTCTTGAATGATCACCCTAGAAGTCCTGTAAGGAGAAACTCTGGCATCTCAGTCCCATAGATTGCAGAAATTGTTACTCTGTAACACGAAATTGTGACTATAGTTCACCGCATTTCATTATGTTCACATCCAATAATGTATTTTTAAGAGAAACGATTTCAACCAGAAGCTCCACCCAACCCAACATCAGAAAGGTACATTTTGAACGTTTGTTGAAAACTTTGTTAATTTTTGCTCTTTTCTTTCTTTCTTCTTTCTTTTCTCCTTTTTTGTCTCCTTTTTCTCTTCATGTTCTCCTTTCCTTTTTCCATAGACCCCCTAAATCTACACCTGGTAGCCCCTGGACCCCACGCCTTCCAGGTAGCGTTTTGTGCTTCAGCGCGCTGGACCTTCGGTGTCGTTGGGAATTTGCCCAGGTTTGTTCCTAATTTTAGACGTCAAATCCCGCCCCTGACTGAGGAGGGGAGAGCAGTGGAATCAAGACATCATTATTCAGATCTTTGAAAAACATTATGCTTTCAAAGATTTACAATCTTGTTGTTTTTATCCTATCCAGGGGTGAAGGGTGGCACCCGATTGTGCCAGACGGGGGTGGCCGGGGTGGAAATAAGAATTTTCGCAGTACTTAGTCTCAAAGTTAGACGTCCATTGTCACCTTAACTTTTGACCAATCAAGACCTAATATCCGTATGACGCCATTTAGTTGCATTCGTGTTTACGTCGAATTAGAAGACCCACACGCTATAGGACGTCACTGAAATTTCCGAGACATGTAATCACCTCTAAGAGCAACCCGAAACAACGACATTGTCTACAGAGCGTGGGAAGGATTGGTACTGTGGTGCGGGAAGGGTGGCGACGGGTGGGGTTGAGGAGGGCTCCGAGGATGGGGATTCGGGAATATGAAGAAAACCATTTTTACACCATATACCATCTTATAGCATATTCGTACCGTACTTCGGAGACTGATGGCACGAGAGGCGTGGGGTCCGAACCCCAAGTGTATATCCAAAAACGAAGATTAACTTTTTTGTAAGCTGCATAAGGGAAAAGTTAAAGTGTCTTAAGTTGGTCGCAAACCGACAGCTTTTAATCGTTTTCCCTCCTGTCAAATCGATCATCAGCTCGCATCATTCCTGTCAATGGATTTAGTTGCACCGGGTTGTTATCTGAAAGTATACGGTGAACTCAAAATATACGGTAAACATGAAAATCTGCTTCACCATTGTGCATGCGGGGATGGGAGCATGGTATTTCCAGTAGACAGGTAGAAATCAAAGGTTGATATAAAAGCTCCAGCTAAGTCAGTCTCTCGGTTCTTCAAAGGAAAGGAGACGAGATAAACCGGAAGGGAATTTTAATATGCCAAAAACGAGCCTATAATACGTTAGACCTTAAATGAAGTTCACTAAAAAAGGTAGGTCATGGAATATATACCTTGATCCTTACACACAATTCAAAAACTGAATCGTACATGGGAATCCCAAGGACATCTCTACAGGGAATTGTGGAAGAAGGCCCCCCCCCCCCCCCCCCCATCTACAGTCTTTATCACATTAACGATATCGGAGTAGGGCAGTCGGAATACAACTGTCTACTCCAAGTTTCCAACTTATCCCAGTATAAAAAGAATCGGATTTTGAACAGTGCCACGAAAATTTCGTCTTCCGAAATCACTGCATCAAAAAATGTCAGCTTCTTGGGCGATTAACCTCCCTAATCTCTTGTTTGTCATGTGGCGTCATTCTGGCCCAATAAGAACGTATCTAAATGACGTGGTTGGAGAATATCTGACTTACCGTTCGTCTGAAGGCACTGCTTCTGTATACAATATGATGGAAAATGGCATTTAACTCTTTAGTTTCCTTTTTACTGACTGGTTGTAATTTGAACAGGATTTTACGGATAGTCGGAAAATCAGAGTAGGCCGTAGGCCTATTTGGGAGTTTGAGATCTCCTAACAACGATGGCCGGGCTGCCACACAGACCGCTGTCACACTAGGGAGCTGAGCACGAGCGGGGATCAGACCCGGATCAGATCCTGCTCTCGAGATCAAGTGTGAAAGCACTCATAGTCACTTAAATCGACTGCTTGCGCCCTTCTCAGGTTTTTACCGTGCCATTACCATTTCACTATTATTTATAATGTTTTCAACTTACATCATTTACATTTTATCGTTTGATTTTTGAATTCTAATGAATCGCCACAGCTGTGCATTTCTTGCATTGTTATGCTATTTAAATCGATTGCTCGATTGATTCAATTGATTGATTGATAGCTATACTACTTTCTGTTATTAGTTACATTTTTATGTAACTCATATTGTGGTGCTCAATTGAACAAATGTAGCTGTATATATTTTGTAATGGGAAGGAAGGAAATAAACTGAAACTGAAAATAAAACAAAATGGCCAAACGGCTATTAACGGCACTCTTTGCTGGTGGGAAGAGTCAGTTCGGCACTCTTGAAGCTTAAAATTTCCAAAAGCTGCCCGGTTCGCGTAATCGCTGTAGTGGCGCTTCGCTTAGATCACTGCTTCTCGACAAGGTCTATTTTGGACCTCGCCCCCCCCCCCCTCCTTGCTGTCAGAAGGTCCCCAAGATTGGAGTCAAGTCATTCATCTTCAGAGTTTTTGGAATTTTGTAGGATAGCTTTGGACTTTTTAAAACAAAAACCTTCAAATTTAAAATTTAGGGGGAGGGGACGCCCCCTTCGGCTCCGACGACCTGGGCCCAAGAGGAATTAATTGAAAAACCTTGGATGAATTGAGAAGAAGGGTCGAATGGTAGTGGAAGGGGAACGCCTTAAGAGCACTAGAATCCGACCTGATGAGGAAGGCTACATTACTGATCAAAATTTCTGCCTAGCCTATTCCGAAATTGCAAAGTAGTCACCTGATCGACAGTTCATATTGCAAAATAATTTACAACACCTATTGCTTCTAGGCCTACATATCTTAATTTCCAGGTGCCAAAAAATCACCCTCTTATAGTGTTAAATTCCAAAATTTTCCTTGGGAAGGCCCCAGACCATCCCGCCTCAGCCATTTCAAACGATATGTGATAATAGTTACTGGCGAGCCTATTCCAATGCATGCAGTAAAGATCTTTGTGTACTTATTTCGATTGCCAGATGCCAGGAAGTCGTATGTTACTGTGTATCGTCCCAAAAATGTTCTTGGGGGCCCGGGTCCCACTTCAGGGACTCTTGTCAATATGGCTCTTGCATATTCTATCTTCACAACTAGCAAATTAACACTTCCTCCTCTTTCTTATAATCTGCATTATATATTTCACTTACACTGAGTGAACTTTAACGATCAAATAGTTGGAGGAGGGGAAATGAAAACCATGTTTTAACAGGTGGGTGGATCTAGCCTACGAGAATAAAGGTTTAGGAGCACTGGCTTATGTCTGGAGAAGTTAAGGTCCTTTCATATTTTCATCATTTTAACAAGAGTATATTACACATATTCTTTCTTTGTACCTCTTCCAGAACGTACCTTGAAAATGTGACGTATGATTATTTTGGGGCAAAAATTCGTAGTGAATTATTATTTTTTATTTGTAAAAAATATTCATGGGTCTTTCACGTCTTGTAGCATTCTCCCTGCTGAGATGCAATAGAGTCATCATCGAATCAAATCCCAAACAAATCCACCTCTGGTGCTTACACGTTATTGACCCCTGAAGAAGACACTTAAGGAGAGCGCAATTACAGAATCATACTGATACACTACACCTCCTGCCTGAAAGAAGGTTTTGTGCTCATGTGAAAAGGAGGCCAAATGGATGACTTCTTATCATGCATGATAACTTAACGGTCAAGGAAAGTCATGACAGAGGGAAGAAAATTCAAGAGCTCTGCACTCTGCAAATGCCACACTATGAACTAGAAATTACACATAAAATTAAAATAAAATTGCAATGCCATACATGTATTTATTGGCTTGTATTCACGCTAGGGTATCTGAGGATAAAATGTATCTTTACCAATGCTTACTTAAAACATGCACTTATGAAAACATCGACATGTTTTTTGTTCATATTTAACATTTTCATTTGCCTTTGCCGATAAAATTTTGAAATGTTTTGAAATGTTATAAATAGAAAATGGTGTATTTTACATTTGTTAAATTAATGGGTTATCTCTATTTTATATTCTTCTAGACTGCTCGGCAAAAATATGAATCTTTTACCTCGATACAAAAAATATCGTTTGTTTCATAAGAGTTATTATTAAGATAAGCTGAATAAGTTCTTCCATCCTTCCCTTTCGCAATAAACGAGGGGGTGGGGGTGCAGGAACCCGAGCTCCAACAAAGACAACAAGTTGCCTGGAGGGTGGCGAACGCCGCGGGGGCCGAAAATCTTTAATTTCTAACGCAGAAAATTTTTAAAAAATGTTGCTTTTCCATTAAAACAAAGTCGAAAACTTGGCTTTTTCTAGAAGAAAATTTTTTACTTTTCTTTCTGAAGTTGCCCTCCGTGAAAGCAAAATCAATAAACCGTAGGGGCGAAGTGTCGATTACATACTTTATGGCACCCATTGAGACTACCCGAAGAAACTGGAAAAATTCCCCGACGGGGAGTGGGACGAGGGGGCACGGGAGACTTCCCGACGGAAGCCATGGTTTCCCTTTCCTCCCACTTGGCGCCAACCCTAACTTCAGATGCGGGATTTGATGTCTGAAAGTGGGGGGGGGGGGGCAACTCGGGTGGACTACCAGACGGTGCCGAAAGCGCCGCGGGAGCGCTAAGCGTCCCCCTAACAGCGTGGGGTCCAGGGATCCGCCTCAGGGAGTGTATACGAAATTGTAGGCATTAAAATGATGCAGTTTAGCTTCAACTTCAAATGACATATGGTGGGCACTTAACAGACCACAAAAATCACAATTTGACTTTTTTCAATCATATTTCTACTCCGTATGACTAACAATCGGCCGAGATTAATGCAGAGGGCTTGAGGATGGATGGGAGAATAGATTATTTTGAGGGTTTCCCAGGGCATTGGAACAATCATTTGTTCTAAGAATAGGAGATGTATAACTCAGAGTTGGTGGACGCAAAGGGTGCTGAAAAAGGTCCCATTTTTAGAGTTTGTGGCGATATGAGTAAGGCTCTTTCCTCCACTCCACCTCGATAAGCGCCTGTCCCATATTACGGTACCGAAAATGGCACTTTCCATGCCTAACATCTTGCATCTAAATAATTATTGAGAAGTCGGTAAATTAACACAGATCTATGGTGATAAAAAGTTTGCTTTGAAAAGTTTTGGGGGAAGAGGAGGGGGGCTTCCCCCTCCGCTGCGGAAGGCCTTGGGAATTGGTTGTTCCAATGAAAAGAATTTGTATGAAGCTATGACAAGCGAGCTGTTCTGTAGGAAGTAACCCCGAATCCCGGAACAATATTTAAAACGGGTGCGCCCGAAGAGCGCCAAAGAAAACAGCGTTGGGACAGCGTTTGAGATATTTAATTGTAGCCTGTTGTTTTGTTAGTTTAAAAGGCAGTATTTGCTCATTACATAAAATATTTTAATACTTTCCCCAGGTGCCTGTTTTTTCACAGAGAAGGATATAGGAACCTATATCCTGCTCTATGGTTCTTTCTTTCATGTTTCATATTTGTCGATGGTCTGGGACAAGTCCCCCTCAACTTTTTATTAGTGTGAAAAATAAGCTGTCGATTTTAAAGATTATACAGTGTATGATACTTTAAAAGAATCACTGAAATGTTTTAGTTTTTACATAGACATGGCCAAGGGCATAGGCACTTAAAGTGCCAGGGAAGTAATTTACATTGGAGGCTGCATCTTGAGAAGTTGTAGCCGGAGAAGCTTTAACCGCGAGCGCCGAAGGCGCGAACCCGGAGGCTGGGGACTGAAGGTCCTCCCCAAGTATTTTTCTTAAATTTGACTGCTTTTGCGGTCATTGTGGACAATTTCTTGAGGTAATCCTGCTTCTCCAGGTGTCATTTGAAATGCTAATGAAATATTTTTCGTATGATGATCTCAAATTTAAGATAGTAGCGGTCACTTGGCAATTTGCTGAGGATGGTGGTAGTTGGTGCGGAAAGTGAACAGCGAGAGGTGTTGTGAGGGTTTTGGAAATTGTAATATATGCAAGCTGTCCTACCGGAAGTCATAACGAGACAATCCCATCAGTTTTCTTATGCACAGCGGTACTACAGCAGTACTAATGAGACATCAATTTATATTAGGCCCATGCGAAGCACGCCGCAAAATTTATCGAGAATTGCGATTCCCTGTACATGGGTGGGGTTTGGGACTTTGTTTGCAAGGACCATGGTGCATTTAATGACGTACAATAGTACTTTCAGTGACCCTCATTTCAAAGCTTCAAGTCACAATAGTGTGGCGCGTAGGAGACGCCCATTCTTTGAAAGAAAATTTACGTGGTCAGACGAAATTTTCAATTGTGTTAGTCATTCTGTTCGGGGGGGGGGGGGGCGAAGAGCCCAGAGAAAAATCTTCCTGACATTCGTATGGTATTTGATATTCATATTTTCTTTCATTTAACACTGCAAAATTTAATCACAATAGCCTATTAAAAGTTTCCTTATAGTTTCTCTGGTCTCGCTTCCTTTCGCTCATCTTTTTTTTTTATTATTTTTATTGTTTTTTAAATTTTAGAAAAAAAGGGGGGCAAATGTCCCCTTGCCCCTGTAATCCAGCCCATGCCTCACTTTCTTTAGAAATTTCAAGGCATGATTTTTCTCAAGTAATAACTATTTTAGAATTACGCTTTGTGAATATTGCTAATCCAAAATCTTGCAAAATCTATGCAGCATGTTCTTCAGACTCGATAAAAATAATGTCACAAATGGTTTGCCAGCAATTCTTTTAAATTCTCTGAAATTTTCAAAAGTTTGAAAAAAGACAGATTTCGGGAAAGAAAATTTGCAGACTTAAATAGAGTTAATGAAATAATTTGTTACAAACTTAAAAAGGGATACCTCACCTGCCGGCCGGAAGCCATGAATACTTTTTTTCAGACACAAAAAGGAATATCACCTTGTTTTTAAGGCACATGTACCAGGGTCGGACTGACAATGAACTGGGACCCCCGGGGAAAATGGGTATGGAGCCCTCCTCCCCAACCTGAATCAACTTTCCCTCACCTCACCCTGGATATCCGAATTTTCCGATTTTCATCAACATTTCCGATTGACAGTGTGGGCCCCTTATCTATGTGGGCCTTCGGGCCGGCAGTACCCGGTTGCCCGACTGCTCAGTCCGCCCCTGACATGTACCAAGGGCACCGAAACTTTTGCCTTCTCCATCTTTCAGGCAAACCGTCGTGTTTTTCGGGGCTTCTGATTTCCCCTCTTCCCCTCCTTCTGGGAGTTTGGCCCTCTCCTCGGGTAAATCCTGGTGCCACCCAGAATTGGGCACAGTCGGGATGATGACAGCATACTGCCACGACTTCACTCAAGTGATACGCAACAGCACCTGACTCCACGACGAATATATCAAACTAGGGAGTTGTGTCTAAATAACAACTCCCTGATCAACATGTCTGGGGATGTGCAAGGAGATAATATGGCACTCCCTCTACCAAGATGGCTTAACTTTGAACTAATTGTAAGTTTAGAAATTATCATTATGTAGGTAGTAATTTTCTTATAGCAGCGGCATTGCAAACCCAGCCTCGAAAGGCCGGTACTCGGAGAGAATCCCATCCCCTTAGCACACCACTCAGTAGGCAAAGCAAACCATTGGGGGGGGGGGGCACAAATGGAGCGATCCAAGGGGTGCTTCAGGGTACTTGGTGGGGGTCCAAGGGCGAAGCTCCCGGAGGCTCTGGGATCTATACACAAATGTGGATAATAAAATGTAGACATGTAACAAATATTCAAATGGCATTTGATGCACACTTATTAGAATCTAAATATGACCATTCCATTTGATGAAGCATGTGGGGGGGGGGGGGGGGTTTCAGGAGGATGAACGAGGAAAGGTGTTGCATGAGGCTTTGGGAATATCACATCCCATGAGTGTGTTCGAAAGTAACATAGGCCTAACCCAGTAATTTGCAGGGCTGTAGAATTTATTACGAAAAATTTTATTACAAAGGATGAACTGTGGGCGCTCGATCACAATTTCAGTACAGGACGCCTAATTTTTTTTCCCACGTGGTTATGGGCAAATTTGATTTTCAAAATTTTTTCAAATTTGTTTCTAAATCATGGATGGGGTTATTTCTAAGGTTAGGGTTACGTGGACTAGGGTTATTTGGCTTGTTCTTTCATAATCTGGCGTCAGAATTACAAAAAAATGGTTCAAAAGCTGTCATTTTGGAATTAGGGGTGTGGCCTATTTCCAAGAAGCTGATTGGTCCATTGGCATGATTTGC
Source organism: Holothuria leucospilota (assembly GCA_029531755.1). NCBI lineage: Eukaryota > Metazoa > Echinodermata > Holothuroidea > Aspidochirotida > Holothuriidae > Holothuria > Holothuria leucospilota. Next base: position 36,496,042 of record CM055977.1, on the reverse strand, counting down.
CCATAACCTCGTGGGAAAAAAATTGCGCGTACAGGACGCAATTCAGCTTGTTTTGACCAGGGCTGCGCTGATTGGCTGTTACCGTAAATATTTGACGTAGTGCCTCTACGGTCTAGCATGCGAAAGCGGTAGGCTTGAAAACAGATAGCACAGGCGATTTTCGACTTATGTTTGCGTTGACACTTCTTCACATTTGTCGCAATTGATACAGTTACATTGCTTTCGAAGTCAGCTAGTTTTGTTTTTCCCGGTTGAGTAGGAATTCAATCGTCAGTCACAAAGGAAAGGAATACCCAGTACTCAATAGTTTGCAAACTTGCAGTCAAGGTGGGTCGCTGTAACCAGCGTGTCTAACACTACAGTACTTAACGTTGAACTTAATAGGCTAAGGCTAATGATTTCTGTTAGGCTAGGCCATCGAAATAAAACTTTAATTTCTATGGGCTAGCCTAGGCCTAATATTAGTAATAACTAATCGTTAGTAATAGTACTAATGCAGTACAGTAGGCTGTAGTACATTAGCTAAGTAACATTACAAAATGGAGTAACTATAGAATACCCCGCCACTTTGGCTACGCAGTGAAAAAGCTGCATGCCTTCTGACCTCGGCTGATACTCTGGTGCTTGTAGTATGCACATTATGGCTAGCTACACAGATATCGTGTCCTCCTATCTTCCTCGACGTGGATACAGAGTCTGAGTGAAATACAGTTAGGCCAAGTACAAAAATATAGGCCTAGGCCTATATGTTTCGCGTCCCCGCCCGCTTCCTTTTTCGGCGCCGCATGAAATATTTTTTTATTTTTATCTACTGATAAAATGCGAGAAAAAAAGAAAATTTCGAATAAATCTACCGAAAATAATACTTGCGAACACTCGTAAGGTCTTGCCGATTACTTCTTTCAACCTAGGCCTACGTCCAAAGTTAGACAATGTGCTAGCTCCGCAGCCTATGCTATTACTACTGTACGTACGCTCGTAGCGCTCTGTGAACGTTTCATCGCCAACACTGTGGCGCGATGAAATGCTTCAATGTAGTTTCGCTGGCAAGTCGTTTTATGTTCTCACGCCTGTCTCATTACACGCCGAAAACGATTGTGTATTGAAAGTGCGGCTGGTATCACAGACTAGCGATATAGAGGGATTACATGTGACGTCATACGCAATGGATTCCCAGGCACTGAAGGGCAAAACACACACGCAGTAAGCGAATTTACAGCTCACGCGCACAGCATAACCATAGATACTACTGTGACACAATGGACGCGTGCCCGTCAAAACCAAAGAGACGCGCGATCTTGCCCTTCAAAATTGCGTCTAGTTGGTTAAAATCACGTGACTGAAATCCCTCTATATCTACTCAGCAGATGTTAATACGTGACACACACTGGTATTATGAATGTGCTATCGTACGTAGATGGAGTAAACACCAGTCCGCTCGTTGGGCAAACTGGCAATCGGGATCTGGCAGAGAAGTGTGACTTGTAGTTATTGAGTGATCACTTGCCACTCTCTAAAGGGTTGGCTCCCTGTTTTTTTTTCAAAACTTCCTAAATACAAGTCTCCCTCTGGTGTTGGTTCGCTTAAGCCTCATTGGGTCTTTTTTAAAATTTTATCCAAGGACTGTTGTACATTTAGACAAGTTCTTGTTTTAAACTTCAAAAGTTTCATTTAAAAGTTATTTTTTCTTTGGGTGTGAAACAAATTTTTATGTAAAACTCACTCAAGGGAACCATGCGCTACAAGACAAATATAAGGGTATGCTGGAAGTATACGTTGAATTCCAAGGGTGTTAAAGTAGTTCTTCTACACTGGTTATATAAACAAAATAAAACAAAGTTTTACAATCACTTTTGTGTGTCAACGAGTTATATTTGTACATATCTTTTAAAATGATGTAATTTGGATTGCGGGAAAGTCTGTTTCAGCCATCTTGGAAAAAAAAGAAAATAAAAAAAAAAAAGCCCCGCCTCCTCCTTTTTTTGCAAAAACCTGACGGGAAACATATATATTTTTTTACTTGGCCTTATACAGTACACAAGTTAGAAATGGGTCATAGTACCATTGCACCAGATACATCACGATCTATCTCCTTGGTCCCTGTCTTCCTCGAAGTGGCTACGCAGCTACGGAGTCTAAATCAGCGGGACAGGCATTCATGTACACAAGTTAATATACTGTTGCAGCAGCTCCCTGGTTTCTCATATCTTCCTTGAGTGGCTACGCGGATACGGAGTCGACTTACTTGATACTAACCCTAACCCTAACCCCTATCTTAAGTACAAATTTGCAAGTACAAATTAAATTTGAAGAGATAACTAAGTTTTGAGAATGCATGGTTCTAGTAGTATCCCAATTTTGAAAATGACATTGAGCGATAATCTGAAGGCCTCGCTAGAAACGGCGCAAACACGAAACAACGCATTGTGCATTCGCGTCCCAACTTTTTGTGACGTGAAAAGACGCACTGTGGCATGATAAACTAAGGCACACTTTTGGCGTGCCATAGATATATATTTTTACTTTCACACGCACTGCAATGTTAGAGCACTCAGCTCGTTAGCTACAGGAAGGTTTTACGCATGCAAAAGTCAACTTATGCAACCACGTTCTTCAAGACAAACACACGCAGTCGACTCCGTAGCCAGCTACGAAGATACAGTTACCAGTAGCGGGGTATTCTATAGTTAAGCCTACAAAATTAGGCACAATTGCAGAATACCCCACGAGATTGAAGCTCAGTTTTTTCAGGGGCTAGCCTAGGGGGCAACACAAACCGGTCCTAGTATACCGCGCCCGGACATGCCCGATGTACAGGTACACGCGTGGAGGTGCCCTGCATTATGCGGATACTAAAACCACTACCCGACATGTACAATGTAGTTACAGTTGAAGATCAATGTCCACTATTCAGGGCGCCGTCTCATTTTGAATAGCAGCGCCGTCTTGTTAAGAAGCAGGAGATTTTCCCGTAAGTTACAGAAATAAAGACCAAAGAACATGTAAGCCCTATGAGAACACTTTGGTGGGATGTTGGTGGTATGTCAGAGTTGTGATTTTTTATGGAATCGCAGCCAGTAGTACTTAGTGTGTTAAAAGTGTAAACATAAACCATAAACAGAAGTTAACGTTTTTGTGCGTTTTGCAGGAATGAAATAGTTTTTTTCTACAACAACACAAAAAGGTCACGAAATGCTCTGACCTCATTTACTTTTATCATGAGGCACAACTAGGGGTGCCAAGGGTTGGTCAAGGGGGAGGCCTATAGGGAGAACTTGTGAGTACACATGCAAAAAGGTGTCGATATTAGGGCAAAAAGTCGTTTTCAGAGCAAAATTCATGAAACGGTTGTTTACAAATTGGAGAAACATTTTAAGGACAACACAAGGTATCTGCAAAAAGTTTTCCATACGCCCCTGGAATGGAAAAGAGACCGTGCCATGGGCCATACTGATGACAGTTAACCCCATAAGCGTACGAGGCGTGGGGCATATATGCCATCCCAATTCGGGCAAAAAAAGTGGATCCATTTGGGCCAAATGCCATTTCTTTGCTGTCTCAGTGAGACAGCAAAGAATATAACTTAGGCCTAGCCTATGCCCTTTTGCATCCGGCACAACAGTATCAAAATTCGGGAAACTTGGTCCAGAATTCTAAATTTGGGCAAAAATTACTGACCCCCCAGAAATATCAGTTGACCCCCATACAGTATGCCTATGGTTAACCCCCTTATTATTTTAAGGCATCTAAAATCCAATGAACCACATTCACAAAAGGTGAGGTATTTCCCTAGTATCAGCTGTAAAAATTGCAGATATGATGATTTCTTCATCTTCCCTTTGTCCGTAAAACACCACTATTCATTCACCATTAGCCTATACAGTAACGATACACATCTTTCTGCACTTGCCGGGTAGTGGTTTAGTATCCGCGAACCACAGGGCGCCTCCGCGCGTGGCCCAGTACACAGGGCATGTCCAGGCGTGTACGCACGTGGAATAGTAGGACCCACACAAACAATGCATAGCCTCCTCGTAGCCTCTTGAAGTTGAAAACAGTCCTAGGCCTAGGCCTAACGTTAGGCCTTCTAATGTCATGACTACAGTTGACCATCATCAACATTAGGCTTAACGTTAGGGTTCTTTCTCTCAAGTGACAAATCTGCAAGAAGGGCTATAGGCTAGCAAGTATAGCAAGTAGCCTAGGCCTGACATTAGGCCAATTGGAAGTATCAATCTTTGAATAGCCTACAGGCTGTATTGTATTTCAATGTTTTCGGCTTTTTACCATTGAATATTGATGGCCTCTGACCTCCACTGAAAACAAGAGGGTGCCTTTCTGTTAATATGATAGTTATTTAATCAAGTATGATGAATGTCCCTCATTGCTACTGTATCTTCAGATAGCCTAGGCCTACTGTGTTTTTTATCCAAGCGTCACAAAAACAGATACACGTAAAGCTTGCAAAGTGCACAGGGGATTTTAATAATGGCCAAGAGAATTGCGTGGCAGATGCTAGGCCTGTCTAAGCAGAGCACTACCACTGGTTGGCTTGGAGCATACCGGGAAAATTTTGGCCAAAACCACCTCATAGATTGCAGGAAATCTGGCAACTTGGAGATTCATATTTTTGCACGGGGGATAAATCCCCCACGTAGGGCAAACTTTCCAATCTGGCGCGTACACACACATACACCCGCAAGCGTGATTGCATAGCTTACTTTTGCCTCAGACTAGAAAGTTTGCCTTGTGCACGCAAGATCTGGCCTGCGCAGCTTGCTGCGGTACAACTATAGAATACAGGGCAGGGATTCCGCCAGAAACTCAGAAAAGGGGGATTTATTACTGCTAAACCCTGAGTCCAACTTAAGGGTTTCCCCTGGTATTCTTTTTGTGAGGTGGCCACCTCACAGGTTTTGGCCACCACCCCACAGAAATTTGCTACTCTTGCCACCTGTACTGTACTAGCTATAGAAGTATTGATAGTTCTCCCTCACTGATGGTGCCAAAGCTGGCATTATTACCCCCATGAACTAATACAACCTCACACTCTAGAACCCAGGGGAAACCCTGAACTTGATGATGACCTAGGCCAAAGTTATAAGTGGGTTCAGGGGGAGAAAAGCTTGCTTCAAGGCTCCTATTTGGTGTAATTTGAAGGGTTTTAAAGGCATTTATTTATGTAAGTTCAAACATTGTTGCAAAAGTGTCTTTTTCTTGAGTAAGAAACCAAGATATTGACAATTTTTTATGTTTTTTTATGGAAATGAAAGGGGGGATTTTACATACCTTCTTCTGGGAAGGTGGGGACAAATCCCCCCTTCCCCCCCTTGACAGAAACCATGCAGGGCCACTCTTGAACACAACCTAGCATCCGGATGTGCGGATGCAATGAGACACTGTTTATCTTGCACCCTTAACTGTATTCTATAGTTACTCCTTAGCTGCACAGTGTGGCACCTGGCCACGCAAACGAATTGCTGGTCGTAGATCTGGCCGCACATGCAATGCAAATTGTCTGTGGCCGCAGTGCTAGGAAGCAAAAAGTACAGTAGGCCTACCTGAAAGCTAACACAAAACTCACTGCCCAACAGTGTCCATGTAGTGGCAAGACCTGACCAACATTTGACTGCGCAGAGGTCTGTGAATCTGGCCCATGGCCGCACATCTGACGAGAAATAGCAAGTTATTTGCCAGCCGAAATTCAAACTTTCCCGTGTGGCTTTCGCCTTCGACAAGGAAATCGAAAAGTGAACAATCTGCGATGGAAAAATGTAGCCTACTGTAACTTCCAACAACCTCAGGCTGTTCCCAGGGATGAAGAGACACTCCTGGCTGTTGCCAGTGGTCAAACGTGGTTCCCAGCAGTCACCGGCGGTCATTAGTAGGACCCCTCGAAAACACAGTTTGAATCCTGACCGCGTATCATGGTAGCTTTGGAAAAGACAATCTAAATTTTGACTGAGTATCCTTTTAGCCTCTCAGAGACAAGTTAGGCTACAGTAACTAATATGACTACGTATCCTCGAAGCCTTTCACAGACAACTTTAACAGTCATAGCTAGCTTAGGCCTAGATAACAGGAAGTATCAACTTTGTATCCCTGTAGCCTCTTGAAAACATATCCCAGTGAAGGGAATAATGAATTGAATTTTTACTGCATATCCATTTGGCTTCTCACAAAGACAAATTGTGACTGCATATCTGTGTAGTCTCTTGAAAGGTAACTAACAAGATACCTCAATCATAGCCAATGGATAGTGGTGCAATAATCATAAATAATCATAGATGAGACGTTCTCAAATTTACATAATTTGTTTCCTGGACTTTGTAGCCTCCGTTTTCTCAAACAGAGCTACCATGTTAATATCCAGGCAAAACTCACATGGATGTGATGATACTTTAAAAGTACCATGGAACATTTGTTTGGAGAAAGTTGCCATTTAGGTGATACATTTGGCTTTATATTTCAGGAACAGTATACTGTAGCTGCAACTGACAATTTTGTCAGCATGGCATCTTTAATACAGCCCTATGTTGATAAAGAAAATGCCACATCAATGGGAGGAGGTGTGCGGAAAGGCAGACTGCAATCATTTGGACAGAGGCATGGTAAGTGACTTTGTGGAGTGTAGTATTGCCAATTTATTTAAGGTAACTGAATCTATTTTGCTCCTGCCCCATCTCCTGCAGCACAACAAGCTTGTTGGTTTCCTGCTAGATTTACTGAACAGTATGCCATGACATACTGTAATAATTTAGGACTTGAGGAAGTTATTTTGACTCTAAGCAACCGCAAAAATGGAAAAGTCTGTAAAAGCTTCTGAATTATTTCACAATGGGTGAGTAAAACTCAGTTTTGGAATACTGCGAATTTAGAAGATGATATCACTTAGGGGACCCCAGATACATAGCTCAGGGATGTACAGTAAACCCTATTTTGGACATTTCCCACCTAGACAACCTACCCCCCCCCCCCCCCACAACTCTACCTGGGATTATTCCTACCCCATACAATTCTAAACTAGTGTTGTCCCAACATTGTAAGTAGCCAGTATTACCAATACCAATGTGTCAATTCTCAGTATCGGCTGATACTGGTATTTGGGAAGTAAGCATTCAGCAACTAACCAAAGGCTACAGGACACCACAATGAAGTTTCATTTCATCATGATGAGGTAAATATTGGATGGAACTTGCATTCAAAAATACTCAGGTAGTGTCCCAGTTTTCATGACATACACTATGGGACGATTAATATCAGTTGGGTAAATCAATCGGTTACCGATACGGATATAGGATGAAAATGGGGAATATCGGCCGATACCAATGTTGAATAGGGATAATTGTTCCAACACTATTCTGAACCAAGACCATTACCCCTCAGAGAACTTTCCTCACCAGAAAATTTGGTCCTGAAGGACTTGTCAGGGTGGGATTATGCAGGGTGGAAATTGTCTGGGTAGGAATGACCCCTAAGGGAGTTGAGGTGTGGAGGGGGGGGGGAGATGTCCAGTCACAGATCTGGCCAAATGATGAAGATGGCTCAAATTTCTTTAATGGATATTTTAAACCTATATTAAAGCTGGAAAGTATTCATGTCCGGGAGCCACGTTAAAATTTTCATAAAATTGTTCCTATTCTCATGTCGAAAAGCCAAGTTTCCCTTTGACTACGGGAATTTCCCTCATCCTCAACTTCTCAAAATCCTGGCAAGAAGCTGTCCCAGATTGCTGATTTTCCACCCATGATTTAGATGTCCAGAGCACAACATGAATGCTGCTTAGATGCTAAAGACCAATTTGTGGTCCTTTTGTGATCTGAATTTGTTTCTTGTTAAAGCTGTTGGCAAAACGTTTGGCAGTGAGAACGTCCAGACTCCTCGTCAGGTACTTGGTAACATCAGCAATGATCCAAATGCTGTACGATCAACTGCAAAATCAATAGGACAAAAGGCTAACATCCAACAATCAATAAAAAAGCCTGCCCTGATGAAAAACCCACAGGGACTGAGTATGAGGAAGTCATCGTCCAACACACCAGGACAGGTAAGTTCATTCCAAGGAAAGGTGGGAATGCGTGATATACTGTACGATAGTGTTAAAGCCAGGACAGATGTTTCTGTGATGTGGATGCAGCAGGTCTGGATTGTTGATAAATTTCTTTTTGTTAGAGGGTGTGGAGACATAACATTAAATTCCAAGTGGTTTGAAGACAAGAAATAACATACAAAAAATGATGTAATGATGCATGTCCTTTTTAGGAGCAAATAGAAAAGTATGTCTGTTGTGTTTTAAACTTGACACAGTCTTTAAGTCCGACATAATATTATTTCCCTTTTTTTATCCTGGTTAGTGTAGTTAGCGGAAATTGTGCCATTAAAACATAATCCGTGGTGTTCTTTTCAATAATGGACATTTCCATTATAACTTGGTTTCTCCCCATACTGTATAATGACCCATGTTCACTTGTGTAGTCAGACACCCAGACTACAATAATCGCAATGGTAACCATTTCTTCCGACCAATGCAGAGCCTCAAGAGCTGAGATGTTTTATACAAAGCATAACATGTACTGTAATTTTTGCTTAATTTCATTCTAGAAAAAAAAATATGCTTGCATGGTTGGGTGTGAACTATGAATGTTGCCATGTGAACTAATTAGTAATGTAGTTTCATGTTTTCAGAAAAAGGTCTGGTTTACATTTCTCTTCATTTTCACTTTGTTGTAGCCATTACTACAAAAGAAAAAAATGACCAAGATTGCACCCCCTGCACCAATCTTTAAAGTACCACCTTCTCTTCTCAAAGACAACTTACCACCAATAGAACAGATGCATATTTTTGAAGACAAAGGTAAGTACTTTTTTGAGGAATCAGCAAGTATTTTTGTACCAGCACCTGTAATTATGCATACAGGTTTGAAACGTGTTTACCAAAAGTGGAATGTGCCCACACCGGGTGGCTCCGGGCAGCCCTAAACATTTCCAACCAGCACTAATAAATCATTGCAAATCTTTCTGAGCACAATATTTCCATCTGGCACAGTCAAACCTGTAACATACTCCCTTCCCTTAGACCCCACCCCCTATGATGGCTATCCATATGCCTTGCACTCATTGCATTCTGGGCCCAACTTTGCCAAAATTCATTTTACTCAGTGCAATGTATTTGCCTGCAAAGATGGATGTAAGGTTTGTCACTGAATCAGTGAGGTCCTTTTGAAGTCAGAAAAGTGTGGGGAAAGATTAAGGCTGCTTCTTCAACACACTTCTGTTTGATTAGTGGAGTACAGGTGTTATCTGTCTGTTATTGTAAATCACAGATATGTACAAAGAGGATTTGACTGATACAGTTTTTTGAGCTTACTGATTGAAAAGCCAGGCCTTGAGTTTTAGATTCTCCAGGTGTCCTACAAATCACACTCCTCAGGAAATTAAGGAGTGTGGTAGGTGTGCTGTTTAATTAAACTTCATCAGTTTTACCTGAGTTCCCATTCTTTATCTAGGTGTGCAAAAAATCACACTTTTCACTGTGATTTGAGGCGAGTGATGGTGTGCGATCACACTCGCATGCCTCAAAATTCAAGGCCTGAAAAACAAGTAGATTGATCTCATGTGGGTGTCCTCCATTATGTGCACACTCTTTGCTTTAACGTTAAAGTGGGGTGTATATTAACCAGTTGCTGACATGATTGTACAGTGACAAAAATGTCATAATTTTTCAAAAGTCATTATGGAGTATCTCAAAAGCTTCCCATGTGGGCTGCTGAAATGAGCTTTTTCTGTTAAAGGAAAACTGGGAACCTCAAGTTAGGCTTGTTTTCCACAGTTCTTTCACTATCATTTTATGTTTACATTATGCATAAGAGAGAGATTCAGATGAATGCAGCCGTTAGACATAGGGCTGGTAGGATTTAGTCAGGAGAGGGTTAAAGGGGGGGGGGTGCTATGCTAAGACAAATTGAAATAATTTGTAAGTTTCTAAGGGTGTGTTCCTCATTTTAAGGGATTCCTTTTCCTACAGTTGCCTTCTCTGTCACAAGTCACTTAGTTATTCATATTATCATGTATGATGGCACCCTGTATGGGATTGGGGAAAGGTACACATCTCTTAGGTGTGACAACTTGGAATTTTAGTTTGTGTAAGGAATAGCTCAAAAGTCATTAAAATCAGCTCAGAAAATGTGTTTAGAGTAGGAAAGGTGTGTCTTAACTTTTACTCTCTTTAAATTGTCTTTTCTCCATTTCTTTATTATGCAGAGATTCCTGACTGTATTCCTGCTGAACACTGCCTGAGTGCCCACTTAGGGAAGTTCCTCCCTATTGGCAGACCCCCTGTCAGAAAGATGACATTACTCAATGAGCCATCCCCAGATTTTTCTAATCTTACATTGGAGAACACAGTTAGACCTATATTTGAAGGTGAATAGTAAGAAGTTTTATCCCACAAACCCTGAGTGAAAAATGGAATGGGACTATTTTAACTGATTCATTCCATACTTGGAATAATCTCTACATAACATGCTTTGGCCTTTTTTCAAGGTTCTCACTGCTTGGAAAACTCACAGAACTTCATTGTTACCATTCCTTTTCCAGTTAGGCATGAAAATGTCAGGATATTTTGTAACTCAAAACTCAGTTGTGAAATGTTTCTTAAAAGGTTAATGAAATGAGGACTACTATGAAAATATTCTTCCCAGAATTGCAAACATTTGAGTCAAAAGTATGTCTCTCTCCCAAGCCACACTACTTCACAGCTTGCATATCTACTTGATCTATTTTGGAAAGCATTATGTACTTATTGCATAATGATTAGTAGAGCTTTCTAAAAAATTGTACACCAAAAGTAAAACAGTAGCTAATGCACACTGATAAATGCGCTTTCACATTTGGAGCAAAAAAAAGGCTGTTCATTTAGCCATAGGCAGAAAGGGCCTATTATCCCCCTCCCCCCCCCCTTCCCATTTTTCACACAAATCTCCAATACTGCAGTCTGCAGTCAGCTAGTTCCTACAGGAGAACTATCAGCAGTATACTTGAATGTAAGAAGCTGCAGAGAGCCACTACAAAGACTAAGTGGCAAAATGTGTCAAAAAGTATCATTGGCTTAAAGCACTCTACAGAGCGAGGGAAGGCGTGCTGATCAGAATCACAGTGGACACTATTAAGTGCATGAACCTATAGTTGTTTAGCTACACAGGTATTCCCTTTGGGAAACCAAAAATGACTGAAGTCATGGAATTCTTGATTCTTGCAAAACTGTAAAAGATCTTGTATTTCCATGTACAATACATGTATTTATTCCAGATTTTTACTCCAAAGAAAGTGCATATAATCATAGATTTTCATAATTTGGTCATGAAGAGGGCATGGAAAATTCGGGGTATTTTAATGTCTTAACATTGCAGGAATTCTGCTCATTGGAAGTAATTTAACGTGAACTCAGAGTAACTTTTGTTTCTTGCTGCTCAAGTTTTATGTTAAAACTTGTATTTGTAGTTGACATTTATGTATGGCATCGGAGGTTGGGGTTCAAATCCATGGCCAGGTCAAACTTAGGTGGGTTTTCTTTGAAGAGCAATGTATGATTTTCCCATCAGAACTGGCTTCTCAAAAGAACCCAAATTTGATCTAAATTGTTGAGTTGGTTAGCCACCTAACATGAAATTATAATTTAAAAGCCATAGGCTTCTCCCACATTGGTGGTTGCTTAGCATCATAAAACAATGCCCTTCAAGACCTGAAATTATTAAGTCATTTCTGGAATGGACAGATTTAGGGAAAAAAAAAGAATTTTGGGACATGAAATATATGCACAATGAACTGTAAAAGGAGGGTTTAAGCAAAAATTTACTTTTCGTATGTGAAAGAGGAACTAAATCTATGCATTTTCGTCAAACTTTCATTCAAACTTGTATTACTCGAGACATCAGCAAAAGAAGTTACAGCATTGTGACCCAAAGTCAAGTGGAAGTTATATTAGTAGACAGCTCCCTGATATCATTTCCTCACATTGATAAGGAATGCTTTGTTCCTTTGTTTATTCAGTCTGTTGTGTTGACCTTGCAATTAATAAGGATAGGACCTCCCAATGGGGAATGTGAAGTTTGTAATTTTCCCATGCCTCTCATGCAATCACATTGCAATAACAATTGATTGTTAAGGAGAAAATTGGTGATAAAATTTAAAGAAAAACAAAAGACTGCTCATTAATGTGAGGGTATGACATCATATGTGCTTGCTTCCAGTTCACTGTGTGTTGAAAATGTGACAACTTTATGTGCTGATATCTTGAGAACCACACATCAGATTCCAATGGAAATTTCACCAGATTGCTTAGAATAAGTACCCCTCTAAAATATCAAAACTTGATTTGAGCTTAGATCCTTCTTTAATGAAAGAATGAAAATAGGCAGAATGGGGAAAATTAACAATAGTAATATCTCTCTGTATTTAATGTAAAATTGGCAAGTTGATAAGAATAAAGCAAATCAGTAACCTTATTCTCTGATGCTTTTCTGATATTCAAATAAACTATGTATGATACAAAACTATTGGTAAATTTTTCACCTCTCTTCACAGATGATGCTGTACAATTACCACCAATGAAAGATTTTGATGCTTGCTTAAATTTACCCCCAGTTGAAACACAAGACTTCATGAATATTAACAACATTAAATTATGGGATGATTAGAAGAAATGTGGTGAGTTTTCAAGTCATCAATTCCAAGAGTCTTAATTTTTTTTTTTGACAGACAAATTCAGAAGAAGAGAAAACGGGGAAAAAAATCTTTGTATTGTCTTGAAAGTTGAAAACCTAACACTAAATTTAGTTGATATACTGTTGCTACATTTCACCATGCTAATTAAAAAACATTAGAAACAATTTTGCACTTGTTTTTTATCTCAGCTTTTGTTCTTATTGGATTGTAAAGAAGGCCATAGTGGTCTTGAATAATTCTGGGAAGAGATGAATTTGGGAATCTCAAAAATTTGGAAACCCTGTGAAAGGTCTAAGGCAAAGATGTGAGGTTAAACAGATAAAAGCATAATCAAGATGCATAGGCATACACGTACAGTAACTATGATGTACAGAAAGAAACAGAGAGGAATCAAGTTTGAAATGGAATCATGTTGTGGTGTCTGAATTTTCAGGGAAGGGTTACTGTGCTGTGATGGGCTATGCTTTTTGTGGTCTTTTCATGGCCCTTGACATCAGGGACCAATCTGTAAAAGAAAGTCCCTTGGAAACAAAGAAAGTGCAGAGGGTATCTTAAACATTTGCGACTTGTAAATGATTCTTGGAGAAACAATTTAGCAGTTTGCATGGGGTCTTTTAGATATTATTAGGTATCATTTAATAACCAGCCTTGGATTGACCTCTGCACAGCAGGTTAGTCAGTATAGGGCAAATCGTTACCTTATGTGGACGAGGCCACAAAAATCAGCCCCAAGGTTGGGAGCCTCAAGACTAAAGACAACACTAGTTTGTGTACTATTGAAGAAGCTCAACACACAGTACATTATGTATGCACATACTGCACTGACAGTTTGTGTGCTCTGAAGGTGTCCAGTTAAAGAAGCAGTACTTTCTGCAACTCATTATTAAGTTTAAACCCTAAACCCGCCTTTATTGTGAATGAGTATGGTGCAGTTTGTGCCCTTCATGTTGAAGGATGGGTTGTAAAGACCAAAGTGAAGCATGGCTCCTTGCATTAGGGCTACCCTGACAAGTGTCAACAAGTACACAGTTGCAAAGTATGGTGGAATCAGCCAGGGGAATGCTCCTGTTTCTTGTGACCCACCCCAGGTTTATAGATGTTTTAATGCTTACTAGATTGTGCTCTTATCTTTTTGTTTAGGGTTTAATGAGGCAATGAAACAGCTACCCCAGTTTGCCAGTCTGAATATGTCTGAAACTCATGAGGAACAGTTGTATTGAGAATACCTTCAAAAACTGCAGTTCATTGAAGAATATCTACATGAGTGTTACAATTGGCAGAAGAAGTGAATGAGACAGCCTGACTGTGTAGCTTGTGAGACTGCTGGGGACAAGATGACATTGATGCTGTCTTGACAAATTAAAGGGAATGTTTTAGAACAAAATCTGAATAATGAAAGGGAAGGAAACATCTGAATAATGAAAGGGAAGGAAACATCTGAATAATGAAAGGGAAGGAAACATTGCTATGCTTGCAAAATAAAGTATAAACATAAAGAAGAGTATGTGCTTAAATTATTTTTGAAAAGTTGGTAAAATCGTGTGAAATCAAAGAATTAGCTAATATGTGTGCATTTGCAAGAAATGTTGATTTATATACCAAATTGATCTTCACATTGGAAATGATTTCAATTATTCAGCTCAGATTAAGTAGAAAGGATGCACCCTCTCTACAATGCTATACTCAACAAACAATTAAACTCTGGCTTCTGTGATATTTTAATTGATCAAGAACCAATGGTGTCACTTAGAAGAAATTGTGTCTTTATCTTGAAAAAAAAAAAGCAAAAATCTCCAGTGCTATGTTGTTGAGTTGATCACTGGTTGAATAATGGTCACGAAGCATTGTAGTGTATCATGCTTAGTCTTAATGTTAGCAAGGTAGAGAGAGGTTTAACAAGGCAAGATGATTCTTTTTAACAGAACTGGTATCTTATTTATTATAGGACGTATTTTTCTTTTACAAAAGAATCATACACATGGTAGGTTAACACACAAGACCTCTGCTAGAAACCTGGTTTGTATGCATACTGTATGCTTGAGTATGTACTATCATTTGAATAGATATTAGGTGTGGTTACACCTCTATATTCTGACATCTCTTTGTTCTGGCGTCTGTATCCTCGGACAAGTTTTGAGGTCAGTGTTAGGATAAGGGTTAGGTTCTGACCTAACCCTTTTCCTATTACTGACCCCATATAAACTTGTCGGAGCAAAGAGATATCGGAACAGAAAGCAGTCCCCTTAGGTGTACTATGAAAATTTTTCAGGTTAAGGTAAAGGGCTTAGAATACAAAGATTATCAAGTCAATGCTTATAACAGCAGTTTTACCATATAGGAATCAATTTACTTGATCTGCAAATTGCAATAGTAGCATTGGAGTAGATCATCTCTAGGTTTGTTGTTTTTGATGTAATCAGCTCAGCTTTACCTGAGAGATATTAAAACTTCATCATTCTGTCTGTCTTGCATCAGTGAACATGAGGTAAGATTGCTCCTGGTTGACTTTTGAGCTTGTTTTTGTCAAGGTTTATGTATGACATCACCATGCAATGCATTACAATAATTTCATTAGAATTGAAGCTCCATGTTTCTGTTCATATGCTATATTTGCCTTGAGGTAATGCCTCCTAGGTTGTCCAGATGAAGAAGACTGTTTGCAGCACTATATTATGAATAAACCGACTTCAAGAGATGCAATCATGGCGAGCTTGTTGCAACTCTCCAACCATATCCTAGAAAAAAATTTCAAAATTAGCAGCTTCAGCTTTCTCTTTATATTCATTTGTGCAAAGAGAGTAAAATTTAAGGCTTCTTAATCTCAGCTCTTGAATTTGAAATTTTTTTTTTTTGCCTTGTTGATGCCTGCCAGTGTTTTGTGTTGTTTGGGACTATATCTATCATTTAAATAGCTTTATCTGTAGTTTTTGTTTGTATATATTATCTTTTTGTGTAAGCATGTTGTAAATATATTTTGGTCATTTAGTTGTGGACTTAAATTTTTCATCTCTTGCGTAGCTATTTTCACTTTCAGAACAGATATGTACACTCATTACTCGATCACAACCTTCAGTGACTATTTTTTCATACTGAAATAGTTTGAATTTACCCCACCAGTGTTGTTTTAAAACCCCTCTGATCTTATCCACTGTCTAAGCACCTCCTACTGGGCAGTTTCATTACCCAAGGCCAGTCTTTTACTGCTGAAAAATCTGTAACAGTATGTCCTTTATTTCCAAGATGTGCTTTATACCATCATGTAATTTGAGAATCTGAACATGTCTCTCTGAAGTCACTCTGCTGTGCAGGGTGAGTCATCTACATGTCAGTGGCTTGTCCCTGTCATTGACCAATCAAAGTAGGGTAACCAATCACAGCTTTAGGGATGCTACTTCAAACGTATTTTTAGAGTACTAGTGTCTGCCTTTAATAGGCCAAAGCATTCATCAATCTGGTAAATTACATGCAAGTCTATTCTGCCTTAACTAAAAATTCAGGCAATTTTTCAAGTAATAGAGGTTACCTTTGGGCAAAGACGGCTCAGCTCCCCCTTGGAAAAATGTCCTGTATGCCTATGTGATCCTGAGAGTATGAGTCATTTCTTTAAAAACTGGATAAGCAGATTTGTGCAGTGCCTTCAAAAATTCCTGAAGCTTCTTTGGGCAAATAGGGATTAGGAACATTCAGGAATTGTAAACAGAATGAAGATCTTTTGATAATCCTAACAGCAATTAATGTGACAAGAATTTATGGACTGTGAAGAAATCTTTTCAATACTTCAAGTGCTGTTAATGATGAGAGGACATTGGCCATGGAGATGTACTTCAGAAGGAGATTCATGCCAGCATTTCCATTGATAAGTGACATCAGTACTGACAAGCTCAGTTACTAATTTTGCCATTGTTTGCATGAATTACATTGGATTAGTATAGCACAGGCAAGGTAGGACGCTTCAGCTGCTATTCACAACACTGCACTGATGTTCGTTGTGACTGGTGATTGATGAAGCTCACATCTGCAAAGTGGATTTGCCTTCTGCTGTGCTTTACCTTGCATGCACTGGGCCTAGCCTATGCGTTCTGTGAGAGACACCAAATGGATAGCTACACAGGTAATGGCAACTGCCGCATAGCGACCGCTGAAGCTGTCCTACCTTGTTAATATGTATATAGTATAGTGTGTATGTATGTATATATAATGTTCCAAATGCCTGTGGTCTATAGGAAATCCAAAGATGAAAGAACAGGAGCTTTTAGCAACTTGAGTAGATATTTTCCTTTACCATAATTTTGCCAAAATGCTAAAGTTAGTATTTTACACTATCTGATGTCTCATATGCAAGTATGTCAGCTTGATTATGGGTGAAATTGTGAATATGGATTTAGTTTTGAAAATTTCAAAAGCCATCTAAAAACTTCCACAACGGTATATTTAGTAGTTATATTATCTTTTGAAAAGGGTAGCTGGGCATGGGCGTCCAGAGGGGGGCACTTGCTCCCCCTGGAAAATCGAAAACTTGAAAAAATAAAGAAAAAACGAAGAAAATATAACATCAACATTTCTTAACAGTTTAATCAGTGTAAATTTCTACTCTCAAAACAGGAATTGAATAAAACTATCAACACTCAGGCCCCAGCAGCCCCCCCCCCCCCCGGGCATATTTTTGGTATTTTTAAAGTTTATATTTACGATATTGCTAGTTTTTGCCCTTTGTATATGCGGTAAATAGGCCTTGGAAGTGCCATTTTCAGCGATCTGGGAAGCATTTGGGGCCAAAATTTTCTTGCGCTCCGTGCCAACCCATGGTGGCGTGGAGCGCTGAGAGTCTGTCTATGGGCTTTGCCCCCCCCCCCCACTTGACAAATTTCTGGCTACACCTTTGTCAACACTGTGTGGAAGTAGCATCTAAACTCTTTTCTGAGAGTAAAATGTTTCCCATGAAAAAATTTTGCCCCCCCTTGAATTTTTTTCTGCGGATGCCCATGTAGCTGGGCCAGGAGATTTAGTAATAATGTGAATGTTGCTTACATATTCTTTGTAGATTGGGCTAGGGCTATGTAAATCAGCAGATCAGCCAACCATCAGTCTAGAGGACCCTGCTATGACCAGGACAAGTCCACATCCAGGGGGCTCACTGACAAAACTTTTTGCACCCCTAAGAAGATAAAAAATTACTATTGCCTTTAAGCATTTTAGTATATCTTGCCCAAGCCCCTGAAAATTGTTTTGCCTCCTGGAAGCTATTTTGCCCCCCTTGAGTACCTTGTCTGGCTACAGGCCCTGGATCTGGGCCAGCCTGTTGGTTTACTACAAATAAATAGTTGAATTTATGAAAAGATGTCCTTATAGTGTGGGCAGCAGCAACCTACACACTTTACTCAGGGAAAATGATGTTGCCTGGAGATAAAAGTCACCTTTACAGCAACAAAGCAAGGACAAAGGTTCCTGTTAGCTTTGCCACCAAGTAATCTTGGTAATCGTCTCATGCTGTAAACAGGTCTTAAAAGTACTAGCACAAATTATTTAACTTTCCATACTATGTACTCCCATATTGCTAATGTGAATGACCTCCCAAACCAGACTCTCTTATACAAAGTTGACTGACTGGCAGAAAAGTTGCATAATCTATTTATTTTCCCAGAAAGAAGTAAGTACATAAACAAAAATACACTGGAGAAAATTATCACACCAAAACAATTCCAGTTGATCACTAGACTTATCTATTTTTGATGTATTCCTTTCATTGTAAAGAAAGACAAGTAGGAATGGTTTATTAACATGATCACAATGATAAACACAAACACAAAGTACTAATATGAAATTGTATCAAAAGAGTCAGTTATCTCTACGTCCAATGGTGATCTAACTGCAATTTTATTTAACACACCTACTATTAACATGATACACATCTACAACCACTTTGGTTCTTGTCATTCCAGTACTTTTTATAAACTGACAAACTTCAAATAAGCTTTTCTTATCCTTTTAAGAACCTGAAAATCAAAGCACAGCTAGCTTGCATAACTGGTCACATTGTCACTTAATTTCTTCATCACTGATACTCATTGGGCCATCCAATTATTTTTTGTTCACATGAATAAAAGATGGGGAGTTGGGGGGGGGGTGGTTGGCAGTTGCAGCCCCCTGCAGGCAGGCAGAGTATTTGCCATATTCAGGCAAAACGGGGACATCTCTATGTTCCGACAAATTGGCACCAAAGTACATTTTTTTTCAGAAAACAGAGACGTCGGAACATAGAGACGTCATTTACGTGTCTATATTTCGACACCTCCATATACCGAAAACTCTATATACCGACTTCTCTATGTTCCGGCAAAAAAATTTACTTTGGCGCCGATAAAAACTGTACTTTAGCGCCAAAGTCCATTCTCATCGGCGCCGAAGTACATCATTGTCGGCGCCAAAGTACATTTTCAAAGGTGCCAAAGTACATTTTGTTGGTACCAAAGTACATTTTTGTCGGCGCCAAAGTCCATTCTCATCGGCGCCAAAGTACACTGTTGTCGGAACATAGAGACGTCGGAACATAGGGTTGTTGAAACATGGAGATTTCGTATAAATACTGGGATGTCGGAACATAGAGACGTCGGAACATGGGGATGTCAGAACATAGAGATGTAACCAGGCAAAACATGCCATTTTTGAGGAAAACTTGCATTTTGTTAAAAATTTCAAAAGAATACTCAGCACCCCCCTCCTGAATTAAAATAGTCCCCATTAAAGAAGTCAAGCACACTAATGAGGCCTCTCCAATAAAACGATGTTTTATGCCATTTTGCAACCTGCATATTTAAAGGGCAATTTCCTCATTTTTTCTATTACCTCCACAGAACTACATTAGTAAAGAAACTGAATTCAGGGGGAACTAAACCCTTTATTATTAAAGAGCAATTCTGAGGTTTAGTGAGCTCCATACCACAGGACTTCTTAAGCATTTGTTACTTGAGACCCATTTTTGATTGCTGCAATTACCCAGGGGCCACCTTTCATCATTAACTGGAGAATGAAGTTCCATGACCTCCATCCATCACTAATAACTTATCCTTGGGAGACATGTTTCAAAACTTACCTCAAGTTCCATTGGCTGGGTGATCACGGTGTGCACGAGTGTTATTTTTTTATGCAGCGCAGATAAGCGGACATAATTTTGAACTATCAGTTCTGCAGAAAAAAGAAATGTGGTGCACACTAACCCAATGGAACGCTGTATAAGTACCAAAATGACTAGTTTTATCTGTGACACTGAGAATAACAAGAGCTAACCAATTTTTTTTTTTTTTTCTCGCTGACATGTGGCCCACCAGTAGAGGAACACTACTAGCTTATAATACTGGTGAAAACCTGTTGGGTAATACACAAAGAATGATGCACAATTTTGCATCCTCATTTTAATAGCCAACATGTAGCCAATGGGATGGAATACCACATAAATACATCAGCAAACATTAAATTTGAGGCCTGTACTGTAATCAGGGAGCTGTCACTAAGAGTGATAGCTCCCTGCTGTAATAACATATTTGTCAGTAAGTTGCTGTCAGCTAACATTGCAAGCAAAAAACAGTCAAAGAATGTTAAACCCTTGGAAGGCAGACTCCATTCCAATTATTAAGACCTATGCTTTACATGGGTACATTGAGGTGTCCATTCAAAGAAACCTTTAAAGGGCAACAAATCTTGTCCCAGACATTAAAAAATTCTTCTTACTAAGTTTACTCCTATCCCCTCCTATAATTTTATACAAAAAACACCTGTCTACTGCATACAAGGCTACAGTAGCCTATACTGAGTTAAAACTGCTCAAGGCCATATTCCGACACTGCTGCGTATACTCCCGTCTGCTGAATTGGGCAGCTGGGTACATTTTTACAAGTCACCACTGGCCTATCAGAGTGAGAATGATGCAATTGCTTGAATTTATATCAATCAGAATGCAGTCAACAATTTTATATATATTTAGAGATATAGGGATATTCCTATGTGTATTTGGGGTGATGTAATAGCACCTTTACTGTTAGAGCAAATTTAAATTTCTGGGATGATTTTTTTATCTTGGTTTTTATCTTTGAAAACATTCACCTGCCAATAAATTTGGGAGTAAATTTTGACAGGAATACATCATGCAGTAACACTTTTGTTCCTCATGTTGTAGGAAGGGTTGAAAGAATCAATTTATACATCTGCTGTACAATAAACAAAAATTATCAAACACAATAAATGAACATATTGCTATTAATTGCACCAAAAATAAAAAAAAATATTAGTAAAATAAAAAAAAGGAAATAATTGCCAGAAGCTTAGTTGTTAGAGCAAACCATGACCATGTTTTGACTTATGGAGACATTCATGGGTTAGTCCCCCCTCCCTCCTCCCTGCCCCCTTCAAAGTACCAGAATATCTATCTTTCAAAAAATAGTATGACTACCTGTATCCTAATAATTTATACATAGTTTACATAAGTTTGTATGTAGATAATGGTGATAACTCCTTTTATTTCTCATCTTTTGCAACCCACTTTTTGGAAACCATCCTAGGCCACCCAAATTGCCAGGCAGGTAGCCGGGGGAGGGGATATGTGCCCCCCAATTTTTCAGTAACAGGTACGTCCTGCACTGAAGGAGGAAAATTTATTACAAGACCAGCAATTTTGGAATACAAATATATGAAGAAAACATGGAAAATCTTGCACCATTGAAACAGGCAAACGTTTTCAAAGGAGGGGACACCCTCCCCTTAGACCCCTCCCCCAGGCCAGCGAAACCCCAACATCGATGGGGCCTGCAAATTGCATACTTGACTCAAAAATCTGATGCTGGCATTTTAGTAAAACAAAAAATTCCAAAATTATGTCAAAATATCTGGCAATTCCAAACAGATGCAGGTGACTAAATTTGGGTTGCAAATCCACTTGTTAAGAAATAACAATTCTGGCCACTTTTCTATGAGACAGTATGGTATAATTTAAGGAATAATACCAAAAAATAGTCTGTGGTGCTCTTATCAACTAAATATCACCAGTCATATTTTAATCATGAACTTTCTGAAAATTACTTGAACCCTCCTCTCATACTACATTTAGCAAAAAAATTTAGTGAAGAAGAATGCATGAAATTTTTTTCTGGATAGGGAAGTGAAAATGTAAAAAATTAAAGCTTGTGATTTTAAGGACCAGTTTTGAAATGGATGGACCTGTATGTGCATAGCACCATGGGTATCGACAGCTCAAAAGTGGGGAGGGGGCAATGGGCACATGACCTTGATAAGAACTATTTCAAGGTTGAATGGTGAAACCCTAAAAGTAAGGGATCCAAGGATCAAAGGTCCCTGGAAATATCTGAAGGCCAGATGAACTCTTGAGTCATTTTCTCATGATTTTATCCATTAAATGGCTGTTACCAATATTTCCACGTTTGGTTTTATTGAAATAACTATATTTCAAGCTATGGAATCAAACATATGCCACTTTCATTAGGGTTCTGAAGAAAAGGGGGAGGGACAATCCCTTCCACTTTCAGAAGTGGAAGGGACATGTCCTCCTTGTCCCCCATCATCTGTTGACACCCATGCATAGTATGGAGGGTGGGAGGGGGTTACCCCTCAGGCATGCAATTATATTTTCACCACTTTCATTCTAAATCTTCAATTTACTTCAAACCATGTTGATCTAAAAGAGTACCTAACATGCTTACATGCTGAAGCTCTTCAACTAACCTAACAAGCTTTGCACAAAAGAATCTGATAACTAGTGGTCAGAGCAAGAATTATTTCATGCAAATAAGACAATCCTTTTTGTCCATAAATACTTCCTTCTCTTCGAATTACTTCAAGCACCACATCATGCTGATGAGTAGATATGTGGAGTGTCTACTCCCTCCTTGATTTTCACAAAAAATAAAAAAACGAAATTAAAAAGAAAAAGATATACATCAAGACTCTACCTGGCATAATCACCTTCTTTTTTCCCCATACAAACCCACTTTAATTTGTTTAGTTTTTCACTGAATGTTGGAAGACATTTTCCTTTGTCACTATAAAAGCTTCAATCTTTGAACATTCATCACATTTTAGATTATGAGATGATCACTTTATAAAAAGATTACTTCAAGTATAGAAAGCACCAAAATTTTCTTAACTATGTTTTCCAGACTTCTCTCCCCCTCCCTCCCCCTCCCCCTTCCTAAGTTGCAATGCAAGTAAAGCACCCACATTAGTTTTCATACCATGTTTTAAACATATATTTTCACAAATGTTTTTAACAAAGAGTTGATCAAAGCTCAAGCAAATTTATAAAGCTGTGACAAAAAGCAAATGATGAAAAAGATATAAATGCTACTCCATTCTTAGAATGGGAAACCATGACCTTAGGTTATAATTCATTGCACAGTACACCAGTTAAAAGAACCACTGGGCCACATTTGGCACAGTATGCCTACACATTTTTCTCCCTTTACTGTTGTGTGACACACATTGTGATGTATGGGGAAGTGACATGTATCTGACCCTCAGCATTAAACCATTGCAAACATCTGGACAATAGGATTCTTTTAATAATTTCTGGGCTGAATTCTAGGAATCACAGACAAAAGTGATCTTAAATGGAAAATGCAGTCCCCCCCCTCCCCTCCCAATTTGAATAAGTGTACCCCCATCATCCCAATTCAGGAATGGCTCCTTTCAATCATGTAACAATATTTTTGTTGAATTCATGAAGAATAACTCCTTGGTTTACATTCAGTATCCGATATTTTTATACAGAAACATAATTACAAATACTTGGGGGCAAAATAAGCAGAGATCTGTAAGACAAAGCAGATTTTTTGAAAATTATCTAAGGCAATTGCTCTGTCTCTTTAAGACTTCCAAGAGCTATTGAACAAAAAGAGAAAAGAAAAAAAAAAGGATAACTGTCCAAATTTTGGACACTTTAAACCTTTAGAAGGAACTTTGGCACTTTTTCTGATTTTAAAGGGAGAATGCAGTCACCCCAATAAAGAACTGTATAGTAGACTATCCTATTTCCTGAATGGATCTTGAGAATCATGTGACAGTATTTTTCTCACTCAGTTGTAAAATTTACAAGGAGCATCTGCTTGGTTTACCTTGA
The DNA here is from genome assembly GCA_029531755.1 of Holothuria leucospilota. NCBI lineage: Eukaryota > Metazoa > Echinodermata > Holothuroidea > Aspidochirotida > Holothuriidae > Holothuria > Holothuria leucospilota. The sequence continues at coordinate 36,472,197 of CM055977.1, read as the reverse complement.
ATATGCAATATTTATGTCCTAAAATATTATGAAAGATACTTGGAAGAGAAATAAGAAATTTGTGACACTGAGCTATTGTTCAAAATAAGTTTGGGGTGACTGTTTTTGACCTTTAAAAATAAACTGAAAAAGGGAGAATTTTTACATCACAGTTGGAGGATTTTAATGCTCAATGAACAAGGTCTGCAACCTTATTGTTTCTAATAAAAGGAGACAATCTGGGAACAAAACCTTCGAAATTTTGTTTGAATAGTTAACTGAATACCACATAAACTAAATGAGTTGTAATTTTTTCTTGGCAAAGTACAAAACTTCACCAATTTGCTTTAAAGACAAAATTTTTGCAAACTGAAGGTAAACTGGGCTGTGCCTATTGCATTCCTATGCAGTCTTATAAAAGGAATTTAGACTTCATCTTGAAAGAAGTAGGCCAATTCAGGTGAATTTCCCTCATTTTTAGCTAAATCATGAATATCCTTTGTTTATATGTACATTTTGAAATAGTAGTACATTCAAGTATAAATGTCATACTGTAAGCACCACTACTACATCTGTTGTGATATAAATTAAATTCACTGGTCCTCAGGGTAGCCCTGGTTTACCTTTCACTACCAGTAATATCCCCTCCCTACCAAAAAATAAAAAGAAGACATTTATACATTTATTAAAGTTGAGTAGAAAATATATATTTATTTAAGATGTTTATTACATTATACTTCTTCTTGAGGTCATGATCCCTTGTCCTTTCTATGCACCCCCACCCTCCCTCAGGTTCCCCTTCACAGCAATCAATACTTCAGTCCAGAAGGTGGCATGAAACTTAAAGGCCCTCTAAGCTCACCCCACACAGTAACAATTCTCACAACTAACCTAACTTCTAGCCCTGCCCCCAATTTAAACACAGACAACTGTCTATTAGTAGAACACTTCCAAGACAGAGCCACAGTAGCCTGCACTGCAGACTTTCAATTGCACGAGGCAATATTGAAAAACAAACTGTGTGTGACTGTGAGCCTAATTAGGAACACAACTGACTGTCCAAGCCAACATTACCAACCACAGTGGTGCTATTATTGTTTGAATGAATGCCAATCAAAGTACAGTCACCAACTGGATTTAGAACTATGGAGATTTGTCTAAATATATTTGGGGGGATGCCATAGCTTCTTTAAGCCCCATCTACACGATCATACATTTCTTCAAAACACCATCATACATTTGTACGACCATGGTCATGAACAAATTAACCTACAATCATGTGGACTACTTTACCGACAGATCTGAACAACGTTCAACATGTATGAAGGTGTTCAAACTTTTAGCTGCATGTTTCATCTTCCCAACAAGTGTTGAAATATTTGTATCACAATGTTCGTGGAATTTAAATGTATGATCGTGTAAACGCGTCTTTCATGTTTTGCCTGACTGACAATTTGTTTCTCTACTAATTTTGGACAAGAGAATACAAGTTGTTTGGATCGTCAGGATCTTGTCGTTCCACAACTTTAAATTTGGGAACTGGTTTAGGAGATCTGCTGCCGTGGTCTTCGTCAACACTGTCATAGACGGGATTTTCTTGCACTTCCATGTCAAAGGATGATGCGAGGTGGTTGCCATTCGGTTTAGGCTGGATATCATGATAAAAGTTGGAGCTACTGGAATCACTGCTGTGAAGAGATAAATTGCTAGCCAATTAATTAATGTGTTTTTATCACAGAACGTTCAAATGCTGCAACACTTACTCATAACTTTTGAAACATGTTATATTCTAAGAAGATAGGTAAAGAATTTTTCATGTACTCAAAAAATGACATGCCTGTTTGCCCAAAGATTTGTCTGCATGCAATTTGATCCAGCATACGTTTACTAGAGTGAAACCTCGTATGGACGCATACATCCTTGTACATGCTCTTTGCCAACTAGTGTGCAAAGTGACGTCAGTGCGAAAGGTCTAACTGACACTGTATACTGATAAGAATGAATAGTTTCATACTGATAAAAGCTACTTTCTGCCAGTGCCAAGTTGATACAATGTAAACACACCATTTCTCTTTATAAATGAATGGTATGGTAAATAGGACCATACTATAGGACCTATGACTGGCAGTCATATTTAAATAATTGACTCATAGCAAAAATTCGTTTTCAGCTGTAAGGTGTCACCATGATCAGGAGGGAAGGAGGAGGTGGTGGTTAGTATACCAGAAACCACAATAAAATATAGCACTCCAAGGAGAAACATATAAGATTGATATTTTGCACCTAAAACCAACTGTCTTTCTTTCCCTCCTCACTCTCCTTCCCCACCCCTTCCCCCACTCTTCTCCCACCAGAAGATCCTGGTATTGATACTGGTAGCTGCTGACATGCGCAGCGATCGGGGGAGGGGGGGACAAGGGGACATTTCCCCTCCCAATATTTGAGAAATCACTCATTGACTTTGATTTTTCACACAGTAAATTAATTGAAAATGCTGTCATGCCCCCCCCCCCCCACCAATATTGAGAACAAATCACCACTCTTGGTTGCTGAATACACATGACTACCTAAATGGGTAATAAGCAAGTTTGTAAGAAACACCAAGAACATTTCCAATAGGGCAGTAGCTGTCATGTAATTTTCATGTGACCAAAATGTGATGAAGAGATTGTACTGTTTTTAATTTCCCTCTTCATAAAGAGGTGATATTCAAGACATTAGGCTAGGTCTAGCCCATTCAGTATTACCACTGCACAAGACTGGAAAATCCAAGAATTAAAACCACACCCCATACAGAGGTACTGTGTTCCCCACCCTCCCCCTCCCCCACCTCCAGCTCCTACAGGAAATACACAGAGAAAACATAACCTCCTCTCCTATTTAAATTATTATTAAAAATTTCATGTAAACTAAAAGTAGTAAATTTGGAAACACCAGTTCACAAACTGAGTAAAATGCATGAAATGGTCCTGCTCCCCATGCACCCCCCAATCCTCTCATGACAAAGTTACAGGTTTTGCCTCTGATCAAAATAAACAGTTGAATAAGGAAGAACTCAGCAATGATGCTCTGTCTCCATGAAAGCAATGGAGTAGGGAAAACAAGCCAGTGAGCCACAACTGGAAAAAAGGCCGTCGCTGGCCAGACTTAAACCAAGTGGTTTAAGAAACTGAGCCGTAAAACCTCATCTAACTCTAACTCCATGAAAGTAACATCTAAGCAGCATCTGCACAAATTTCCACTTCAGTTTAGTAAGAAGGGGGTAAATGGGGGTGAGCAGAAATGACTCACTGAAATGCTCCCCCACTGCTATGGGGTAGCAAGGGGGAAAGCCCCTGGAAGCTTCATTTAGCTTGTATTTACAACATTGAGGGCATTGAAATGAAGTGCTTTACTGTCTACAAGTAGCACTGAATACAATCACAAAGAACATAACAATCGCAATTTGAGTACTTTTTTTTATTAGCATAATATGGAGTATCCACAGGTCGATTTCATGATGCGGTGGATTTGATGGAAGGCAGGATGGGGTCATTGCAGTGGTTGCATGGGGTTGTACAATACTGTAACATGACTCTATTCAAGCTGTTCTATAGGAAGTAATAATGAGCCGATTAGCGCATATGGTGGGTGTGCATAAAGCTTGTCCAAAACAGCATTTTTGCAGACATTTTAGTAATCTTTCACTTCATATATATTACACTGCCAAAGTAATTACATTACAACTATCCCCTAATTCTATTATTTTGATAATTACTACAAGAATCTGGGAGGGGCAAAATGATGGTTTCATCCTTCCACTTTTGTGGTTCCCCCCAGTCCCTAAGAGGGTACCATGCTTTTGAGGGGAAAAATGGAAGGTAGCAATTTCATCAAAATCAGAGGAACTTAAACTGGCACTCCAATAGAGCAGAGATAAACCTTGAAACCAGCTCCCTGTTGAAACTGTGCTAGTACTGAAGAAGAGAAAACTGCTTACTGCAAGGGTAATCTCTCACACTAAAGTTCCACAAGAATTAAACTGACTGAAAGAAAAGTGACTGCAGGTTAAAAAATTCCTTATCTTTGCATGCCACTTAAATATACTCAAAGTGTGGCAACCAGGACCAGTTTGTGTTAAATGGCCTCTGTGCTGCCCTCTCTGAGGAACTGAACAGAATACCAAAACTGGACAACAATACATGAATCCATCCTGAATTTACTTATACAGGTATAGAATTTATTTCCCAGGAGAAAGGTGGCTGTATACTCTGGCAAATTTCAGCAACCTAAAAAGCTAACCTAAACGCTAAAATAGCAACTTAAATGCTTAAATATCACATCTAGCTATGACCCATTGACAAGTTTCGAAAACAGGACTGTAACACGGCTACAGGGGGACCATATTTCCATTTCTTGAATGAGGACCATCCAACTCCCCTATGATTATGGGCTTGGGGAACCTTTGTAACACAAAGAAAAGCAAAGCAACTAATTACAAAGAGAGGAAGGCTACTAGGAAACTTGGAATGAAAGATATACTAGCAAGAATGAATGACGTACAGTATAATGATATGATGCACAGAATGTATTGTATTCAAAGGATTCGACAGCACAGCAAATCTATGCATGAACTGGAAAGGATGCAAACATTTTAAAAGCCTGCCCCCCCCCCAACATGTGTTCATTAGGAGATCTTTAAAGCTTAAAACAACACAAATTCCCCCCTTCCCCCCCCCCCACCCCCCAAAAAATGGAAATTGGTTTCCGAACAGCACAACAGGAGATTTAGAAAAGAGCTTTTTATTAAACTGACAAACTCAAAGAGCTGTGACATTCAAGCCATTTATTTCAACTTAACACGAAGTAGCTGTTTTATACTCAGTGACGTTTGAAAACTGTGAGAATAACAGGTACCCGCAGTCCTGGGTCTCATGATCAAAAAAATGTCAGATGGCAGGAGAATGCACATTTTATTTCTTCAGCTAGGTGGCACAGTATTTACATGCACACAGTGTGTTGTTTTGTTGCAAACTTCATCCCTATTTCTGCTCTACTTCTTGTCATTTTTGCCCTACCTTTCCCTACTTTTGATTTGAAAAAGCCCTTTTTTATCCCTAGGCGACTTTTTCACCAGAGCCTGCCAGAAAGACCGCAGGTCTATAAAACCACATAGTTGGCTATTATCAAGGTCTTAGAATAAAAATGTTGCTTTTCTGTTTTCAACAAACAATTAAACCTTTCAAATGTAAAAATTTGGAAATGGTAGATGTCAGTTGCACATTCAAGGAAGTCCATTGTCATGCATTCCATGGACTATCATGATAATATTTTATTTTAAACGGAAATGCTTCATGACTTCTTTCAAATTTGAAACAATGAGAAAGAAAATTAGGTTTCAACCTTGGATAAATATGAAAAAGTTTAATGAAATGCTTAAAGGGGCTAGACACAATTTCTTTCCACATTTTAAAGTACAAATCAGAAAGGCTTGTAAATTACCCGACAGCAACAAAGAAAGAAGAAGACAGACAATAAGAAAGCAGCCGTACTTCTCCTTATTCTAACACCCCTTCCTTGCAGTAACCAAATGGAACCCCCTACTGTAGTGGCAATTTTCTCAAACTTACCACACCAAGCAGCACTTGCAGAGCTAATGAGCTTAAATTCCTAGTTTTAACATTTTGTTTTTTTGTTGAGAAAATAGCAATTTGGAATCAAATTACCTTTGATGTTGAGGATGTTGATTCTGCCTAAAAAGATCATATATACAGACATAAGCTAGTAAACAACAACTGATCATGGGATTAAACCTTCAGCTTAAAGGTAAAATGCAGTCACCCCAATCATAGTGAGTATGCCCGGTCACTCTAGTTCACGATTGATTGATCTACTTTGATCATGTGACAATATATTTGTTAGTGAATTGTGAAATTCAAAAAGAATTTCTCCTTGCTTTACCTATTGTTTGTAAGAGTTATGTTCAAAATGTCTTCAGAGTTGCTTGTAATGCAATAAGAGGAGATTTGCAAGAGCGTGCTGATTCTTCAAAGAAAATTTTGGGGCTACTGCCTATTGCCAGTTGAGTTATAAAAAAAAAAAAAAAAATTCTTGTGACAAAATATTCCTTTGCTCTGCTTCAGATGTTTTCAAACCTTGATATACTGAAGAACTGACACATTTTTACTGAGACAAGTTTTGTAAAACTTAACTCTTGCTTCCTTGTTCAAAATATCATTAAAGCTATTCAATGCATGAAGCGGTAATCTCCCTGCATGTCTCACAACTTAGAGGGAAAATGCAGTCACCCCAGTTTTAATTAGTATACCCTGGTATGCTTATTCATGTATGGCTCTTTCTAATCATGTGATATTTCTGTTGACTTGTCTAACTTCTAGAACATCTCTTAGATTTAACTTCAAGAGTATCTCTTAGATTTACCTTTAGAGTGCAATATTTATGTTCTGAAATATCTCGGGTAACACTATAGGAACTATTGAAGAGGAAATTAGTATGATTTAGCACATGCTTCAAAGTAGCGTTGGCCAGGGGTAACTGCTAATTCCCTTTAATGCGACACAACTGAACTGAAGCAGAAACATCTACCTAAATCACCTCCATATTTGTCAAATTTAAGTTTGTAATGATTCAACATCTGAAATGGCCCTTGCACAGATAATGTGTTTTAAAACTAGTTAAAGACTTCAGAGGTCCACCTTCCCCCCTTCACATATATTACAGAATGATAAGTACTGATGTGACAGTCCAACTGATTGGGCAGTCTGCTGTGGGCTTTTAGGCATATCACACACTATATACAGACCCATAGCCAGATGAAGTACTAAGTACTAAGGGGAGAAGGGGGGGGGGGGGGTCAAATGTAAGTTTGGGAATTCTGTCTACGGGGTTGCCTGGCCCCTTTGTTGCAGGCCTGAGTACAGAGTATACTAAAGGATACTGTGAAACTGGTGACTACTCTTTAAAGCACCCTCTTCCTTGTGACATATCAGGGGTAGGGTTAAAGACATAGGCCTTTCATCTCCAAGTCAGTGCAAGATAACAAAATGTGGGTTGACTACTCAAGGCCATGTCTGTATGTATAGTTTCCTATTAACATAAAGAAGTGAGAGAGCCATAGATGTAATGATCCAACCTAATGCTTGCTTGCTGAAACACTCTGTCAATGTACATTGGTAGCTTAAAGGGAATAGGCACTGTCCTTCCAAATTTATTTGAACCTTCAGCTAAATCTTACAAATTTCCTCAAATTTCCCTCACAACTATCTTTTATGAAGACTTTTAAGATGAAAAGGTAAACCAAGGAGTTATTCTGCATGAATTTAACAATTCAGTGATAAAAACATTGTCACATGATCAAAACTAGCCAATTGTGAATTCAGATACCAGGGTATACTAATTCAAATGTGACTGCAGTTTCCCTTTAACCATACACAAGATAAGAAATAATAATTGACTTAACGCCTAGGTGGATGTGGTTACATCCAAAACATTATACTCTTCATCTAAATCAAAAATTACTCGGCAACATTCCCAAATTAAGTAAGCATGCAGTTAGCTTTACAAAGGGTACACCCTCTTTTACGCTTAGTGTCAAAAATTACCCGATGAATGACTCCAACAGTATAAGCGATCCCACATTTTAGCCAACAATGTTTAAAGCTCTGAGTCCAGAATGGATGTGAATCATACAACAATGTTGTTTTGAACACTTGATGCAAGCAGTAGACAGAAGTCATCAACCAATGAAATTTACTTTTCCAATAAAATAAGCAGGAGTTCAAGGATGTGGCTATTAAAGGGGGCTTGGGAAATGCCAGTTCCCCCGGCTCCATCAAAAGTCACACATCCTTGCCATTCCCCACTGAAAAACTGCAAAATATACCACTTTGTATTTGAAACCCCCATAAAATAGTGAAATCTCCATGCCCCCTCCCCACATCCCCATGAAAAATGTCTGGCTATGCCAATGAGTCAAATTCATTAGCTTATTTTGTGACAATGATATGCACAGATAGACACACATAGATGTATGTGTGTATGGTCCATATGCTTCAATTCTTGTTTACTAGATTGAATGAACATTGTAAATAATATTTCGTCTAAAGCCTTATCACCTGTACTATACTTCTGTATCACTAAAAAGCAAAATTTTGAGATTTATAGTACAACATTCTCTCATAGTATTCCATTATTCTCAAAAACTTACAATCTACTCTCTATGTCTGGAAGAAATGTATTTTCAAGCAAGTCAAGTCTCACTGGCTTTTATCAGTTGTCATATAAAAAAACCCAAATTTTCCTCAAAATGCCAAATTTCCTAACAAGAATCTTGCCAGATTCCCAATTTTTTTCCACCCATGCTCCACTCTAATACAGCAGCTTCAAAATTTTTTGACTCCATAAGCATAGAAAGCTGGGGGCTGGGTGAACTAAAGCCCCCCCTCCCATCAAAAATGTGGTAGGGCAGTAGTAAGCTACCACCTCCTTCAATTCAAGGATGAAAACCCCTTATTTGTCCCTCTGTAAACAATGTCAAATATTTGCATTTTCCTTAAAAAATTGCCCAATATGTAGCCCCCTCCCCTTGAAACCCCTCCTGTAGAATGGTGGTCCAAAACATTCAGCCCACCAGTGGAGAACAGCTTCCCTTTGTATATGTCTGACTCTCTATCATGCACACCACTTTCCTAGCTCAGCCTTCATATAATTCACTGGCAGGCCAAGAGACTGTAGTTTTGCCAAGTGGTCAAATGTGGGAAAAGCCAGCAAGGATTTCTGGATTACTCCCTTATGGCTTCCAAGTCAAATTTTTAAATCAAAATTTTAGAATCTTTTCAATTTAGAAGGTCATTTCAGATGGGAAAACCATTACATCTCTTGGATGAAAAAACCAACCTTCATATGATTCTGCTGACGATTGTACCCCAGCCCTCTTGTTTCTGAAACTCATTGATTCATACCTTTTTTTTTTAATCTATCCAGCGTTAGCTTGGGTAGTGTGGTACGGGAGACAGGGATACTGAGGGGGTCATAAAACATTGTGTTCATGCATTGTGATGGGGAATGGAATGCTGATAAAGACAGACTACAATTCTATGTGATTCTTGGCACTATAAATTTCTGCTGTAGTGTTCTTTCATTCAATGTGCAAACTTCAAATTACCCATAAAATTTTTGCCAATGTGACCTCCTTTTTAAAAAAATCTCTGATGGATACCAGTGGCTGTGGATTAAAACCTAAAATTACTCCTAAATGGAGTTATGACCCCAAAGGTGCATGAGATGTAATGAGAAGCCACTCAGACAGCCCTGTTACAATATCAGCGAGATTTGACACCAACAGTTTCAAAAAGGTGATCTACTATCGTAGTCATCACTTTTTCAGCTCCCCACTAGCTGTGTCATTTTCGAAAAGTTCAAAAGGGATATGGATACAGTATTAATAAGAAACTTTGTATTATGTGCTGTGGTGAAGAGAGAAACTGAGGACAATATTTTGTGATTGTTAGTAAGTTTCTGTCAAAGTGTACAAAACAGTAGCTTTCCATCACTGAGTGCAAGAAGTTGAAATGGTTAAATGTTTGACCCAATACATTCACCTCTCAAAACAGGATAAATGTACATTGTGAGATAAAGTGCAGTGCCTATACAGTGCCCACCAGAATTCTGCTTCTAATATACCAAACAGTTGCTCCCATTGACATTATTCACTTTCAAAATTTTAACATCTGGGGATGCCAATGGGATGAAATGAAATTGAGGTAATCATGGGTGATTGTGAAAATGAAATGTAGAAAATAAAAACAACAAAGACATATAGGCACCCTCAAACAATAGGAGCACAGGTGTCCCATAAAAATTTCATTTCAACTATTAAAATTTTGCAATATTTGTTCTACTAAAGTGTAACGACTAAAACTCTTGACTTCCAACCCCCAAAATTGTGCATCAAGCTTACATAAGTGAGTGACTTATCAGAAGAAGCAAACAAGTACAAAAAGGATGATGAAATAGGTAGATGGGTGTAGCTAGTATGGGGGTGGGGGGTTAATCAGTCATTATTGTGCCATGAACCAAATGTAGTGTTTGCACCGGGTCCAAAATTCGGAACCGGGTACCCGAAGTCGATGGTCGGTTGGGTGCCCGGGTACCCGAAAATATAACTTCTGTTAGGCCACAAGTTTGTTGTAAAGTCATAATAAGAAGTTTTGCTTTGCACGTTGATATACTATAGCACCAACGTATCTTATGTATGGGCATGACAAGTGTTCTTAGGCGTGTGCGTGATAAATTTTGCCAGGAAAAAGTAACATGTCAGGTGTTCTGTCACACGTGCAATCTATGTTAGTGAAACTGTGGATCCGGGTAGTAATTTCAGAACTGGGTCCTGACATCATCGGTCAGGTACCCGGTGCAAACACTAACCAAATGGGACTAAATGTTACACATTCTCACCTCAGGGACTGACACCTATGGAACTGTAGAATAAAGAGCAATATATTTATCCTTTGAAAACAAGTCACATTTTACCAGTGTATGTACCAATCGTAAAACACCCCAAACTAACAAAACAAGCAGTGGCACATTCCAAAACAGACATCAATAAACCTCTGGAAACACTTGACAAATTTCGTAAAAAGTGGCACCAAGCTGGTAAAAAATTTGTAAATTATGTCTTTTGATCCGCAAAATACCACCACAAATTATTTTAATTGGTAAAATATGAAAGAATATGATCCCTCTGAATTACTAGCTGGACTTTTAAGACAAAGCTCAGAATTACATTATAAGAAATCACATTTTGGTAAAGTCTGAACACATTTTAAGTAAAAAAGGGAGTATTTTTGATCTGGGTGCAGAATAACTGGTTCCACCCTGCAAGGAGCAGAATGAAGGAAAATTCGTAAAATGAATGGATTCTTACCTCACACTGATTCGTGGAGCAGGCACGGGTGATTTCTTTACTTCAGGAGATCCTAAAATAGGATGAATCATAGACGTATTGGTTTGGTGTTAATTGGGATATCAAAGTCAATAATGATACCAATTTGTGTTGTCTTGGGGTGGGGGTAAACAATCATTTGTACTAAGAACATACCATAAGGTGACCAGACGTCCCCAATTTTCAGTGTTCTGTCCCTGATGAACAAGTGTCCCTGAAAATGTCCCTGATTTGAACTAATGTCGGTTGAATTTGAAATTTCCCAAAATATTAATCATAATGTTGTAAAAATATTTTGTTGATTGTGTAGCCTACTGTGTACCTCTCAGATGGGAGCTGAATGGCCGGCTAGCTACTATTGTAGCCTAGCAGTACATCAAAATCATTGAGATATATATTGCAGTGTCCAAAAACAACATTCGTAGGCCAACAAATAACAGGTATCTGCAATCACAGAGATCGAAAGTCAAGAGCTTCACTGATTTTCTAGTACTGACTGCTACGATCACACACATTTACTGTAGCCAATTGCACACCAATGATTTATATTTTCCTTACACAGTGCCTGGTCTAGTAGCGTCCCTGATTTAAACCCCCAAAATATGGTCACCTTAACATACCAGTAAATGTGTGTTTATACCTTTATCTATGCATGCCTATGCATGTTCAAGTGGACCTGAATGTAGAGCACTAGAAAAAATTTGTGTGAAAATGTCAAAGTGAATGTGAACATCTGGACAGATTAAGGGGAGGGGGAGGGGGGCTATATATCTTCCTCATCCCTTCCACAATTTTCACCCATGATGTTCAAGTTTATACATATATTTGCTCATTTATGAACAGTGGCCTGTATTTACTAAAGGCCTTTCTATTGAGTCTATTGGCCAATTTCTTTCAAAGCTTGTAAAGTATACAAATGAAATGTCTGTCAAAAGGTCTTCCACCCATACCAACAGAATTATACTGGGGAGGGGGGCATGGTCCCTTCATCATACTGTTATCATCACCCTTACAAGTTGATGTCTGAATAGGCAGAAGCATATAGTAACAAAAGGACTACAAACCTAAACGTGTTGGAGACAATGGGGGTGCCTGGACAGGCTCAGGTGTGCCCAGGGCTGGGGGCTTGGGTGTTTCAGCAACAGGGGCATCATGTGTTTCAGCAGCTGGGGGGTTGGACATTTCAGCAACTGGAGGTTCTTGTGTTGATCCTGGCAAGGCTTTGCTTGTTACATCTGGTGTTTTCACCGATGACATCTGTCGCCTCTTTGCCATTATTTTCATGAAATCAGAATCTACTCCATTTCTGCCGTCCTCCTGGTCCTTGTTTGGTGGAATAGCTGTGAATTTATCTCCGCGGTTCTTTTTTATAGTTTTCTATTGTAAAGATGATCAAACAGGTAAATAAATGGCATCGTGATTTCACAGAAGTTGTATGGCATGCATTTCTTTGAGGAATATTCTAAAAGTGAATATGTTTGAAGTCACTTGATGCTGGCCTTGAAAAATGACTGTAGGTTCATCCATTTCAAAGTCAACATGGACTGTGAAAAGCACACCTTCCCGCAGTCAATTTTTGTGGACGCTTCTTGAAGCCAGTGACTCTGTTCTTTATTTATCTTTGTCTTATTTCCTAGGCACATACTTTTTCTTGGGCTAAAATGGTTTTACTTTCTCCCTTCCCCCTCCCCCCTAAAAAAGTATATATCCCACACACCTGTGACAAAACTCACCTTTCAGAAAACATTTCAGCCTACTTTTGATTCATTCAAGCCACCTTTTGTCCAAGTATCCCCAAAACTTGCAAAAAGAAAGTTTCATTTTTAACAATTAACCATTCCAAAAACATTCTTAAATTTCTTCATATCAAAGTCATCTTTATGAAAAATGAAGCTTTACAGATTGATTACCAAAATACTGTCTAGCTCCTGTACTGCTTGTGTGCCCTTCCCTGACGTCCGCTGTTCTGGTTGCTTTTTTTCTTGTACAGGACGCAGCTGCACCTGGCCACGTTTGATCCTATTCATCATCTCTTCAATGGTTGCTTCATAACTTTTCTGGAGAGGATCTGATTGGGGCCAAGAACAAAAGGCAGGGAAAATTAAAATTTGAATGACAACAATCAATTGGATAGGACAACCTCCACCCTCTGCACAACTCCCCTGAAAAATCCCCCCCCTCCTGGACAATCCCCCGGATAATTTCCATCTACATACTTCCCACCGTCAACAATTTCCAGCTGGACCCCCCGCAAAAATATCCTCGCCAGAAAATTTGGAATTGCCCACGGTAGAAACTGACCAGAGGAAATTGTCTGCGGTGGAAACTATCCTGTTGGGAATTTTTTTTTGGGGGGGGGGGTGGTGAAAGGGAATTGGGTAGATATTCCACAAAATTCTGCACCCTGTGTTATGTTCAGAACAAAAAGAACTGAAAAAAATGAGATTTTTACCATCCAAAAAGACTTTAAACCCTTAGCTGTTGTGTCACAGCAAAGACAGATTGGGAATGTGTTGCATCCCAAACACAAATTGTCTGTCAGACTGGGCAAGCCACGGAAGGCCAACCTCTGCTACTGAGCTTTTTCAATTTACCAGGTATTTAATACTGCAGGTTAATGAGGGTTACATGTGTAAATAAGGGGTTAGCAGGGGGTGATGTAAATTGGGACTCTGTTACATTCTGGCTTGATCCTCAGGTAGCAGACTGCAACTGGAATAACTATTGCGCCAGTGATTTTTATGGTGAGCCCATCAATGGGGGACATTTCTCATAGTTTGAAGGGTCTCGAAAATAATTAGGAATTAATGGTTGTGGAAAACTTTTGTCAATGGACTTATACAAATCGCTGAGTTTCAGAAAAAACAATTGCCAACTTTCAAGTCAAATAAAAGGTATGACAACAATTAAAAAAATATTCATCAAAAATCGATTATTTCATTCTCACCTTGTTTTTTGGTACCACCTTTAACTCCTCCTTTGGCATTTTTATTGACCATCGTCTTGAATATCCTGTCAAAGCGAAATGACAAAATTAGAAATTACTTTTGGAACAGGAAAAAGTACCCTGACACGAGCAAAATGAAGATTGATATTAGTTTCTTTCACTTTAAACTTCAACTGCTGTAACAATTAGTAACTTTACCTGTATTCCGATAACAAAGGAGTGAAAAGATAAAATGAAAATGGATTATTTTTGAAATTAGTAGCAAATTTTAAGTATTACACTTCTTTAACAGCAGATACAAAACCGCTACAAAGTGGAAAGCTAAATTTCTAAAGGATTTTTCTCAGTCAGGTGTTACTTACACCTCAAGGAATACAAATATAGCTTTACTTCAATCAGTAATCTCTAACCAGGATTATTTTGTTACGGTCATTTAATTCTTTGAAAAAGGGATGAAGAATTTTTCACAGAAATTAGCATAAAAAGGGAACATATTACCTTGTGGTACAGATAATTTCAGATAATTTCCTTGTGGTACAGAAATTAAGAAGATGGTTTATGTATGGAATGATAGGCAGTTCAAAATATATAGATGAGTTACTTTATTTTCAACAAAAAAGGATCTCATAGAAAGAAATTCAATGCTCTGTAGCTTTTGAATAATTTCTTCATCCATGCAAACTTCCAAATAATGCAACTTTAAAATTCCTTTTAAAATGTAATACTTTGGGGAGAGAAAAGATGTTGCAAGCTTTTGTAGGTAAGACTGTATGGTTTTATAATGATAAAAGCATAGATAACATCGGGGTCATGATGAAGCATTTTGGCAATGATATTTCTCTTTAATATGTTTCACGTACGTGTGATCAGGGATCGAGTATGATAAACATTTAATTCCTTTAGTGAGACTTTTCCATGCAAACCAAAGTAAGCAAGCAAGTTGCACTTAAAGGGCAAATGCATTCACACCAATGTGAATCTTTATACCCTCGTATCCTAATTCATGTATGGCTCTTTCTAATCATGTGATAATATTTTCTTTACTGTATTGTTATAAAGGGGGGGTATATAATTGAAATTTCCTCTGAAGCCCCCCCCCCATCCCATCCTCCCTTAATACCCTAAAGTTGGTAATCAAACGATGATGGCAGTCTGGTTATTGATAACATCCACAAATAAAGATTACAAAGACACCTGCAAAATTAGGAAATTTTGTTGCAACAAAATATAAGCAAGAATGGTCTTTCATTTTTTTCTTCACTAAAAGAGAGTATACTGAAGCAACAAAGATGAAGCTAGCAGAGCTTATCAAAGAAGTATTTAGAAGTATTCATGAGATAATAAGTAGCTTAATTCAGAAGTGGAAATGTTTTAGATGGAAGTCCTTAGACCTGATCATAGAACTGATCATTATTCCCTTCCCAAACCCAACTTATTTTACATTTTCTGCTATACTGGAGTCCTTTTGCAACTCTCTCCCATTTGTACTGTTACCTGTCTTACATCAGGCATCCCTAATGTCACAGCCAAAATGCAAAAAGCATGCACCATAGAAATAAAAGAAAGGAAGAATGACGTCTGCCGATCTGGACTGAAGCCATTGATTTGGCTTGTCTGTATGGCAACAGAGCACCTGCGTGTAATACAAATATCACGTCACTGCTTTTGCCCCAAGTATTGGCAAAGAAACAAGTTTTCAAGTTAGGAGTATAAAACAAAATACTTAAGGCACCAAGACTTATTTCTGTTGTGGAAATTACTCCTAATCTTTCGAAAAACGGATAAAATAAGCTATAACTTCTGCAGCAGAATGCACACTGTACGTACGGAGACACACCAATCAACCGGTCTTTTGCCGTACAACGAAAGCGCCCTCACAATTTTCGTGGCTTCACCGGTCAAAAATGCATGGACGCATTGTGTCAGCATTCTCCCTTACTTTTATTTCTATGGCATGCACAGATCCAGGATGTTACAATACGAGGGCTACCTTTGAAAGGAAGAAAACCTGAACCTGCTAGAGTCGAATGCACAAAGACTCCATTGTGGGGCCTGGGGTACCCCCTAGGAAATTTCTTTGAATTACACACTGTCAGATGCAATGTACTGCCATTTACCAGCTGAAATAAGTGAACAAAGTTTGAAGTGCATTCTAGGGATCACCTCAAGAAAGCAAGTTGGGGCAAAAGGAGGAATGGGGCTGAAAGAGTCCCTTTGGGTCCGCATGTGCCATGATTCTGGCTAAGCTCTAAAGCTTTCACAGCTCCATGACACAGTACAACTGCATATACTCATGTCCACCATGACGTAAAACAGCAGTGCACCCTTCAACACGAAACAATTCATTTAAATCTTAGTAAAAATAACACTCCATTTAGTCTTAAGTTTCTCACATCTTCTTTGTAAATTATTAACTTACCAGTGTTAAGAACATTTCCTTAGGGTCTAGCAAATTGCAGATTATAGTACTGTACTATATTCTACACTGTCTCAAAATGTAGCACATATTTTTGGCAACAAACAATTTGTGAACCAGTTTTCAGAACATAATAGAGGAATAGTCTATGATTAATATTTCTTGGCAGAAACAAACATACAGACAATCACACACACAATTAAAACACATACAATGTAGTTATTTACAAACAAAAAAATGTACAAAAAAACGTACAAGGTAATCATCCACTGGAGACGTTCTCTATTAAGCATTGTGGGTAATTTTCAAACATTTTCAAACCCTGAGGATTGAAGAAAATGTAAGTACAACACACAGAAACCAATCAGTCTTTTTTATCACTTGCAGTGGGGTAGATTTGATGTCACCTAAGGGAGACTTTGCGGAGCATTCACTTTCATGTCAAATAAGCACCAGTTGTTTTGGGTCTTTAACTTGAACTGGGCATATTTTTTTACTGTATTGGATAAAAGTTAATTGCAGAAAATATTTTGCTGGAGTTTCACCTCCACATCCTGTACGTTTTCTTCAGCACCAATTTTCCTCTTGCTGGTAGGCATATATCTCACACTGCTGACTACAAAAAACATCTTTTTTCTTTGAAGAAAATAAAAAACCACCTGTATGACCATTTTAAATGACATTACTGCACATTTCTTCGTACACTGTTGAATTTTTGTTTATCCATTTCTTAATGTTCAATGTCCACACAGCTTTTTATACATGCCCATTTGTATTTGTCTTACATATAAATATGTATATTATGCAGGCCATGATTTTAAGGCACTTTCAAGTTATCCATTTTACAACTTAAGATGGATTAACTCTCTCTTTTTTTTGGCCTGAAAGAGAAGTAAGTTGTCCGAAAGAAAATTCTAAGGTTATCTTGTGTGTCATCTGTTTTCTCCTTGCGTCAAATTTGGCTTTTGGTCAGGAAACCAACCGATTACTTTTGGTTGTCCATCACAAATTTTGGACATCATGGGCAACTGGATAACTGTTAAACTGAAGTCCTATATTTTACGCATTTATGCTGGACTTAATAAACATTGCAATAAAAGTGCTGACACCAAATATCCCTGTTTCCAGGGCTATGCATGATCACATTTTTTACCCTGCTGAGGGAAGGCATTGCCTTCTAATAAAATTCTTATTTTTTTTGGTGAAAATACATTTAATGTGACAAATGACTATCTACAGTACATATGAACTACAAGTGAATACAAAACTTGTTACAGAAGGATCTGCAACTCAAACATTGACAACTTCACACATGACTTGCTACAAAGTGATTTGCAACATCAAATGATGTTGACATTTTCACACATGACTTGCTACAAAGTGATCTGCAATATCAAATGATGTTGACATTTTTACACATGAATTGCTACACAGTATCTACAACATCAAATGATATTGACATTTCACACATAATTTGCTACACAGTGATCTACAACATCAAATGATGTTGATATTTTCACACAGAACTTGCTACACAGTAATCTGCAATATCAAGTGATCTTCAATGGAGACAACTGCAGACATGTGCATTACACACAGACATGCTGATAATACAACAAGAGACGAGCATGAATACATCTATAGAAGGAAGAAGCATTTTATGACTTTTTCTTATCAACAGGGATGATTTCCCTTAAAAGCCCTTTAAACTGTCGTGAAAAGGCTTACTCTCATGAGAACAGGGCTCTCAGCATTTTGTGAACACAAAATTTCCAGATTTTTTTTTTGAGATTTTTCCCCTTCCTTTTTACAAAATTTCTGGGATAATTATTTCCACCTATTTTTTTAGCAAACATTCCTCAACTTTTTCCCTGACTGGAAACACAAAATCTCACTTTTCAGGTTTACACTGATTTTCAGCAAGTTGGAAATGCTAATGAAAATGTGACTGCGGTCATTTGACCATTGACAATGCACTCTCCCAAACTTCCTTTGGAACTGACCAGTATCCAGTTGGATTCTCTTTTAAAAACTCTGATACATGGTTTCTCTTGAAGGAAATCATCCCTTCACAGAACTCCTGGATTCGTAAAGTACACCCTTGAGTTGCATTAAACAGGATTAAAAATTAAACAGTGAAATTAACTCATTATCATAAATTTTTCAGTTTAACTTGGTAATAAGGTAAATCTGAAGAAAGCTGTTACTCTATGATTTACATTGGCTCCCTTTTAATTGTCTCTACAGATCACCTTTTATAAGATACTTTTAGCTATCAGTTTCTTCAAATGATGCATCCTGTCTACATTCAAGTTTTTAAAGAATTCTTTCAATGCATGGTAACACTACAACTTATTCAGACAGAAGTGCATTTTTACCATCTACATTGGCTCTTGGTGCAGGCTACACATTGAATTTCACAATGAATTTCATTTCTATAGAGCAACATTACAGTGCTCATTCTAATATATGAATCTTGACAAGTAACTAAAATTGTTGAAAAATCCTCAATAACCTCATTATTATCAATTTCATTAGCACTTTTAAGACCTACAGCACAAAGCATACAGGGCATGTTTTAAGTTCCCTATAAAGAATCTCCATTAACGTTGAACAATTATAAATGTGCTTAGTAGCCCCCCCCCCCCCACTATTATGCTATGACCTCTTTTACAGTTTTGCCTCCTCAATGTGAGTTCAAACCAAGATGTAGCTAAAGTTAACATCAAACCAAGATGTAGCTAAAGTTAACATGACATCAGTCTTCTTAATACATGTGTACAAACAATACAACTACTGACTGTAGACTAGATTTCAATGTATGCACAATAACCCCATGCAAATATATAACTTTCATACAAAGCCTCTCTTATATAATTGGACCTTTATTTCTGCTCAAGGTTCCAACAATAACCTATTTTTATAATTAATGCACAATGATACTTCCACTACAAAATTATATTTCAGGCCCCACTAGATCAAAGTTCCATTCCTGTGACTAGGAAGGCTATCCACTCACAGTCCTACACACAACTGATGATAGGCAATGAATGTATCATCGTGCCCTATTATTTATGTTTTGAATGTTAGCAGCTACCTCACTGATTGTTTTGTACAGTTCACTGATTGGAAGTAGACTTAGTTGTAGTAGTTTTCAAATCACTTGTTATGGGGTTGTCTTTACCAAGCACGTAGCTATGGGGGGGGGGGGGGGGAGGTAGCCTTCAGATATTTGCTAGGCCCCCAGAAGTTGTGTGTCCTATAAAATTTGTAAGAGTTAAGGACTGTGATCAGTACCGTGACCCCCATTTGGTACCTAGGCTTCCTAAAAATTTCATCCTAGCTACGTCCCTGGTCTTTACAGCAGTGTGTTCAGAGTATCATTAGCCTGAGGGAGGGTACAAGAGTATCATGCTTGAAAAATGTGGGAGGTCTTATTCCTTTTTTAGTACTAAAAAAGGAATTAGTACTAAAGAGGAATCAGTCATCCCACATTTATTAAGCATGGTGGTTTGTGAACTTCATGTTGGCCACACATAGAGTAACTGCAAACTTAATATCAGTTCTAAAATAGGGGTTCACTGACACACACATACACACTCCTTTTGAATAGTTTAACAAAATTTTAATAATATCACCTTTAGCTACACAAAGGTCTAAAAGGGGCTGTGCATAAGTGCAAAATGAGGCAGTGATTTGGCAAAGCTCCACTGATCAGCTGGGAAGCAATTCAGAAAGGATAAAAGAGAAATTAAGGGCAAAGCATTATGGGTAGCAACCCCTTACCCAGAAGTAAAGAACCTGTAATTTAAAATAGAAGAAAGAAATACACTTGAGCATTATTCCATGATTAAATATCCTCTCGAGCAATGGATGTGAGAAATAACAAAGGGAGTGGAATTAGCTATAGGCTCATTTCCTTTTATTTTTTATGCCAGGTTATTGTAAGATTTTAATGAAAAAATGTACTGGTATTTCGAACTGCGGCTTTGAAAATATCAAACCTTGACAGAAAACTCAGACAAACTGGGGTAGTTATTAATGCACCACTGGGATGATGTTAAACATTCAAATTCCGTGCGAACTAGAATGATAGGGTAAACGAACGATTTTTGGTAAACAAATATATGCCAAAAATGGCAATTGCGCTACACAGTTAAGGATGAGTTCGGAGAGCCGGGAGCGCTATGTTCCGATATGATACACAGGAAGTTAAGGTGATACTACTTCCATTGGACTGGAGTTTTTGATGGTAACAAATCCCTGGTAGAATAACTTTTTATAAGGTTATTTGACATTCCTTGTCATGTCATAACATTTGATGTCTGTCTCACTAACAACTCAATATTTTTGGAATGGACAAAGATAAGCTCATTGTATGACTAAAATTGTTGTTTTCTTTTCTGGGAAGGTAGGTTAGTGATATAAAGAATGTCAGAAAGTCAAGCGAGGAGGAAGCGTTTTACTGCAATATTGGAAAACAGTTTGTATTAAACATAACATCACATTCAAAGCAGGACTACAATTATTTCCTGACTTCCTTTCTAATAGCATGGTAAGAGTTATGAAAAGGAAGACATTAATCCTTCAAAGAAGAGTACTTCGGATGTACTTGGAATCCCATCATCCATAGCAGCAATGGAAACAATGAGAAACATTTTATGCTACTCTGCTGAGGCACCATTGATTCCAGTCTGAGGTTTGAGCCAAGCATACCTCAGATAACCTTTGCCTAGGAACATGGGCATCAATCTTTACTCCAATGTGGGGGGCGGGGGGGGGGGGGACATGGCCACTTCTGTCAAAAATTTACTGTGTAAAAATCTTAAGTCAGTGGGGGTATTTCCAAATGTGGGGATGTGTCCCCCTGTTCCCCCAGGATTGACGCCCATGCCCAGGAAGATAAAAGGAAACAGTAATATTATTAGACATACTTCAACACATGTTGAGAGAGAAAAAAGACGGGGAGGGGTGCAAATATTGTTGAAAGCTCCAAACTTCCACCACAGCAATGGGCTAGACATGTCCACCATAGCTAATGGCTACGAAAATCCATTTCAGATGATCTCTGCAAATACAGATGAGGATATACTCCTACACAATGCAATATTTTACCTGGTATTGAGAGGAGAAACCTTATCATGAGGAAAGTTCCAAACAGGGTTGGAAATTCGCCAAAAAATCCGGTCAGCAAAATTGACTTTAGTGCTGACCAACAAGTACCCTTTCCCCAGGTTTGGTAAGCCTGGGTAAGATTTTAGTCCGCCGTTATTGTTGAGGAAAATTCAACGGATGAAGAGTGCACATATCAGCATGGCAACTTTGCAAGGTTGTTTTAAGGTACAGTATTTCATTTTTATTTTAAATTATAAACAATGTACACAATGGTGGCACAGAAAAACCAAAATTAATATAGCTGTCTATTGTTGTCTTTGTTGAGTATTTCTATAAATGTAGACCTATATATCGTCAGGTAAGTTTAAGCCAAGGTATCGAGAGATTTGTTGGAATATTTAGGGTTACGTTTTGTACAATCCTGTAGTACTCGCCGTATGTTAGATGCACGCCCGGGTACCGTACGGTACAGCACGCGGTACGCGTACCGTACACACAGAATCCGTTCAAGCAGCGCGGGGATCACATTTCATGGTGATCTTAATATAAAATTACTATAGAGCAGTGTCTACAGCATCGTGGCTCAAGATGCGCAGTGTCAGCTGGTACATGTGTGTTCATTAAAACTGTTGATTTACGGCATTACTGTGATGCGTACATGTTCGTTCATTGGTGGTTTTGAACTTGTGATGGGCTTACGCAGTATATAAACCTGTAATCGGCAAACGTTTGATCTGGTTTGAAACTCAGCATGTGGGTCACTGCTTTCAATGTTTTGGTACGCCACTTGCGTACCGTGGGAATACATGAAAGTAATTTCAGTAAGCAGTGGTTTATTTTTAGTACGCTGGCGGACTAGCGGACCGCGAATTTCCAACCCTGGTTCCAAACCTCCACCAAAATGAGAGGAGACAGTGGGGAGCGGGGAAGTGCTAAAAAAAAACTACCCTTGATATTGTCACTGTCAGACTCTTAGTTGCTAGCTTTTGTCTTCTCTCTTCATCTTGATGAAAGCTCAAAACCTCCACCAAAATGAGATGAGGCGGTGGGGAGGGAGGGAATGCTATGTAAGGATTTCACTTGCTAATGACATTATCAGAATTTTAATTTCTCACTGTCATACTGACTTTAATTTGCATCGTAATTAGTGTCCTTGGAGCACAACTGACACAAATTTTCAGTTTCCATGAACAAAGCTGTAGGCTCATATGTGCAGGAGTTTGTGCTTGGATTCACACTAATGGCTGGAATTGGTATTCTAAAATGACAGTTTTAAATCTAAAATGAAAGTATCTTGTTTGTAAAAGAGAGCTTGCATTTTAGTCTTTTACAATCCAACAAATTACTTAATATATGTGTGTACAATATGTGTGCTCTGTCAGTTTGCAGAGTGCAACAACTGTTTCTGTCTGAGTGTCTCAGAAATAAGAAGCTGTCAACAAGGAAATTAAGTGGATGCTTCAAACGGGGAGATGCTTCTTTGCAAGGAGACAGAAGAGAAACCTTAATCTGAGCTAATACTTCAAGACCCACTACACTGAGTGAAGTTTATCAATGATAAGCTGTTTATTTAGCTTACAGGAATTTCTTTCCTTCATAAGGTGGCGTCAATTCCATATCATTAACCTAGCAATATCATTCAAGTCAACCAATCCTTTAACAGTGACTTGCGCAGAATAATACTTTGATTTGCAGGTTGGTATCGCCAACGTTTTAACAGCAGGTGCTACACAACTCAAAACAACTGTTAAATTAAAATAAATGAATACACTTAACCCCTTTAGCAACAAGAGACCACACACAAATGAGGAGAAGAGGCACACATGTGATTTTTGTTGTAATACTATGGAAAGTTTCCAGAATAACCAGATACAGATTCACACTCATATTTTGTAATAAAATCTAATTCATATACTGTCGTGAGCATCACTGAGAATCGAAAAATAAAATAACGTTTTTATTTCCCTGATAATTGGTAATGTTGTGGCAGTGGAAAAAATCCCCAGTCCTACTGGAAATGTAGCAGCAACAAATCCTTTTTGTGTAAACTTCCTAATCTAGTGTCAAGTCTTATAGAAATGACTAGAAAGATGTAAGCGACAGATTACTTCGAGACCTTGTTGGTCACCGTGTTGGTCCTAACCTCTTTCAACGCGATCTGTCTCCATCTTGTAACAGCTCCCTGCTTTGAATAAGCTAGCTTGAGACAGGTATATAAGTGAGTCAGAAAGAAAAAAATCTGGCTGAGGGCTGTCTGAGCAAAGGGCAATCACCCTTTGGGCCAGGGATCCAGGGGACCACTTAAAACCCCCTGTGAAAAGGAATAAAATACCGAAGTGGCCATGACATGTGTGAATTTCTGCTACATAGGGTTTTCCAATTATGTCCACGTTTCAATTTGGCATACTG
Source organism: Holothuria leucospilota (assembly GCA_029531755.1). Classification (NCBI taxonomy): domain Eukaryota; kingdom Metazoa; phylum Echinodermata; class Holothuroidea; order Aspidochirotida; family Holothuriidae; genus Holothuria; species Holothuria leucospilota. The sequence goes on along the minus strand of CM055977.1, from coordinate 36,448,389 downwards.
GCTGTCCCAGCTCAAGAGCACATCTGCTATTGAAATGTGCCAAAAACAGGAAATCAGATACAATTGTGGTACAATAAATGCCTTGTAACCAAAATGACCAACAAGCAGAGAGACACTCGACGCTCAACACAGTGTCGTCGGTAGACAACCTGTTTATGCTTTTCAGGTAAGCTCCCCTAAACATATACCGCCAAAAGATGCACCAATCTTTCCTTACTTGGTGGTGCTGTTTTATTTGGCCAGGAGTGTGGCACATTTTGTCATTATTCGAATTTTTTCTACATTTTCTTCGAACAAGATCAGCAAAGTTTCTTCAATTTCCCCAAAATGTGGATTTCCATGAAAATGTGGAACACTTACATCCCTGTTCAACTGGGAAAGCTAGGTTTCTTTGGGGCAGGGCTATTTGGCAACAAATGAGGACCACTGTTGCTTATAATTGTAGAAGGGTAACACTAAAAGTCTGCCAGTGACAAATATCAAAAGGTAGCAATTTTTAATTTATCAAAAATGCAACTTACTTTCTTGAGTTCCTGCAAAATTACAACATTGGTTTAAGTTGTTATAATTTTGTTTTTTCAAACATTTTACAAGCAAAATAAATGGAGTCTTCTTCTATTTCTTATCAATTAATACTGATATTTTAAATATTTTGCTTCATATTGGCATCTTAAAATCCTTTAATTAAAATTGAGGGATGGCATACTATCAATGCCTTTCTTCTAAGACAACATTTTCAAACTAAAATGGGAGAAATTAACCTGAAGAAGATGGCAATATGTCAAAAAATCTAAAATGTGACTGTAATTCCATCCCTTCCTCCCCTTATCACAAAAAAAAAACGAAAAACAAAAAAAAACAAAAAAAAACCAAAAACCAAAAAAAAAACAAAAAAATAGCAACGACATTGAATTTTACTATAACACTAAATACATGATATTTACAATCAAACAATTTCGTCACTGAAAAGAGCTTTGGAGAGGGTGAAACTGAAAACAACAGCTGCATGCACACCAAATTACAACATAACATGCAAGGATTTCAAGTTAAACATCCATTAATAGAAAAAAAGTGACATGCAAACAGGAATCTGGAAAACAGAAATAGGAACTTGATCCAACTGTACCCAAAAAGTAATTGCTACCAAATGATGTGGGTTTGCAAAAGAATAGGCTTGTAGGAAAATCAGAGGGGCACTTGAATTCATACAAGGGTGCTTGGGGAAAGTATATTCTGCATTAAGTGGAAGGTGCAGGAAAAACGCAAAATATCTATTTCGATCTTCCCCACCGCACCCCACCCCCCAAACAACAGTGTCACACAGTAAGCATGGATGCAGCACTACACAGGACCTCTGACATGAGAGGGGGTAGATTTTTAAAAGGACCCATATAAGAATTCACAGGCTTTTTTTATTTTATCCCTCCCACCAAGGACATGTTGTACCCGTCCTACCCCCTCTGGTACATGGTGTCCTTCCCCCCTTGGTACATCTTGTACTTTTGTGAAAACAATGAGAGATGACCCCCTACTATCACTGATCCTGCTAATTCCTGCACTCAAATTTGTCTCAGAGCCCTCATGCACTAAATTTTAGAAAAGAACATCTGCACTCACTTGAGGGGATTCTTTGGTACAAATGGCGGGGGTGGCGGTGGTGGAGCAGGGGGAGGCGGAGGCCGGGCAGCTTCTTCCATATCTGCGATTTTCTTCTCCATCAATTTGTTCTTCTCCTCCAGTTCTTTGATACGCATCTCACTACTTGACAACTCCTCATCAGCGATTCGTAATTTTTCAAGCAAGGTTTCTTGTTCTGTGGCTTGTTCGGAGTGTTGTAGCCTTTCCTCTGCATCTTTTAACTATTGACAAATTGGTAATATGCATAAATGACATTGTGAGGTGGCAAATAAAGTATATGAGGCATGGTTTTATCTTGGTGTGGAAAAAAAAAACTGATTGAAAACAACACAAAACGAATTAAATGTTGATTACATACCAGCCATGGGCAGTTGCAGAATAGATTTAAAGTCCATCTCAAGAATAATTGATCTCATAAGTGGTATCTGCTTAAATTAAAGGCTGGTTAATACTTCAGTATAGTGCTTTAAACCTATAAAAGTTGAAAACTGTTCAACCCTTTGTCCATGATTGGCCCATTGGCCCAGAAGAGTAAGGGATGACCATATATGGTTCTTATAGCTCCACAGTGGGTGAAAATTTGGAATGTGAACCAGCCTAAAGGCTGGTTCATACAGTTGGTACTACATTGCAGCTGCTGTATAGCTACCACAGGCCTTCTAGGGCAGTATTTAGCAAAGCCAAACTTAAAATATTTCAGTGGCTGCAGGTAACCTGAAATATGAGCTGAAGCTGGGCTTTAAAATGCACCCCATCAGCAAAATGTCATCACATACCACAACACCCTCCTCTCCCCCCCCCCCCAAAAAAAATATCACTTTTATTAAACCAGAATGCAAAAATGCATTGAGGTTTCGATGATATATGTTCTATTCCAAATAATGCCATGATGTCCCATATCTTTCAGTCACTGGTCAAAATTTCCCAAGAATTCCCAAGATCGTCATCTGGGGTTACGAGATGTCAAAAAGCAAAATTTCCCAAGAATTCCCAAGATAGTCATCAGGGTCACCAAAGGACAAAATGCAAAATATCCCAAGTATTCCAAAGGCCTAACGTTACAGTATAGCCTAGAGGCTATGCTAATTACTTGGCAAGGCCCTAAGTAACATTAGCCTAGGTCTAGCCTAGTCCTCAGTAAAGGCCCGTGTATAGCCGGTCGCCGATAGCTCCCTATACACGGTCCTTACTCCGACTCATTGAAAACCCGGGGTCTTCACCAAAACAATAGGGTTCTTCCTCTCAATATGGGGCATCCATGTACCACGTTTGAGAACTGTCAGAGCTTCCCTTCTTGAGATATCGTGTTAACAAAGTTTTCAGAGTTTGACCCCCGGTGACCCCAGATGACCTTTGACCTCCACCAAAAGTGAAAGGGTTCTTCCTCTTACCATAACGCATCTACATACAAAGTATGAAATTCACCCAAGCTTCCTACCTCAAGATATTGTGTTAACAATGTTTTCAGGGTTTGACCCCCGGTGACCCCAGGTGACCTTTGACCTCCACCAAAAGTGAAAGGGTTCTTCCTCTTAATATGGGGCATCTATGTACCAAGTTTGAGAACTGTAAGAGCTTCCCTTCTTGAGATATCGTGTTAACAAAGTTTTCAGGGTTTGACCCCCGGTGACCCCAGATGACCTTTGACCTCCACCAAAAATGATAGGGTTCTTCCTCTTACCATAACGCATCTACATACAAAGTATGAAATTCATCCAAGCTTCCTACCTCAAGATATTGTGTTAACAATGTTTTCAGGTTTTGACCCCTGGTGACCCCAGGTGACCTTTGACCTCCACCAAAAACAATAGGGTTCTTCCTCTTGATATGGGGCATCTATGTACTAAGTTTGAGAACTGTCAGAGCTTCCCTTCTTGAGATATCGTGTTAACGAAGTTTTTAGGGTTTGACCCCCGGTGACCCCAGATGACCTTTGACCTCCACCAAAAATGATAGGGTTCTTCCTCTTACCGTAACGCATCTACATACAAAGTATGAAATTCATCCAAGCTTCCTATCTCGAGATATTGTGTTAACAAAGTTTTCAGGTTTTGACCCCCGGTGACCCCAGGTGACCTTTGACCCCCACCAAAAACAATAGGGTTCTTTCTCTCAATATGGGGCATCTATGTACCAAGTTTGAAAACTGTCAGAGTTTCCCTTCTTGAGATATCATGTTAACGAGCAAAGTGTCACAAACACACACACACATACCCGTTCAGGGCGCCTACTGGGGATACTGGATTTTGAGACGTGAAGTGGGGATACACTTTCTGGGGGCGCTAGAGCCAAAATGTCATTGGAATTACAATGGCTACGTCATAGCTGTAGATATCCCGTGTTGAAATAACTCAATTTATGTTTCTATCTACTTGGACCGCCAGCTATGGAAGGAAATGGGGAGCATATTTCACACACTGCGAAAGTTAGGGAACCGGGGATAATTACTCTCTATTGAAATATCCCCAGTTCACCTGCTCAACGCATGGTCGTGTGTGAAAAAGGGGCGTGTTTTCCACACACAGAAACCGGGGATAATTTCTCAAGAGAGTGTATGGCATTTAATCAAAGCTAAAATTACACAGATTTTACACACGAACGTGCGGTGAGCAGGTGAACTGTGGAACTTGCTTGAAACTGTATGATAAGCAGAGGGCGTACTACTTTGACTCCCAAAGGCACATTTGAAGTGATACTAAAATCGGGGATATCCCCGATTTTCATCATGTCCCCAGTTCACGTCTCAAGGACCGGTGTGTGTCCCCAATAGGCGCCCATTACAGACGCACACACACACATACACACATACACACACACACAAGTCGATTTTACATACAATCCGAGGACCTCATTGTTATTTCCTTTGTGTTTACTTCCTTAACCCTAACCTTGACAATAGACTCTCTATTGTTCAAACTTTCGAGGACTTGACAAATCTATTGAATTTCCTTCAGAGGACCTGAAATCCATTGTTCAGGTCCTCAGTCTGATAGGAAGACAAGTTCACACATACACACATACACACACACGCACACCCACACATACATACACACGCCATCATGACCGCATAGGTTTCTCTTTTCATCGAAACCAACAAAAGAGTATGAACAGTTCAAAGCTTTACATCACTCCCATCATACATGAAAATATGTGAAAAACAATACTGTACAAGAGTAGCTAGCTTTATTGGTTTGAATTCCAACTGCACCACGGCTAATCCAATTGTATCAAGTAGGATCCTATCAGTTGAACTGAATGAAATCAAACCTCTTTCTTGTGTCTGAGCCTTTCTTCTTCCAGGGTTGTTGTCAGCTTTTCTACCTCATGTAGAAGTTCAGCAACCCTCTCGTTATCCTCCAGGGTATCATTTAGCATCAACAAGCTTTGTCGTCTCGCTGCATCCGCTGCCTCTTTTTCTGAATACATCTAGATGAGTCATGGAAGAATAAAAAAAGGAGAGACTTCCAGTTTCTTTGTTCCTCACAAAAGAGAAAAATAAATTGTAGTCTGGAAATTTGGCCTCACCTGGTATTCATGTCCTTGTTATTACGTGTAATGTCTGGAACGAAAAAATGTCATACCAACAGAAGACTTGTAATCTCCAAGTAACAATTTGCATTGGGTGCAGGGGTACGGTGGGTGATCGGCAAAAAAGACACCTAAGGGCAAGAATCTTCAGTGTTCACAGTTAACTTGAACATCAGCAGTAATACTTGCTGCATTTAATAACTACGACTGATGACTAGCATGTTAAGTTGGGAGATTCTGAAAACTTTGCTTGAGATGTTGGGTGTGTAAAGTAACCCCTTTCTGACTTAAGCTCCAATACAGTGTTGGCACTAGGTCTCAAAATTTGAGGGAGGGGGGAAATCCCCCCTGTAAATATTTCGTGAAGGATTTTGGCTCAAAGAGGGGGATCTCCAAAAGTCAATTTTTCCCAACCGATTCTCCCAGCAGGAAACACTGCTTAGATATTTGTTTGGGACTGCTGTCAGGCAGTGGGGCAGCTGAAGGGTCCTCCATTTCTCTCAGAGTTGGGGAAAAGGGTAAAAAATGAGATTACACACTTCTCTATTGGTTCGGGACATCCAATGGGGTCCTGAGAGCAGGATTTGTGATCCATTTCTACATTCCTTTCTCACAGTATCTTCTGAACACCAAAGAGAAAAGGCTGTCTCATGGGTGGTGTCTTAAGATGAAGCATGAGATGGTCTTCCACATCCAGAGCTAAAACTGAATGAAATTATCATTGCACACACCACTTAAAGATGAACGCTTGAGTGCAACTCACATCTCATTTGTTCTTTGTACAGTGAATGATGAAAGAAAGATCCCTCCTACCTTAGCAGCAAAAGATTCAGCTTGTTCTTTAAGTACTGTTGCTTCTTCATATTTGGTACTGACATCTTGGTATTCCTGGATGACAATTGTTGAGACTACAAGAAAAGGACAAAAAGGGAAAGAAAACTTGAAGACATGATTTCTGACACTTTGTATGGCCCATATCTTCATCAGTAGTATCTCAAACGGTTGTTTAAGAATGCAAGACACAATGTGAGGAAATAGCATTCATGCACAGGAAAGCTCATGCAGAACTAATTAGATTAATTACAGAAAATAAATTATAACCTGGCTGGTGGCAAACGTGATTACCATAGGGAAAAACTTTCATATTTAGCTGCTATGGAACGGAAAGTGCTGCCAATGGAGCTAAAAAATGCCCACATCAACCCAATCTTAACAAGTCTCCTCTTTAATACTTTCCTAATATGTATCATTCATGATGTTGGAGAATATGACAAATATTGAAAGTAAGTTAGTCTGCATAAATTTCACAAGCCAGTTGTAAAAATCTTGTCACAAAGTCAGCAAGAGCCATACTTGAATTAAGATACCGGGGTATACGAATTCAGATTGCTGTGACTGCATTTTCCCTTTCAATATACTGTCATCTGGCAAGCTGGTTTATTGCCTGATTAATTTTAATTTACTGCATCTGCTTTCCTGCATAGATTTCCACAGCACGGTTAGATTCCTGCAGAGGAGCATACTGTATTTCTATTGCATACATTTATGACAACCAGTTTTGTGTTTGGTTGTGAGCAGAACAATTTCAGTGAAGCGGCCATCGTACCACATACAGGGAATAACAATTCAGTGTGCAAATTTAAATACAAGTTAAATTTTTTTTTTTTACTTTGTTTTTGGAGTTTTGTATTTTTTTGTTTAGTATAATTGTTGAAACCAGCATGGGTTAAAAGAACAAACACAACTACACACTATGCATTTTTGTAGCAATCTGACCAGCTTGAGAAGTGAAATGAGATGTGATAACCTATAAGGGTGCATTTACACTTGATCCGGATCTGATCACCCTACATTATCAGCATATCGAATTACGTGTATGGCTTGATCCTGGTGCATTTACACTTGTCTCGTACTCTGATCCACCTCCCGGCATAATGAGTGTTTTTGCAGAAGTGACCTCCAAATAATTTACGTTGAATTACCGTTGATCTCGGGTCACCGTTGATCCGGGAGCGTTTACACTACAAGTTTTGATCGTCTGCGCGGGGTCTGATCCTCCCCTCTTACCAGGATCAAAATAGGGCGATCAGATCCGGATCTGATCTGCGTTTACACTACAAATTTGATCTCGAGCAGTGGATCTGACCCCGCGCAGGCGATCAGATCCGGATCTAGTGTAAATGCACCCTAAGTTATTTCCTGGTACACTGAAAACATCTTTTTTTTAACTGTTTTGTTTTGTTGTTTTTTTTTCTGATCACAGCGGTACATTCAAAACACTTCATACACACCTACTCCTTCCTGATAAACTTGTACAACTGAAGTTGTAAAAATAATCATCACACTTCCAAACTAAGATCTTATTGTAACAGATGATTACCCTACAAAATGTTAAAGGGCAACAGATCTCACCTCACACAAAATAAAGTGTTCTCTCCTGCATTTTCTGCTAGCCCTTCCTCAGATTTAAAAGAAAAGCAAATGTCTCATGCACCTCCTGGACAAAGCTACCACGGGCAGTGATCATGGGGGGACGGGGGGACATGTCCCCCACATTTTTAGTGGGGGACATAATATCAAATGTCCCCCCAATATTTAGAGGTATGCAGAAAAAAATGTTACACACATTTTTGATATGAATATTTGTTATATTAGCCTATGAAACACAGCTGGGGAACACTTTAGAACAGAAATATGTGATCTGTGTCCTCTAGAATGCACCAAATCGATTGGCTTCCAGGGGCTTTGCCCCTCAACCTATGGTGGTCCCCATTACCACTGGCCAGAGGTGCAAAGTGTTCACTCAAGCAGGTGTTCCCCCCAATAATTTTAACCCATCGTTGCCCTCTAAAGCTACAATGGCCTCTACTGATTTTAAATCGCTAATGCCCATATCCACACACTACTATGTGTGAGTGTCTCCTAGTGCTGATAGTCCTAACTGATTAATCGTCAGTAGTCGCGATTACACTTTGGGAGTCCGATTAATCGCCTTCTAAACCTGACTTTCCATTTCTCGATTACAAGTACTTAGCACCATATCATACTCAACTAACAAAAAAAATAATTAAATAAAATAACCATGGAAACAATTTGTCAGAAATACCTGTATATTTGTTTGTTACCTGTTTTAAGGCCAGACAACCCTCCACGAAACCACAGAGGAAATGAACACAGTATATACCATTACAGAAGATTTTCTGATGTGTTTTTGCAATGTACCAATGACAGTGTATTGACGTCATACTTGTTCTCGATTAATCGCTGTAATCGCGAGAAGAACTGCACAATTAATCGATTACAAAGCAAACGCTCGACTATCAGCACTACTGTCTCCTATACTGAGTGACTGCGAAAGTCACCACTGACCAATCAGAGTAATGCTATTGTTTGAATTTATGTCAATCAAACTGAATTCACCGATTGTTTACAGAGATATGAGGATAATTTCCTAAACATGTTCGAGGCAATGCAACGACCGTTTACGGGATAAGTTGATTTAGAACTTGCAGTTTCACTTTTAACTCATAAAATTTACATTAAATGCTAAAGTATTTGTTTTTATGTATCTCATAAAGGTACATCAGAATTGATCCATAAAAGCATGATGTTAAAATCATGGGATCAAATGAGCAGACAGACTGACTTTTTACCTCCTTTTTCATCATGAGGGTCAAAAGGAAATAGAAGCTGAAAAATGCTACTTTACAGGGCCTTTAATGAGCCAAAGATAGACTTTCAAATTAAGCCAGCAAAATCCACAAAACTGGCATGGCAAATGAGGATGAGCTATAGAGGGATGGAAGAGCAACATGACATGAAAATCCTTTTAGCCCAAATTTTTGTTGAAGCTAGCTGACCACAGTTAATCAGGCTTGCATCAAATCAAGGTAACAAAACTCCAGCTCTATCAGCACAATGTGCACTCAAGCGAATAATGACTTGTGGTGATTAATAAGTAGTTCCAGTGGTAGTCTGCAGTCTGCTGACCTAGTATGGGGATTCCCATACTAGGTCAGCAATATACCCATTGTCAAAATTGGGCTACCACACCTTCAAAAATTTTGAATGGTCTCAGTCTTTCTCAAATTCACATATACTCCTAGGTAAATGACCTCTATGGGTCATTTATATGTTTAAGACCCATCATTTTAAGGATACTAGCACTCAGTCTCCAAAAATAGACCAAAAATTTTGATTTATACAAATGATCCTGTTTTGTTTTTTAAAACATTCTAAATCTTGTTACTAGAACGTTCACACTATTGTATGCTATATAGCACGCACTGCTGTTCAATTGTGACATAGTTCATAGCTATGGTTACAATCATGTACGCACATACGCGTATGTACCAACAATCATTGCAGAAACGCACGCAGACAACATTACTCTCACAGTAATAACGTGGGAAAAACTTTGTGTTGCAATAGCCTAGGCCTAGTTCAGGGAGCAAAGTGTACATGAGAACTAGGCCTAGGTACCCTAGGCTATTCCATGTGGCTACTAGGGCTTGGCCGGATCATATGTCCGGATTGAGCATGGTTGTGAAGATACAACTTCTGGACTTAAACCACAGAATGTGAAAGTTACTGACCATCATTAATAAGACTTTCCCAGGCTGTGGGGAACTACTCAGGATTGTAGGCTTATGGGCATTTTCATGGCATGATAGCACTACCTGTGCTAAAGAGTCTGCCAGATAGGAATTGTACGGCGATTAGGGAAACAGGAGGTAGAGAGGAGTGAAACAGATCTAAAACTACAAATGTACATATCATAAAACCTTTATTTTTATGTCTACTGCTTCTCCAGTAATTAGGTCAGCCTGAGCTTTTAAGTTAAGTATGACAAAGCAGTTTTATCTCACTAGGGTAGTGGAAACACCTCTTACATAGTTTAACATAAGGCTTGAGTGGCTCTAATATTTTAGGAGTCACGTACCTGTGGCTGTTGAAGTTGTGACTCTGAATGTAGCTGTAACTACATTCTTTAGAAAGACGTCACAACTGCAGTCTGCAGCCTACCAATGATTACTGCTGCATATGAGGACCTACACTACAGGCTTTTTCCTGCCTAAGGTGCTGAACTGGCCATGTCAGAGAAAAATTTCGGTCATTTAAAGGTTTCAACACCAGAAAAAGACTAAAAGAGCACTTTTCTGTACAATATTTAATCATAACCTGCAAAAGAACACATCAATCCCAACCTTTTAGGATTAAAACAGAGCTAAAGTTTCTTGCATGTTCACTGACAATACTGAAAGTCCCTAGGTGTCGCCACTTCAAGGAAAGTGGAGTGGCCACCTAACTCCCAGCCAAGACTGAAAACCTTGACAAAGAGTCAGAAAACCCACCCAAAGCCTATTTTACATATTATTATTTGTTTCCACAATGGCATTAACAATTGACTTACCTCTGTTAAGTTTTTCTAATGTTTTGTCTCTTTCCTTGAGGGCTGCTTTTGTTACTTCATGAGATGTACTTTCTAAGGCTAACTGTAAACCGAGATACATAGAGAAAGTAGATTAAATTACCTAAAAAAAAATGTATCAAACATTAAAGGCAACAGGCAGTTGCCCCAAAATTACTTTGTAAAATCAGCAAACTCTTGCAAATGCTCTCTTATTTGCCCTGCAAGTACCACTGAAGACGATTTTGAACACAGCTATTACAAACAAAAGGTAAAGCAAGGAGAATTCTCCATAAATTAAATAATTCAGTAAAAAAATATTATCACATGATAAAAAAAGACCATATAGGAACTAGAATAATTGGGTATACTAATTCCGATTGGGGTGACTGCATTTTCCCTTTAAGTGACTATCTTAATTTCAAAGAATGTCTTATTTGTTTTACACTGCCAATAAATAAGGAAGCTGGCCAAGGACAATGTACTTGGAGCACGCCATCAGTAAAATTATTACTATAATCCTGTACTCATATCATAGGTACAGATCCAATTGGGGCTCAACCAACCAGAGCTTCCCCTATTTTTTGCACACTTAAAATATGTTACCCTATCCTTCTCAATTTTTAGGCATGGAGTTCTGAAATCTGAACTTTTCCCATTTATCGCTGATGGAAATGCTCAAAATTTCATTATCCTTGTTATGACTCTACTAACTTCAGAACCTGTGAAATAGCATGTACTGACTTCTCTTTTCCTCATGTTTCCTGGAAGCTATTAAACCCACTGCCTCAATGATAAGGCTTTGTCCTCAACAATGACCCTCCCCTGTTTTCAAAACTCTGGCTCTGCACAACTGTCTTCATACTCCTGTAACTGCATTTTCATCTCCTCTAATGAAACCCAAGTGAAGCTGTTCCTAGTTCGGGTGGATCAAAATTCTTAGTTTAAGAGTATATATGAAAATGTCTCTTCCCTTTAACCTGCAGAGGAAAATTTTTTAACCACTTTTTATAAAGGGATGTTGAATAACCAGTTACACTGTCTGTAGTGTAATACTGTACATTCTGAGCATATATGCTCGTGGTCTGAGACATCAGTCAATGTGTAGGTGTGACATTGGTAAATATATGCTGAATATGTCCTTTGGTCAAATTACTGTGACTTCGGTGCTACATAGTGCCTTTATAATCACATTTGAAGGTCACTTGTTTAGATGCAAGCCTGTGTATTACAAAACTACTATATCACTCCAACAGTAGCAAAGGAAATGATTTGGGTAATTCCCTTCCCAGAGTCCCAGTCCCTATGGTCTACTTCAAGAGCCTGTCAAAATTGCCTTGAGTAGTAAATATTCAGGTGGCAGTATGACTATTCAAAAAATGTATTTTCAAATGAGGGCTTCGAATATTCATTGCCTCCTTTTCTCCTTGAAAAGTTTTACAGACAACCCTCAAATGCAACTCAGCTTTAAAATATGATTAATGTTTTTGGTTGTTTGAAATTAAATTCATAACTTAAGTTTTACAGTTACAACACTTTCCTTTTTCAAAAATTTTCCTCTAAAATTATGGACAATTTTCTCAAACATCCCTGCCTTTCTTTTACTACTTAAAAACGTTCTCACTAAATTTGAAAGTTTTGTTTATGATATCTGGTGAAGTGTGAACCACACTAACCTGTAATCTATTTAAAGAGAAGGAAGAACAAGTCACAAAAATTAAGAAACAATGACATTATTAACTGAAGATTAATAACATTACCTGTTCAATCAATGCATTGTTTTCTTGCTTGTAATATCTCATATCTTCCAGAGCTTGTTCCTTTTCATTTTTAGCTTTTTGCAGCTCATGCTTCAAACCTGAAATAAGAGTGAATTACTGATGAGTCAACAGAGGGCAATCTGGGGAGATGGGGACATGCCCCCCAATATTTAAGCAATTGCCCATTGACTTTGATTTTTTTTACACAATAAATTATTTGAAAATGGGGTCGTGTCCACCCAATATTGAGAACAAATCACTGCAAATACTGATGACTGTGATCAAACAATTTGAAAACTTAGTAAACTTTAAGAATATGGTAAGAAGATTGCTCAAGATCGTTCTCAATGCTAAACCTCCTTTTCCATTTTCTTACTGTATGTTTTTCATGATCACAAATTAGGGCCAAACTTCCATGTTTTCTTTCGTCAAAGTCCTTGTTCTTCTTTCTTTTAGCCTCATAAATTGTTCAGATTAAAACAAAAGAGATCTGTTTGCAAAAATAAAACATTTCATGCAAGCATAATCTTCATGTTTGTAGGCCTACTAAAAGACTCTCTTGACATCTTTCTTCATTTTTTTTTAACTTTAATATGTGAGAACGTAATTTTTTCATGCTTTTGCATGCTGTCCATCTCTCCCTTGATTCCCATTGTTGATTTCCTTTTTTCCAAAATTCAACAAATTTCTCAATACTCATACTTAATAAGACGATATTCCCCCCAAACCATTGGTCTGGGAATCTATGAGCCCCGATACTTACTTCCTATTTACACTTGTACAGGGTAATCCCCACTTACTGTATCTGCAGGAAGTCCCAGCAGATACTGATGAACACCTACGCAAATTTACATAGCCCTACAGTATATTGCTCTAGTAATCATTCATCACATTCAGTCACTTTTCTTTCCCCATGTCAACAGTGACACAAGCTTTACAACTCATTTTCCCACATACAACACCTTTTAGAACCCATCCAGGTCAAAGGTACACACAGTACACTCGTCAGGAAATAACAATAAGTAATTAATTTGAAACTCGGCATGCTCCCATAAATTCAAACTTCCCTGTGCTAAAGCTTTGTACGTTCAAACACCATGTATGTTCAGCACTTGGTTCATATACACTTGACATAATGAAATGAAATTAAACAGTTTACCATTTTCCCAGAGTCCAAATAAAGAATCATATTGCAATGCCAAAAAGAAAAAAAAAAACAATTTTTTACTTTATATGATCTCAAACATATTCATAGTGCTGTATGTTAACCACTTACACACCCACTGTAGCCATAAACATAGTGATACACACCGTTCTCAGTCAACTGCATGTACACAGTTTTTTTCCTCACCCACGGTTTCATACATTACACACTGTGGACACATGGCAATACAATCTTACGTGTACTGTAGTAAATATAAGTTTTGTCCTTTTTTGGACCATATGACACTTTTCGCCAGGCTTATCATCCAAAATTCAACAACTTTGATGACCATAAGAAAATTCAAGACTTACTGTAGCTTTTTTTACTTTCCCTGTTGCCACTGCTGGTTATTAGTTCCACCTAACAATATGTGTATGTGCACAACTTAAATAGAAGCATGCATCTGGATTTAAGATGTACATCTCTATCTTACAACATTTGTACAGTAACCAATAATCAGGAAGACTTCTTCAAAAAGCTGCAAATGTAATTAAAATGTCATTCCCCCACCATCTATCAAACCTCTCTCTCAAAAACAGAAAACTGAAGCCAGATACTTTGATAATTGAGTAAGAATGTACTAAAATATAATGAAATCTCATCAGCCGAGATGCCGGGAAGATTGATAGCCCATACAGCTGATGGTGGAATGACTCATCGCAATGAATGTTTGATTTTGAAGCAAGAACCATACTCTGTACGCTATCGCAACATCAATGCATTATGAGAAAAGTTTCATTTCGTATCAATCCAATAAGTGGTTATTTGCCAAGACAGCATGACTTCGTCATGGTCTACTGTGGTTGACAACCAGTCATCTCTGTGTTTCCACTTTTGAGGCTGACTATCTGCAATTATCTTATCCTATTATTATGATTTTATCATGCTAAAACATGTAACTTGCAACTTAATGAATTACCCAGATGACTAGATGACGTTTTTCCTCCCATGGCATAAATTTGGCTTGTATAAAAAACTGGAAACATACACCCAAAATGACACACTGTAAAGTGGAAATCGCATAATTTAGAAGTATGTTGTTACCAAATGTGGGATACAATTGAGAAACTATCTGAAATTTTTGCTTGAAATATTTTGCACAATGTGTCAGTCATGCATCCATGATTAAAACTATGCACCTAACCTTTATGAAAGTTTTAGATTTATAAATTAACTACCTGACTTTGAAAATTTTTCGAGTACAATATAGCTACAGTATGTTGATACTGTATCTTTCAAGAAAACTCACCTCCACTGCCCCCCTCCCCATTTTCCTTTTCCACTTCCCCCAACACTTCAGATTACACATACCTTGCTTCACTATTTACTATGTCTATTCTCCATCACCTGCTAGTTTTGACATCCCCTCTATCCAACCCATCTAACCCCCCCCCCACCCCCACCCCTTCAACAGTCTCACTTACTTTCCACCTGGTGCTCTAACTCCTCCAACATCAAGCGATGTTCAGGTTTCATCTCATCCTCCTCTGGACTGGCACTTTCTTCATCTGTGATGTCATCCAGTGATATTTCAACCATCTTGAAGTCTACCCCAGCCCGACCCAGCAAGGCCATGCTCTTCCGCTTTATATCTCTGTTTTCTTTCAGGATTTTCTTGTTTTCGTTCACCATCTTCATAAGATAAAAAAAAGATAAAACATCAGCATTCTATTCCTGCAATGCCTGATTATCTGCTTATAATTATAAGTTAAGAAACATTACAATGTCCAGGATCAGTTGTAACTTCAATGTTTGGTTGAAAGGAGTAAAATCCATAAAACTCCCTTGTTAAGGAATCTATACAAGCCCTCATACTTACCTCCTATTTACATATGTAAATTGTAAGTTGGAACACAAAAAAACCCACTGGCTTAAGCCTAGAAGAAAAACTAGGACTCGCAAACTGGTCTAACTCAATGGGAGGCCCAACCAACACAAAGTCAATGGAGGCCTATTGCCTACATGCGACTGAAAGCCGGGAAGGGCAAAATAATTAACTCAAAAACACCCAAAGGGAAGAGCATACTCATTCGAAACCACTTCGGGACAATTGTTGAAAGTCCTGAAGTTATTTTCTTGAAGGTTTACTTATGTAAATAGGAGGAACGGGGGGAGGGGTGATGTGGATTTTGCTCTTATTGGTTAAAGATGAGTCATTTTAGTCAAATGAGCTACTGATTGGAATGATGTTCAGCACAGGGTAGGTCAGAATTTGCCATGGCAACAACATGGTGCAAATAATTAAGTACCAAATGAAGATTGAAAAATATCTGTACCCACAGAAAATCATCATCCCAAGGGATGATGACAAAACTGCAGTCTTAACCTAAATAGTCCATCATTACAAAAACTGATATTTTACCAGAAAAATATCTGATACATCATTAGGTTCTTTCCTTGCTTATAAATTGTCATAGTATTCTGCATGTACAGATGTATATAGAGCCATAATAAGTGTTGCCCGTTAAGCATGCAGTACACAGAGTGTGTTTGTAGCAAACATTCAATTCCTTATTAAATAGTATTTACTATATCATAAAATAGTTTGAATGAATATTCATCACTTATTAATAAACATATAACACTCCTCCATGCTTGTTTTCCAAATATAGTAGAGATATCTACTGTATCATGCATTAGCCACCAAGGATGACTTCAGTAGATCAAACTGTTTATTACAATAATAAATATTAACTGCACACCAAATTCATACAGTACTGCAGTGTAGAAATCTCACAGGTGAGAGTGAGGACTGCAGTTTTTGCACACAGGTGGGTAGTCTGCTAAATCATGTCTGCCGTGCAGGCAACAAAGATCTACACACGGCCATATGGGTATAGACAGTGAATGTGACATTTAAAGCAACAAGGCCCTGCAAGCTATGAACCTGAACAACATTTTTGAATCTTATGAGATGGATTTTCATCAAAATTTAAACAGTCTTGATTTGAACTAGCTTTCCCACTTAACTGAAAGAAAAGGTTTTTTTAAGTAAAATTATTGATTGCCCGGGATGACAGCCTCATGAAAAGTTCACACACTATATTCAGTTGCTGCAGGCATTCTCCATACATACGGTTATGATGTTCACAATACACTCAACACTGACTACTAAAGAGCATTGCTTTCAAAATCTGTTTTCTATTTATTACCAGAAATTAGTTTGGAAAATATGTCACTGCCATAATCTGTATCATAAGCAAACATTACACTGAAAGGAAAATGCTGACAAATTCTTACGTTTCTCGTTTGAAATAATCTCCTAAATATATCCTGAACACGTTGTACACCGGTTACAAACCATGCCATCAGATGAGGGTGGGACCACTTCTCATGTCTCTGACCTGATTAATCTGTCATAATCCAAATCTTATCATTAGTCTTTAAAGTCATACATGATATCAAAAAAAAGAGTTTCCTAAAGTGAGATTAAAACTCATAAATATATAAGCTCCATGCAGATCCTGACTACTGCTTTAAGAGACTTAAAACGAAACCTTCAGCAAAGAAACGAACATACTGTATTGCTGGGACATCCACCAGTTTTGTTTTTTCCACAAACCATGATGCACCATGTATTCGACAGCTTATAATTGCGGCCTTTATCCCAGTGTGGGTTACTGTTTTTTAAACCAAGCTGAAGTCAGTGGACCATCATCTAGGTCAGTTTAAAAACTTAATATCATTCTTTCTACTACACCTTGATTGGATCCATTTTCAATGGTGACCTTGAATTACATCAAACAAGATCTGATAAATTGAATCACATCCTCTTTGGAGCAGTATATGGAATCCATCGCCAACTGAGAGGGTTATTAAATTTTCCTGCTCAGTCAAAGTTTGAGAAGAGTTTTCATTCTCATTACACACTAAAAACAAGCAAATCCCATATTATATGTTATTGTTCCAAAAGATAAAAAATGTTGGCAAACATCTGATGCTTTTCATAATTAAAATTCTCTTTTCTTCCCTTAGAATTTCTCAACCATAGTGTTACTTTTTACTATCAGTACACTTGTGTAAGTACAGAACATCGATCCACAAATGAGTACATATGAAAATACAAACAAAGCTGCTAATTTTCCTCTGATATTCTGACAGAATGTAAATTTATTCAAATCTCCACTCAAACGCTTCTTAGAACATGCTCACCGAGAAAAAAAATCAATATGCCAAGAGTACAAGCAATTACAACGTGACTTATTGAAGCAGCTGGTCACACGATGCAACAACTCATAATGACCTACGTCTCACATCTGTCTATTAGCAAGTATACCCATATACTACTTATGATGTTCCCAGTCAAAATGTTATCAACAATTATAAAACTACCAGAATGTTACACATAGTGGGTTCCAGATGCACCTCATACAGTCTGTTCACAACAGCTCCATTGAGACAAAAAGTTGTCCGACAATCACAAGAAAAACAACATCTTGAAAAATACTCCAAAAATCCTCTAATTCCACGCTGAATGGTAAAAATCAATGTTTCCAGACTAACGCCTCAATCTAGCACTTTCCAGCTTGTGTGCCGACAGCGGTTTGCAAAAAACCTACACAAGCACTCCCATATAGCTACAGTCTTCGGATGCACATGCTAAAGCTTCTGAATGAACATTCGCTGGGAAAACCCGATGACTAATAGCTAGTCTCATCCTAATTTTCTCTCAGAATTGAGAAGATGGGGAGTGATGCACTCATTTTAAAACCAATGTAAGGTCACAGAGCTGCAGCTAGCGGCAGTACGTCTGACTGTATTTAAATACTCTCAATGAAATATGAGCTCCAGCAATCATTTATTTTATGATCAAATTTTTTGGTGAGGTAAATTTTCTAATTTGGGGGGAAGTGACATTCAATCAATAGTAGTCAATTTTAATTAAATTTCTGTGTTGTATTCTCTTTCCTATTTTAACTCAAAAAATTCAAATTCTTCTCTCAAACTGGAATTGTTGGATTATTTTGCAATCTCCGTTTTCCTGTCACCGATCTGACATTTGGAAGAAGGGCCGATCTGAAGCAGGTTCAAATATTTTTAAATTACAAATCAACAGCACACTGAAGGATCAGGGGAAGCTCAGTCCAGTTTAAGTAGTAAGCATACATGATATACATCACACACTCACTTCCAGTCCTACTATAGTAGGCAGACCTGGAAGGTGTTTGAAGGAGGACCAGTCCCCCCTATACCCCTCCCCCCTCACGTGGCCCAAATCTTCACTTTTTCACTCCCCATTACCCTAGCTCTAGGAGACAGTGTCAAAAGGGCAATAATGAAACTAGGAAAGCAAATGAAGTATTAAGAGAGCGTGTTATAAAAGAATGTTACTGTATTATGGACCCTGGATAAACAAAACTGTTGTTCAAACCTCAACCTGATTCAATGGCAACTTTGCAAAATAGGAGGCAAGGGCAGGTCTTTCAAAATTGAAGTATACTGCATATAACCTAAAACTGAGACTTTTATGAAAAAACAACGACAAAGTTTGTAGGAAAGATCTTTTAGCAAATCATACACAAATCTTTAACTTATTACAACTTCAGAATTGCATCTCATGATTATTCTTTTGTTATTCTTTGTCATTTTTTCACAATATTTGACCAAAAACAACCAAAGCGAGATAACGATTGTAGTTTAACCACTGCACAAACAATGACAAGTTTAATATAATTCTAAACAAAGTTCTTTCACTTTCAAAAAGTCTGTTTAATATTGAAATGCTTAACCAGATACTGTAAAGATGTGTTTTGAGCAATACAGATCAATGCAAGGTGTGGTATTTTCATTCTCCCTCATCGTTTTGTGACACAACCAAACATCTTTGACAACCAAAATGGTTAATTTCCTTTTTAAATATAAAATTTGAAAATAAGAGGGACTTGAAATCTCGGCAAGTAGTGAAACATGCTTTAAAGCACTGCGCTAAGCTTCAAATTTTCCCAAACTCCTCTGAGGTCAGAAAGATGGACCACACCGGGAGCTAAGTTCTATTTGTTTGTCACTTCTTTCAGATGGGGGGGGGGGCAGACAGACCAGTGCACTAACAGAGTTAGATACAGGTAAGGAAAGGGTGGAGTGAATACTAGGGTCTATGCTCCTGTACTCCTAACAATACCAAGTATTTCCAGCCTTTAGAGGACATATTTTCTCATCTCAAGAGAGATAAAATTCTTACCGTTGAGTTCACCCCTAGTCCCTTCTTTGAAATTCCAAGACTAAGTCCTATACTTTAATTGCCTAACCGTAACCCTGGCTAAGGCCACTTTGTGTGAGTTATTACTTAATCCTCTTCATTATACTCTGAACATAATGTCTGCTGCTCATGAATTTCTGAGGTGGTTAACTCCATGGTCTGATGCAGGCTAAACTGCATCTTAAATTTTACTCATATATCTGCACAGGTCATTATCCAATCAGAATGACATATATTTTGACTGCATAGTTTGAATTTGACCACTTTTATGTAAAACAAAGTGCAGTCACCAGTTGTGCACTTTGGGCTAATGACTATCTGGCATTAAATTACTTCCATTTTAATTCCTATTTTATTGCTTTACTGTCTTTTTTGCTAATGAGCATACATATCAGCAACTGCATCGTTGAAGATTGTGCAATTTTAGAATGGCAAAAAGTAGCAGAATGAGAGGCAGGGTTTTCACTCTCTATGCTATGAACTTTTGTCAGGTCATTATTGCTTGCAATTATTAAAGGGGGTACATAGAGTTTGATAATTTATACTAAACAGGAAGTAAGGGGGAGTGTAATAGACTTAGTCTGCTGCTCCCCCAAACATAATATTCTTGAATCAAACAGCCCATCTTTCATACATGAAATATTAAAACAAAGTACTTCTTAAAATTTTGGAACATACACGTAACTTTTCAGCAGTAAAAAGAACAACCAAAGAGCTTTTTCTTACCTGACTAAACAATTACCCTCCTCCCCTTCTCAGAACACAATACAGCATTCATATCATCTGTTCAGCAACTGTCCTGATTAAGGTGTCTGACCCAACTAGCATCATGAAATCTCACGTGAATACCGATGTGGACCATCTCAATGCTACTGTAAATACTTCACACTGCAAATCACTGAAACAATTTCACCACAGAATCTATGTCCACAAATTAAAATGTTTTGGTCTCTCACCCTATGAGAAATGCTAACTTGCTCTTGCAGAAATGTTTTTTCATTACCTAATTGCAAAATTGGATTTCCGAAGGGTAAAGAGAGTTTGAGATAAAATTTTTGTGGCGAAGATGTGTTAACTTTGCCGATAGTAATGCTCAGATCTGTGACATATTTTGCACTTTTCAGATGACAACGTATTGCATCAAAATTTTAACACCTTGAACTTAGAGCTGTGAAGTGACATTGGTCATAAGACAGGCAGCATTAGCGGTAGATCCACAAGCTATATGGTTGGATATTAGTAATGTGGGCCTTTGAGTATTATACAGTATTATATGAATGCTGAGGCTAACAAAGTGACAATGCAGTCACACAGAAATAATGAAGGTTCCTTTATGAAAGATATTTCAAACCAGCTGATCACTGTGATGTTTTACAATTTAACATTGTAATAAACATGACTCACATTTATTCAATTTGTGTATTCATCAAGTCCTTCTGTGAAAGTGTCAGCTACGATTCAACAAGAGTATGCATTGTTATTTTCTGATTTCGTTTCTTCACATGGATGAGTTGCTCATCAAGACATTTTAATTTACTGTCACACACACAGCCAGACAAACCTCCTAACAATTCCAATCTGACAATTTTTCCCTCAACAACTCTTCCAGACACTCTACCCAGACAGTTTACTAGTAGACACTATTCTTCCCCCACCCATGACAATTTCAACCCTTACAATCCCCAACCATGGAAATAACCCCTAAGTCAACTTTTCCAAACAAAAAGATCAGATCTATCCAGAGTGGAAATTGTTAAGTGGGAATTTGTCTGGTTGGGAATTGCCAGGGAAGGGAATTGTTGGGGTGGAAATTGGAAATTGTCAGGGGTGGATACTGTAAGGGGCAGTTGTATGGGGAGAATTTTCCAAGTGGATATTGTTGGGGAGAGGGGGTGTGGGCAGTGTTGTCCAGGAAAACTCACAAATAGCCCATATTTAGTCAATTCTCAAATATATCTGCAAAGAGCATGAAACATAGATCAACTACAGATGAGATTGTCTAAAACCCCACTAAAGGGGAAAAAGTCATTGAAAAGTTAATCGGGGGAAATAAAAATTGGGGAAAATATATGAATTTTGCCCTAGTATTTCAAATATACCTCAAAATCCATGTAAATGTTACATTGTTATCTCAGCTGATGTGGGGCAGAACTGAATATTTATTATTTCTAGCCCCTTCTATTAAATAGAGAAGTGTGTCAATATTTCTTGAATGCTTGAAAAGCCAGACAGGGGAAACACATGCTTTTTTATTTTTGTTAATTATGCCACACCAAAAGCTGGAAATAAAATCAATAAAGGTGTTTCACCAATGTAACATGATTGTGCATCTCTTTGATTTTGAAGGGCAAGTGTCCACTCAGTCACCATAACTTTCATGGTATCACAGTAGTAGCTATGGATATGCCATGCTCGTGTGCTGTATAAAATACACTTTAATACTGTGCATGTTTTGCCCTTCAATGCTGGGCAATTCCAATCACGTGATGTCACGTGAAATTCCTGTATAACATTTACAGTGCTTTGCAACACTTTTAGTTGATATGTGAATATTTTTTACATAATTTTCTGGTAACTTGTAACAAAGACATGGTAATTGGCTTTATTACTTTTGTAACATTTCAACCAACAGTCAAGCATTTTGCCTTAATATCATGAAAAAAGGCCTAAAAGTGGAGTTAACAAGAATGCATTTCAACCAGATGACAGGCAGACTGAAGAAGAGCAAAGTGTTAAGGAAGGACTAGCAGGGCACAGAGCTGATAAGTGCATGGTCAGAAGGGATTTACGAGTTATAAATGAGACAGGTAATGGTTAAGAATACCGCACACTTTCTTATTTCCCCTTATCACTTTGATACCACTAACAATTGCTCTCAAAAAACTTTAAAATCAGACACTTCTTTTATTCAAATGAAAACTAGAAATTATAAGTTTGTGAATTTTAGCAGAAGAGAGGTAAAATGAGGAATATGAATGAGGGTGTGTCTATACGGGTCAGATTTTGCAAATTACAGTCATCTAAAGATGTCAGCAATATTGGACAATGTGATAAAAACACTACGATTCAACTCTAATATACTGTGTCATTCAAGGTTAGTCAAGATTTGAACTCTAACATTCAGGTGAATTGATTTATCACTCAAAAAAGAAAGGAAGTTTTGAAATTCAAAAGATAAACTTACCCTTTCACATTTTTTTGTGTCTTTTTGATGGTTGTACATCAACATAATTACATTCTATCAATTGTTTAGATTAACAAACATCTTATACACATTAACTTTCCACTCAATATTAAATAAGCCATGAAATGTTTAAACACAAGTGGCATGTTTACGATTTATTCTGGGTTTATCAATTTGTATCAATATTTCAATTTAACCAGTCTCTCAAACTTTCTCTTTTAAAACACAACTATTTTACAAGTTTTTTTTTTTCCTGACTTTTCCTGTACTATATGGACATTTAGTCACACTTCAAATATTAACAATGAAATAATACAAGTAAATGTAAAAATACCTAAAGGACCTACCATACTACGTGCACTGGACTACTTCCAAAAGAGGACTGCTGGCACTTTTGCCCAAAATGTTATTGTTAGCCTACAATGTAGCAATAGCACTTGAAAAAACAGCATACTCTCTGCAACGAAATAACATGTATTTTGCCCATATGAAGGACCCAGCCCCCTTTCCCCTAATTCACCACTGCAATTTATTGAATATGAGCCATACTGCGCCCAGTATGCCACAACACTTGTTTAACAATGCCTTAAATCTAATGATAAAAAGAATGTCTCCACTGTGGTGTCCACATAACTGATACCAAAGCTTGATTTCTTACATCTAAGGCCAACATGACAGCTTTTGAAAAGGTTAATCATTAAGTCATGCCTTAAAAAAGGTTTCCATTTATACATGTGCTACCAAAAGTAAAGATGGAAGACACTTCTACAATTTATAAACGTAATAAAACTCAAAAAGTTTCATTCCTTCGGTAAGTGCACTCTCTCACAACTCTTGTGTAAACAAATTATTCATCTAAGATGCTGGTCTCATCTAATGAAGATGAGTCACTGGTATAGCTCCATCTTAGTCAGAGGAATTGCTCTGAAGGTCCTTGCTAAGATATTTTTTTCACAAAGAAGTTAGCTAATGAAGTAAACAGGCTGATAAAATACAGGGGGGTGGGGGAGACTTCAAGCAGTTGATGGGGAATCCAAGGAACACATGAGAGATGTTCAAGGTGACAAGTGGAGCGAGAGATTATGATGGCTTGGGAAAATATTGGATGGAAGGTTATACAATAGATCATGCGATAACATCTTATGTTAGCCTAGATTTAGGATAATTGACATTATGTGAGGTGACTGAAATGTTAAATAAATATTTAGTCTGTAACTAATTAACTGCAGATGCAGTAATGAAGAATTGATCATTGACAAAATGGATTTTTTTTCTGATTATTTTATCAAATGTGTAATCAAGATTTTCAATATGGATAAAGCATCGTGGATAGAGAGACACAGATGAGGCACATTAGTGTCTGTTTACACTGCACACATGAACTCAAAAATGAAATGTATCAAGGTACAGGAGTGCCAAAGACATACAGGGTGGTATTTCCTTAAAATTTGCCCAACATTCTGTACCAAATTGCATCTAGGACCCTAAAATATTCAAAAATTTCTCAAAGGGGTAGGGTCCCCTCCCCTTATACCCCCTCCAGTACAGCGGTCCGAAACCATGTTCAGTCCCCCCCCCCCCCTCGAACAGCTTCCTATTCCTATGATTCAAAGGTGACTGTCTCTGCAACATACTATGCAAGAAAACATTAACTTTTCAAGGTCATACAAACATTTTGGTTTCAGAAGGAAACAAAAGTAGGTAGATGTAGATGTAATGTGACCCTTTATGAAGGACACAAAAATTACTGCACAATGGGCAATTTCAAATTAAGTGAATTACTTTCAACATTTTATATCTCAGGGATAGAGTAAGCTATGAAAATGGGAGTTGGATGAATGAGATCCATTTTCCAACCTCTGAAATATATATATGCTTATAATTCTAGACTTTTGGTACATTTTAATTGCTTGGTATTTTCCCTTTTTAACTTCAACAGACATTCTATTCCTTTATGGATTTTAATACCTTAATAATGTAGTTTTCTTTTCTGTCAATTCATACACTTTCTGTCAATGCAGTTCCCCTTTATACATGGCTGTCTGATGCATTATCTCTATGTCAATCAAATTTGCAAATATAAAAGTATAAAAAAAATTATCCTTCATATTTAATAAGTGTCACACTTTGACACTTTCTAGTTCTCTGTCATATTCTGAAAAGTAAAAGAGGAACTTGAATTTGCTTGAAATTACTTGCAGGTACTGTACCACTGATGTGAAGATAATACTATTTCAAACCTGCACAACAGCACTAATAGTGTAGCTACACACTTTTGTGCAAGGCCAAAGATAAAAATGTTCTGACTGATTAATTTATCTTCACATACAGTAACATTGTTCTGAAGAGATGCAATAGGGCCCACTATTAACATCAAACCAGTTGAACAAAATGACTGGGCCACCAAATTCTTGTCCATCTGTAGTCTTTTGTGGGGGGGGGGTTATGACTCCCTTGCCTCCCATAGCTAAATACGAGTAAAATAGATTGTGAGCCTTTTAAAACAATGACTGCAATTAAATCTGTGGTATAGTTGACTGGCTACTTTTCCACCACACCTAGAATGTCTCTACTTTAGACAAGCACTTTGCAAGTCATGTGTCGCAGGTTCCCCACCCCACTCCCTCTCCCCAGCCCCCCCCCCCAAAAAAAAAATATAGGATCCAACAGATAAAATGTGCCAATTTCTTAAGGTATTCAAACTTAGCTCAAAGCTGTCATATTTTTCCTGAGTCTCTCCTTTGGATATCCATTTAAAAGACCCTATGCACATGATGTCACAGTGTCACAGTAACCAAGTGCGCCTACTCAGCAGACACACATGTACATACAATATACAACCTGCCACAGTAGCATGTCCCCTGAGATGGGTGCCATCAGGTAGCACGCCCCCATTAACAACTCAATATTAATGCGCCATTTGTTCTCCTTCACAAATAACACCAATAAGAGACATTGAGATAACTTTTGTGATATGTTACCAAATAGGATGGGGTCTTTTGTCAATTTGATATGAAAGCAGACTAGATAAAGTATTACTGGTGGCAAAATGGGGTCAATTGAAGCATTTTTGGGGAAATTATGGGCTTAGAAGCTGGCGGCTGTATATTAGGCTTTGACTGAGTAAAAAGGCTCTTGGAAAAGGTACGGAAGCTTTGAGCTCCGCTAGTAAAAAATCTTCACGGTCATGGTATGGGAAATTGAATTTTCCATGAATGGCCAACTTGTCAGCTTTCTTATGAGGGGTAGCTTGTACCTGGCGAAAACTTCTACAAGGTTTTAGAGGGCAGTTTACTTTTCCAAATTAGTGTGTAAGTCAATGGGGCAATTATAGGGGGTATGCTACCTTAAGTAAGAAACTGAAAATTTTGAAATCGGTATGGAGAAGCACCAAACATGGCTTAACTTACTTCATATGCTGTGTGTACACCAAGTAGGGGCAGACGTCACGCAATCTCACGCTTGAGTGGTTTTTGAGGCCAATTTTGTTGATTTTAGCTCAAAATGTTAAAAAATAGCGTAAGTTGGGTAAAATTCCACTCATTAAAGGTAAAAAAGTACCTCCGAAAATAGCAGAAACTATTCCCTTGGCTCTGCATAAACATTCCTCTGTCACATAGAAGCTACCGTAATGTTTATATCAGTTCTTGGCTTCACTAAGTGCGTCTCCAAATAGGCTACACACTGTAATGTGCCGTCAAAGCGTGTTGCAAATCTGCGAAATTCATTGATTCCTTCAATATGAGAGATTTTACTTGCTTGTGTAGTCCGTCTGAGTATATTGTAAATATGTTCAAGCTTCCAGGGGAGTGCAGGATAGATTTTGCATTTAATTCAAGGGAATAAAATAGCTTGGAAGAAAGAGTTGTAGGCCTAGACCCTAGGCCTAATGTTATGCCTTTTGTGTGTAGCTCGGCAAGGCTTAGCGTTCGTTATTCTAAGGCTTGTTGTCCTGACCCAGCATCAGTAATGTAGCAGGTTTGTGAGATTGATTTAGAAAAATTGCTCTGACCTTCAGGCTTGTGGATCATGCATAGGCAAAGGTTGTAGGTAAGCCTGTGTGCCTGTATCACCCCCCCCCCCCCCCAAAAAAAAAAAAAAACTGACCTAGCGACGAGTAATAAAAATGTTTCAATTAGCCTACTGTGGCTACATTTGGAGACAGATTTAGTCATAGACCAATGTCATTCTTCTTTGGCTATTTAACTTATCAAGAACCACTGACTTTGTAAGTGTGGTCATTGTAGTATTGCTCGCAGCATATAAGCCTATACATGGTTAACTGACTGGTATTAGCAAGTTGTAAAGGTCTTGCTTGGTAGCATGGGTAAAACTTACCTTCGCTGTTGCCTACCAATGATAATGGTCAGCTTATATTTGATGGTCATCAGGTAATCCATATATATTTATTGTCTTTAATTTTAATTCCTTGTTCTGTATATTTGTTTCACTTGTTACATTGTTTCCCTTACAGCTGGGGGCTACAATTTTATCTGACCTTTGCAACATACTGTGGCTGGTTGAAAGACGTGACTCATCTACTGGGGGATCTGTGTAGTCATCAACAGCCTGAGCAGATGAGTACAGTCCTAAGTTAGACTAGCGATCAACCAATGAAACCCTGTGGAGGAGGTTTGTTATTTTGTTTTATACTTTTCATACTGTAACAGTAAGAAGTAATGGCTTCTGATATTGTACAGAGAGTAGGAGTCTATAACCTTTTCATTGTATCAAGAATTAGTTCTAGAGAATGTTGAAGACGGAAAGATTTGGTGAAGTTGTTCACTCTGGCATGGCTTCTTGCAAAGCACTGTCCTTTTCAAGCTCTAAAAGTAGTTGCCCAATGAAAAAATTCAGTTCCGTTCTGATTGTAAACACCTGTTACTTTATTTTGTACGTGCCAGCTGGACCCTTGTGTGACCGAAGTGCTCCATGCAGTACTTAAAAACTATTCTTGATATACCTCCTGACAGAGATCCCAGAGTCCTGTAAACAGTGTCCTCACATTTCATTTAGGATTCCTATGTGACAGTCTTCAGCTTGTTTGTTTTATAAAAGACAAAGTTGTACATTACTCATGCATAGTAAAAGTAAGTAAATAGATTTGTTCCTCCTTCTCCTCAGGAATAACCGGGTGAAACGGCATGAGGAGGTCGCAGAAGAGAGATATTCAACCTTAAGGGGTAAGGGTGTCTCTGTTACTCGTGAAGTGGTTTTAAATGGGCCTTGACAGGCATAACAAGGGATACGTGATGTAGAATGACACTTGCAACAGCTCAGAGAATGTAGCAAATGGAATCAACATTGGTGGAAAGGCTTCCAGTAGCCATGTGGACCATGCAAAATAGATTGCTAACCTTTCTTCAAATTAGGTTTAAACTTACGAAAAGCCAAAAGAAATAGTGTGAGTGACATCATGTTGACATGTCAAAAATAGACAAGAAATGCAAAAGGAAGTGTAAGTTAAGTGTTTATTTGAGGTCTAGGGTACTAAAGTAATCATAAAATTTGATTTGGGGGGGACATAAAAAAAATTACCCCTCACTTAAGGTAGCACGCTCCCATTAACAACTCAATATTAATGCGCCATTTGTTCTCCTTCACAAATAACACCAATAAGAGACATTGGGATAACTTTTGTGATATGTTACCAAATAGGATGGGGTCTTTTGTCAATTTGATATGAAAGCAGACTAGATAAAGTATTACTGGTGGCAAAATGGGGTCAATTGAAGCATTTTTGGGGAAATTATGGGCTTAGAAGCTGGCGGCTATATATTAGGCTTTGACTGAGTAAAAAGGCTCTTGGAAAAGGTACGGAAGCTTTGAGCTCCGCTAGCAAAAAATCTTCACGGTCATGGTATGGGAAATTGAATTTTCCATGAATGGCCAACTTGTCAGCTTTCTTATGAGGGGTAGCTTGTACCTGGCGAAGACTTCTACAAGGTTTTAGAGGGCAGTTTACTTTTCCAAATTAGTGTGTAAGTCAATGGGGCAATTATAGGGGGTATGCTACCATCAAGTACTCCGTAATGACGTCAATGCATAAGGTCTATTCTATCACATTTTCATATGTACAATGTCATCTGGACGTGGTTAAGAAATATTCAAGCATACAAATATGTACCAATGAGCAAAGATAATTACTGGTTGCCAAAGAATTATAGTTGGGAGGCATTGTTGCAAACAAAATACTATTCAGTATAGAGCCTACACTGCTGAATTTGCATGTCATAGGTGGATTAGACTAACCATATATTCCTATGCTACCTACATAGAATTCTGTACATTAGTGACCTACAAAAGGAAATATATTTAACCAAGTACAAAGCACAGGGTTCAAAGTGTTAACAATTCCTCATTCACAGCTATTCACTGGGCTATTGTGTGAAGGGAATAAATATTTGAACCATGGAAGTACAGGTACTAGTAACTTCCATGTTTGAACAATATACTACTGCACTGCTGTCCCTACAACTTGGTACTTTATGGTTAAAGCTTATTGTGGGATAAACTGCAGGGCCTCATTTTACAATAGCTGAATTATTGTCCTGTCAATAACATCTTTAGTATTTGGAAAAAATATTTTCCCCTTGATATTGTCCTGAAAGTGTTTATGTACTGTACTTTACAACCAGAAGGACAAATTATTGAAGGGAGGAAGGGACGGTGGCAGGGCAAGAATGAAAATTTCTTCCAAAAAAGCATGATCAAAAATGGATGCCACACATCTTAATGTTCTCCTGTCATACCACACTTACACCCTTCAATGCATGAGGCATTTTAGGCATGGTTACAGCACCATAGTTTCTGCAGCCCACTGGTTCCACAACACAATCGGTCCATTGAACTGTGCAGTATTATATGGGCTGTTGTTTATCACATTTCACTATAGAATTAAAGGGGTTTTGGGGAAAGTTCTGTAAGATTTCTCTAAACTGCTGGAAAAAGCCTGAAACTACTCCACAAGGGAGCTGCAACTGCATGGTACACATGGGTTTACACTGCACAACCAATTTGGGCTGTATTAAAATAGGGACGTAAGCCAACGTACCATATGATTAGCTGCAAATGAAGTCAAATACATGACAAAGGAAGAAACAACGCTTTAGCTTTTTGATAAACATAAATCTTTGCAGTGAAGGTTTTTATCATTTCCAAATCTATCACAAAAATTCAATTTCACCCCAACCTAAAACATATTTTGGTTAAATATCATTGTCATTAGATAATAAATTCTAAGACATTATGTTTAATATCATCAATTTCTAATTCCGTAGCACTATTTTCTGGTCCTAAGTTTTACTCAGTATCATATTACAGGAAATTAGCATCAGGCAGCTAGCCAATGGGTAACACAAAAAAATATAAATACTTAAATAAAAAAAATTAAAAACAGTTGCAGAAAAAAGTCAAATGCAGCTGCAATCAACCTGTCTGAAAATGAAAGTCTTACATTTAAGTCCTTGAACATTAACAGCTTAAAATATCCTGTCTTTGCTTTTTCCTTCAAGAATTCCGGCAAAGTGAAAGCAGTATGCCATACTGTACAAACCAGCACAATGCTTTCAAGCTTGTTGTTAAAGGTATGCTTTCCTTAACAAAACAAGAACATCAAATGGTCAATAACCTTAATTCCATCAACCCAACCTACAGCCCTTTGAGGTCCTCTAGTTCCACATGCCATAACACTAAATTACAGAAACAACAAGCCATTTGGGGAAGAAGTCATTCTCAGGATTGGGTTAAAAAGAAAGGGAAAAAATGGAGAAAAAAAAATTATACTATATGAGTCTCTAATTATCACTCAGCAGAAACATACTCTTATCTCATAAATACGAAAAACAGTTTACTACAGCTGTAACAACTTTAAATTACTCCCCATAAATTTTGTTATAAATCAATCTTAATCCAAATGAAAGCTCAACTTACACCAAATGACAACAAAGACTCACTCTGATCGTGGAGGCCTGAATGCCAGAACGACATTTAAAACTGGTTGTTGAGTCACAACACTGTAATTAGTTTTGCTGCCTAATTTCTCTCAGACGACAGCTCTAATGCAATGCTCATTTGGGTATTACAAGATACTTCGGTCTACTAGACTGACATGAAATCGTACTTCTGACCGAACAGTAACCCAATTTTGTCTTATAAGTTAGGGGAACAGAAATTATTTTTGAGTATGGAAGGTTACAAATAATTGATGTTTTTTCAATCAATTTATATTACAGGGAAAAACTTGAAGGAAAAGCATGAAAAAGCATTATTACGTGTATATGAAACTTGACTGCCTGAGTGGTCAGAATTAAGATTAAACTTATTTCGGAACGGTAAAAGGACAGGGTACTCAGACAAAGTTATTATATCAGCACGTTTCAATTACGGTTAAGGGAATACTGAGTGGGATAAGGGAGGGCTATCATGGGAAGGGGGGGGGGCAAAAGTACCCCACTTAAATTCACAGTCCTTCTTGATGCCAGTACCTATATATCAACAATCAAAATCAAGCTAACATATTTTTCTTTGTTTTTTGCTTCACTTTCTGTGGGAGCAACTTGAAAATAAGGTCATGATGACAAAAACACAGCAGTACCTTAAAATATCTACAGTAGACAAGGGTAAGGTAAGTCAGCAACTGCTGGGGAACCAAGTGTGCCTAGTTGATCAATATAAAACACTACATATCAGAGTTTCTGGCATTTCATAACAATATTCCCTAATTTTTCCCAGAGTTATCAACTAAACATTTTCATAGTTCCATACTACTTATTTCCACCTATTGTCTTTACAGTAAATGCTGGATACTTATATCGGACATGAGACAAAATATGATGGATTGAGCATTTTCAAGAAGAGGATACTCATGATTTCGGCAGAGGCAGACGATGAGGACGTCTTCACGGTGCAAAAGATGACGGTAGGTATAATCCAAAAGGTAGGTCGGAGAAAATAACGCAGGAGGAAATCACTTCCATTAAGGACGTGTTAAACACGGAGAGGCAAAAATGCAGAAGGACGATTTAGGGTTGTAGGCGCCCTCTATAGGCAGGGGATACCGCGGTGCTATTAGTTTTTTGCCAGATAGTTATTGCAGGCAATAATGGTTACATATGTAAATAGGAGGTAAGGAAGAGCGAAATAGACTGAGCATTTTCTCATTTGAGCAAATCATACTCCCTGATATTTCCATGACGTGAGGCAATTCTCTAAAATTCCTTGCCTTTTTCCTGACAGTAGTGACTAGGGAAAAGAAAGCCCATTTTCCAGGTTATCCCTGATTTCAAAGAGGACATGGAACCTTGAAATGTTTTCATTGTTATTACTAATTATCAAATCATGAACACTTAAAAGCACTTTCATAACGGCGAGCAGCACATGTTCTAGATAGGGAAGGATTAAATTTTGTTTGACCATGATACATGTCTGCTTGACTTCTTTACACCTAAAAACGCCTTCTTTACTTAACTTTTTTTTAAATCACAGCATTTCCTAGCACATAATTATTGTTCATCAACACTGTTGAAACATACAGCTGGACATTGCAAATACTAACAAAGAAATACTGTTGATAAAAAGTTCTAGGAGATTACAATTACTGTAGCGGCAACTGCATTTACTGAATACCATACTCATTGATCACTTTTTAAACAACCAAATCTGGACGTTTATTTATAGTGTAACAAGAAAATATAACCTCAAGTCACATTCCCAATTCGTTTAGTTTAAGATGATAATAAATGTCTTCTTAAACATAATTGCAAATCTATGTTACCTTACCCTTTGAAGAATTTCTGTCTAAATTCTTGCCGAATGCAATTTGTATTTCAAAACAACCTTACTTACCTCTTTAGCTGGTGTTTAGAATCTATCCACCCGCTCCTCTGTTCGCCTCCCGGAGTAATAAAAACTCATTAATCCAGCCACTCACTGTCACGTTTCCACCTAACTACACCATTTAAACTACCAAGGCAGACTTGAGGCAAGCTTAACAAATAATGAGACTTCCCCGGATAGCTTTATTAATTTAGCTTTTGCTCACTTTATTCTGCGTTCACAATTCAGACCACTGAGTCACAAAAATAGGTTTCTGTTTGCACGATACAGAAGACGCCCCAAGCAATTATAGAATTATCATATTTTTTATCCTATGGGCCTTATCTCAAGAAGTTGTGTATATTAAAAGTTCAAAATTTTGATCACACACATTGCTTTGGGCAAATACTATTACAGTGGTTTGTCATCACGAAGTCTATTTTTAGAAACAGAGAAATGGCTTACTAACTAAAAACAACACATGCTAACATATAGGGGGATAAAATATTGGGGTTTGCATCATAATTAGCTTCCCAAGAATCCCAAAATGTAAATCACTTATATTATCATCATTCTTGTAAACTTATAATGTTACCTCCCCTGGTAATGAAATTCTCAAGCTGTGACTTACATAGGCCTAGATGTACAGTAATTCAGCATTTGGGAAAATTTAGTTCAATATTTTCCAACCTTTTTGGACCCTGTACCAAAAATGTCCTCTCCTCCACAACCTAATTACCCTACAGGACTTTAAGTTTGAGAATGCTATCCTACGGGAGGGTCTAAAGTGAATTGTTCCTGCTCCCCTTTGAGAATTTTTACACAAAGGTGCTTAACGGAATCTCAAGCAATGTTTTACAAAATGTGATGAAATATATTCCACAACATGCTGACAATTTTCTTTTGTTGGCATCAGTACCACTAAACCCTCAAAAATCACCTCACTGCCCCTTGGGGTAATGTACCCTAGGTTGGGAAACATTCACTTACTTCATGCCTGCATTGAGAGTTTTTGGAAGAGTTTGTTTTGTTTTTCAATCCTGAGTCATAAGAACTGCTAAGACTCCTCGATCTCCGGAAGGAAGTCTACAGTAGTACTACAAATACTGTAGTTTGCTTGTCCCTTGGGGACACTGCCAGGTCAGCGAGTGAATTTTCAAAGTACATACATACGGTATGATGAAGACAAGTACAGTAATAGAGGTTGTACTCAAGGCTCAATTACCGGCAGTAAGTGAAGTTTCCTTAAGCGGCAAGTGACTTTGTAAATGTGGGCAAGTCCATGGGTAAGTGACACACACATGGACTGACAAACAGCATTACCCCCAAAATTGTCTCCAAATAATTCATATACAGATCAAAAAGAAATAATATACAAAATGAGAAGACTGTATTTTTAGTTTGTTGCCATCATTTAATCTCCATGTGGGATGTAGAAGTCAACATCGTTACATTATGAATGTATGAGTGTGTGACAAACTGTGGGTAAGTGACAATAAAAAATGGGTAAGCCAAGAAGGGGTAGTGAGTAAGTGGGTGAGTAAGTAACAAAAAACAGTAAATGTGAGGCTTGGTTTGTACTTTGATGACACTTACACATTTTCTTCCTAATATTAAACACTTGAGTAAATATTCACCACACCATTTGATTAACACTAATTACACCTTTATCAAGAGATCACTTCCTGAACTTGTTTGAATGTAAAACTAAATCGTTCCGATCAAAACTAGATCCACAATGCAAAAATGCATTTAAGTGTACTTAAAGTTTACAATTAAAAGAATACATATTTCAGAGGTTGGAAAATGAATCTCATTTATCCAAGTCCCATTTTCATTTTTTATTCTTTTGTTTTTTCATTTTTGTTGAGGCATCAAATATATATCAATTTATTCCCTTAATTTGAAACATTCCATTGCACAATATTTGTGATGTCTGTCTCCAACAACTCACATAATTACTGTACTTGCTTCTGTTTCCTGTTGAAATTAAAACGTTTATGTATGACCTTGGAAATTTTACTCTTTTCTTGCACAGCATGTTCTATGGAGAGAGTTTGTATCTACTGTAAGTCACCCCATAACAGAAAGATAGTGATCACATTTTGGCACAAGGTGCAGTGGCTTTCAAAAAAAAAACAAAGAAAAACAAAGACGGTATTTTGAGAAGTACATGAATGACATCACAAACTATTGTGCAATCTACCATTTTAAACTGAGTGAATAAGCTTCAACATTTTATATCTCACTCTCAGAAATGTCCTGTGAGGATGAAAGTTGGACCAGTTGGATTCACTTTTCAAGCTTTGTATATACTTTTAAAATTTTAGACTTTAGTACGTGATGACTTTATTGCACTGGACATTTCTTCACCAAGCTTCCAGAATGTACGTGTCCACCATTATTTTGATCAATGTGATGCATTCACACCAACTGTAAGATTTATAATACTGATGATGCCTGCCTTTAATAGCTTTGCCTACGTAGCAGGCTGTGCGGCATATTCTTTGTTCAGTCATATCCCTAACACCTGCCAGAGTGAACACGAACAAATTCTTTTGAATATTCATAGAAATATGTGCCGCCTCAAGACTTGAATGTTTGTGAATATTTACAAGAAGGCAACATCTGGTCCCATTTAAACCTTGCAGTAGGCCTACGCCACCCACAAAGTTGGTATGTCATTGTAATACCCACTCCCTGGTAGTGCCCACTGCACAGGTGGTTATATGCAACACAGTAATGATAGGACTTCTCAGGTTTCAGTCTAGGCTTTCAGTTTACGACTACAGGAGTACACACACACCCACAAACAATAGCATGAATAATGAAAGAGTACATAACTAAGTCATATTATGGTAATGAAGTTTGCGTCTAAAATTGGACGCAGCCCTCTTCGCTTTGGCGGACGGTGGTTTGGGAAACTGAGGAGCTGAGCAAACAGAGTCCACTCCATGGGGTAGCCTTAGCTGAGATATTGTGCTTACAAGGTTTCCAGAGCTGACCTCTGCCGACCTAACACGATCTTTGACCTATAGCAACAGCTTTTGAAATCTTGAAACTCACTGTAACAAACATACCATGTATGGAAAGTATCCATCTTTATATGTTTCCTGACTACCATACTTAACATGATTTTCACAGTTTGACCTACAGTGACCCTAGATCACCTTCCACCTCTCCAAAAAACAGGCTTTTTTCCATAAGTGTGTAATGCAATTAAATGAATCTATTAGCTAGGTGTGAAATGTATCCATGGTCCCTTCCTTAAAATTGTGTTAAGGTTTTCAGAGTTGAACCTCTACTGACCTCTGATGACTTTTAACCTCCACTAAAACAGAACGGTTCTTCTAACTAAAATGCATCTACATGCTACATGTATGAAAAGAATCCATGCTTCCCCCTTGACATATTGTGTTAACAAGGGTTTGCCTTGGATGACCTCAGAGGCTCAGATGGCCTTTGACATCAAAATACTAGTCTTCTTCTAGTCAGTGAAATGTAACTACATGCTTAAACATGAAGGAAGTATTCATGTCTCCTACCTTACAAATTTGTCAGGGAAAACTTCGTTCCTGAATGTGAAAGCGAAAGTTCATGACTTCAAAAGAAAACTTTTGCTTTCACAGTATAATCGCAACTGTGATATTACATCTGGATAAAAATTTCCCCTAAATTGAAAAATTTGTCACTATTAAAAATATCCATGCATCCGTCCTTCTACAAAACCTGAGATCATTTACCAGACTCACATGACCAAATTTTCAGGCTTTTCGCTGTACAAACAATCATTTACTGAAGCAAAACCAAATATAATCGACCATTCGGCGGCAAAATGCTATTTGATGGTAATTAAGGTATTTGGTCATTATTTACATAATTGACAGATATTAATTTTAAGGTTAATCTACCATGATAAATATAAACACGGCATTCAGACTTTCAAGCAGATGACAATCACTCTCTCAGTAAACAGAAAAGTTCAGAAGTTCAAATTTATGTCGAATGACTGGCACTGTGCTCAAAGAATCAGGTGTTAAATGTTTTGAGGCCAGTGGAATGTTTGCATGGCCATCACTGATTAATGAATAATTTATTTTAATATTAGTAACAAAAAAATTAAGAAAAGGGAGATCTATGCAAAAGAGATAAGCAATGAAATTGTCTCAACTGGTTTAAGGTTGAAAGGTTAAAATATGTATAGGTGTCAGTACCATGAAACACAGGCAGTGATTTCGTTAGCCTGTGTGTGACAAATTTTGCAAAAATGCAAAGGCATGTTGCACAAAAAAAATCTGAAGAGCAATTTTTGTGCAAGTGTTCATTCAAAACAAATTACCTGAATTGAGTTTTGCAAAGAATCCTACATTTCACCCCATTTCATTTGCAAGGTAAATTTGGGTCAAATATTGCCATCTAGGCACCTCCCAAGTTGAAAACTCGAAGGGAGGGGGGCACCCCTACCTTTAGACCTCTTCCCCAGGCCATCCATTCAAAGTGTCGCATTGGAGAACTGACCTGGCTACATCACTGAACACAGGTTAACTCATTTTATCTGTCATTTGACACACTATTTCATCACTTACTGAATTTTTGTCAACAGCTCTAATTTTTACCTCCACACAAGTGTAAGTTAAAAATCCTTTCTGCAGCTCTCAAGCTACTTTGTACTTTTCTGATCCAAAAGCTCCTGGATTCCATTTTTACTGCAGCTTTTTTCCAATACGTAACAACATTGTACAAAAAATTTCCCGGCACAAGAGAGAGAAAAAAGAAAATTATACTGTACGTACCTGATGTACTACTGTAGCAAGGGGGTAAGCATACTCTGTCTGCAGGTAAATTTCTACAGTAATACTCACATGTGTCACGGGTATGTCATAGATCATTTCTCCTTTCTGCCAGTCTTCCAACTGACCGGATAAAACCACAACTGACCGCCATGATTTTTTGGTCTCCATAGTTGCATATGTACATGAATTCACCAAAGTTATAAATGCTCTATTACAATTATGCACTTTTTGAAGAAAGTCTTTTGGCAGATTAAAAATATCATTTACTACTTGTTGAAAGATTGCTTTCGTTGTCCAACATTTGGTAAACTATAGTCCCACAATATTTATTTCGGAAGAACTTTTTAAAATGCATGTTACCTCTCACAACCATACTGTATACATGTGACAGATTCCGATAACACACAGACAGCACTTGCAGAGTATAAAAATCAGTTACAACACATCTTCTGAAGAAAGTTCACATGCATGATCCAACTCCTTTGAGGAAAGGTTTATCAAGTAGCCTGCACAGCAGTCCACATGCTTTGTTTCAAATTGCATACATTAACATGGGTTCTTTCTTTGGCATGGGTGCACAAGCAGTTCACAACAGAACCTGGAAAAATCACAGTCTTTGGGAATCTGTCAGCCTTCTGTTTTCGAATTTAAGATGGCGAGGAAACAATAGCTTCCTAATGGCTCCACAAAGTGTTAAGGTACAGGGCAGGATAACATTTCATGCTTTCATAAATACGTAATCACTCCTATGGATACAATGTGTTAACTGACCCCTGCTACTGTTGCACCTGACAGACCTGTGGCTAGATGCCCGAACAGTGACTTCATTTGGTACCTGACTTAGAAAGTTTCTAACAAATGTAATTAAGTGTCATTTTAACAAACTTCCTGTCAATAAATTTGAAGTTATGTGCTTCAGGACCTAGAGGTAATTGTCGAGTTATTCTGTAGCCACAACTTGACATTCAAGTTAATCACTTAGTATTAAGATTATTATCCCCAAAGGCTGCTGAAGGAACGTATGGTTATAACACCAATTTCCCAAAAGGAATCTTCAGGACATTCAGTAAGGCACCAATATCAATCGCATCCTTCTCAGGGTTTGAGATAATAATTAGAGATAATTTAGGTCTTTCAAGCATGACAATATGTCACTTCTAGGCCTATTAAATCAGTCAGTAGGAACAACTTGCGGCTAGTAGTGGACCAGCCCTTCATATACACTGGGCCATGGGTTTCAGAAGGTACAAAGGATCCTTAAAGGCAACAGGCAGTCACCCCAATCAGAGTTAGTGTGCCCCGTCTCTCTTGTTCATGAATGGCCTATTCTGAGCATGTGACAATTTTTTTGTTAGTGAATTGTGAAATTCAAGGAGAATTTCTCCTTGCTTTACCTACTGTTTGTATTTAGTTATGTTCAAAATGTCTTCAGAGGTGCTTATAATGCAATAAGAGAAGATTTGCAAGAATTTGCTGATTTTTCAAAGCAAATTTTGGGGCGACTGCCTACTGCCTTTAATGAATAACCTGCATGGGACATTTTAATCTGATTCTACAGCATTATATTACACAAAGAAAGTTGAGTTCTGGGGAAGGAAAACAGTTGAACCCATAAAACTCTTACGAAGGATGCATTTAAAAGAAGGGTATGCAAGGATGGCATATAATGAAAGCCCTATCCACGTGCACCAGATCATGGGACATATACTACAACACACAGGAGATTGATAATATGGAATACTCATGCAACAAGAAATGTTTTCAAAGCCAAGTATGAAGTTACATTGATTAAATAATGGGGACAGTCTGTATTACTTCAAATTTAGTATAACTGACTTACAGTAAATTGACATGGTAATGGCTACCAGCAAGATCTGTAACCCAAGTACTAGAATTGAATCACTTTCCATGATAAAACAATATGAGACAAGAATTTAACTGAAGTGGAACCCTACTGCCCTACCTTCCCCACCCAATGCTAGTAACACAATTAAAGAGTTAGCCTACATATGGGGGCTAATACATAAACAGGCCAACTGGACTGAGGATAGCACTCTTTAAATGTACGTGTGCACTGCACATCTCTGTTTAACCTAAAATTTCCTGAGCTGCTCTAGATATGATAAATTGGGATAGATACATGGATGGGAAGGAACCCATTTGAAGGCTGCCCTCTATTCTTCCCCCTTTTCACTACAATCACCTTTTCCAGGAAAATGAGAGGTGAACAAATCAACTGGGTTACTCTCTACTGGTAGTCTCAGGTTTGCCCGTAATTTACAGTATGTTAGTTATTCCTACTCCTGCAAATACCAACTGCTCCACAAGGTTTAAGGCCCTTTCATACTGAGCACAATTGGACGTGATATGATAAAAAAAGTTGAAAACAAAGGATTTTACTTAGACTCATTCACACTAGCCACAATACACAATAAAATTGAGTAGAAATTATTTCAGCTTTCACCCACTTGTCGCCAAGTGATATTTCTGTGACCAGTGATGAGACAGAATTGCTGTTTTGTTTGATCACATGACTAATCGATTGGTGGAATATTGCTGAGAGAGGATGAGAAAGTCACCTGTAGAGTGAAAGGACTGGTGACATATTTATCGTATATCGTATCACGTCGTATCATATTGTCTGTAGCATGAAATGGGCTTTACTGTACGTCCTTCAAATTTTGAAGAAAAATGAGTACAAGGCTAGCAGGCAGTGACAATGGCAGACATCCTGTAATCACTGTAGGTGCAAAGCTGAAGGTCCTTTGAATGGCTTTCCTACCCTTTAAAAAGAAATTGTTGTGATGGATGTAGCAAGGGGTAAGTATGTTTGCAAAGGGAATTCTTAAATTCAGTGTTCGCAACTTTAGAGGTGGCAGTGTGAATATCAATGTCATGATTACAAATTTCAACAATTGCTTAAATAGTGGATAGCACAGATACTCAGATGCCCTTCCTTCCCCCAAAGTCATACGTCACTTTACCCCCTCCGCCCCTTTCCCCTCCTTATGTCTTCATCTCCCAGATTAAATTCCATACGAGAAAATTTGAATGGTCCTGAATAGTTCCATTTGCATTTTGAATGTGTTTTGGACACTTTTCCTCTCAAAGTGGGGGAAAACAATTTAATACCATTTACCTTGCTAGCGATCACCATTCAAAACATTTTGCCATAAATTTTAAACCAGTTTAGAACCATTCAAAACCAACTCCATTCAAAGTTAAATGAGTTTTGGGCAAAAGTTGAATGGAATTTAATCCTGGGCTGGTTAACATGCCACAGTTTTGTAAGTCCTTTTTGCATACTACACAACATATAAGGGTGGGGGATGGGGTTGCAGCCTTTCCATTTGTGCAAAAGTGCTTTCCCCCTTCACCCCTTCCCCTAATGGAAAGTTGTCCACATGCCTATGCTGTGCAATAGCTGGAAAAAGTGGGGAAACCCTGTACAGATAGTCCTACGGCTTGTATGTGAAAGTCTGTCATTATGTTCAAGACTTAGTTTAATGGTTTCATAAAGCCTTTTTATTAAACATGAAAAGGCATATTTCTTGCTTCTTTCACTTTCAGGTGTGTGTACAGGAAACAACTATAGACCTTCTTACTTCCTGGAACAAGTCACCGGCAGTTCCCAGGTCAACTGTCAAAACATCCAACTTGATCAACTAAAACTGAATAAACAGAAAGCTGGTGCTGACTTCAGTCAAGTTTGAGGTTGACCAGGATGAACAATTGATCTGCTACTAAAACAAAATAGTTGTAACTCCATAATTGTAACATAATGTAAGTATGAATAGAAGGAACCACAGGAAGGTTGAGTAATTCACTACATATACTGTATTATGTCAAAGGGTAGGGAATGCATGTTGCTATACTTACAAAATTTTCTGAAACAATAGCTATATTACTTTGTAAAGACCTGCAAACAGTAACTTACTTTCTAACTACAGTATAGAAGCTTAACATGTACTGCAGTACAATCCTACAAGACACACAGATTTGAGAATTTAATTCCTGTTCCATTTACCGTCTGAATCAACCAATTTTGTACCAGGAAATAAAAAAACACAAAACAACCCGTTAAATTTTGAAAGTTTGCTTAAAAATTTTTCGGGAAGGATTTTAAGGAAAAATTCCCTCTGCTTTCTGGGCTGGAATAGGAATACTGTTTTACCAGGAATCCAGCTATATACATATGTCTTAGGCATAGGAAGATGTTCGTGACTGGGGGACTGAATGTTCTTTTAAACAGGCAGCCTGGGGAGAGGTCTAAGGGGAGGGGGACAAGTTTTGATTATTTGAGGGTACTTAGATGCAATTCTGTACAGCTACTGGGCAAATTTTAAGGAAAATTACTGCAAACATTTGACCTATTTGTACAGAGGGAGCAAATAAGGGCTTTTCATCCTTGAATTGTGGGGGAGAGGGTGGAAACATTCTTTTTCCCCAAGACACATTTGACTGGGGGGCCTTAAAACCCCAGCCCCCTCTTTCTATGCCTATGATATATGTACAGTACATCAGATACGCATGACAATATAGCATCAATATGTACACAATGACCTACATACAGTAGTTCACCAATCAACAAATTAACAGTGCAATGACACTTAAAATTGGGATGAAGTTGACATGTATCACTTTATGGAGGCACTTCAAAAAATCTGCAGTGTTTGCGATTCTACAAGGGGAGATCACTGCAAAGAAGATTCAACACGATTAGAACACGATTCTGTTGACTGTTTGTATGCAACTCAAGGATTCATGGGACTGATTCACTTTAAAACAAACTCTTTCTGTTTCAATTTATTTACAATTTTTTAGCATTGTGACTGTGACAATTGTGTACACAGTTCAAGCTCTTTCTAAATAGAAATTCAGCACAAATGTTCAGAACATGCATACATGTTACTATACTGTAAAAGCCATATTATGAGGCATAGGTAGGGGGGATATGTTGCTATATTATAAAAGCCATATGAGGTATAGGTAGGGGGATATGTTACTATACTGTAAAAGGCATATGAGGCATGGGTAGGAGGGATGTTACTATACTGTAAAAGCCATATGAGGCATAGGTAGGGGGGGTATGTTGCTATACTGTAAAAGCCATATGAGGTATAGATAGGGGGGATATGTTACTATACTGTAAAAGGCATATGAGGCATGGGTAGGAGGGATGTTACTATACTGTAAAAGCCATATGAGGCATAGGTAGGGGGATATGTTGCTATACTGTAAAAGCCATATGAGGCATAGGTAGGGGGATATGTTACTATACTGTAAAAGCCATATGAGGCATAGGTAGGGGGGATATGTTACTATACTGTAAAAGGCATATGAGGCATGGGTAGGAGGGATGGGGAGACTGCAGCCTCCATTTGAACAGAAATTTT
The DNA here is from genome assembly GCA_029531755.1 of Holothuria leucospilota. Taxonomy (NCBI): domain Eukaryota; kingdom Metazoa; phylum Echinodermata; class Holothuroidea; order Aspidochirotida; family Holothuriidae; genus Holothuria; species Holothuria leucospilota. The sequence goes on along the minus strand of CM055977.1, from coordinate 36,405,464 downwards.
GCTTTTGTCAGATATTATATATATGCTGCTTTAGGGCTAACATGCAAATAAATTTTGTGCAAGAGAGCTATGGTGCCCCAAACTGGAAGTACTGTAGCTGACCATCCTTCAATGTGTACAGTAGTGTGCTGGGCAGTCCCTGGTGAAGGCATAATTTCTTAAGTACTGTATGGACAACCTCATTAGCCAAATATCAATTTTGTACTTGTAAACTATTATACTGTATATCCATGGCAATATAAGGGTGCAAACAAAGTATTGGTTAATCTTAAAAGCCATAATACAAAATACCTGGGCTTTTTTACTCGCTAGCAGGACTAGTGATCCAAAATTCTGGGTAGTCCGCTAGCTATATTTTCCCTAGCCCGCCTATTTTCAGGGATTTACAGCTACCATGATAACTTCAAAACCATGGATATTTTCACAATGATTCCTACTCGAAATGACTTAGTGAATCACGTAGTGGGAACTACCCCCAACTCTGCGAAAAACCTGGAGTACACACAAAGTTAATTAAAATGTTCAACTGACTTAACCACCTGCCAGAATTTTTACACACTAAGTTCTAACTGACCATGTCACGAGTGCTGATTGGTCCAAGCTCACTAAGAGCTTTGATGCAGATCTACTTTCCTGTTCAATATGAGAAAGTTCAGGAAGTTGAACAACAATGAATACGGATGACAGGCAACGTGAAGGGGAATATGAATATGTTCTACTGTACATATTACACTGTCCATATCCTACTAATTCAAAAGACCCTTCAAAATAAATTTACAAGAGTCAAATTTAAAAGAGAAGGGGTCAAAATAAATTTGAGTTTAATACAACAAACTTTATTTCTGTATTTTGTCTATTTTCTATATTTGTGATGCTTTTCTCCTATCTTTTTCTTGTAAGACATCAGGGCCTGATATTCAATCTGTCGATAATCAATATGGGAACTGGAAATGAAAAAGCTGTGCATCTGTTTGACCCCAGAAGTTTTGTGTCTGTGTGTCAAAATGAAAAGTTGTGCGTCATTGACCCGGGTGCCCGAGTCAGCGAAATCACTGTAGAATATGGAGAATCTAATTCAGGGAGTTTGGAAATGTACAAATGGATAAGGTATGTTGAGAACGATGTCATATTACAGTCTGTCACATCAATGCATAAGGACTGGCAGTATCCTCAATAGGAAAATGAGTAGTAAATAACAAAACTAATCGTGACAGCTGGTATATATCTGAGCTGAAACTGAGATCATTTTTAGTGATAAATAGGTCTGATTGTGTGTTGTAATAAATAGTTTTTAACTGTGGATAGGTGGAAGTCAGATTTTTTAACTCACCAACCAGACTACCAAGAGGGGGGTTTGCACTCGCCCGCCGATGTTTTCAGTCGCAAAAGTCAGTGGGCGAGTGCTAATTTCCAACCCTGCAAAATACCCATTTCCATAGATTATAAATCAGTGCATGCACCCTGACATGTTCCCTTGAACTGAAAAGGGAATATACAGAACTGTTTGTTATGATGTAGTTTTTTGAAAATTAAACATTGCTTCCTGCAATTTGTAAATATAGAATCATTTGTGTTTACAAGATCTGAAAACTATCAAGCCCTATAGGTTACCATAATTTGCACAAACCTTTCACAACCTTTGGGTTATGAAACAAGCAGCTAGCAGGAAGCAGTAAGCAGCTAGCTTGGACTATGTTAACAAAGCAAATTGGAAAGGTCCCTATTAGACCTTTAAAGGCATTGTCTGGTGGCATTTTGTAGGGGTCTTATATGAAAGATAAAAAAATTTCATTACATGTCATTCAAACCCCATATCAAAACTCCACTCCTAACTCAAGATATCTCTTCCTAAAGAGTGGTTACTTTTAATAAGAAATACCTCCAAGTTTCCTCAAGGTCACAAAACGTGATCCAAAGTGGGCAAATTGCCTCAGATTCCTTTTGTTGTTCTTTATAATTGGCTACCTTGTTTGTCCTTGAAATTTGATACCGTTGGAATGTTTAGATGTTTTTCCGTGTAGATATAGTGAAAAACTGTTCCATACTTATGGCACAGCAAATAAAGTTATGGAATATTCAATATAGTGATATCGACATTACAAAGAAATACAAAAACTTCATCAAATCCATTTGCCCAGATGACATCACAGATTTCCCATCACGCACTAGGGAAACTGAAAATGTAGTATTTCTTCAAAAATTTGTATCTTCCAAATGCAAGATGCTATTGAGATGGGGTTTTCACTGCCTAACACAGAAAATTTTTCTGCTTTTTTGAAAGCATCAAATCTGGTCACCAGACCATGCTTTTAAGTAGTTTAAACCTAATACTACCTAGAGCATACAGAACATTTCCAAGTTTCCTTAAATCATAATAATGTCAGGTCATTGATAAAGTCCATCCATGACCCTGGCTGTGTCAATATACAGTAGAATTAATTCTGCTAAATTACAAAAAACAAATCAGTTCACTTCCTCCTCAAAGATTGTCTCATTTGACTTTAATATGCATGTGCAGTTTAAACTAATAATAAAGTACATAGCTTGTACATACACAATGTAGCAAATACAGCAAACAAGAAACTGATATAAGCAATGTAATGACAGGAATTGCAAAAAATGTGACACCTCAGCTCAACTGTTTTATTGTTTTTGCACTTTTAGAAAAGAACGTGGGTTAGCAGGCAAACTGTGTTTTAGTATTCATAGTGAGTATACAGTACACAGAATGAAAAAATTTCCACAAGGCTTGCTAATAAGCTCAAGAAATATATTGCAGTTGAGATTTAGCATGATGATCAACCGCAAAGTTGGAAGGGGGGATGCCAGAGGGGAAGATGTGAGGAGCCCCCTGGGCATTCATGCCATACTATTTACCAATTAGCGAAACTTTCATGTCCAAGTCCTCTCCTCCCTTGCCCCTTGTGAAATGTCTTCCCATACGGATATTAGGGGCATATGCATGACACGTTCCAGGCTACCCCATCAGGCCCCTTGCCATAAGTACAAAACGAAACAATGGAAACATTTTGTAACATCAAAAGTATACTAGAAACAATTTGAATTTTTGTTTAGAATGAAGTATTAGCTGGTAATGTATGAGGGCTGAACGTAAATTGGTATTTCTTTTTTCTACCATATTATTTGGATCTACTTGTAGCTACAAAAGAAACTCCACAGAATTGACCTAATAGTAGAACATATTTGAAATCTTCATTACGTGATAACACCCTCACTCAAACTGCCCACCACTGAACAGTGCAAAACCCGACCTTCTGGGGGAAAAGTCGGGATTTTACATGATGTTGGCACCAACGGATTATAGCCTTAAACTTGGAAAATCAATAAAAATATGATAAAACCTGGTAAGTGTCCCAAAGGCTATAATCTGTAGGAATGAACATCAAGTAAAATCCCAACTTTCCCCCCAGAAGGTCGGGTTTTGCACTGTTCAGTTAAAGGTGATTTGAGTTTAGGGTGATATCACATAATGTTGGCAATATTATCTGCATAAGAGATAACCTCTCTTTCTCAATTCCAGCCCAAGTAACTACGCTCACTAAATATGTACTTTACATGTCGTGAAATTGCTAAACTTGTTTTATGCACTACATGTGAATTACTATATGTTTCAAGTAAGGGAGGGCTTATTCAATTTTAGTTACCCATCAGTAAGCCTATATATCCTTCCTTTAAATATTTATAATGTCATTAGGTTAGTGTGTTTGAAAAGTCTGAAGTTATGGAGATTAAGAGTAAAGCTTAAAGTCCAAAGTCTACTCAGTCCAATCAAACATCAGATCCAAAATGTACTGTACACTCAAGTAATGGAATTTAAACTATCCTTATTATACTAAATGATAAACTACGTACCCATAAAACATAAAACACTTCAAAAGCATTAGTACTTGCATGATCACCACTCATATTTAAGGAGAAAATCTAACAATTCACACCCCCTGTGGGCTGGGGGTTGTAGAATATGCCCATGGAATTCCCCGCCTGTCGTAAGAGGCGACTAACATGACAGGTAATTCCCATTACCTACTCTAACCCTATCTGCCAATGGCAACTCTGGGAAGTAGGATCAGGCCACTTTATTCCTCCTCACAACTGTTGGGGAGACTCTTCCATTCAGGCCCAGCACAGCTATTCAATGTGTCATGCATGAGTGACCTTCAGCAATACAAGTCCTCAGGAGTCAAGATGAGGTTCATGCCTGCCAGGAATTGAGCTGCACAGTTTATTTGCTAAGAGGATTAGTTTTGGTTGGAGTTTTTCTCAATCCTGACTAATGGGCACTTTCTCTAATTAACATAAAACACTTTTAAAATCTTTACTACTTGCATGATCATCACTCATATTAAAGAAAAAATCTAACAATTCACGTAAGTTTGTGCATATACAGAAATTTTCTGATTATGCAACTTGGTAAACTAAAGATTCCAGTCAGACTTAAACTGCCAACCTACTGTACTGAACGTCCTGTGGTAGAATCACACAGTAAACTTACTGGATACCTGTATGCAAATGCTGCAATTAGTCAATAAGGAATTTTCAAGAGGGAATTTGCGTAAATATTGTGCCATAATTTATGCAAGCTTCATAAGTACAAAACGACATGACAACAAATACTGGGGAACACGTTACCAAAAAGTTGGGCAGGGTGTAGAACTGTTGTACTTATTAAACTAAAGACTGTTTCAACAACACGAGTAAATGCATTTGGCTAAAATGACGAATGAACAAGAGGCAACCACAAGCATGATTGGCTTATGTACATAATGCAGTTACGCTGTACAGGGCCCGAAAATAAGCTTTTCCTCTCTGGAGCTAAAAACAGCTTCTGACGACCTTCATTTTGAAGGTTTCCTAGGGCTGTTTTCCTATTGTCTGGAGCTGTTTTCAAATTTTCAAAGAAACCACTGATCCCTGCATGTAACATTCTCTGACTGTCTCCCGAATGCTACAGTACTTCTGTGTTAAGTAAAAGAAATTCAAAATAACAGAGACAGGAAATAAGACAAAGAACATTTTCTTGTGTAACACCATCCAGTACTAAACGTGATGTGATCACTCCATCTCTGAAAAACTTGACAGGGGCTGGAGGGACTGGGTGTATGTATAGCCTACTGCAGGTTTAGATTGACCTAAATGGAACCTTCAATGTGGAGAAGGTTGGGGGGGGGGGTAGGGGGTGGGAACAGGAGTTCATAAATTCTTTTGCCTCATGCATCTGGTGCTATTTTTAGTGCCAGACAAACACCCACTTTTCCGTTTTTCTGGTGCAGTTACAGCGGTCTCCGGCACTTCTGCACCAGAGCGCCAGTCTATTTTCGTGCCCTGCTGTGTATCTTTATGAAAAGCCTAAGTTGGCATTGTGAATACCACTTAACAAAGTTCTTATACAGTTTGCAAGTACAGTTCTTTTTTTAATTAGCAACAACTTACACAATTCGCGGTGAATGTGACCCACTTGTCTTTGTTAGATTTTCTGATGCTGGTGCTTCTTGTATTTGTAATTCATTGGAAGTCTTCAAAATTAAGCAATGTTTTCACTGAGCTAATTTCACTCTCCAAAACTACAAATGCCATATGTTGAGATCAAAATATAGAGTTGGATCCATACTGTACAAATCCAGACAATACTGTTCTAATATCTCACAGTATCTCCGATAAAAGCAACTGATCATTCCTCAAAGGAGAAACTGAAGTCACATAGTTTAGAGAGAGAGGAAATACTGACAGTGAGATGGTGTAATACAAACTTGCCACCAGGGATGAAAATGTCAATTCATTCTCTAGTAACTCAAAAATCGACTCTGCTGGAAGCTAGTGTTCAATTTCCTTCCTCCATCGTGAAAAGTTGAAAAACATTAAATTCAAGATAAATATTTTGCTATCCGATGAGCTATGAATCAGGACACTTCCTACTTTTAGTGCATGTATACCGTAGAATTGTGATGTATTTATAGTTTTAAAACCTGAACAGAAAAGCTCACTTCAGCAATATTAGGGAAAAATTCCCCCACAAGAACATTCCAAAAATCACTGGAACAACAAACAATTCCTCAATTAAAGAACAATAGAGTCTATACACATGCTAGAACTGGCTAGTTATTTAACCTATAAGATGTAACATATAGTCAATAATTGAAAGTATTTATATTTCATTGGCATTTGACCTTAATATATTACGGGATTAATCATTTAATTTGTTGTCTGTTTACTTTATGTAAAACACAGTATGTGCTGCATAATGTCTTTTTGATCGAGTAACATCATATCTTTGGCGGGGTAGAAATTAAGATTTGTCTTGCAAGGGCTCTTTTTGAGCTAGTTGGCTGAAACGTGCTGTTAAAATGATCTTCCCTATACAAACTATATGGCCAAATTTGCCCTTGGGACCCCAGTTTTGGGGGCTATTTTGCAAATTATGGGGGCTAATTGCCCTGAGCCCTCGCTTAATTCCTGCCCTGATCTTTGGTAAACTTGTATACAAACTGTTATGATGCACTTTTGTTTAAAAAAAAAAATCTATCAATGAATCAAAACAAAACAGAAGAAAAAATGTGTGGAAAATTAAAATCACTTTGTAGGTCATATATATCTGTACAGCATACAAGACAAAACTGAAAACAAGCAGAATTCAGCTAAATTGAGATGCTTACTTTCAAAAGATGCTAGACACATTTGCAACAAACATGAAATTTTGAAGAAAGCAAATGATTTGCTAATCTTAATCAATGGGGTAGCCGACCCTCTAAATTCAAGGTTGATGGTGACCAAAGATGGAATAATTTCTTCTTTGGAAGAAATTTTACAAAACAGTGGATAGTGTGACTTCATACGATACACAGTTTGCCTTAGATACAAATTTCCTCAAAGATATTCTAAGATCGACAAGTTACCCTAATTTCCTATGCCTAGCTACACGCCTGTATTTGCACTCTATAACTATACCAAGCAGTATGAAATACTATGAGATTCCCTTGTACAGTAGCCTAATACCACCGACACTAGAAGATTTAAAATGCTAAATTTGTATGTACTGTACTTGGAAGAAAGAAATCTGAAGAAATGATTTTTGATTACCTCAATACACGCAAATCATTTGGAATGAAGTACAGTACTACGGCTCCATCGATTTAAAAAAAGACCAACAGGAATATCTGATCATCCCAATGAATCCAGTTCTTTAACAGAAATGTCACCACACAAAGTGACTTGGAACAAATTCAATCAAAACAGTTTTATTTTTTATACCAGCTAGGAGAGCCCGGTAAGTCAACAATGATAATAGCTTGTAAAATGCTCCCCCAAACATAACATGGGGCCAAAATGATATGGATTGGGGCCTCCATTCAAAAGACTGGGGCTTCCATCTAAAAAATAAATAACTAGGAGTAATTAGCCCTGGTAATGACATTATTAACGATATATCACCCTCAGAGATAGAAAAATGTATTACCATTCCAGGTTGCTCACAATTGACAATGTCCATGAACACTCTAAAGAGAAAAGGGAAGAGAAAAGGGTAGGGGTAGGGTAGCGGATGGTAAATGTCCTAGTACAGGTATAGATCTCTCCTATCACGCTGCTGTTTTGGAAGGTTATTTTCTTTCAAGGGTCCATGATCCTACTGCTCTTACTGGTTCTCTGTGAAAAAATTTGTTCTTCAACTTGATAAATATTATAACATCTGATTTAATAGTGCCATTGGCCTGTTTCATGTAACTTTGGAGGATACTATCAGGCCTAACAGTGATATTCTACCATGGAACTAAAGATACTTTTAATGGCTTTATTGTCTGTCAGGTTGAAGGTTAACTCAATTTATTGTAAGTTTTGTTATGTACATCACTCTAGCTACACAACAGATCTAGGCAGTGTTCACACTAGATACTAACAAGTGGAATGCACGTATGATGCTCCCATCCTCCCCCCCCCCCCCCATCCCTCTCTCAACAACCTACAAACTTTTTAAAACACTTTGTTACAGTTTATCTTAATGTATTATCAGAGTTTGTGCATACCATGTGTATGATATGAGACACTGGTGTTCAGATTGTGGTATCACTAATGTTCTCCTTCAATAAAGCTGTATAGATCTGTCACATGTAAATTTCAAAACACAAAGGAATGACTTTTTCAATCAACTATCAATTAAGATCTAGTCATTGCTTTTTATGCAACACCTACAATACGGCTTCACTTTTGAACTTTGGCTTATCTTCCGAGTTCTTACTCAAAGACTTTCACTAAAAGATATGAAATACATTACTACTTGTTCACATTACTTCTTTCAAGTATTTTTGTTTCTACAGATAATTCATGAGGAGCTGTAAATTATTATGGGGAAACCTGATCATAATTAAGCCAGCCCACACACACAGGTTTACAGAATCATAAATATTTGATAGACACAAAAGAAGTACAATACACAGAAAACACAGTATCATATATCAGGAACAATTACTAAGCAGTACTGTTTAAAACTTAACCTTTATTCATTCAAGGAAATAAATACTCGCACAGTAGTATACTGGCAATGTGAATATTTCATGATTATTTTACCAACGTTGAATCTCAGATACCTCTTTCATTTGTTATTTTATATTACTTACAATACTTTCAATACGGCAAAGTATGTATACACAGACGTGGCAATCCTTTTCAAAACTTCATAATGTCTTAAAACGAATACTGTAATCTACAGTATGTCTAATGTTTGTTGTGAGATCGTTGGAGTAAAGGAAGGACAGAGATTGGGGATGGACTACAGTAGGTATTTCAAACACCTGTGGCAAACATTAGCAGTGACCAAGCCCTTGACCCAAGCAATTTATACAGCAAACACCACACTCCCTCATTGGCTAGTCCCCCTTGCACACTGATACCCCAAAATCTTATACTGCATCTGAAAGCTTGAAAACCATCCACATGATCAAATGCACGGTCCCAATGTAAGAACAAATTTGAAAGTGGAATGGCTGCTAGTACAGAATTGGCAGGTTTTTGGGCCCTGTTGGCCCCCTCCCCTCCCCACCCAAGACAGTAAGGATTGTCAACTTCAGTGCAATAAGTGTTGTTTTTCAAGGCAGAATGCATGCCACTGTTGTTTTTGTCCATGAGGGAGAAATGCAAGACAACCACCTTATTCCCCCACCCCTTGTAAAAATCCCCCCCCCCCCACATGAGTACCATGACAAGCAAAACACCATACTCTTTGGGTATCATGATTGCTGTATTACTGTAGGCTACTGCGCCATCCTGTTGCTCATGGCAAATCCTACTGTTCACAGAAAATTTTTTCTGTGAAATATAGCCAATAGAAACCAGGAAGACATGAAACCGATATTTACTGATTTCACAGAGTGTGACTCCATTGACTGGATTCACAGTCCTGGTGTAAGGGGGGAAGTGTGAGGTCAACAACAAGGAACAAACAGGTACTGTAATATTGCTATTCCACAGTGTTGGTCTCTATACAAATAATGCCTTTATTATTCTGGAATAATGTACAGTAAATTGCATGTAATTTATTCCGAAGGAATACAACTTCCTCATTTGTTTAGAAGACTATTAAAAGCCACAGTATTTATTTATAAAATGACAGTGCACATTTTGCTTTTGTTTCTATGGTGCACAACATTTGACAAAAAATGAAGGGTAAATAAAGTGGTTTGAGATATTTCCTGAAATTTGGCATTTAAGTATTCAGCATATGAATATGAGGCCACCCCAGTAGAGCTCAAAATGAGATGTAGGTACAATGTAATGCATCAAGTTCTTCACAAAACTTGCAAGTTTACTAGATTTAAACAAAAATAATGGCCTACTACTGTGACGGGATTTGAAGGGAGGTAGGGGGGAGGAAGGAGTGAGAAAAGAGGGTATAAAAACTTGTGATCAAAGGTTAATTAGGGCTTCAGGATAAAGAACCAACTGAAACAATATTTAAGAAATCTCTGGTGTATTGTTGAAACATTTCCATGGAACAGAAGAGGGTGACTGGAGTAAGTCTAAATTCTCAAGCATAATTTTCTCATACACATTTAAGTAAAAATAGTTCTTTTTGATGGCATGTCACCATAACTTCAAAGTTGCATTGTGAATACATGTCCTAGTAGGGCAAGTAAGAAACATTCAACTAACTTATCTATTGGTCTCTTCATATTTACTGTATGTTTGAACATACCAGGCACATATCAACCAATCATACTGCTAGGAGCTTTTGCTTTTGACAGGTTTGCTTGTTTGCGAGTAAATGAAACTTTGAACTCTCGAAGTACAGACTTTTGGGTTATACAGTACATAGAAGTGTATCGGCTGGTTACAGGGAGCACTCAAAGCGTATATTCACAGTTGGTATATACATGTACCTTAAGTGACCTGTGTAACAGGCTAACAGCAGACAGTTTTGTGCATTGCTTGTGGGTCTTGGTAGTAAATACACTCATATGAACTGAATCGAGTTTATCATTCATATTTCATGGTAGTTTTCAAGTGTGTTTGATTAATTTAATCTTTTTATCCCATGTGAAAATCATCTCACTTTCTAGGAAATTACTAATTTGTTAAGTCCTGCTTTAAAGTAAATAATAATAATGGCATTTATATAGTGCTTACTTCTACAGAAAATGGCACTTTACAAAACAACCACAAAAACCACAACAACCTACAGTATCTTCTAAAAAAATTTAGGGGTGTAGAAAACTGTCTTAGGGGTAAGCTACCCAGGTTGGCCTGTGGGGAAAACTAAGACCTTTTTTCTGGGGGGGGGGGGGGGAAGATGGATGACAAAAGGAATCTGTGGAGAGGATAAAGTAAAGAAAAGGCCAGGGTGGTGGGAGAGAAGAGAGAAAACTGTCATTCACAGTTTCATTGACAAGGAAGTTTTCCTGAAGAGTTTACTTTTCCGAGTAAACTTTCTGTGAAAACAAATCCTTTTTAGAATGTCCTATGTTCATATACTGGTTTCTAGGTTTGTACATACAGGTTCTTTTTATACATTTTTCTATGGGAGGAGACTGTCCCTACGTTTTTCTTAGGAAGGAGACTGTCCTAGGGAGGAGGTTAAAAGGGAGGTTGGGGGGGGGAGAACCTATCATTCCCAAAAGCTGGTTTTTAAGGTAGCTTACATGCAATTTGGTGCTACTTTTGGTAGAGCTTTCAACTCTTTCTTGAAAAAAAAAAAGATTAGACAACTAAAACCATAGTTTAAAGAAACTTTCGGGGGGGGGGGGGGGGGGTGTGGTACAGACTCAACTAAGGGAGGAGGAGCTAGCTACCCTAGCTGGCATATGAAGAAAAACTCCTGATACATATGTGCTTAAGCTGTTGAGCATCTTTTGTGATAGATGTAACCACTTGTTAGAGCCACAAAATGGGTTTTCTACTGTACTGTAAAGTTAATTGGAAGGACACAGACAAACAAGTACTGTAGTGAGTTAGATCTACATCTAGTGATATACACATAAAAGTGAGCAGCCTTTAGTTTTTTCTTCCTGTTTTCCTTACCTGACTCACAAACTTTTAAAATCAAGTTTTAGCCCTCAATTAAAGGCAACAGACTGTTGAGCACTGCATTTCTCTAATATACCATTTACACTTTGGAGTTTACTTACAGGTACCCACCCTGTGATCTTAATGAAAAGGACTGTGTGGTATAAATTGTTGCCAGGTTAGCGAACCATGCAATCTTTTGATAGAAAAAGTCTTTTAAACTGGCTACCAGTGAAAGAAATATCTTACCTTACTGGCATACTCTTCTGCTTTTTCCCTACATCTTTGTTCAACATCTATTTGAGTTTCCAGATCTTCATGTAATGTGACCATTTCTTCACATGCCTTCTGTGAAACTATTAATTTAAAATATATTTAGCCTTAGTGACATAACTAACATGTTGAGTAAAATGTTCATCCAAGTTGAAACTGCACTTAAGGTAAAGTGGGGTCTGTCCCAAGAGGAGTCAGAGACCCTCCGGATACTCTTCTGGGGGAACCTAGAAGGATATACTACCCCTTAAACAGTTGCCCCTGGGGAAAAATGTAACACACAAAAGCTGAAATTGCATCAATACATTTTGCCCTGAACTGAAAAATATTTTTCATTCCCTGGAAGCCACCTGGCCTCCCCTTGAAAACATGTCTGGGTATAGGCCAGAGAAGCCTCTGGAACAAATCCCTCCCTCTTACTGCTGACTTATTTTTACTAGACAGTATGGGGAGTGATGGTATATGAGGAGTTACAGTATCAAGATGAACTCTTGAGAGACACTCTCCCACACACCACAGAAGTTGTGCAACGTGCCATATCCAGCAAATGACGTACATTTTTGTATGTTACCAGAGATACTGTATGGGAACATATTCAAACAAGTGAGGTGTTTAAGAGATTCAAACCCCCATACTCATGTGCAAAAAAGAAAAAGAAAAAAATAAGAAACAGAACAAAAAGTTATGCCCCAAATCACTTTTTTGCTCTACGAGGAAATTTTCTGATACAACTACCTGGCCCCTCACCTACAATTGATCATGATGAAGAAACACCTTAAGGAGGGCCTAATACCCCCTTCCCAAACCCTCACTCCCAACCAACTTTTGGCTAGATAATTCAGCAATTATGTACTAACTTTTTGACACATTTTAACTGCAAATGCTTTGAATTACAGTACTGCAGTGTAATCTGGTAATCTAACTGGCTCTTTTTAATCATGTGATAATATTTTTGGCATTGGATTGTTAAATTTATACAGATTAGCTGGTTGTTTAACAGGCTCATTCAATATTTTACATTCTGAAACATTATTCATGAAATACACTTCTCAAGAAAATAAGATGTGTCAGATTTTGCTGATCAAAGTTTCAAAAAAGAGATTACTGTATGGCAACTGCTTACTCCCTTTAACAGGGATCGTGATTTGCCTGAATAAATAGAACCTGACATCACCTGAAATGTTGAAACTTCACAAGTGACATACAGTGATGACAAACACATTATTTGGAAAAGAGACCAGTGTCTTATCTAAAGAAAAGCTCAAATACAGATACTGAAAGCTACAGGACATTTAAAGCAGGCCCTTCCTTTGAAGTAGGAAGTAATTACTGACCCTGTTAATGGGATTCCCCTGTTTAATACTTTAAAATTTAGACATTGTGTGCTGTGAACACAATACTGTAAGTCTTTTGTGAAAGGCATCTACTGGCTATACAACGTAGACCTGCAGGTACAATCATACATACAGGTAATGGGAAATCTTCTAATAGGGAAGATGCAAAATCTGTCATTACGAATAGGGATTTTCTTTATTAAAAGGGCATAAGCTGTCGCCCCAAACCTATTTTGAAACAACTGCGAAATCTCAAAAATTTCTTCTTATTTCTCTTCAATGGATCCTTCATGATATTTCAGGACTTAAATATTGCATTTTCAATTTAAACCAAGGAGTTACAGTACTCCTCGTAAATTTCACAATTTAGAGAGAAAAATATTGCCACATGATTCTCAATAGCCATTCATAAAACAGGGTAGACTGCTACACTAATTCAAATTGGGGTGGTTGCATGTTCCCTTTAAAGATACAGGGTAGGGCCAGGATGCATTTTGGGGCAATGAATACATGATCCTCCAATTCAAATAAATCATTTTATACATCAGAACCATGCAGGCCGGTACAATCCATTGGCAGTATCTCTCTCCCCCCTCTCTTCAAAGACTAATTGCCCTTCCAAATGTAAGAAACACTTTGTAATTCTAAAACTGACAGAGACGATGGATTTATGTGGCCCAACCATGAATACCCTAAATAAGCATCAAATCTTTATATACAGTAATAGACTATGCAGTATTTGCTGGTAAAAGATTCAAAATTACAAAAATCAGTGTATGTGCCATCATCATAACTGTGCATTGAGTAATTACTGTACACTCAGCCTCCATGCTCAACATGTTAATACAAGAGACCAAGTGAAACACCGTACTAGTACGTATAATGTATGTAAGCATGTTCAGAAAGTATACTGTAATTTACATATCTTGTTTCATTTATTTGATTTTCTACATCATTGAAAGCTCGAATGAACACATAACAAAACAACACGGACAGCAATTATGTACAAGGAAGTGAAAATAAGAAACCCTGGGGCCCTCGGGGCTTGTAAAGGACTTTTCTTTAACTACATGTTCAGAAAACATCAATCTCAGAAAGTAGGCTGATTTCAATAAAATCCTAGTTTATAAAAGTTTTTCTCACCTGATGTTAATTTTACAAGATTATCTTCTGTGTCCTGGAGTCTTGCTCGCAGCTCCTCAAGCTCTCTTTGCTGATCAAAATACACCATCTTTAGGCTTTCATGTTCTGCAATAGCTGTGTAATAGAAAATTGATTGCGACATTTTGAAATAGACATCCTTTACAGAGATATGTTGACTGGAGTCACTGACCTGGATATGAGTATGAATTGAGCCCCACTTTTTCTTTTATTGCGACTCGACCAGACGAAAAAGGACTTACAACTCGACTTGAAAAAAATGACTTGGGACTTGACCTGAACAAGTTTGACTTGGCAACAATGAATGACAATGTTTGTTGCTGAGTGTGGCATCAATTTTTTTACCATAAAATTGTCTCAACACAAAAACCCAAGTTTTGACTTCATGCATTCGAAATAGTATTGTGTCGGGAGAAAAACAGCTATTGAAAAGATAAGAGATGAAAAACTGTGTGCAGAAACTGTGCCAATAGAGGAACACTGAAGAGGGGGGGGGGGTGGGGGTATGTTTGGTGAACATCTTACCTTATTGCAAAATGCCACTTGATATTTAATTCACACTGTATACTCACACATTAACTCAGAAAAAACATACTTAGCTAGTTTCAACCCATTCATGCATACAGTCCTTACTCTGTAATTTACAGAATTTGGTTGAAACATAAGCTGAGTATATAAATATTATGGAGTATAAAACAACAGGTCCTTGATTAGAACTGACCAATTGGGGCCTATAAAATGTCTCTTTTCTTCTCTTTCCCTAACCCTGGGCCACATACTGTAGTGCCTTTCTGATAGCCCACAAGTGTCCCAACTTTCTTTGAGGCAGGCTACAGTATGTCTTCCCAAAATTGCAAAAATAAGTGTACCTAAGAATATTTTGTTGAGGCATTTTTCTGACCCTGGCCTAGCCTCCCTAGCCCCCCCCCCCTCCCCTCAGCTCTCAACTGAAGAATTTTTGCATTTCCTCATAGGTTCCTGCATGATCTAGCTTCCTCACAAGAAAGAATGTGTATGCTACTCAGTTCATTATGTTTTTCCAACAAAATTCATGCCATGTGGGCCAATTTGTATAGATAAATCTGTTTATTGATGTTCAATCACCATCAGGTTGTCAGGTACATAAGGGTAAGGAGCAGGTAGCAAACTTAAAAATGGGCATTTGAAGAGCGCTAGGGCCTTAATGTCAAGACTTTTCCTTAAATAATTTAACATTTGGGGCACTCAGTACGAATATCCAAATCAAGCAGATTCCATTCAGGAATTTTCTTCAGGTAGAGAATACCTGCATAGTTGTGATAAAGCTGTATTTAAAGTTTCCAGATTGCCTAGTTTTAGTTCAAGAGTGATTTGGATGAAAAAAGGCCTTGATATTGCTGGGGATTAATGGGCCCATATAGGCTGTACATGCCAACTTTGATTTACAGTATCTTTGATGGAGGGCCAGATTGGAAAGCTTGTAATGGTGTGCAGGGGATTTTAATGGCCAAGAGAATTGCGTGGCCAGTACTATCTCAAGTGGAGCACCACTGGTCATCGGTTGGTGCAGAGCATACCGAGAAAATTTTGGCCAAACCATGGATTGCAGGAAATCGCCTATCCCAGGCAAACTGTGTGGTTGCTGCCAGCAAGTTTGCACAGTTGCAGTAATTGTCAGTTGCTAAATTTGCTAGACCCCTGTAGAAGTTTCAACAGGTACAAGCTACCCCTCACATGAAAGCTCAAGAGTAGGCCTTCCACAATAATTTCAAATTTGTGTAGTGCTACCAATGACCAATGACCATTGAGATTTTGGAGCTAGGAGAGATTGTATAATAAGATGAGGGTTCCTGTTTTTTTACTTCATTCAAAATGCCATTTTGCATGGTGGAAAAATATACTACAAAGAAGTGCCTGAAATTCCTTCATTTTTTTTTTTTATTTTTACAGAATGAGTATTTCAATTCCTTTCCTTTCACATACATGTTTACATTACAAATAGAACACATCACTTATGCAACATGGTCTAGCCTAAATTGTTCCCAAAAAAGTTTTTTCTAGGGTGATAATTCATAGGGTAATATCCTCCGAGGGCATTCCCCTTAAATTAGTGGTGTAGCCTACTACCATTTGACTTCGGAGGCAGGTCTAGGCAGGAGCACAGGGTAGTAGCCAAAGGCCTAGACCTACAGTTCGTACCATCCTGGTCTGACCTCGATGTTCCATACTCACCTTCTGTTGCGATATGCTTGAACTTTTCCAAACTGACTGTACCATCCCTGTTTCCGGGAACATTCTTGTAGTTGTCATTCTCGACTTCAGCTGTATCTGCCATTTTGCTGGGTAGACATGTGTCCCTGGCACGAACTTTAAATGATAATCTCTCGGTGTCAGTTGTTAATACTTCTGGTTCTGCAGCGGCAGGGCTAAATCCGAGATAACAGGTTACCCAGAAGTTAAAACCTAGCCTAGGGCCTAGGTCTCCAGTCAGTCACAAAAACAGCAACCTAAAGATCAAACTGATGTACGTACTACGCACGTCGTCGGTGTGATGTTTTAACGACTTTTCCAGTAAGACTAGTATAAAAGTAATTTCGTAGAGCAATCAAATATTGGACTACAGTGTAGTCGACAATTGCCTAATTAGCTAGCGCACGCGTGTGACTCAGTGACAAGGCTCGGTTTAACTTCGTTTAACTTTTCTGGCCAAGTAGTATTAACTTTACTGGCACTGTAAACACAGCTCAACTCGTGTGTTTGCTTGTACCTATATTGTTTAGTGTATGCATGTACGTCTGTGTATGTACGTGTGAAGTCTGCTAACTTCCGCTTAGACCAGGAAAGTTTACTACATCGCACAGTAAGGAGCTCTGTTGTGCATTGACTTCTGGGCACTTTTTGCATGCAACGGTTTGGGACTATGTACGGCAAGTTAATACCGATTGCCTGCGTAACAGACTGAGGAGATCCATGTTCAATCAAACGGACACATCCTTCACAACGGAAGCCACGATAAAGGATATGAGTAAACACAGACTGGTCCGCGGGGCAGCGGAAAAAGTTTACAAAAACTTTCCGGCGTGCATTTGTTACTTCTCTCACTTTCGAATCTATAGTAGCACCAACCACGAAGCTTCTATTATGGAACATCTCGTCGACACTGGACTGGGAGCGGGGCGTGGGGGCGTGGTGGGGATGGATCATGACTCCCAATCAATTTGCGACAAACTTTTAAAAATAATCACAATGTTTGGAATGGATATGCGCGTAGTCTCGTTGTCTCGTTGTTTTCCAGACCAGTGGCCATTGGCAGGTCTGAACATGATAACTAACTAAGAAGCTCTGCACTAGCTCTGACCACTTGAAACCAACGTACCCGAAAAACCCCAGTGTAAGAAAGAATTCCCCACAAGTTTATTTTCGAAAATTGCTAAAATCTTACAGATCACCTCTGATGTCGCTCACAAGCATCTTTTCTCATTGTTTCTGTACATAAAAATATTGAAATATTGGAAGTAAACTGAAGGAATTATTCTGCAAGTTAACAAATAAGCAACAACAATATTGTCACATGATTTATAGGAGCCATTCCTGAATTAGAATGACGGGGTATATTAATTCCATGGGGAGCTGCATTTTCCCTTCAAGGTTTTATGAAACCGAAGGTAGATATACTCCAGGATCTCATGCAGTTCCAATGCAAAATGAATAGAAAATATACGGAAAAATAATTGGAAGATACTGTACAACCCAGGACCACTCAGAGAGCAATGCCGGTATACCGGTACACCATGCGCGGTGATTTTTTCTCGGCACTGGGGGCATGACTCCATTTTCAAATAATCTACTTTGCGAAAAATCAATAAAGTCAATGGACGCTTTTTCAAATATTGGTAGGGACATGTCCCCCTGTTCACCAGGATCGCTGCATGGGGACACCGATATCCCTGTCGATCACTTCTCAAAACGAAATTAACCACACTCTTTACAATGATCAAACCAAAAGGTCGAAATTAAACCCAATTGATCAAATAAAGGTTTTCGTCAAAACTTTTGAAAAGATATTTCAAACATCAAACCATGATAAGTTTGACGAACAGTATAAGTTTTTTATTGACAAGTTTTGAGATGACAACAAGAATGATTTCCAGCATAATTTCCATCGAAACTCTGTCACTAATCATGGCCGTACGGGTCCGGGGCTGGGGGCGGCCGCCCCCAAATGTCAGAAACCTGACTAAATCCGGCAGATATTTTGTCTCAGTCGGGCGGAAAATTGGACAGTCAAATTAAGTCTGGAGTCGGGGCAAAAATCACCGCCCTCCCTGAGAAAAACAGTCCCTTACGGCCATGTCACTAATCCCCCAGTATAAACCCGGATTCTATCAAAGAGATAAATTTAATGATGCCCTCGGTAAAGTAAAAAAGTCAGCCCCAGGATTAGACAAGCTCACTTATCTTCAATTAACACACTGATTAATTTCAGCCTCAATTACTAGCCACTTTCTTCACACTGCTAATCTTCTATGGGTACTTCCCTAAACCATAGAAAAGTTCCAAAACAACCCTTATCCCCAAGCTCACAATAAAATCAAAACTTATCTGCCTTCCAGCTATAGGCCCATAGGCTAACTCCCCTGTAGGGGAAAATTTTTTTGTAAATAGTCCTCAAAATAGACTTAGTACTCACCTTCAGGACCAAAATTTTCTTTCCAAAAATCAATGCGGTTTCAGAAAGGTTGCCAGTCAAGTCGCCCCATAGCAAAGTCGCCCCCTAGACCAACAAAGTCGCCCCTTGACAAAGTCGCCCTGCAGTTCAACAAGTGGTCCCCGCAAAATTTCTTAAAATAATAATAATAGTAATAAAAATAATAATAATAATAATAATAATAATAATAATAATAATAATAATAATAATAATAATAATAATAATAATAATAATAATAATAATAATAATAATAATAATAATAATAATAATAATAATAATAATAATAATAATAATAATAATAATAATAAAAATAATAATAAAAATAATATTAATAATAATAATAATAATAATAATAATAATAATAATAATAATAATAATAATAATAATAATAATAATAATAATAATAATAATAATAATAATACTTATACTAATAATAATAATAATAATAATAGTAGTAGTAGTAGTAGTAATAATAATAATAATAATAATAATAATTATAATAATAATAATAATATAATAATAATAATAATAATAATAATAATAATAATAATAATAATAATAATAATATAATAATAATAATAATAATAATAATAATAATAATAATAATAATAATAATAATAATAATAATAATAATAATAATAATAATAATAATAATAATAATAATAATAATAATAATAATAATAATAATAATAATATAATAATAATAATATAATAATAATAATAATAATAATAATAATAATAATAATAATAATAATAATAATAATAATAATAATAATAATAATAATAATAATATAATAATAATAATAATAATAATAATAATAATAATATAATAATAATAATAATAATAATAATAATAATAATAATAATAATAATATAATAATAATAATAATGATAATAATAATGATAATAATAATAATAATAATAATAATAATAATAATAATAACAATAACAATAACAATAACAATAATAATAATAATAATAATAATAATAATAATAATAATAATAATAATAATAATAATAATAATAATAATAATAATAATAATAATAATAATAATAATAATAATAATAATAATAATAATAATAATAATAATAATAATAATAATAATAATAATAATAATAATAATAATAATAATAATAATAATAATAATAATAATAATAATAATTATAATAATAATAATAATAGGTGGAAGCTAAGGTGGAAGCTACGGTCACCGCAAGGTGGAAGCTACGGTCACCGCAAGGTGGAAGCTACGGTCACCGCAAGGTGGAAGCTACGGTCACCGCAAGGTGGAAGCTACGGTCACCGCAAGGTGGAAGCTACGGTCACCGCAGAAAGTGTGGGTCTCGATGAATACATCCAAAGAATGAAAGACAAAGAGCCCCTACTCCAAGCTGCCTGGCAAACCAAACAACAACAGCAACCAGAGGTGGTCAAGAAGGATGAGTGGAAGGCAGGATGGGCACGGAGGTACAAGAGTAAATGGAGAGAAAAGCCACTACATGGTCAATACGGCCAGCAAGTAGAAGAGGTTACAACCACGGAGATGGCGTACAAGTGGCTATCCTGCACAGGCTTGAAAATAGAGACAGAAGCACTCATCACAGCTGCCCAAGACCAGGCACTTAACACCAAAAGCCATCAAGCCAACATAATGAAAGTGACAACGGACAGTAAATGCCGAATGTGCACAGAAACAGATGAAACGGTGAACCACCTCGTAGCTGGCTGCCAGAAACTTGCAGCCACTGAATATCTGGAGAGACATAACAAAGTAGCAGCTGCCCTGCACCTTGAAATATGTCGACACTACGGTATCCCCACAGCTGAGCAACATCCATGGCTGCATAGACCAGAGACAGTCAATGAAACAGACCGAGTGAAAATACTGTGGGACTTCGAAGTCAGAACTGACAAGGTCATAACAGCAAGGAGACCTGACATAATTGTAGTTGACAAGCAGGAAAAGACCGCCAAGATAATAGATGTTGCGATCCCCCTTGATAAGAACATACGAGGGAAAGAAGCAGAAAAGACACAAAAATACCAAGACTTGAAGTTAGAGATACAGAAACTGTGGGATGTCAAAGCAGAGGTGATACCAATAGTGATTGGGGCACTCGGTGCAGTCAGTACCAGTCTGGAAGGCCACCTCCAAAGGGCACCCGGAGAACATGACATGAGGAAACTCATGAAGCAAGCAATCCTCGGCAGCGCCCACATTCTCAGAAGGGTGCTTGACCTCCCAGGATCCGGGTAGGATCCCGATGTCAGCACCTGTGAATCCAGCTGAGAGAAAGAGCTGTGAATGAAAGGATAATAATAATGTTACAAGACGACCCGTCAGGAACACCGGATTGAATCCATCGACGAGCGAATGGAAAGTTCCAGAGAATTCAACTTCAACGCAGCCGTTCTAGAACTGTCTAGAAGTGAGAACTGTTTACGTTATGTCCCAATTATAGCAGCGACCTGGCAACACTTCTAAGAAACTGCAATTGTCGTTATTCAACTAGAATATTCAACTGTGTTCTAGAAGTTTCTATTAAGGAACGTTCTCGTAATTGCTGGACTGTGGGCACTAGAAGTTTCTGTTAAATTCTGGAGAGTTCTCGAATAAAAGCCTAGCATATAAAAGGCAGTTCAACAGTTGTTGTGGCGGAGAGAGACATTGAGAAATGCCCTAATACTTCATCGAGTCCAGACGCTGTTGAGAAGTTATTCCCAGCCACTGACACTGCACACTTGTGATAAATTGCCTTACGCCGTTTCTGCACTGTGTACAGAGATTGTTATCATCCATCATTCATCGCCTAGCCTTGTCATTATTCGCTCGTGGAACCAGTTCCTACGCTACAGCACGCTACAGGTCTACTACCGTACCATCGTCAACGTGCATGCACTACCAGCCCTTGGACCAGACCAGGCAAATATTAATTAAAGGATTGTGAGTAAGTCTAATTAATTATTGTAAATTTAAGTGAGGTAAGGAGATTGTAAATAATCATTGAGTTGTTGAATTTTAATCTCGTTCTTCTGTGATCTTTCGCTGTTATTGGTTTGACTCGCGACCACAAGCCGTAACAGAATTGGTGGCCTAACATCCGGGAACGAAAAATACTAGAAAATTCGAGAAATTCTGTTGTGAATGGTAAGCAACTGTGTTTGCTCAGACTACTTATTTGTTTGTTGAAGGCTTGATACAATTTCAAAATGCCATTCAACTTAGATAAATTCGTGGCTAGTCCCTCAGTCGAGGAACTAGATTCATTAAAGAAGTCTGAGATTGTAAAGGTCGCAAAACATTATGGCGTTGAATTTCAGCCTTTAATGCGGAAAGACGAGATTAAAAGATATGTTCTAGAATATCTAGTGGATGAAAGTATCCTG
Source organism: Holothuria leucospilota (assembly GCA_029531755.1). NCBI lineage: Eukaryota > Metazoa > Echinodermata > Holothuroidea > Aspidochirotida > Holothuriidae > Holothuria > Holothuria leucospilota. The sequence goes on along the minus strand of CM055977.1, from coordinate 36,383,113 downwards.
CCTATTACAGTATTGGAAACAGCTATCACTGTGCCAACTGACAACACATTTGAATTGAAAAGGCTTGAAATAGAAATGAATAAGGAGATTAGATTAAAAGAAATGGAAAGAGAAAGGGAAAGAGAGGAAAGAGAAATGCAAAAGGTAAAAGAGGAAAGAGAAATGCAAATGCAAATGCAAAAGGAAAAAGAGGAAAGAGAAATGCAAATGCAAATGCAAAGGGAAAAAGAGGCAAGAGAACATGAATTTAGGTTGAAGCAACTAGAGTTAGGGGTCATAAAAGGCTCAGACCCTAAAATAGGCTTGGATACTGGGGGATTATTCGATGTTTCTAAGCACGTAAAATTTGTCCCCAAATTTCAGGAGGATAATGTGGAGAAATTCTTTAACCATTTCGAAAAGCTGGGTGAGCAACTAAAGTGGCCAAGAGATAAATGGTCCATACTCATCCAGAGTAATTTCACAGGCAAGGCTCAAGAAGTGTATTCCGCTCTGTCAATAGAGGACAGCATGGATTATGATAAGGTTAAAAAGGCCATATTACAAGCCTATGAATTAGTGCCCGAAGCTTATCGCCAAAAATTTAGAAAGTATCGTAAGGCGGATACACAAACATACGTAGAGTTTGCTTATCAAAAAGAAAGGCATTTCGATAGATGGTGTGCTTCCAAAAAGGTCTCCACATTTGACACTTTGAGACAACTGATGCTGGTCGAGGAATTCAAACGGTGTGTGAATGATGACATTAAGACTCACCTTGAGGAAAATAAGGCTGACAAATTAAAGGAAGTTGCAAATTTGGCTGATCAGTATGCACTTACCCATAAATTCGGTAAAGTGGGTCAGACTCAAAACAAGGGTCAGTTTAGTAAGCCAAATAAGAAATATGGCAATAGTAGTGGCACAACAAGTAACAGTGGATCTCAGTCTGGTTCTATCTCTCCAACAAATTCTGGTAAAAAACAACCAGATTCAAGTCGTCAAAAGAACGACCAGGTCAGCTCAAACAAAGCTGCCTTTAAAAACATAAGTTGTGGTTTCTGTCACAAAAAGGGCCACACAATGGCAAATTGCTTTAAATTGGCAGAATTAAAGGAGACTGAAACAGCTCCAAATGCCTTAGCCAATGTAGAGAACTCTTCTGAGGTAGTCGTGACTTTACGGCCTAATTCTAACGACAAAATTAAGGAAGAATACCTTCCATTCGTGTCTGAGGGGTTTATTTCCCTAGATGGGAATTCAGCTCATCCACCCGTCAAAATTAAAATTTTGCGTGATACAGGCGCAACTCAGTCGTTGCTTCTTGATGGAGTTTTGCCATTATCGGACTCTACTTCCACAGGGGCAAATGTACTAATTCAGGGGGTTGAGTGTGGATTTATTTCTGTCCCTCTACACAAAATTAATTTGAAGTCAGATTTAGTTTCTGGGTCGGTCATAGTAGGGGTCAGACCTACTCTACCTGTAAAGGGGGTATCTCTGTTGCTAGGCAATGACCTAGCTGGTGGAAAGGTAGTAGCCAATGCAATTTTGACAGATAAGCCATGTGATTATAACAACACAGAGCAATTAGAAAAGGAATTTCCAAATTTATTCCCTGCCTGTGCTGTCACTAGAGCTATGTCACAAAAGCTCGCCGTGGATGATAATCTTAAACATCCACCCTCCAAAAGTGAGGATACAGTTCCCAAAAGTGGAACAAGTAGGGAATCATGTAAGGATGATAATGTTAAACATCCACTCTCTAAAAATGAGGGTATGATTTCCGAAAATAAGGATGATAAACTTAATCATCCGCCCTCTAAAATTGAGGAATTAGTTCCTAAAAATGGAACAACACTCCCAAAAGAGGAGTCAGAGTCTGGAAAAGATTCTAGTAAAAATGTTCATGAAAGTGAAGATTCTTGGTATGATCTCAGCCAATCTTTTATGACTAATCTTAATGATAGTCAGGATTGTGAGTCTCCTGGCCCCACACATAGTGAGGGGGTAGAACAGGAAAAATCAAAAATGTCTGACACACTCCACAGAGACCAGTTGTCAGTCCAACAACAACATGATGAAGAGCTTCAGCCATTAATAGCTGGTGCACTCACTGAGGATGAATCTAAAGACGTCCCAGTCTGCTTTTATTTTAAAAACAATATTTTGATGCGTAAATGGCGACCACCTGATGCACCATTAGATGAAGAGTGGAGAATTTACCATCAGATCGTGGTACCTAGGACCTATAGAAGGGAAATACTGAGTATTGCTCATGAAATGCCATTTGCAGGGCACCTAGGAGTCAATAAGACTTACCACAGAATTCTAAATCACTTTTATTGGCCAAAACTTAAAAGTGATGTGGCCAAATTTTGTAAGACCTGTCACTCATGTCAAATGGTTGGGAAGCCGAATCAGAATATTCCGGCTGCACCCTTAAAGCCAATTCCTGCTTTTGAAGAGCCGTTTAGTAGAGTCATCATTGATTGTGTAGGCCCCCTACCTAAGAGTAGGGCAGGGCATCAGTATATATTAACCATTATGTGTGCTTCTACAAGGTTTCCAGAGGCAATACCTCTGAGGAATATTAAGGCTCGGACAGTCTTACAAGCTTTACTTAAATTTTTCACATTGTTTGGGTCGCCGAAAGAGATCCAATCAGATCAAGGGTCTAATTTCATGTCAACTGTATTCCAGCAGATGTTGTATGAGTTAGGCATAGACCAAATTAAGTCTTCGGCTTATCATCCGGAAAGCCAAGGGGCTTTAGAAAGGTTTCACCAAACATTGAAGAATATGTTAAAGACATATTGTCATGATAATGAGAGAGATTGGGATGAAGGCATTCCATTTGTAATGTTTGCTGCCAGGGAATCTATACAAGAGTCACTTGGGTTCAGTCCATTTGAACTTGTCTTTGGACACACAGTTTGTGGACCATTGAAATTGTTAAAGGAGAAGTGGTTATCAGATCCAGGTAAAGACATACATCTACTTGATTATGTATCCCGCTTCAAAGATCGTCTTCATGGAGCATGTGAACTTGCTCAGGAAAATCTGAGGCACTCTCAGAAGAAAATGAAAGCGTGGTACGATAAGACCACTGTGAAAAGAGAGTTTAAGCCTGGTGATAAGGTGCTAGTGTTTTTGCCTGTTTCTGGTCAGCCACTTCAAGCTCGCTTTCAAGGACCTTATGTCATTGAGAGAAAAGTTAATGACACAGATTACGTCATTTTGACACCTGACAAGCGTAAATCTAAAAGAGTATGTCATATTAATATGATGAAGAGATATTATGAAAGAGAAGATTGTGACATTTCTAAGGATGAAAGTATACATGATGTAAATAGCAACACTAATGATACAGGTGATCAAGTGTGTATTATCAATACTGATCATGAACTCAGTAATGATGAAATTAAGGCTAAAGTTGAGGGCATTGACAAATTCCCTGCCCCAACTGATAAAAGGCAGCTCATGCGCTTCCTAGGCATGGCTGGTTACTACAGACGTTTTTGTCCGAATTTCTCTGACATTGCTGCACCATTGACAAAATTGTTAAAGAAAAATGAAAAGTTTGATTGGACAGATGATTGCCAAGCAGCATTTGAATTATTGAAAAAGGCACTAATGAGTTCACCAGTGTTGATCGCTCCAGATTTTGAAAAACAATTTAAGTTGGCAGTAGATGCCAGTGACAATGGCATAGGAGCAGTTTTGCTTCAAGCTGATGAGCATGGTGTTGATCACCCTGTTTGTTATTATTCTAAGAAATTTGACAAACACCAGAGAAATTATTCAACAATTGAAAAAGAGACAATAGCTTTGATACTGGGTCTTCAACACTTTGATGTTTATTTGGGAACTACTAGTTTCCCTATCACTGTATACACTGATCATAACCCTTTGACATTTTTATCTAAGATGAAGAATAAGAATCAAAGATTGATGAGGTGGAGTTTATTTCTGCAATCATATAATGTAGATATTAAGCATATTAAAGGGAAAGACAATGTTGTACCAGACTCTTTGTCAAGAATTTGATTTGATGCAGTATGTTGAAGATATCACTGTAAGTTTTGAAATTTTGTGTTAACTATGGCACAATGTGTATTGATGATGTTGCTGTATTCATGTATTATCATCACCTTGCAAGACAAGTTGTATGTTAGGATTATACCTTCCATTGAATATTGGACTACATAATATACATACTGTAGAGATTACCGTAAAGTTATACATTGTAAATATTGTAACTTAAGTTTTGTCCGAGACGTCCAAAACTTTTTCAAGGGGGGGAGTGTTACAAGACGACCCGTCAGGAACACCGGATTGAATCCATCGACGAGCGAATGGAAAGTTCCAGAGAATTCAACTTCAACGCAGCCGTTCTAGAACTGTCTAGAAGTGAGAACTGTTTACGTTATGTCCCAATTATAGCAGCGACCTGGCAACACTTCTAAGAAACTGCAATTGTCGTTATTCAACTAGAATATTCAACTGTGTTCTAGAAGTTTCTATTAAGGAACGTTCTCGTAATTGCTGGACTGTGGGCACTAGAAGTTTCTGTTAAATTCTGGAGAGTTCTCGAATAAAAGCCTAGCATATAAAAGGCAGTTCAACAGTTGTTGTGGCGGAGAGAGACATTGAGAAATGCCCTAATACTTCATCGAGTCCAGACGCTGTTGAGAAGTTATTCCCAGCCACTGACACTGCACACTTGTGATAAATTGCCTTACGCCGTTTCTGCACTGTGTACAGAGATTGTTATCATCCATCATTCATCGCCTAGCCTTGTCATTATTCGCTCGTGGAACCAGTTCCTACGCTACAGCACGCTACAGGTCTACTACCGTACCATCGTCAACGTGCATGCACTACCAGCCCTTGGACCAGACCAGGCAAATATTAATTAAAGGATTGTGAGTAAGTCTAATTAATTATTGTAAATTTAAGTGAGGTAAGGAGATTGTAAATAATCATTGAGTTGTTGAATTTTAATCTCGTTCTTCTGTGATCTTTCGCTGTTATTGGTTTGACTCGCGACCACAAGCCGTAACAATAATAATAATAATAATAGATAATAATAGATACAAAGATACAGTGATCATTTTAATTAGCTGTTATCAAGTGCCTACACACTTTTGTTGCTGTCAATTTTTAGCCTTACGCAAAGCCCACAGTGTTTTTGAAACCAAAATCTAATTGCATTTTTTTTTCTTCTTGAAGTTTAGAAAAATTAATCCTGTAATTTTAATTACTTAAAACATTAACTTCTTTTATACCAAATGTTATACCAAATTTGGCGACAGTTCTGTGAAAAGTATATATATATATATATATATATATATATATATATATATATATATATATATATATATATATCTCTATATATATATATATATCTATATATATATATATATATCGTTCAAACGCTGCCGATCAGTTCATACAAAATGCAGGAGTACGTACCGTAAGTACACTGAGTAGGTATGGGAACATGCTACGCAATTCTATATCCCTGTACGTACGTAGGTACTGTAGTATGACCGAGGCATACGTAAGTAAGCCTTTTGTATATAAATGGTTCATGAATATAGACTGAACGATATCTTTTTGTTTATAACTAATTAACTTCAATTATTTTTGATAAAACTTTGTCGGTGGCGACTGAATTGAACTGAGGACGACTTTGTAAAGGGGCGACTTTGTCGGGGGGGGGGGCGACTTTGTCAGGGAACGACTTTGTTAGAAGTCGAGTTTGAAAGGGGCGACATTGCTAAGTTTGTTGGCCAAGGGGGCCACTTCGTCAGGGGGCGACTTTGTAGGGGGAGACTTTGCGAGGGGGTAAATTGACTAGTTCCCTTCAGAAAAACAAAAGTACCTCTTAATCATCTCTTCAGGATTACGGAAAATATTAGGAATGGGTTCAAAGGCTGTAAAATTACCTCAGCCATTTTATTGGATGCCAAAAAGCGTTTGACCAAACGTGGCATAATGGCCTAAAATTTAAACTTCACAAGCTACAGCTCAGAAGGTTTGTCTTCTGAAAACTCTCCTCATTCCTAGACGATAGAACTATGTGTATTTACCACAGGAAAATCTACCCCGAAGTGATCAACTGGTAATCCCCGAGGTTCTGCGCTATGCCCACACTTATATATGTAGGCCTAAATAACATCCCCATCAATCCTGAATTTAACACTAAACTTGCACAATTTGCAGACGATATTGCCCTCTGGAGTACTTCCTCTAAAACTTACCTCAACCAAACAAATCTCCCGAAGTCACAAATATTGTATTCCAAATGGAGAATTAAAATCAATCCACAAAAGTCTAAATTAATACACCATATATCAAAATGATCATAAAGCTAAAGGCCCTAAAAATCCTACCATAACCTTTTTTGACAAACTTATTCCAAACACGAAAGAAGCTTAATTTCTAGGAGTCACTCGGAATGTCTTATCCTAACAACTCCCTGGTCTTACATTCAAAAGCCACTGCTACAAAGGCAAAGCCTGGGTAAACTTAAAGTGGACCTAAAGTCTAGGATTACAGGAATATATCTTTTAGAGTTTAGAAAATAAATGTCATTCATCCAACTCCCATTTTCATAGCTTCCTCCGTTGTTGAGATATGAAATGTTGAAATTTATTCACTCAATTTGAAATACTCGATTGCGCTGTAATTGTGATGTCCTTCTTGTACTACTCACGTTACCTGATTTTGTTTCCTTTTGAAATTATGATGTTTATATGACCTTGCAACGTTTACTGTTCCCTTACAAAGCATGTTGTATGAAGAGAGCTTATGCAGCCAAGTCACCCTACAACAGTACGACAATGATCACGTTGTGGTACAAGGTGCATTGGATCTCGCAAAAATCTGATGAAATACAAAGACCGTAATTTGAGTACAGTACAATAATGACATCACAAATTCTTGTACAATCTACCAGTTTAAAATTGAGTGAAGAAGTTTCAACATTTTATATCTTGGCTCAGGAATGTCCTGTGAAGATGGGAGTTGGACCATTTGGATGCATTTTCAAGCTTTGTAATATTTATTTTTGAAATTGTAGACTTTAGGTACGTTTAAACGTTTGTAAAACATCTTTCTTAATCGATCCATGTTTCACAAAACTAATATACAAATCTATAAAACTCTGTTACGCCCCATTATTGAATACGGCAGTACTGCACAAATTTGACTCCTTCTTATTCAACAATTCACACTTTAGAGATGTTTCAGGTCACTGCCCTTAGATGCCGGGCCCAGAAATCCCAAGCTATGTTTCTAGTAAACATTTTAGAAGCTGCCAATCTATTTTACAGTAGTGAGAATTAAATTATTCTCAAACTTACCCCTATTGATACAGCAGTTCAGAATACAATCCTTCTTATCTAGCACAAAACGAAAAAAAATTAAATCGCCCCTCGATACTCTTAACATTAAAGGCTGTGGAGAGTCAGACTTGCTAATCGAGGGAGGGGATCCCAAAGGCTGGGCTTAAATACTTCCCGTCAGGGCTCCTGTGAGTATCATATAGCTGTTGATCAGTGAAACGGGGGGTTGGAAGGGGGTTCTTGTTCTTAATGGGCTTATTTGTGGGTTTCTCCATTGCTTTAACCGAGTGGTTCCCAACCGGGGGCGTTATCGCCCCCGGGGGCGTTTGCACAAATCAGGGGGCGATGAACGCTAAGGGGGCACAGGGGGCGTTTTAAAAATGGGATGCTCAATTTAAACCAAGGCTTTACAAGATTCCAAAAGCTTTTCTCTAGCTGAACTCTCAAACTGGTTCGCACAAAGGAGATGAATGGAGTCAACAAGTTGAGTAGGTCTAATATTCCCTTCCCAGATGCCACAAAATCGCATCTATTGTAACAGTGGTTAATTTCAAATTTTCCTGCAAGGACCCTCATATTCCCATCAGTGACAGTGAAAGCGGTGACCGAAGGGGTCATAGCTAAAAATCGTCCTGCAGATTTAACCTTGAATGTAGTTTTCTTCCTTGCAGTCCATAAACATGACATACTGACAAAAGTGACAATTGCAGGTAACTGTAACAAAATAGATTACTTTGGCAATGTACTATGAAGCAAAACTTCAAAATGTTTTCAAAAATGCAGTTTTTCTGTGTGCCAATTTCTGCTTTCTCATGATTTCTACCACTTGGACAGATTAATTGGCACAAGTCTTTCCATTCCCCATGCCACCCCTACCATCCTTCTTCCTCCCGTGACAGGACAAGCCCCTTTCAGCATCAAAGGGAACTCCTGTTATTTATTTGAAATACAAGCTGGGCTAAGGCTGATTTTGCAATCTTTTTAGTTTGTATTAAAGGTTATTAGGTAATCGGAAGATAGCCAAAATTTGTTTGACAGTACGCCATTCTCGTGTCAACAATATCTTAAATACTTCACAGCTTCCGGGGGCGAATCCCCCAGTCGCCCACTGGGATGTTGACCTTTGGCCTCATTTGGGGGAACAGTATACAACTCGATGGGGCCCTGGCAAAGTCAGTTAAATATCAAAGACGTTTCTCCTCTCTTGACCGCGATCAAGCCTTCCAGTTTGTGTAAATCGTGGGTTAAAGAGTCGCCATCTCAATAGGGTGTCAGTTTCTTAAGTCCCTCATTGCTATTTTGCTACGCTGGGTCGAACCCACACGTAAAAACGATGTATGTCACGGTAGGTCTACCCTTATTTCAGCATTTTTTGTTTTTCTGTCGTCGTTTCATCCATAGCAATAGTGAGCTATAGACAAGGGGCGTTTGTCCATCCTCATTTGGTGAAAGGGGGCGTTTAGCTGGAAAAGGTTGGGAACCACTGCTTTAACCGATTAGCTCGCTCTAACTCCTCCCCTTCTTCAATTTGTTTTAATTCCACTAACCGTTACCTGCTAATTCTTGACACACAACTGCTCTGCTTCGGCATGCTCCTTTGACACTAGTTTGAGTCTTATCGCCAATTGCCAGTGTTCTCCTTTATCCAACCGGTTTGTGCTAGCCCTACGATTATTCTTCCTTTCCATAGTTCTTTATCCTCCCTCGGTTTACACAAGCGGGCAACAGATTGTTAATCAAATCCAGTTCACTGCAGAGGCTTTCATTAGCCTGTTCAGTGTTCAATTCCAACACATTCCGTCTGTTTCATACTGTTTTAGTATTGTGGTACTGTGGGAAGGACATTTGCGCCCTGAAAAAAGGAATTAATTGTACACCACTTCAATCGTCGCTATTGCATTATTTTCTCGGGTATTGTCTATAATGGTCAAATGGTACGCGAGACCAAAATGGTGTTGGTCTTATGACGAGTCAGAACATGAACCATCGGTCCGCGAATACCGGCCTAAACCTACTTCGGGTTTTGGATGGTCTTGCATGGTTCGTTCTCAGTTTAGTGGTCTGTGCCAGAGGCGGGCCCAGGCTCCCCGACGGGGTTGGGGTGGGGAGGCAGTTACCCCGAGCTCCGACACTCCCCGATGTCGAAGGGGGGGGGGTGGGTGGTGAGGAGGGCAGGATATTAAGAAAACCTTTGTACTATACCATGCCATTGCAGGGCATATTTTGCATATACCCGTATACTTCAAGAGCCGAGTTGCGCGCTGATTAAGTCTTTTTCTGAATCAGAATCGTGGAATTCCAAAGGGCGCCAAATGTGCGAAAATTTGGGGTAGGCTTATAGGGCCTACACAAAACACAACCTGCGCACATTTAAAGCAAAAACTAGATCAACTATCTTGACGATAGGGTATTATCGGGGATACCGACATACATTGTATCGAAACCACCTGGTCTGCCCGATGAAATAGCCAAACTTCCCTCCACGAGTCACTTACCGGCTTACTGTACCGCACGACACCCACAAGACTATACATTGATTTGATTTGAAAGACCCTTCACACTTTTCGTTATAAGAAAGTTTTTCAATACACTTAACACCCATTATCGGTGTAGATTGTGAGTTCCAGTATATAAAACAGAAAAATCACATCCCCTTTCAAGCCGATTGTATGAATTCTAGAGTTAGTGATGCGAGTGTCTCCAGATAGTAAAACAAATTATTATGGTTTGCATACATTGATGTGCGCATGTATACGCAACGATGCGTTAGGCTGATACCCTCAACAAAACGCACAGCGTATTTTGGGCTCTGGGGATCGCTCTTACCCTCGGCTAAATCTGGGATGACCTACCCCTCTGCTAAATCCTCCTACTGCCACAGCTCGCATCGTAGAAGAAATATTGTAGGCTTACTCTTTCTCGGCAGTGCCGTCGGAAGGGTTCTACTATTGGAGGGGAGAGGGCGAACCATTTATCTCCGATTTTTTTTTTTTTGCCTTTTCTGCGGTGATTTTGAACGTTTTAAGACTAAAAACACTGTCAAAATGAAAGTCAATGGAGTGTGGTCCCATCAACCTCCGGCTCTGTAGCTCGGCACATTAATTAAATTTACACAAGTTTATCTGTATTCTTAAAAGACTCACAGTTTGGGCTTAACTTTAAATATGTGCTGTTCATGTGATCTATGTCTGCCACGTCAGCATCGGATGGGAGAGAAGGACCAGGGGGCGGGGGCGGTGAACATGCAGTGACAGAAAATCAGTTCAGTAGAAGCGGGCGTGTTCTTGAAGCAGACCTTACATAGTCTAGGCGGGCACGGACGGAGCTAAAATATGAAGAGACAGGGTGAGGAGGGAAGGGGAGGCGCATGTTTTCGTGGCCACGTACCTACCCACCAAGTTTGGACTTGGTGTGACTTACGGTTTATAAGGAGTTTGGGACAAAAGTCTGTGCTCAGACACCCGCACTCCTCCCCACATATACACCGATGTCTTCACATTTCCAGTATCAGGTGGAGAGCAGCCTGTACTGTCTCATATCCCTGTACATAAAATGAAAGGAGATGAAATAAAGTTCCAAACCCGCATGGCTTCTCTTCATCGATCGTCCCTAAAAACTGTAGTCTAAACTGTTACGAGTGTCACTGCACAGAGCAGGGTCACGTTAAACTTTTAGCAGGAAAGCAGGGTACTTAAATGAAAAAAAAAATTGCAAACCGTTCATTTCCTTGTCCCCATTACAGAGAATGCGAAGTCGCCCATCCTTTGCTTTCAGACCAAGTCCGTAGCCAAGGGGAGAGGAAGGGGGACTGCGCTCCTAGACACTTTAAGCTCACTGTCTTAATGCATTTTAGGATGCATCTCCCCGATGAAATATCCCCCCTCCGAAGGTTTTCCCTCCCTTCAGTACCGTAGGGCTACGGGGGTGTTTCAAACATCAACTAAATCTTGAAATCTCTTCTTTTTCCTTACAAGTGACTTTCATGACGTTTCTCTCCTGATGTTGTAGACGCCCGTCCAAAGAGCAAATATCAGCACCATTTTGTAAATATTTCTGTACAATGTTGACAAAATTGTATAGACCAGACAAGGCGTGACAAAAATTGAATGCGACTTTCAAAGCAGGCTTGTAGTCAGGTGGAGATGCCACTCGATCCCGAACAGACTGATGCTTCCCTTCGATTTCCGATTTCACAGCAGTTTAGACCAAAAAGAATAATCTTTACGGATGCCCCTCTCCCTTTGTAGTCCTGTGCCAGTTGTCAGACTTCCTCGCTAGAAGTTTGAAGGTAAACTTTAAGTATGTGAAAGAGGAACTCAATATTAGCATTCTGCCAAAGTTGGCGTCAGGATTTGCCCAACACGGGACCAAGCTCTCTGACGGTAGGGGGCATCAACCCGAAGCCACGATAAAGGTGACAGGTTTTTCGAGGATCTCGAAAGTAAACTTTTCACGGGGTAAATTTTTGTGATCTTATTGAAATAAATTTGTTGGTTTATCACACAGAACCTTTATCGACGCCAAGTTTATCGACTTATAAACCAAGTTTCTCGAATTATTGAGCATTTGGCTTGCCATAAGTGTATGTTAGTACTTGATCACTACCTGTATGAAGTACAAGGCAAGTCAGTGAACCTGCTCTGTAAGTTCGGCGCCTTTTTTCTCTTTCTGCATGCCGTTTGATTGAATTACCTAGTATATCTTTGTTTTTCACTTCTTGGTTGTTATGCTTCACTGCTATTTGATTGGACAGTTGTTTGTATTCTCATCAAAATTAATCATGTATCCATTTTCTGTTTAGTCTTTGTTTCATTTCAATGGCTGCAGTTGAAGAGCTCCGATAAACCTCAGGGATTTAATGGTCATATAATGACGGGCTTTTATGGTAATGGCACGCTCAATGAAAAGGTAAATTTCAAATTTGATCAGAAAATTATGTCATCAAATAATAACAGAGGAAACGAACAAGTTACGAGCGATTAGATTCTTACCTAAAATGACAGTCAGTATCTCCAATCTTACTTAACAACATCAGCCTAATTATCAAGTGTCTTCTTTCATCTTGAGAAGTATCTCTCGGTATGCTTCACGTCACAAATACAGCGTATTACAAATGGAAGAAGACTCCATCGTGCATAAATTTAACAATTCAGTAACCAAGACGTTACTTGATTTGAAGGAAGAATATTTGATTACCATGAACCTGTCTCAGTAAATTAAAATTTGCCCTCACAGCATCTCCCAACCCGTGACTTCAGTGTCACCATATCACTTTGCATACTAATTTCTGTTTTCCACACAGAAATTTGCTGTTACTGTTATGTTATCGATCTGTCAACTCGAATTCTTCTTCCGCCATTTTCGGGTATATGTAGTGGTATCTTGGAATGCGTCTTTCCTGGATGGGCAAAGTGTGGTCAAATAAAATGGAGCATGCACCCAGAAATTTTGGTTGGGGTGTTGAATGCCAAACTCCAGGAAACTGTCGAAGCAGAGCGCCATCAGAATTTGGTTCTCGGCTTATGGTACGAAGAATTTTTACCAAAAGTACCTCCCGGAGGGCCTGTGGCATTTCCCAGGCCTTGCTATGTCTTGGGGAACACGTCTCCTTTACTGCTAAGTAACGTTTTCAACAACTTTAAGGTTTTGACTCATAGCTTTCTGGGGGTTCCAACCCCACGAGGCCCAGGCCCCTCCTGGGTGCGTCAATGGTCCAATACCGTTTTTGGTGCGGTCCACTGAGATATAAAATAATACCAACCCCACTTCTATTTGAGTTACTAGCTTGGCTCTGACGGTGAATTTTTAGAAAGCTTCCTTCTCTTTAGCCAGACTCGGGCAATCTAATTTTCGAATAGCAGTGTTATTTAAGGAGATACAATATCTCATTTATTCTAGTTAAGCGAAATAAGTCTAGCAAATCATCACATTGGCAAATCATGGAGCTACTACCTGGACAAGTATTAGCTCCATGGACAAATAATGCAACTCAGATCTACTGCCCCCTAACTCAGTCCACAAATTTGTTGGTCCTTAGGGCCATTTAGGTGTTAACCAATGCTCTGTGACATTGTTCGACCATCTGAGATGTTATCTCAAGTTCTTTATTATTTTCATTTACCCTTTATAGGATTTCGGAGTCAGTCTAATTCAGGATAAACTGGACTAAGATGTTTTGGTGCCACAGTCAAGGTTCTTCATATAGTCATCTGTTAACGCAGCAGGTCAGAGACGTGGACCGCAATAGAGAACCCTGTCAGATTTCTCAGGCCCCCGGGGTGTCAGTGGACAGTCAAGACTATCAGTATCTCAATTATGTTTATATGACATCTTCCCTTATACATTCAGCTAGCAATGTAAAGACTAAAGTTTAGCAACATTTCATGGATAGGTGCTGCACAGGCGTGAAAAGGAATTTGACCATTCTGTACAGGTAAGTTCTAAATTGTGCATTATTTCCGTCAATGTATGTGCATGGTCACTTATTTCAGGAAGTTATTACCGGTAGTATTCATTAAAAGAGTCCTGTTCTACTTAGGAAGTTGATATCCTGTAAGTAGTGGATGGCGCTGTTTCAATTCACAAAAAAATGCCGTGGTAACGTCGTTTAGACATGCTGAATTGCTTTGATTGTCACTGCTTTAATTTTTTTTTAGATTAAACATAAGACAAAACCGTAAGTTTTTGAGGCGTAATCTGCCCATCAAGTACGTCTTAACCGGCTTCAGGAAGGAAAAAACAAATAGAAAATACTGTAGGCTGTTTCAATTCCTTTTGCGAGTCATTGACACCACATTTCTTGCAAGTCACCTATTTTACAGGCCGGACTCATGTCTCACAATTTATAGCTGCTTTAAAATATCAACGAACCATGTTACTTTACTCACGTCATATAGTTAGTTTACAGTTTACTGCTGCTCTTAATTGTGAGGTATAAACCATCTTTAATCCATGAGAATTGAAGACATGTACCCGACTTTTCTCGGAGTCTTTCACTAAGGTAGGTCAAAGAGTCTTACTCTAGCATAAGTTGGTAACATATTGGTGTTACTGCAGAAAAGACTATCCGTCACGTTACTGGGTCTACCTGGCAAGGGTGAAATTAACCGGGCGCCAGGCGCTATTTGGCGCCTGTTTCCAACCAAACAGCGCGCGTTGACCCTAAAAAGAATGATACCACTTTTTTTACCGAAAGTAGAGCCCGTCATCCTTGAAGTCCCTAATATGTGTACATCATTGTAGCTGGTTACTGTTTCCTGGTAAACACAAAGTTTCTCCTGGTTGCACCAAAACCTAGGGAACCGGTAACACTTTTTAACTGAAAGTGGCTCCTGGTTCAGCATAGGCGTAGGAGACCAAGTTGATTGGGGGAGGGGAGCTGGACCGAAAAATATAACCCAAAATTTCCGCGCGCTCCACGCACGTTCGACATGTTAATGTAGATATCATATGGGCATTCATCGTTTATCACACCGCATGCCAATAACATACAATAATTTGCCTTGTTTCTTACTTCTTTATTGGTTTAATTTTAGCGGAAGTCGTTGATCGCCGGCCTGGGGGAGGGGTCAAAGGGGAGGGGTCAAAGGGGAGGGGTTTCCCCCTCCCTCTGAAAATTTTTAAAAAAATAGGTGTCCTTACATGCAATCTGGTGCCACATATGCTACCTTTGAAGTAAAATTTGTGTTAGGCCTAAAATATTTACGTATTTTAGGTACTAAAAAAATATCGGCATTACCTCCTCCTGTTTGAAAATTTTTGAAAAATAGGTGTCCTTACATGCAGTTTGGTGCCACATATGCTACCTTTGAAGTAAAATTTGTGTTAAAACATTTACGTATTTTAGGTACTAAAAAAATCAGCGTCAGTTAGGGTGGGGCATGGCGATATGGCCCCTCAAATACACCACTGATAATCATAATATAAGTTTAACCATTAAAAATCACACTGATGAATTAATACGGAATATATAGGTGCTGGTGCATTTCAATTCAGAACTTTATATTAATTACCAAGGAAGTTTTTAAATTATTAATACTCTTTAGCTACATCACTGTTGTTTAGCTACATTAGCTAACCTTAATTTCACCCTTGCTACCTGGTATGCTTATACTAGTCCTTTATTTCCTTTCCTTAAGTTACTGAAAATGCACAATCTTGTCAACCCAAGAATTTCATGTTTTATTTCATGTTGGAAAATTGCAGTGTGCCTCAAAAGTTTAAAGTTGTTTACACCTGCAACACCCAAATTCATAACACAGTAGCCTACTCGACAATTTTTAAATCTTCGCCCATTTCCTTTTCAAAACAATTTCCAAAACAGCCTGAGATATCGTTTAGTTAATGTGGGAATTCTTTGCCACTTAAATCTTGATATTTTTCTTGAAAATTTCAAAAATTACCTTAAGAGGTACTTTCTAAGTAATTATTAAAATTTGTATCACTTGTATATGTCTGGAATAGGTGGGTATTTTTCGGAGTGGGGTGGAATGGGGTCGGATGGAGTGGGGTGATGTGAAGTGGAGTAGGGATGGGGTGGAGTAGGGATGGGGTGGGGTGGGGTGGGTTGGTTGACTTGTAGATGTTGCAGTGGTTATAAGTTGGTTTATAGATGTCACATTTCCCTTGGGGTAATGATTGCCTAGTTAAGCTCTCACGAAGTTTTGCGATTCCTCCCTTTCCCATCCTGCAACTGGAAATTATGTCATCAGTATCTACTCCTAAGAGTGGTCTTAAGTCATATGTAATGAATGCCCTGCATTTCGTTCCTCTCAAACAAATGTTAGTAGTCAATCAACTCATGTACTACATTTATGTTTTTGTATTACTATTGTCTTCAAGTTGCGGGAGAATGAATGAATGAATGATTTCATGTATGCATGCATGCATACATGCATAAATAAATGAATGAACGAATGAATGAATGAATGAATGAATGAATGAATAAATGAATGAATGAATGAATGTATGAATGAATGACTAACTGACTGACTGACTGACTGACTGACTGACTGACCGACTGACCGACTGACCGACTGACCAACATGAATGAATGAATGAATGAATGAATGAATGAATGAATGAATGAATGAATGAATGAATGAATGAATGAATGAATGAATGAATGAATGAATGAATGAATGAATGAATTAAACATGAAACAAAAAAGAAAGTCATGTAAGAATCTTGTTAGAAAGAACCAAATTTTTAAGATTAAGCTGACGTTTTAAAAATTACTTTGCAAGGGACGGAGGCTTATTCGATCCAGTAAACCTATTTAATACAATAAATAGTTATTTTATTCCTTACCTCCTGGTGGAATTTATCCATGGGTTTGAGAACCAGGCATCAGAAAACTCACTTGGTTGTCTATAAACATCATTTGAATCATTTGAAATACTCTTCCAAAAAGAAAAAAATTATAAAATAAAAATAAAAAACGAAAACAGGGCTATCAGGACGAAAGTCCAAACTGGTTATCGAAATTTGCAGGGTGTGATTGTACTACTTTATACTGTTGCACCATGGTCATGAGCTGTTTTAATGTTATGCAATAGCTTCACGAATCTAAGTTCGCTCCTGATGACCGTGAAATAGCCGCAACTCCCGTACTTGAAACGAGGTTGCAGCAACCCTGTGTATACTACCGCCATAAGCGTATGAAGCTGGGGCAGCCTTGGCTTTCTCGCTTAGAGAAAGAAATGTCGATTTCAGGGCCTAAAAAATGTCGTTTGGGGGCAAAATTCATGTTATGAATTTCTAATAAAGGAAACCTTCAGGGCAAACACCTTCCTCCCACATGTCAACCTTCTTTCCAAACGCCTATTTATGACTGTTGTGCGCTTTATTACTGGACACATTACGAGTTGGGTACCTATTGTGTTAGTTGATCTTAGGGGGTCTTTAAACTAGCAAAATAGGTACTTATGTTTGCAAAATTTGTAGTCTGTCCTTTCATTTAGATTCGCTTGTGTTATTTATATCATCCTTTTGACATTTTTAACAGGGTGACGCCAGTGGGGTGGGGAGGGGAAGGCGTGGGGCATGCCCCTCTCCCGTCGGGGAATCCTCGTTGGCCCCATTGGGGAATTTTCCAGTTTCGTCGGGGAGCCTTAATATGGACGATAAAATATGTAATCCCGACGACAGTCAGTCGCCCCAACGATCTGTTGGATTTTGTTCTTGGGAAGGGCGAAGTCTTTCAATACAAACCCCAAATTTTTCAATTTCTCTCAAGAAAACCCCTAATTTCTTAAATTCTCTTCAGTAAAACTCCATATTTTTGAATTTTCTTCAATAAAATCCAAAGTTTTAAATTTTCTCCAATTAAAATACAAATTTTCCAAATTTTGTTTAATAAAAACCCCAAATTTTAAAAGTTTTGTCAATAGAAGCCCAAAAAGTTCGAGACAGAAAATTCTTTGCGGCAACCCATTGCCTTTGTCGGGGCTTTATAATGTTTCTCCTTGTAGTATGAAAACTTTTCCGTGTCAAATTCTGTTCTGCTTTTCCGTTTTCTTATTGCATGTTACTCTGGTCTAAAAAGGCCAAGTGTTATGTTTTTCCTCAAAATCCTATTGAAGTCTAATCTTTGTTTCAAATCGTTCAGATGAACTTTTCTCTTAAAGGGAAAATGCAGTCACCCCAATAAAGAATTGTATAGTAGACTATCCTATTTCCTGAATGGCTCTTGAAAATCATGTGACAGTATTTTCTCACTCAATTGTAAAATTTACAAGGAGCAAATGCTTGGTCTACCTTGAATATGCAATATTTATGTCCTAAAATATTATGAAAGATACTTGGAAGAGAAATAAGAAGAAATTTGTGACATTTAGCTATTGTTTCAAAATAAGTTTGGGGCGACTGCCTTTGACCTTCAACAAGTCCAATACGTCCAAGACATTTACTTGGAACCTTCCACTGTTTCAAGAGCTATGTCAATACCTTCTTCATTAGCCAGCTGATGCACTGAGCTGCGTTAGTTGTTTGCTTCCTCAGTACTAACTCAAGAGGGCTTTCAATTTTTTGTAGTGCAATCCTGTTCAAAAACTGTTGCCCTGCCTTCTAACAAAGACTTGTGTACATCCGTAATGAACTTCTTCAGAAGTGTTTGGACACATTTTGTTTCAAATGATATCGGTTCTGGTATGAATTTTTTTTCTTCATTTTTGTTTTTTTCTTTGTTTTTGTTTTATTTAGATGCAATTTTCCCGTGATTTTCTGGAGTTTATTTTGTTTTCCCTCGTTTTCCGAGCGTTTCTCGTTTTCCGTCTCTATACTAAAGTCTGCGATACTTTTCAGTCAAACCCGTAGAAAAGTGGGGCCAGGGGCTGCGGGTCCCTCTAGAAAATTAAAAATTAAGATTGTCTTAATGCATTTTAGTATATCTTGCCCACTAAAAATATTTCGCCCGCTGGAAGCTACATCGCCCATTTCAGTTCCTTTTCCCGTTATGGGCCAGTTTTCAATTCCAAAGGAATTTCCACCGCATCTGAAAGTTCTCTGCCTAAAATATCTTGATAATGAAATCAGATTACAGGAGCATCATTTGCATCCTTATGCGTGCAAACGAGAATAAAAAAATGATGATTCTAATTTATGATTAAGAGAAGTTCTTAAAGGATAATGCAAAAAAAAAAAAAATTTCACCTACCCTCTTCCAACAAAATGTGGTTCTTTGTATTTAACTTTTATGAAGGTTATTTTTCAGTAACTGCAAATATTTTTTTAAATTCCTACGACACACGTGTCTCTCAGGTACCTTCCGACGATGTAGTCATGGCAGGGGTGGTGCCAGTGGGGGGGGGGGCATGGTGGCCCCCCGTCGGGAAAGCTGCCCCCCCCCCGCCGGGAAACTTTCCAGTTTCGTCGGGGAGCCTTAATCCGTACGATAAAATATGAAGTCCCAACGACCTTCAGTCGCCCCGACGATCTGCTTGATTTTGCTCATAGAAAGGGCAGATTCTTCAATAAAGACCCCAAATTTTCCAATTTTCCTTACAAAAAACCCAAAATTTTTCAAATTTTCTTCAGTAAAACTCCCAAATTTTCATTTTTTTTTTCGTAAAAAGCCAAAAAATTTTGGCCTTCGTCGGGGGGCTGCTGGCCCCCCTCGGCGAGCTTGGCCCCCCGTCGGACAAATGCTGGTGCCACCCCTGAGTCATGGCCATGGACGTCCGCAGAAAAGAATTTTAGGGGGTAAAAAACTTTTCATTGATTAAATCAGGGAAATTAATTGCTAAATGCTAAATGTTGACCCCTTTTACAGGAGTGTAGCCAGGAATTTGCCGGAAGCTGTATGCAAACTACCCAAGCGCAGCGCTACCATAGTTTGGCGCGAAGCGCGAAGAAAATGTTGGCCTCCCAGATCGCTAAAAATGGCACTTCCCGGGCCTTGTGAGTTGCATCTTATCATTTTCTATTTTGAAAGCTCATGTTCTGGAAATTTTCTATTGAGATCTTAGAAAAATTTTGATGTTAGTTTTTGTTCAAATTTATTTTTAGGTTTCTGATTTTCCAGGGGGCAAGTACCCCCTTGCCCCCTTACCCTTTCCGTACGCCCATGGTCATACTTGTAAACCTTCATTTACGCCTGATGGACTTCATGTCTCTCTTAAATCATATATTCATATTGGCATGAAAGTACACAAGGCCTGCCATGGAAGGCAGTCAAAGCAGGCTGGAACAGTTGACCTGGGAAGTCAAGCAGTGTTCAGTGTTATTATTGTAACTGCATATTCAATACCTTAAGCAGTGTTAGTATTGCACTGCATATTCAATACCTTAAGCAGTGTTGTTAACGTTTGGTGCGTTCGACTGGGCGGCTCGAGTAGCTCGAGCTACTCGAGTTTCCGTTCGACTGGAAAAAACGTCACTGATACGTCACATCTCGAGCCGGCCAAAGTGGCCGGCCTCCAGAGGTCGGCCACTTGAGCCAAGTGACGTAATTTACGTCACACATAGTCTACTAGTGTTATAAACTATCGTGACCTACACCGTGACAGTTGAACTTCTTTGGAGAGAAAATATCGATGATTGAAGAAGTGACACTCGTTGTGTTAATGAACAGTTCTGAGCAATTGTAGTCTTAAGTGTCGTTCTCGGTGTATTTGGTGAAAGGCACGGTCAGCGATTAGTGTGATTACTTGAGTCAACATCATAGAGCAGGATATCCTGCTCTATGGTCAACATATAACACTGTAGTGTGTCAGTGTAATAAGGTGTTCGGCAAAATTTTGAACTAGAGGGACTGCGTCTCTTCTCCATTGAAAAGCCGCCAAGAAGAAAGGAAATGACATTGGGATATGCCGACTTGAACTGCAGTGCTACTAAACCTTGCATTTCACTGTTACTTAAGTAGGGCCGATATAATCAGAGTTGAAATCGCAAACTTCTCCCCCTAGTACGGGCTGTCATGTCAAATTCCTAACTGTCCGTTATTTCTTCACCTGAGTTTAAACAAAGCACGCACGCGCATAGCCATCAATACCGGCATTTCGACTCGAGCTACCATTCGGGTTACCGGCTCAACACGCATGCGTATAAGCCCCAACTGTTGACGTCAAAGTAACTCGAGACATGACTCGAGTCGCCCAGTCGAACGCACCTAAGTTGTTATTACTGCACTACATATTCAATACCCTATGTATATGTATAGCCCGGTGATCGAGGCTTGCCCCCAAGCCCCCTCCCCCCATCCCGGCCCGTACGGTCATGCTTACGAGTTGAATCTAAACAATCTTTCAACACTTTTGATAACAAAAGAGTTTAGAGTTCTATGTGATGAAAATTTACTTTAAAAGTTCTCGGGGAGGGCAATTGCACGGAAAGACTTTTCGAAAGTAATAGAAAGATCTCTCTTGAACAGTTTCAACAAAATTTGAGAAAACACTACATCCGTAAGGACAAAGGAAACTTAGAAGAGCCAAAATCTCCTGCAGCCACCGTGTCGTCGAGCCTTGCGTTTGGTCCCTTACATACCACCTTTAGGCACAGAAGGACGCCGCCATTTACAAAATGAAAAGATTTGTGATTACCAATGTAATCACATCACTACGGAAGCCGAGAACATCGTGGTGGTGTGAAATCGGACATGCCAGTTTTCCCAGCCCTTTATTCGGTAAACATGGGAAGGAGAAATCAAAATACGATTTCTCCTTACCATTATCCACCGATAATGTGGAGTGGAGAAAACCAAAGTTAGTGAGGGGGTACTTCAAGAAAGGACCATTACATAGTGTCCATAAATGGACGCGCCCGCACATCACACGGATTGACGCTATATAACTCTGGTTATATATTATTACCAACGTGGGATGATCCCACCGTGGTACGGACAAATCGTCGACGAGCGAACTAGCTATGTTACTGAAATTGAAAAGAGGATCCGTGTCATGTGCGGGCGTGTCCATTTATGGACAGGGTGTTCGAAAATAGACACTGTGTAATGGTCCTTTCTTGAAGTACCCCCTCACTAACTTTGGTTTTCTCCACTCAACATTATCGATGGATAATGGTAAGGAGAAATCGTATTTTGATTTCTCCTTCCCATGTTTACCGAAGAAAGGGGTGGGGAAACTGGCATGTCCGATTTCACACCACCGCGATGTTCTCGTCTTCCGTACATCACGCTCACAAATCAGTAATAGGTTAATGTCAGGTTTTCTTATTGGCTACATATTTCAATAAATTGTAGTGGAACAACCACTCTAAATTTCAAAATGAAGATTCCAGAAGCATGTAAATTATGGGCAGCGTGCAATAAGGCTATGCAATTTAATACAAAATAAAGAGTGATGTTTTACTAACTGCATCACTTCTATAACGTGAAAAATTGAAAAAAAAAACAAAAACAAAACAAAATATACAAAGGAAAAGATAGAATCTCTGCAGTATATGTGCGTGCCAAGAAGTGGGCATTTATTTTTACGCATATTTTGATGTTATGGATGGAATAACAGAAATATTATTACGCGTAAAAGCTTTTATATGCTACCATGAAGTAAAGGTGAAGAAAGGTGAAGTGTATTTTAAATGTTTTGTAATTTTCACCACATGCCTGCACAGATCTTGACTAATTGAAGCACCTGTGATATATTCAAGTGCGTTCCAAGTTACCGGGATCAACAGTCTGTAAAAGTCACACACTTAGTTTACACACAGACTATCTATCCTTGGTTGTGTTTCCCTGGGATACTCAAATTTGATATTTTGAAAAATAAACAAAACTTTATATTGTTCTATATTTTTATATATATCTTTAGCTTTTTCAAGTAACCTTTCTATTAGACGCATTTAAAGGAAAATTCCAGTGACAACCTTAAAGATTCCGTAAGGAAAGAAAGAAAGTACACCATACACCATAGTCTCCCAAAAATTTGATAACATAGCCTCCCAACTTTAGTTCATACGTCAAGATATTCCTGAATGAATACATTGTTCCCTCGAAATACTTCTAGTTGCTTCAAGGTCAAATGTTACTTGGCGCATTAGAATCCTCTGAAGTTCTTTAAACTTTTAGTGGTTATTTGGCTTTGAAATCTGACAGCAGTGAATGCTGTGACTAACACGCAGAATTTTTTTCAAAATGTAAAAGCAAAAGCTCAGAAAGTAAAGAAGATGTACATATTTCATTTATGTTTCTGCCAACAACGGATTTCTTACAATATGGACAACGAATCTTACGCTAAAATTGTATACGTAGAGTGTCGCCAATGTACCTACACCTTAGACCCATCAACAGTCGCGGAGATTTCTTCTCAAAAGTGTGTGTGTGTGTGTGGGGGGGGGGGTGACAATTGTTTGACATCACCGTCAGATTATCACGGTTTACCCATCATGCAACCGACCTGGCGATATCAACCATTTGCGAATTTTATTAAGATGTAATTGAAGCACTGTGGTAGAGAAATTGATCCATTTCCCCCCAGGTTTAGGAACTTACAGTTTGCCATTGATATATTCCTTTAACATTGAGCTCCTCTAATCTGATGACTATATATCAATTGGTTAGTTTCGCTAAAAAGCAGTGCCACAACACCCTGTTTATCGCATTTTGAAATTTTTTGCAGAGTTCGCAGTAAATGAACTTCAGTTGCCTCATTCTTCCCATTCAATTAACTTTCATATTAATCCGAGTATTCCGATTCATAATCCATCGTTTGGTAGTCACTAGGATGCTTCAAGTTGTGAGCGACGGCGTCTTTTTCCATCATGAGAATACTCTGAAAACAGAAGAAAGAACGTGCAGTTTTGATCCAAAACTATTTCACAACTCAATCACAGGAGTACGAGCCAAGGGTCTGCCATTGTCTACCCCACAGAGCGGACTCTCTTTGTTCGGTCCCTCGTTCACAAGAGTGAACAAGGAACATGCCGTACAGCCTGCTACGTAGGCAAGTCATTGCCTATAGGGCAGCTCTCCAAAGTTTGTGCGGACACTCACTTTCCCAACTTGACATTATCAATTCTGTACCAGTCTGTTGTCTCTAAGAATTAAGCCAGCAGCGTCAACCCCGATCAAAAGTGTGTGTGTGTGTATGTGTGTGTGTGTGTGGGGGGGGGGGGCATCGTTGAGAGAATATTAACAATAGTTTAGTAGTATATGAGGATTTTTTCCTCGACGTTCAAAACGTGGGGAGAATATAATCCCTCGTTACTCGCGTTTTGACGAACATAACTTACAGTAAAAAGTTCTCAATGTGAAAAGGAACATTTTTTCAATCTTTAATTCAATAGTAGGCATTACCTAATTTGATGACATCAATCTACTGCATGTAATCTAGTGTATACACATATCAACATTAATTCGTCAAGCCGTGGAAGAATCAATAGAATTAAATGCCATGTTCAATTATTGTATATACATATATATATATATATTATATATATATATATATATATATATATTATATAATATATATATATATATATATATATATATATATATGTAATATTTATCTATTTATCATTTCAAGACTTACTACATTCTCTTCCTTCGCTGGAGGATTCCTCAAGAAAATGCAAAATGGAGCGTAAATAAAGCCTACAATGGCAACCATCCGAAGCATCCTATGCAAGAAAAGAAAAGAAATTTTATAAGGCTTAGCTACATAAATAAAACTTGTTTATTTTGTGTGTTCATTTAAGATTACAGGAATGTTGTTGTGACAACTACCTCTGAGGGTCCGCACCCTCTAGAGACGCAATTGCCAACTAGCAAAATGAAGTGGTGCTGTTTTATGTATATGTTTCCCCTATAGCGCTATATTTAAACAAAAGTAAGAGTTGCTGAACAATAAGACTTTAATAAGACTACCATTAAATCAACAAATCTTACCAGCTGAATCCAACAGCCTGCGCTAAGGCTCCACTCAAAGAAGGACCTGAAAATAAAAGATTAATATGATGACAATGAAAAGGAATTCATTCGATACAATACTGGCCATAAACCTTTTTAGACCGATATTTTAAAAAGTCACGTTAAAACTGATCGATATTTTTGAAGCCATCTTCAGTTCAAAAATATCACAGTTTAGTCATAACTTAGAGAAAACCGTCTCCCTCTTTGCTGAGACCTTGCCATGAAAGCATTCTACATTTAGGAGCTATCATATAAAAACACTACCACAGAAATATATTGCATGATGGGAAATTTATGATGTCATACTGGCAAATTGATTGGTCACAGTAATTTAATTTTTTTTATGATCTTCATACACCCAATAAGTTTCCTCAAACTTTGTACATAATGATTCTAACCTTTATTTTGCAGAAACTGCCACACTAATTTACCCTGAAAGCTTCAGAATTAAACACTGTGGCGTCAACTTTCAAGGTCAATTCAACGTGTCTAACTGAAGAACAATACAAACGTTCTTGGAAGCAACCTGTATGTATTATCGGTACGTGACATTTTTGACCAAAACATATTCTAGAATTGTTTCTTGACAAGGCCAAGTTATCTTCAAATACCAATATCTTGAGTTCTAAAAGTGTATGTAGGAGGTCCGGGCCCGTAGCTGGACGAGGTACTAAAGGCCGGGGGGGGGGTGGGGGTGGAGGTATAGCTTCCAGGGGGAGAAATATATCTGATACACAAAACTGTATTAACACAATGGTAATTTTGTAGGGGATTTGCTGCCCCACCCTCCCGCTTAGCGACATCTGAAGGACATATAAACTGATGGAAAAGTATTCCTTTATAGACAAACATGGCATTACATGTACAACCCCGTTAGCTTTGTTAATAATCATCCCCGAATAAAACAGCTTTACTCGGTTGTCACGTGACCAGATTCAGTATGTCAACATGCAATGTCTGCATACAAAGAGTCCTAACGGGAATGCACACAAAATGAGGATGCTCATAAACTGCTTGGAACATCCCCTTTAGCTCCTTTAATATACTGTTAGTAATTCTTGATTCAGCCAGTGACGTTGAGTAATGGGAGTGACGACTCAGGGAGTTTTCATCAGATGGCAAATCCAGAGGCCGGATTTTCACACAGTTGCAGGCCGAGAGCCATACAAGGTACCGGAAGAGGGGCGACACAGCTTCAAGGTGGGGGCAAAATATTTCTTAAGGGGCGAGATATAATAAAATGGTTTAAGGCAATGGTAATTTTTTATTTTCTAGGGGTGGGCATGAATTTTTAGGAGGGGAAAGCACCCCTTCCCCTGGGTATGGGCTTGCTCAGCTGACGTGTACGGCTGCATCATGTCACTGCCCAGCAGAATCTCAAGAGTAGAGCTCAACAAATTTCTAATTCTTGCCACAATGGAAAGCATGCACTACACAGCGTCAGCTAGATAGGATATGAGCCGGCATTAAAAGAAAAGTTCGAAAGTTCATGCGTCACAGCATAATGCGACGAAACGCTGATTTTCTTTTAAAGCGTATACATACCCAAAGCCAAGGGGTGAACAGGGCGACGCCCCTAGAAAAAAATGTCATTTTAAAATGTTTGAGAGCAAAAGTTACTGTTGCCTTAAACATCTTATAGCACACCCCTCCCCTTGAAAATGTTTGTCCCTCTGAAGCTATCTCGTCCCCCACTTCTGCACTTTGTCCCGTTAAAGTGTACCTAAAGTCTGAAAATTCAAAAATATATATTACAGAGCATGAAAACTGAATTCCAATGGTCCAATTCCCATCTTCACAGGACTTTCTTAAGCTGAGATATAAAATGTTGAAGTTTATTCACTCGATTTAAAAAGGTAGATTGCGCAATAATTTGTGATGTCATTGTTGTACTACTCAAATTACAATCTTTGTATTTCTTTGTTTTTCTGAAAGCCACCGCACCTTGTGCCAAAATGTGATCGCGTTCTTACTGCTTTGGGGTGACTTGACTATATAAGCCCTCTCTGTACAGCATGTCATGCAAGAAAACAGGAAGCGGTCAAGGTCATATAAACATTTTTAATTTTAAAAGAAAACAAAGCATTTAATGTGAGTTGTACAACAAGAATATCAAAAATTATTGCGCAATGAACTGTTTGGATTTAAGTGAATAAATTTTAACATTTAATGTCTCAGCAATAGAATGAGCTATGACAATGTGGGTTGGACCAATAAGATTAATTTTGTAACCTCTAAAATATGTATTTTTGAATTTTTAGACTTTAGGTCCACTTTAAGGACTTGCGAATATACCAAGGATATAGAAGAGCGAGGATTTCTGTCCCGCCCCACCCCATTTTGGAGATACTGCAAATGATTGACATTTTTCACACCGAAATTTTGCCTAAAGATGCCCCCTCATACCCAAGTATGTCACACAAATTTTCGCCACTGGACATACACCTTTGTTTCGAGCTTTTTTAAAGGAAAGTAAATATTAAAACTACACTGCTTTATCTGTGTATACTCTCCTCTGTCCCTAGAAATGGTCTAAATTCTATGTCTGAAAAGGGCATGTGAGTTCACAAATGTTCAACTTAAACATATCACGGACACCAAAGTCAATTTTTCAAAGGGGAGGGGGAACTCAAATACTTAATCGAATCGGAACAACTAATCCAACTTGGAGCTACTGAATTAACATTTAAACCGTTAAATGATATGGAACGAACAATATTCCGTAGCGAAATCTTACCAATGGCGAACCCAATGCAGAGACCGACGTCTGCAATGGCGTAAACTCCCCCGTAGACAGCAGAGTGACGGATATCGACTAAGTGGGCCATGATTGGCATCATAGTGCCATCCACCATGCCTGAAAGAAAGTAACGAATCAGATCAAAGTAAATGATTTTTACACTGCGACTGTTGGAAGGATTATTTCCAAGCTAGTATGATTATAACCAGAATAAACCAAAATCACACATTAATTTGTCATCAGTAATATCTAATACCAAATTTTTAAATATGTATACGCCAACGTTAATTGTTCAAGAACTATATATGACTAGGGCTATTTAAAATACCCTGGCTAAAATTTACTAGAGTTTAAATCAATGGATCTGTAAAACTTGAACAAGAAATTGGCAGCGAGGTTTTACAAAGGCCTAGATCTGATCCGACCAAGTGGCTAGCAAGAATAGGGCACACTCTAAAAACAATTTGGTCAAATTGACTAATGACTAGGTCAACTATGCACCAAACCAAATAAAGTCAAATAGTTTGACTAAACTATGGTCAAATGTGACCACATATTGGTCAAATTGGACCACTTATTGCTCAAAGTTGACCATAGTTTAGTCAAACTATTTGACCATATTTGGTTCGGTTCATGGTTGATCTAGTCATTGGTCAGTTTGACCAAATTGTTTTTAGAGTGTAGGCACTGGGTACGTACACGGAAAGCTACTTGAAGAGGGAAGAAATGGGCAACTTTTGAACTAATATTTTGGGAAACTGAGCTAAAATGGTGCCAGATATATGTATACTCGCAAGAGGCGGGGAGGGTGGCTTGAGGGTTGTTCCCACTCCGTCACTTCAAGGACGAAAACGCCTTATTTGTTCCCTCTGTAAAAACTGTCAAAAATTTGCGGCAATTTTCCTTAAAATTTGCCCAAAATATTACACCATATTGCATTCAAAAATTCTTTGAGGAGGGGAAACCCTCCCCTTACATCCCTCCCCAGCACGGCGGTCCGAAACAACGTTTAGCCCCCTCCAGTCGAGAACAGCTCCCTACTCCTATGGATATATGAGCAGGGACAAGTTTAGTGCTTCCCTAGCTACGTCTTGCGGTATTGACTGGTTTCATTTGACCCACATTTTACCATTAAACTTTCTGTTTCTTACCAATGCCAAATCCAATGGCGGTATTTGGTGCTATCAGATGGACAAACGCACTGGAGAAAGGAATCTGCAAAAAGTCAAAGATATGGACAGAACTTTAGATAAACCGTGGGGCTATAATAGCTCCATGGACAAACTACGCATTTCGAAGACGATTTGTTTGTTTGATTGTGGACCTATAACATCCCAATTTCGATGTGTGTTGGAAACCACCAAAGGGCAAACTTTTTCCGAATACTTTATTCCGTAAGGGTAGTGACTCTTAGATCAGTGATTCTCAAACGCGGCCCCGGGTCCTGTCGGTGCGGCCCCTGAATTCATTTTACGATTTGAGAAAATCATATTCAACTAGAAAAAAAGTTACGGTAGCAAAGTAGGAAAAGGGGCGAATAATCCAAGCTGACATGTATGTTGAAATTATGTAACTCACTTGGCTTCTTCCAAGTTCGCTCTCCTGAAGTGTTCCTAGGTTGCCTACGTAGCAGGTTGTACGGCTTGTTCCTTATATCTAGCCAAGACTTATTTAGTGTGCCGTGTTGTTGACAATCATGTTATGCATATGGTGGCATATAGTTATGTAGTTGTGCATTGCGGAGTGGTTGTATTTGTAGTGACAAAGCTTGTGGCAAAAGTTAGATCCCGGAAATTTAATTGCGAAGTGAGGAGACTATACAATTGAAAAATGTATCGCATAGAACGTGTGTTGATTGGTAACTGAAATTAAAATTTCTGCAAGTTAACTTTCGGTGCTCGTAGAAACTAAATCAATTGAAATCAGAGTGGCATTCCTTAACAATGTGTTTGCAACATTTTATATGGGCGCACTCTTTCCACAGCTCTGTTAAATGAAACAGAATCATTCAATCAACTTAAAAGTTTTTTCGACTTTTGGGAATGCGACCCTTGATCTCGGCACACCCACTTCTTTATCTGACCGCGTTTGAGAATAATTGATCAAGAGATCCCTCACATGCTGGCCACTTACGCAGGATAGGTGCAGAACTGTTGTGACTTCATCAGTTTCAGAGTGCAGTTTTCGTCCGCAATATACTTTTTTTGGAAAACAACCCACGATAAACACCAAAATGACCATACTGTTGACTCATGCATGCTAGATGCAGAATTGTAGACTAGGGTGGCGCAAGGTGGGGGAGCAAGGGGCCATGGCCCCTGTCGTCTGAGAAACTCCATTTTCTTCGAGGAGTCTTAGTGGGTACGATAAAGTATGTAATCCACCGACGACGACCAATCGATGCGACGAATTTCTTAATTTTACCGAAAGGAGGAAACGATTGCTCAGTAAAAACCGCATATTTCCAAAGTTTCTTCAATAGTAATCCAACAATTCCCTGGCCAAAATTTCGCGTTTGCCATCCTTTTTGCAACCCGTCGACTTTTTCGGGGCTTCTGGTTACCGAACGCTCCGTCGGGGAGCTTGGCAGCCCTGACGAGCAAGTCCTGGCGCCATCCCAATTGTAGAGGCAAGTTGTGGTGAAGAGTGACATTTCCTGCAATCTGGAGGGCTTGGAAAGCATTTTCTGACCTCAGCGCCAACCATGGTGGAGGTAAAGTCGGGTTTGCTCCTGTTATGTTGGATGTTTTCCAATTATTGTCCTCTCCTCTCTCTCAGCCTGAGATCCTCCACTGCGGCTCTCGACCTCATCCCAGCCTCTCTATTTGGCCTTCACCCTCAAAAAGTTTGAGAGCCACTGGCTTAGACTATGTCAAAGCCAGTCATGATGTAATAAAGAAAAGCGACGATTATTCAAGATGGAGTACTAGCCCATGGATAGCGGAGCCAATTTTGAAGTGGGGAGGGGGGGGGGTAATCATCGAAGCGGCCCAATATGTTCTATAAATAAAAGCCAGTTTAAGGCGGCCCAAAATGCCCACGGCAGAAACAGTGCGGGGGATAAAGCCATCGAGCCCCCCCCCCCGTCTCCGTGGTCACTGTAGCCTTCATGCTCAAGTCTGAGTTCGAGTCACAATAAGTGACAGCTAGTGTCTAGTACTCTAATACGATCCTCCTCACTCGACTCCGGGTCATCAAGGTAGCGAATGACAAGAGTCGAGACCGAGTCGTCGAAAATGCGACTCTTGTTATACTCAAGTCCGAGTCACGGACCCGCTTTCTTCAACTATTCTGTAGTAAACACACCTGTAGGATAAAGAGTAATTATTGAAGACGGTGGGTTGGGGTGGGTGGGTAGGTAAGAGCATTCATGAAGTCAGAGGGGGCAACCAGTCCTCTCCTCCGCCGATGACTCAAATGGACTGATAGTGCCCTTTTCAACTTTTACTTCAATTTTGAAGGCATAGGATGGATCATTTCTGATAAGTATTTTCTGCCAAAAATTATAATGACTACTTGCCCACCCAGCTCTTCGAGGCATTGGGTAGGGTATCTACACTCTTGTAGCCTCCAACTGATATTCTTTCCCACCCCAAGCATCGCCTCTGCTTTTCCAAGATTTAGTGACCCCATATGTCACAGTTGGTAGTTACTTCAGTGACATCTTAATTGCAAGTGATTGTTTCTTTCGCTCCAGTAAGGTTCTTTTTTACGAAACTCTAGATAGGACATGGTAAAAAATTATTTTTTTGCCTACGTACGTAATAATTATTACGCACGTGATATTATGACGTACGTTCGTGATAATTACTACCTACGTACTTAATATTTATTACGTAAGTATGTAATAATTATAACGTAAGTATGAAATAATTATCACGTTCGTTCGTGACTCTTCTTATACTAATGTAGATATACAGTACTATGCGGTAATGAGCCCATTTGTTATGAAAGGTTTCATTTCAGCCTGAAGATTATTCTAACGACTTTAATTGTGCACTAATTAACCTTCATACAATCATAAACTGGTTGACTGCAGGAATTAGCAGGGTGCTAAATACTGTCCATTTACGTTACAGGCCCGTACGCAGGGGAGTTCGAGTGTTCGTCAATGGATTCTTTTTTAAATCGAACCCCCTTTGTGAACTAGGGGTGGTTCGTCACTACTTATGACTTATTCCTTCCTCTTGCAATGCAGAAACAGAAATTGTTACAAATTTAACGCATTCCATATGAGTAGTATTAGTATAACATAATAAGCATAATTCCGTTATTATTCCAACACCTCCATTTTCCGCGGGTTTTGAGGGCATCCAGTATCATATTGGTTCGTTTACCCTATTAGGCTGCAAATGACAAGCTTGTGCTTTAGAATAAGTTATTCTGCAGTCTGGGGCGTTTGCAATCTTCCTTTTTTTTATTCTCGGCTCAAACCATGGTGAGGACAGAGGTCAGGTTGGTCCACTCAAGGTGGTTAATAAGTCATAGTCACGCATGATGCGATTAGATAAAGTGTGTAACTCCCCTCCTGCGGACAGTCTCCCCAACAGCTTACTTCTAACTGCTTTTAAGTTAGTCCGTTGTGGCGAAGGAACTAAAAGTTTCATGCGTTCTAACTTTTCCTTCATATTTTCCTAAATATTACAGAACAAGTCTCACCATTACTATACGTAACCCTCAATGGCTTAGTTGTTATCGTACCTGTCGCGATGTATGGTAAACGAGTTGGCATGTTGTCATTTGGTTACCGTAGACAAAGTAGATACCTGCATTCCAGATATACACATTCCAGATATGAGTCTGTCCCGACAGTTGAATTTCCTTTTCAAGAGTGATGCTTTTATCAACTCAGAGCTACCAAACCATACCAAAATTTTTGTAAATGCTTCGAAAACGATCAAATTTCCACGCGCTTACCTCATGGCTATGGCGTATAACCAATTCCGTCTAAAACGTAGTAGCATTATTCAACGGCAGCCGATTGTTTTAAGGTTTATGCTTGATTAATGGGCGGGTCACACTACAGCGATTTTTAATCCGAAACCTGATCCGAATTTTTCTAAATCGGACCATAGTTTTTCAGACTTTGTACTAAGGATAGTCACGCTACATCGATAACTCTTCCTAGTTTGTCTCACGATAAACTGTTCTGCTACCATTATATAACTTACAACGCTTAACAGAGCGGTATTTGTTCGAAAATCAATCCGATTTTTGCACACGTGTCCGATAAACGCTGTCTACATGCCGATGTAACTTCACGAAACAATTAGTTTGCATTTCATTTTCGTAGTCCTCTGATGCAAATCATATATTAATTCACCATTGCCTTCTTGGTTAACAGATTTTGTTTGGAACTTGAAAAAGTCTCTGTGAAAGGACTTTAAAAATGGAATACTGCCTTTGTGCTTGGTGCTCAGCATAAGCAATGCAGTAGGGAAAACAAGCCAGTGAGCCACAACTGGAAAAAAGGCCGTGGTCGTCTCGACTTGAACCAATTGGTTGGAAACTGGGACGTTAAACCTCATCTAACTGACTGTGAAAGGTCTGGATGCCATTTTCTTAAAGAAAATGGTATTTTCAATTCAAAATTTCTGGGAGCTTCCTGCGCATTAGTCACGGTTTACGTTTTACATCCAAGGGCAATAATATATATATAAAGAATAGTTCTGTTGAAAATTTTCCCGAAATCTTAAGGTTCATCTTCATCCCCCGTCGGAGGGCAACATATACCTATCAAATATTAGCAGAACGGTAACACGAGTAGCATGATTTACAAGAATTGTAATGGAGTAAGGGAAAACAAGCCAGTGAGCCACAACTGGAAAAAAGGCCGTGGCCGGCTCGACTTGAACCAATTGGTTGGAAACTGGGCCGTTAAACCTCATCTAACTAACTAACTAACTAACTAACTAACTAACTAACTAACTAACTAACTAACTAACTAACTAACTAACTAACTAACTAACTAACTAACTAACTAACTAACTAACTAACTAACTAACTAACTAACTAACTAACTAACTAACTAACTAACTAACTAACTAACTAACTAACTACAAGAATTGAAGTATAACGTTCTTGTTCTCCATTCTTTTCAAACAGCGCGCACCAGTTATCAGTAGATCCTGAGAGTTAATATACATTGAGGAACCAAAGAAAAAGTATTCTTAAACTTTTATGTACTAGAGCGATTCGGTTGTTCCTTTCCCCCCTTGCTAAGTCCCAACAGAATTCGTTGTTCATGCCATACTTCTGTCCACATTTTTCAATTACCTCAGAGCTTCCCCATGACTTCCATGAAAGTATAGACCCATGACACTCAACAAGGGCCCGCATAAGGCCCGTGCACCTCATGCCTTTCGAAAGGCGCTCTGATTACCAAGGCGAAAAGGGATCGTTACTTTACTGATCATTTTTCTACCAGGGTCTTTCAAACCGAAAGTGTAAATCTCTAAGACATGAGATCTCCAAAGACTCGTATCAATGGAACATGCAGGGCATAAAAAGTGCCATTTTGCAACTTGGAAGGCATTTTGGCAAAAATTTTCTCAGCACTTTACGCGCTAACTTGTGCTGCGCTCCGTTGAGATATTTTCATGACTTTCCGTTTATTTCAAACCACCCCCGACCTCCCCTCAACTGAAAGACTTCCTAGGAAAGGACCTGCTTTCTGCGCCTGTTGAGGGGATATGCCACTAGGAAGAGCAAGCTTTGATTGTTCACCTGCTTCAAGCGCATATGCACATTTTCGCCGGTGGCGCTATCTGGGATGGGTTTACGACATTCTCTGTGGTGAGAACAAATGGCCAACCCTTTATTGTTGCCCTGAGTGCAGATGGATGATACAACGCCTATAGATTCATTTCACCAACGCCACATTTCCTTCTTAAGACAACGCAAAAAAGCCGCCATGTTGGGGTAATAAGCGAGGCGCAGACATGCATATTCAAATTGTTAATCAGTCGAAGTCAGGCAATGCGTGTAAAATACCGTGCACGCACGCTGTAGTGTACGTCTTTAGTGTAGTGGAGTGACGCAATGTACAAAATACGTTTGTTTACCGTGTATCCTCAACATGGCCGCGAAAAGAAAAAATAACGTCATGTGACACGTTCTCATTCGAACCCCCTCTTGAAAAATCCTACGTACGGGCCTGCGTTGTCTAACTCACATGTGCTCGGTACTAGTATAGGCTGGCTAAGAGTGTAGGCTATGTACTTGCTATATACACTCTTGGCGAGTCTATTTGCAACGAGCGCCTGTGGTCAAACTATCTTGAAGTTTCAATCAAGTTTAGCCAGTGGCTACCAAAAAGTCCATCAGAGACAGTACCGTAGTTCTTAACAAATTTAGAAGCCAAATTTAGAAGGGGGACATTCCCCCTGGACCGCACTGGGGTTGTCCTTGGACCCCAGGGTCCCAAACGCCTTCAGGATCACTTTGTGTCGCTACGACTCCTTCAGCGCGGCTCAGTCCTTCATGCTGATGCGTCCCTTCGGTGGAACGTTTTACCTGCCGCCCAGTTCCGTCATCCCCCACTTCGAAAAGTTTGGCGACGCCACTTCGCTGAAGGTACCTGACCGCTAAATTTGTTAGGGACTGCTGTCTCCTAGGGCCTTTTGGTAGCCACTGGCATAACTTGAATGGTACTAGTATAGGCTAGGCAAGAGTAACTGCATACACTCTTCGCCAACCTATACTAGTTCCGTCAATCTACATGGACAGGATTTGACACACGAGTAATTTTCTACGGTTCACCTGTTGTATGAAGGCCTTTAGTACTCAATTAATTGTCCAGGTAAACTACCCTTCATGATAAATGGGCTGATTACCATAGTACTGCATCTACGTTAGTATTAGAAGAATCCCGTGAGCGTGATAATTGTTACGTACGTAAGTAATAATTATCACGTAGGCTACGTACGTAATAATTTTCATGTACGTACGTAAAAATATCACTTACGTACGTAATAATTATCACATACGTACGTAATAATACCATGTTCGTACGTAATATTAACAAGTACGTACGTAATAATTATTACGTTCGTACATAATAAAATTATTTTAACCATGTTAACCATCTAAAGCTTCGTACTTTTTGCACACAAAATTATGTAGAAATCATTGAAGTAGAAAGTAACACTTACGAGCAACATTCCTCCACCAATAACAATTAGTCCCACCATCGAACACAACCACCTATGTCATGAAAAGAATATGTCATGTTTAGTTTTAGTAATAGCGATATTTCTTACATTAGAAACTGACCCATCAACAGCAATATGACCAATAAAACTGAAAAAAGGTGAATAAATGTATAGGCTAAACAATGATAAACAAGTTTCTTGGTTTTCTAATTTTTCCACTTCAATGAGTCCTAAGTTGTCTCCATACACTAAAAGTTAGCAAAAAACTCGAAAAACAAAAGCAGAACGGGAGCGGGAATAAGTCATTTCATAGCCTAGTTACAGTTTACACTGAAATGACGGGTCAATTTGACTCAAAATTGGGTCATGAGGGAGCCAACCGAAATTATTGGGTCAAATAATGACCCAAATAGGCTTCATTTGACCCAAATGGGGTTAAAAGTTGACCCAAATTGTTGATTCAGTTCCCGCGTGACCCAAGTGTGTTTTAGAGTGTATAGTCAAATGAAATTTGGTTCTTTTATCTGTTCAAAATATTGTGCGTGATGCTCCGCATCAGCAATGGAGTAAGGGAAAACAAGCCAGTAAGCCACAACTGGAAAAAAGGCCGTGGCCTAGCTCGACTTGAACCAATTGGCTGGAAACTGGGCCGTAAAACCTCATCTAACTAACTAACTAACCGTTCAAAATATAGCTAAACATTAAGTCTATCATATTTCACTCGGAAGAAACTGTTATTCTTTACAGCAAAAATAAATGGAGAAACCATCTACAATGTACATGTCATGAACGAATCCAGACGACATAGTTTGAAAACATATTCGAATGGTTAAAGACATATCAACCACATTCGTCTTTGACAATTGTTCGCACCATATCTATACAGCCCAACCCCCTGTGCAAACCTTTCCAAACCCCCACCTCCACCTAACCACCCACTTACTCCGTTTACAATTTTGAAAATTATAAAAAACATGAGACATGTTCTGAAATTTCTATATCTGATCGTTCTTATGCAGACAGGGTACGGAGGGGGGGGGGCATTGCGGGGGGACATAACATGAAGGGACGAAATATTTCTCAGGGGGTGAGATGTGTTAAACATGTTTTAAGGTAATAATAATTTAACATTGTCTAGGGGGAGTAAATTTTTTCAGGTGGCGGCGCCGCCCCGGCTCCCTTGGCTGCCTGCTTGTTTTTATTTCTTTTCATGGTAACTAAGCAAAAGTACTTACCTCCCGATTTTATTTCCGAGGGTTCCAAAAATGTTTGCACTCACTAAGTAGGAGAAGCTGGCCGGTAAAAATGCTGCACCTGGTTGAAGATGTGTAAAAAGGGTTAAATGGCACTTTATCTTAGGTAAAAATGCTTCATACAACATTTAGCAAACGTCAAAACAAATCTTACATGCAACATGTAAACATTCTTAATAGGTCATACTAAGGGCGTCGACAACTTGGATTAGGAAAACTTTTCCATCTCCCAACCCATCTGGTCAGCGGATATAATACAAAGGGTGATGCTATGGGGGTGTGGAGATGTGACACCCCCAGACCGGATGACCAGTCTGCCCATCAACGACGAGTCGGCACAACTCAAGGAAATGAAAAAAGCAGGGAGAGAGAAGAAGAAAATCTGTTGGGCGTGGCAATTTAATTAGCGACCAAACTACTACAACTACTATAGGCTAATAAATTTTGAGAACTATTCTTTGAGAAACACATGCAGCAGACATTGTTTACACAGAGCCACTTCAAGTTCCCGTATCTTAAAATGTTTGATTCAACTTAGAAGAAGCAGTTATTTAATATACCCTCATCATATACTGTAGAAGTACAAGTTACTAAGTAGCCTACCATTGCTCTAAGCACGATGGTCTCTGTAAACATTTTATATTTCTGAATATACCTAAAGAATGCTTGATAAGTCTCGAATGTAAAACGAATTTAATAGCAATCACAGTTTTTATGGGAAATTAATTTTCATAGCCAAGGGGAGGCAGAAAAATACGAATCAGCACTGCCAGCGCATTTTACTGCAAGATTCATTTTCTGCAGATTTTGTTCGAAATTTTGTGAAAAAATTTCTGCCCTCTGTAGAAACAGATTGGTTCATGTCATAGTTTGGATCTATTTAGCTAATAAAAGAGACCCCTACCAAGTAGCCATAACATAAATACCCCTCACAGTTCCTGCAAACGAGTGGAATTTCATCTTCAATCGCATAGCTGTTCTATTTTATTTTCTCAGTGGAACGGTATACCAAACTGGAGATTTAAAATCTCGTCGGAAATTATTCAGTCCGACAGATAATCTATTTATTCCAATAAATGATT
Organism: Holothuria leucospilota; assembly: GCA_029531755.1. Classification (NCBI taxonomy): domain Eukaryota; kingdom Metazoa; phylum Echinodermata; class Holothuroidea; order Aspidochirotida; family Holothuriidae; genus Holothuria; species Holothuria leucospilota. Next base: position 36,345,186 of record CM055977.1, on the reverse strand, counting down.
ACAACTTCTCCTCTGCATCCCGAATTGTTTGTTTTTTTTTGCGCGCGCGCTTTTCAACACTCCAAGTACTACCAGTAAATCATGACTTAGCACGTTACATCAAACATTTATTTTGTGCCAAATATCCTACGGCAATGAATGAGGCTGTTGAAGTCTAATGTTTCATAGCTTTCTCACCATTCTTCACATCCCCGCCGTTCGTTTGTCTATGTTGCTCCTCCTCGACCCAATAAACTTGTACCAAAGTCAAGAAACATTCGTGCCCCTCAAGTGCCCACCGTTGAAGAAATCCTGCTCAAATGCCATTTTCCATATAACAATTACATAGGATTATGGAACAGAGGTTTGTTGTGGCGTCATTTTTGTCAATGACGTTATATTGTGTCCAAAACCGACGCCTACCAAAACTCTGTCCCACATCAGTCCTTGAACTTGCTATTTGGAAAAGGGTCTATGACGCAAAAATCAGACATGGTGACCAATATTTTCGGGCGTGGCAGGGTTCTGTGCGTTCCTTCGTGTCTTGCCTCACGACGTTATTTGGTTCGAATGCACTATTTGTAACTCATGCAACGATCCAGAGAAATTCTAAGCTTAAAGAAAGCTGAAGATTTTTTTTGCTAAAGACAACCAATAATTTAGTCAAATATTTTCGCGCGCAGGTGGTAACTTTGTGTTGTTATTACATGGTATTGCTTTGACCGAAGATATGCCAAAGGATAGGACATGATATTTTTGGTGTAGTCTGTGACTTTCTTACTGTCTTGTCGGGCTGCGATATTTGTACCAAATGTGTCGCTTGCGACTCAACCATGGGGCACATGCAAAGAAAGTTTCTCTGTATTCATTTTTTCCTTAACATATAATCAGTGGTGCCTACTTGGGGAGGCATTCCCTCATTTTTCCTCTTCCCCCCACTTGTTTCTAACCATATCTGGTCCTTATCCAAAATATGCAGCGCTAACTGATCGTTTGTATTAGAAATAAAAATATAACCTCGAATGCAATGCATTTGACCATAGATTACAAAATATTCTAAAATCGTGCAGTATTTTCGGCGCGCTTGGAGCGCATCCATCACTGTTACCGTACTTGGCATAATTACACCTACTTACCGTAGGGCAGCCTAAGCGATGTAACTCTTCAAAATCACATGCAATCCCTACCATCATCATGCCCCCATTCACAGTACTCCTTCATCATATACTAGACCGGCTGTTAGTGCGAGTCAGGCTAGTATGAAAAGGTGTGCAAATTATGATTTTAGTGCCAAACTTAATGCACATCTAAGGCCCTTTGAGGGTAGTTTACTTGCCTCATTCGAATATCCATAACTTTTAATTTAGCTCAGAGGCCCCAGGGCGTTTGCTCCCTGGTTCTCCACCGGTAAGTTGCCCTGACGGCCTGAACCACACGCCTATGGGGGAGCATTTCGTATTCTTCGGCGCCGTTGGGTCACTCCTTGTTAATTCCTCCAAATAATTTCTTCTGCCCACCATTCATCTCCACTTTGAAAACTCTGGAGCTGCCACGACATATGATGTCACTTGGACGGAATGTATATCGTCAACTTAATTTTGGTTGGTTCTCCGGGTCCCAATCCATGACCTTGTGAACATTATATAGACACGCTCTGAAATATCCACAAGGAGTTTCGATAACATTTAAAAAGTGACCATAAACCTTGCCTTACACCGTTAGTCGCCATAATCAGTCTTGGCAATCGGCAAAGTTGAATCTCTCCCCCCCCCCCCCCTTGAAAAAGCAGTCAAGCAGTCAAGTTACGCCCCTGACGTTACATTTGGTTGATGTTTATGAGTAGGGGACGACTTTGCCATCACATTATGGTTACGTTTCTCTCACATCTTACCATTGGTTAGAGCATCCGACTTGCAGCCGGAAGGTCTAGGGTTCAAATCCTGGGCGGGTCATACCAAAGGCTTTAAAAATGTAACCTACTGCCTTCGTGCTTGGTGCTCAGCACAAGCAATGGAGTAGGGAAAACAAGCCAGTGAGCCACAACTGGAAAAAAAGGCCGTGGTCGTCTCGACTTGAACCAATTGGTTGGAAACTGGGACGTTAAACCTCATCTAACTAACTAACTAACTAACTCACATCTTACCAAATTAACGATGCAGACACAGATACGTACTATATTTGTGCATGCACATATACGTATACATATACGCATACGTATAGAGAGATTTCATGTGACGTCACGCGAGTGGGATTTCCAGGCACTGAAGGGCAAAACACACACGCTGTAAGTGTATTTACAACACACGAGCACGGTATAACCATGGAAGTTCCGAAGTAGTACTTCCATGGTATAACCATAGATACTGCTGTGACACAATGGACGCTTGCCCTTCAAAACCAAAGAGACGCGCGATCACGTGACATCATTGAAACCCCTCTATAGGGTAAAAAATTTTAACAAACCTAGTTGCCATTTTGATGGAGACATCTTTGAAATCATCCATAAAGGAAGAGACGGCTCGAGCATCGCTATTCCAACATTACCAAAGGTAAGAGCACCTGAATAAGTAACAATTCATATACGGATTCAGCTGATTATAGTATCATGAGTTTATATTCGTACATAATAAGATAAATTACTATGTGACTACGTTCTTATAGGCCTACAGACCGAACTGATGTTACCGCTGCGTTACTACAATCATGTACACACTGAAAAGGTGTTACTTTTACGTAACTAAATTCATGTACAGATGGTGTAACACAAACCAGCCCCATCATATTTCCTTTCATCAAAACATCTCTGAATGACTTATGTTTTTGTCAGACTTGTGTCACAATTGAAGCTGCAACGTACTAAATCCAATGTGAAAGTGGAATCACAAAATTGTCAATGAAATTTGCTGGAATCTTGATTAAAGGGAAGTTATCGTTTCATTCAAAACTCATCAATATATGAAATTGACCGATAGCGAGCATTTTTCTCACTGTGTCAAAATACGTCAGTTTTAACAATAAAATGTACAAAATGTTCAAAAGAAGTCTATAATCAGAATCGACCCTGTCTTCTGCTATATATCATTTTTCCTACATACATATTTGATACAAATATATGTATTAAGCATTTATCTTGAATGTTACCTGTACCTACCTGCAGCAATGAGCACATATGGGTCCTTTAAGAGTTGCATGAGAGAGGCCCCCATTATCTCGGTCTCCTTTCTAACCGATGGGTTTAGGATCAAGAGTTGCAACACTGTTACAAAGAGATACCTCAAGTAATGAATTTCCAGAGTTAGGTCACTTTAAAATGGTCACATTTTCAACTCAATAACCTTAGGAAGTAAAGCAAAATATCTCTTCAAATTAATTTTAATTTTCCTAGTAGAATTAACAACAAGTGGCATTTCCTTCAGCAAGTTTATTTAGTCTATATTGTGCGCTATATGAGCTGAGGCGTTGCAACTGAAAAATGTTGTTGCATTTTTTATATTTCCTTTTACCATCTAAAGTGAGCTCTTGTCGATCCAAGCCAATTAAATCTGAGCACAATCTGACCCCTCCCCCAGTCCATCCAAGAAATATTTTTATTTGTCTTTTCCGTAGACATACAGTCTGTGCAGCTGTGGCTTCAGTAGTTTTAGCACAGAATTTCGTTTTCCAGTGTTGTTAGCTGTTACATACATTAGAATCACAATTAACAGACATGATCTGCATTTTACCCATGGACATGCGAGACATTTGGGGGGGGGGGTGGCTTAGCCATTTTGTCCGAGAGTGAACTGAATTCTTCCTTGGGACAGAATTCCTTTATTTTTTTCAGAAATATGCATGAGAACTTGGCTTCGCCGCTGCGCCAGGGGCTAAAGTCCTCCCCTAGCTAGTATTGCCATACGTATAGGCGCACAGGCCAGGGGCTGGGAGATGCAGCCCTGGGAAAGAGGAAAAAGCTATTTCTCTGGAAAGCTTTCTAAAACAAAGTCGGCACATTTCTATGGTAGCAGAAGTTTTCTCGGGCGAAAACGTCCATCCCCTAGAAAAGACACCCCTCGTGCCAACGCCAATAAGTTTACCATTTATTATGCACATGGTATTTAGATTAACTTACTTCCTTCGAGGAAAGCCAACATGGAAAGGACATAAAACGGTGCCGACTTGCCAAAGAACTCGTACATAACTCCGCCAAACGGTGGTCCAACTATCGATTAAAGAGAAAAAGAGGTTCTTCATAACACATGAAATGAATCAAGACCACATTCTTCCCTGCCTGCCTGTCCGGGACTAATCAAATTTCTGTTGCTTAATATTCATATTAACGTTTGTTTACATTGTGTCATTCATAGGAGTAGGAAGCAAGGGGGGGGGGGGGTAAGGCCCCCGGTAAAAGTGTGGTGGTGGAAGTGTACTTTAGCCCCCACTATTAATGAAGAATACCCCTTATTTGTTCCTTCTGTAAAAATGCAAAACATTTTCAATAATTTTCTTTAAAAATTTTCCAGAATCGCACAAATTGCATCTAAGAACCCCCAAATATTAACAAATTACCGCTTACAGTTTCCTACCGCTATGGTGACATTTACGAGGTTTCGGTGTACTTGTGTGCTTCTATTACATCAGCTAAGCTGAACCATTCTGCTTTTTAACACTTTTCTCTTTTATCCGTAACATACGAGTGAATCTCCTTGACTATGAGTAGTAAACCTTGGACCCCCTATTTATTGCGAGTATACTATGTTTGTATTTTTGGAGGAAACTGACAATGGGAATAAGTTTAGAAAAATACATTACCAGGACCGGGTCCAAGGGGGACGTAAGGGGAGTACACCCCTATTTTCGGCAAAGCGATTGCACCATGCACCCTCTGCAGACGGCTACGCCCCCTTTCTCATATTCCTAGATCCGGCCCTGATTACCAAGCATTTGTAGTTGTTATCACCTTGTTAAATTCTATGATTTAACTCTCATGTGAGCATTTTAGTCAATTGAATGAATTGATCCCACTTTGCAATATTACTTTCCTTCACACATCAAACGCAGTATGTACTTGTCATTGAAGAACAAGTTTGAAAAGCGTGTTCATCACAGCAGACGTTAAGTGGATTAAAATTTTGGCTGTTAAAGCTACAAATGAGTTGCAAAGTGGGATCAACGTTCAACTCAAAAAGCAAAAAATAGTTGTTTCAACTGGCCAAACGTTAAATTATTAATTGACCAAATTCTCTCTCTCTCATTTCAGACCATTTTTAAAGGGAGTAAGCAGTCTCCCTCCCAACCAATTGTGAAATATCAGCTAAACGGTACAATCCCCTCGCATGTCTATTACACGTGTCTTTCGCATACATTAAATATGAAAGATAAACAACCAAGAGGTTATTTTTCAAGAAGTAAACAATTCAGTAACAAAAGCATTGTCACGCCTCTTAAAAGAGCCACTCATAAATTAGAAAACCAGGGTATAGTTATTCAAATTGAGGTGACTGCATTTTTCCTTTAAATTTAAATAATGGACGGTATCCACTGAATATACAACAAGAAACTAAAATATTCTGAGAGCGTTGCGTATGTAACACAATACATAGTGCAGAGAAAATAAGTTAAGATCGATTCTTACTTCCCAATTTTCACACGCTGTAAAGCTATAAGAACCATATGACCATCCCTTGTTCTGCCTCGCAAATCACAGACATAGCTCAGAGCTAAACAGTATTCAACTGTAATAGCTCCATAGCGCCGTACTGAGGTATGACTTGGTCTTTAGTCAAAACAGCGTCAATATTTCCAATGTTAATTTGACTAAGTCTTATATGACTAAGAAGATTGATTCGACTCTTTTATCTAGGCCAGGGTTCGGCAAACTAGGGGTCGCGACCCTTTTGAGGGTCTCGAAAATATTTCGGAAGGTCGCGAAAAGGATTCGGGAGCGAAAAAATAATTGCCACCCTCTCATCGACTCGTCAATTTGAGGGCCACCAAAATTCCGGAGTAGAAAGTTTGGGCCACCAGGCAAAAAAGTTTGGAGACCCTGGATCTGGGCTATTGGGTGTTGCTGTATAGTGGACACGATATCGGAACTGCTATGTGTGTACCAACCAGTATTAGTGTACTTGTATAACTTTCTTCTGCAGGGTGACGAAGATATGATAATTACGTTCCATCGAATTTTGTAAATAGTATATGCCGCGGGATAAATAACCATAAAGCTATTATCTAATTGTAACCAGACTTAATAGTGTGAGTACAGTGTCATGAGTACTAGTACAGGTGTCTTGCATTGGTTCTGAATATCGGTTTGAGTACGTGTCTTTGTCACAAGTACAAAATTTTGCACTGGGAGCAATGTCTAACTTTTACAATTTGAGAGTTTGAGAACAAATCCATTCCTACGAGTATGCGCACAGAAAAGTGTGTCGCATTGTGAGAAAAAGTATGTACTCACAGGACACAAGTCTGACGCAATGTACTGAATATTTACGACATCGACATGACGTAATCTCTGCAGTGTATGACGTCATTTTTCAAACTCATCTATATATATATATATATATATATATATATATATATATATATATATATATATATATATATAAGTTTTACTAAATATTAAAGTGTCAGTAAATAGACTGAAAAAATAGAGGTGAGTTGTTATGCATTTTTGCACTTTCCATATTTACTCACTGAGCACACCAAATGCGAGACCGGAGAGGGCAAATCCCACGGCTGCTCCTCTTTCGTCGTCGTTATGGTAACGATGAGCAAGCATACCCATACCTGTAGATGTAAAAAATCACCCTACTTACTGATATGGAAGATACAAGTCAAAATACGCACAAAACATTTGGCAACAATTTTGGACATGAAAATTCTTTGCAAGGGAGAGGTCATAGAGCCATTCTTTAACATGTGCGTCGAAAGTTGAAGTCGTTCTCTGAAAATATAATTTCACCTGTAATAAGAAGAGTCAGGGGAGGGGTGAGGGGTGAGAGACAATGGGTGAGGATTAAAGGGACCAAATTCCATCTTTGAGTCACATGCATGGTTTCAGACCAAAAGGAATGTGGGGTCAGCCGTTTGAATTTTGCCCCTGGCCGTCCCACGAGCTTCCTCGTGGGGATGAGAATAATGTTTGGTTACGAAGATATCGATAAATGGGTCCAACGGTTTACTCAGAAAGTACAGAGTATGTTATGACAATGATCGGAGAAGCCAATGTTACATTTCTATGCCTCCCCGTAGTCACGTTTATATCCAACGTTGTACGTTAGCAACATATTCTTAGTACTGTATTTCATCCTTAACGTCGAAAAGTAACAAATACAAAAGAGAATGATTCCGTTTACGAAAAAAAGTTTGGCATAAAGGCTTACCAGCAACTGATGAACATGACGATCCAACTCCTTGCAACATCCGGGCTATCAGAAGAACAGGGTAACTTGAACCAATGGCAAAAACTGTAAATAGAAGTAACACAGATTATGTATTAGCATTGCCTCAGTGTCGAAACGTATGTACTGTATTGACTTTTGTGGGGCAAACGCAATTAGAAGCCAATTCAGATTTACATAGCTTACTTCTCTTCATTGTGTGTTGTACATTCATAAATAATCCGCCTCAATAGCTGCATCTCCAAACCAGAAGAAACACAGTGAAAAAAATTATACAGAAGTCGTTAGGGGAATAAACTTGAAGGGCAAAAGAAGTCCAACCAACCTTTTTGAAAGCTAATTTTTCATATGTTTCCTCATTTATTTTAGAATTATCTAGTACAGTTTTTTAGGGTATGATGTTGCAAATTACAGCTTAAGTGAATAAAATGATCGAGTCACTGGCTGATGCGGCGCTGTCAATATTTTAAAGGAATCATATAGGATTAGCATGTTGGGTATGAAAGTTCAAATCAACCACGGAGATTCTCTTTCGGGAAGTTCTTTAGTAGTCCAAATTACTTTCCTTGTAGTCCAGTCATAGGCGCACGAGGCAGGGGAGAGGGACTGTAGCCCCTGTCCCCAGCCCCTGACAGGAAATTTTCTGTTTTAGGGCAAAATATATCCTAATTATGGCAAACGTCCTTTTAAATTCGGGTTAAAGTTCCGTTGCCCTCCCAATTGAAAGTGCACCTATGATCCCTGGTCCTCTAGTGTGCTGCTAGATAGTCTTTACCTTTAAAATATCATTCTGGTAGCTACAATTAACTTCAGTAAGTAGAATACAGAGAAAGTGACTAATAAGCTCACCTAACGTTGATGCAAACATGATGATGAAACCTGTAAACATTGGTAGACTGTAACCAAATCTAAAAAGAAAATATTAACTGCATAAGATTGGCTATTTTTCATCTGGAGACTATCAAACCGTTTCACAATAGAGATTAAAAGTGTGTCCAAGGAGTGGCTTGGCCATCAGAAGTAAGGGAACAAATGTTTTGTTTTTATCCAAACAAGTAGAAATGCTCTCACAACGAGTTAGTTAGTTAGATGAGGTTTAACGTCCCAGTTTCCAACCAATTGGTTCAAGTCGAGACGACCATGGCCTTTTTTCCAGTTGTGGCTCACTGGCTTGTTTCCCCTAATCCATTACTTATGCTGAGCACCAAGCACAAAGGCAGTAGGTTCCATTTTTAAAGTCTTTGGTATGACCCGGCCAGGATTTGAACCCTAGACCTTCCGGCTGAAAGTCGGATGCTATAACCACTTGGCCACAACAAGAATCCATAATAAGTGATGAAATTTAAACGAGTACACTACCGATTGACGTGAAAGTAGTCAAGCTTTCTTAAAAACTGGCAGGACTGTATTTGAGTCCACCTACCCGATTCCGAGCCAATCCCGATTCCAGTGGCTACCACTCTGGACCAATTCTGAGCCCAGAACCCTCCAATTCCCAGTTAATTCTAATTCCAGGTCCCCCATTTCCGGGCCAGTTTCAAGTCCGGCCATTTGACAATATAGCATCTCGTACAATACCTTTTGTACTATGTTTGTACATTCAATTAAAACGGACATTTTTTCGGAGTAAATTTCGTACCCTGGCTCACCCTGTTATTTAGTTGACTGTGTGTGACCATTCATGTGTTGAACTGTGCACTAACATCAATGTAGCCCTAGGTAACACTTTAACTTTAAAAATTTATGGACTCGGCTGGAATCGACTCCGAGTCCATCTGCAGCCCATTCCACGCCAATTCCGATTCCGTGACCTCCCATTCCGGGCAAATTTCTAGTCCAACTAAAAACTGGCTCGAGTCCGTTCAGTCCTGAAAAGTGACTCTGACTTTCAAGTCTGAAAAAGTTAGAGCTATTTCTGACACAAGCTCGACTACTTTAACTTATTCCAGGACCTACACTTTTTGGAAACTCATAGGTTTATAACCACTTTGAAATAGAGTTCCTTTATAGGGAGAGTAGCGACATTGACGTTCCAAAAATTACAGGTCACGTGACAACAGCAGCCATTTTGTTTCCTAAAAGTTTCGTCAATGCACAGTCGGTGTATTGTATTCGCCCAGAAAATGACGGGTTGATGTGCATTTGGGTGCAACAATCGGTCCGAGAAAGGGTTTAGAATGTACCGATTTCCCACCAATATCAAAAGAAGAAAGGTTCTGGTTAGTGGGCCCAGGGCCCAATATTGGGAACACTATTACTTTAGAATAACGCTATGATTCTTGGTGAGATTCTAAGGTTAATGTGAATAAAAGTTTCATGTCCTTTATGTGCTTTATTTGGAGACACCTCACATGCAATACTACGTAATACTCCACAATCTGTTGGACCTGGGCCCAAGGCCCCAAATTTGATATGGGGATGCTTAAACTTGTACTCTCCCAGGTAGCAACCTATATATATATATATGGGCCCCATATGGGTGAGCCCATTAAATTTTGCACCCAAGATTCATAAGGGGCCCATATGGGCCATATACCCATATGATCCATATGGGGCAGTTCTGGGGCCCATGTGGTGCAGTTTCCCACATGGGCCTCAGAACCATCCCATATCAGTTGCCCACATGTGCCCCAGAACTATCCCATATGGGTCATATGGGTCATATGGGCTGGCCCATAGGGGCCCCTAAGGATCCCATATGGGAATGATACCTTGACTGTGCAATTCAATGCAAAATACGTGACTTTAATGGATTTGTGTTGTTCAGTGCTCTTTTGCCCAAATTAGGGCCCTAGGCCCTAAACCCTTAATCGACTATCAAGCTCCAATGTATTCTGAACCTTAAATCTAAAGTATTTCATGCCTAGCTTTTATCCATCTGAAGTGAATAGACCCAGTGATGATACAAAGTAAGGTATTTTAGGTTCATGCACTAGGTTTCCCTATAGCTAGGGCCCCATAATTTGGCCAAGAGACCCCAGGGCCATATTGTGTAAACAGAGGAAACCTTTTTTCCTCTTCTCTGAATTTAATACATTATACCACCAAAATGCCCATTTGGTGTCAAAAACTTTCACCAGCGTGTAGCCTATTTAGTCTTTGGGCCCTTCGTGTACAGGGGCCTCTTGCCATTCGATCCCCACCAGGGGTCCCTAAAGGAATTTCATCGCATAATTCCCAGTCATATGGTTCTTCACCATGACATTACGTAACAAATGTTGAAAACATTTTGTAAACTTTTGGTGTAAAAGGAAAAGATGATAGCTCATTAGTGCCACTCATAAAAAGTTTGAACTAACGATATGGCCCCTAGGGCCATTTCGCTCCTCTCTCTGACCCATTTCACTGTGACTGGGACCCAACAGATTTGTCTCGCGTTACTCTACCCCCCGTTTCATTTTCACCAGAAACGATAAAAATTAAACCCACAGCGCTTACATGGGACTCGGGAGTCATTGTGCCGTGTATGCTAGACACTTTGCCAATAGAAACAAAATGGCGTCCAAATTTAAGTTATCGCTACTCTCCCTATAAAGGTCCTCTACTTTAAAATTGACAAGAGTGCCCCTCATGATCAGATGGCCTGTACTAGAAAATTACCACTTCCTAGAGGTGGTGCACCACCATTAATTCCTGACATTGACTAACACACTAAACTGGCCTTGTTCTTTCACCTCTCATTACTTGTCAGTTTTCAACCCCAACAAGCTCACGAGTTGGTAGTTGCTGTCACATCAAAATTTCCATAGCACCACCATTGAAATTTTGAGCTAGAGGCGCCTGTATATAAAAATTGTGATCCGTCCACCACACAACGCCCTAAGATAGAAGATGGCTCCACTTTCTTTCAAAGCCTCAAAATCATACACTACAAAGCAATTTGGACCATTTTTGCACAATGTAGTCTTCAATCTAAACACTACATCATGCATCACACAAAGGATCCACTGCTCTTTCAGAGTATGGTGAAAATCAACCAAAACGACAATTTTATAGGCACTTAATGCAGAGGGATCACCCTTTGGCCAAATTGTAATTTTCTGTAATGGTGGTGCGCCACCTAAAGTGTCCATTATGTGCATCCTTCCGGTCAACGCCATTAAGATACACTCAAGTACATTAAAAACCAGAAAGCCCAAAGGCTTAGTGATTCCTTGTAGAAAAGAAATGTTTTGTAGCACTGAGGTTTGTCCCTCAAATTATCTTCTAGATATATTTTTTTACGATGTTTTCATAATTTGACCTGTGGTGACCTCACATGACCTTTGGACTCCACCAAAAGTCGAATTACAAAAAATGAACAAAGTAAGTGTTCCCGATGGGATTCGAAACCGGACCGTGTGTGTGAAAAATCGTGGACTTTCCACTACGCCATCGACAAAGTCGTTATACGGCTGGCATTTCTACTTAAATTATGTTATAGTCACAGCATCCTTCACACGTGTTCGTAATTAGGTACCGGAAATTTAAATTAGAATTACCAATTAATGTAAAAGTTATGCTTTTGAAAATATATGTTGTTCTCTATAATTTTATCTTTGGAATGGTACAAAGTCAGCCCTAACTTTTCGGTGGTCACGAAACGACACAATTCGAAAGTACCGCCCACTGTCTATTTAGTTTACGAGGTTTTCATAGTTTCACCTCTGGTGACCTCAGATGACCTTTGACCTCCAACAAAACCCATAGGTTCTCTCTTTCGTAAAAAAATGACAAATCTATGAAACAAGTATGAAAAGTGTCCATCATATTTTTCAAGATTTAAGGTTTTTGACCTCTGGTGACCTCAAATGACCTTTGACCTCCACTGAAAAGAATAGGGTTCTTCTATGCAATCTATGGTTGCATAGATTCCTTTCGCCTTCTGCAAGGAATCGAGCATGTCAAGAAAGTTTTGGTGTATCATTCAATGATTCGAGTTTTTGTGACTTGGAAAGGAGTGGTAAAAATTGTTTTTTTTTTCCAAAATGATAAACAAATATGGAAATAGTAGCATGCACACTACAAGGAATGTTTCCAAACATTGCAAAGAAACCGTAAACTGTTTTGGAAACACTTTCTGTTTTATTATTAACGTTACCCTGTTAAAGAATGACGTAACTCGCTTTTATTTGTATATGGAAAATAACCCGTGGTTCTTAGAAGCATGAATAAAACGAAGCCAAAATGTTGAGTGCTTTTTACCTGTTGCTCAACATTCAAGAGAATGCCATACATCAAGTTTGCTACTGTTAAATTTAATTGTTGAACTTAAAAGAAAATATTGTGTTGATATTTCATCAAAATAGCACAGACATATCTCTTTGCAATCATTAACCATTCAGCCTCACCGGCAATCTAGGGAATTTACGTAATACAAGATGCATCATTTGAACATTTAAAAGTTATGGTAAACAAATTATTCAAAGTAGCCAGTTCCTTTCAACAAGAACCCAATCACTTCAAAATAAATTTACCGGACTGTCTCATTTTGAATGGCCAATGCATAAAAATATGAACATATGAAATTTTTCTGTACCAAAAGCGAAACATATTTCCAAATTTTTGCATTCCATTCAAAATTTGTCCAAAAACTTACCTATTTGTAATCATTCCTACAAAAGGGTTTGTTAACAGCTGAACGAAAGCTTTACTTCCAAACAGAATGCCAACTTTAACATTTTCCTGTCTTATCACGTGACCTAGCTGTACACGCAGGTCTTGTATAATACCTAACTTTCTTATCGATTCCTCAGTTTTTTCGATTTCTTCTGTGGGGGCGCTTGTTTTGGTAAAATCCTCTTGACGTTGGTTTTGCTTTTCGAGTCTGTCTTCGTAAATGGCGATTAAATGCTGCAGTAGAATTGTTTTATTTGAATATTCAGTAAGGTCAGATCCGTTTAATCTGGGAAAAGGAGAGGCGGAGGGCGCGTGGGTTGTTGTAGAAGTTACCACCGGAAGTGACGTAGGTATCTCTGTAGGCGGTAAATTTACATTCATACGGTTCTTTTCTTTCTCATATAGATCTGGGTGTTCTTTACTGAAGATGAAGTCCGGTATAACTGGCACTGTAAATGAAAAGCAAATTAACCATCTAGTATAGGATTTGTTGGTTTTGCTATTAGCAGCTTTATGATTAACTGCCAGTGAAAATGTTTACAACCAAACAAGCATAGGCGTACGGGGGTCAATATTTCTAGGGGGTGAGGGTCCGAATTTAGAATTTTGGACCAAGTTGCCCGAAGTTTGATACCGCTGTGTCGGTTGCAAACGGGTATAATTTATATTCTTCAGTTGGCTGTCTCATTTCCCCGAATGGATCCACTATTTTTGCCCAAATTGGGAGGGCATATGCCCCTGCCCCCGTCTCGTACGCTTATGCAAACAAGTGTAAATCACGAGAGAACACGCAAAACATACGTCCGCCACACTATTAAATAGGTCCAGTTAAAATTTGCAAAAAGGACATAAAGCGGAATATTGTCAAATATATGACTTGATTTGGATAAAAAATGAACTGAATCAGTTTACAGCAGTGTTGCTCCCGCGTGATGTAGCTTCTTTGGGAAGCAGAACTCATTCGGGAGTAAAATTTGGTTTCTCCCTTCGGCTCATCGCCAGAGAGTCGAGGGATCTTTGGAAGAAATACTTACTTCACTTTCAAACCAAACCTAGTCACTTTTGAACCACATGAAGTCAAACATTTTACAAGATCCCGGCTCGTACAAATATGGGTTAGACTACTTTTAGATTGTTCAATGTCTCCGATCTTCCTTAATACCATTATGTCATATATAGCAGAAAGTTCCGATAGATTAACTTGAGGCAACGTCAGAGGATGAGGGGGGAGTAAAAGGGAAAATTTACGCAATGGTTCTTCTCATCGCTCCGATGTACATTCCTTCTTACATTTGATCAGCCAGTATATCTAACTTGCTTGATGTGCTATGAAAGATTGGTACAGAGCTACTGGTACGGATTACAAGCACAGGGGTACTGGTAAGGGTAAGGGAGGGGGACACAGCTTCTCAAAAGCGAAGTAGCGAGGATCTGGGTCCCGCTTAAAGACCGGTTCATACTTCCAAATTTTCATGCGCTGTAAAGAACCATAGCTCATTCCTTGCTCTTTCCGGCCAATCACGGACATAGCAGAGTTGAAGAGTGTTCATCTTTATAGCTTTAGAGAGCTATACTGTAGTATAAACCGGTCTTAAAGGCCGGTTCATACTTCGGTATAGCACTATAAAGCTAAGAAAGTTGAACACTGTTCAACTCTGAGCTATGTTCGTGATTGGCCAGGAAGAGCAAGGCATGACAATATATGGTTCTTATAGCTTTATAGCGCGTTAAAATCTGGGAGTATGAACTGGCCTTAAGAGTCCTTCAAAAATTCCAAATGATCTACGGTGTTATCGCAGGCATTTTCCCACGATTTAATCCAAGAAATGGCTTTTTTCACCATTTTCGAGTCCTACTTCATTGAAACGGCTATAGTATATGCTATGGACTCAACATGAGCTTACTATTTCGTTAGGGTTCTAGAAAAAGGAGTTGGGGGGTGGGCAACCGATATGATATTCCCTCTCCTTTTAGTGGGAGAGACTTGGATATGAGCAAGGAAGCATTGGTACCGTTTGTCCATTACTTTTGCACTATTTAAATCCCCTTCATACATGGGCGTCCGGAAGGGGGGCATGGGAGCAAGGGGGCACTTGCCCCCTGGATAATCAAAAAGTTGAAAAAAACTTGAAGAAAACATTAAATCAACATTTTTTTATGGTATCGCTAGAAAATTTCCAGAACATGAGCTTTCAAAATAGAAAATGATTAGATGCAACTCATAAGGCCAGGGAAGTGCCATCGTCGGCGATCTGGGAGGCATTTCCGCCAACATTTTCTTGGCGCTACGCTTAGATAGTTTGCCTACAAGTTTTGCCCCCTTGAAAATTCCTGGCTACACCCCTGTAAAAGGGGCCAACATTTAGCAATTGAGCTCTTTTCTGGGATTAAGAATTTCCCCTGATTTGATCAATTAAAAGTTTTGCCCCCCTAAATTTTTTTTTCTGCGGACGCCCATGCCTTCATATATAGAAATACTTAACGTCTATCTTTTGTGTGCACCTTTTACGCATAGTACTTGTTGGTTTCTTAAAAAATATCTTTATAAGATCTAATGTTATTAAGTGCCCTCTGAATTGTCAGAAATAGTATTACATAATCAGTGTAGTCGTCGCTGCATGGGGTTTTGAATTCAATTCTTATTTTGGTTAAAAAACAACCAATTAAACTAGCAAAAGTTTTGTAAGGGTTCCCTCTTAAGGCGATGGATTTCTTAGGATTTTTAGGGATTATTTTAAACTTCTGGCTGTGTCGTTAACATATTATAATCACTGCAGAAGCTTGTTGTTTTGGAGAGGTTCTTCCATTCAAAGATTGACTGTAAATCCTTCCTTTTTGCAGACTCGTAGCTAGACAAAATGTTGAAGGGGGGGGGGGGGTTAACGAAATAGTTTTCATGGGAAAAATATGTTAAGACATATTAAGGTGACAGTAATTTTTTTTCTGAAAAACTGTCAAGGAGATTCATAGGTGTAGAAAGCTGTTCTCAACGGGGGGGGGGGGGGGGGTAACGTTTCAGACAGCCGTCCTGGGGAAAGGGGTCTAAGGGGAGGAAATGTCTCCCTCCCCTTTGGAATTTTTTTTAAATATTTGAGGGTCCTTGGATTCAATTTGGTGCAACGCATTGGTACGGTAAATTACTGCAATTTTTTGCATTTTTATAGCAGTATAGAGGGAACAAATAAAGGGTTTTCGTCCTTGAGTCATTACATTTTTGACTGGGGGGCTTTAGCCCCCCAGTCCCGCTCCCCGCTTCCTACACCAATAAAGAGGTCTAATTCTTTTTGGGAGGCAGCATTTCCTGGCCCCCTTGACCTCCGAACGTTAATTATTAAATCGTTGATTTTTTCATAAATATTGGTGGACGATAACGTATCCAAAGGTCGTCATGCACTTTTCGAGTGAGATTAGGCATCAGTGGCGCCACCAGGCTTTGGTGATTTGGGGGCACAACAGATGATGTCGTAAAGGCACTTCAGTTAACCTCCCAAGTCTGCACAAAATGCGTTTTTGTGTACTCCCTGCGTTCATATACACAGTGGGGATTCTTCCTTTGTCAGGTGTCACTACACTAAATTTGCCAATAGGCCTACTACATTGTAACAGCACAGCAGCTAATTGTCTTTCCTTGTTTTGTTCTTTAATAACTTGTGTCACACATGTTCACTTGATAATCAATTCAATCATGGTATATTTGAAAAGCAAGTTAAAATTCAAGGGAGTGGGTAAGGGACATTGTTCATCAGTGTCATGGTTAATATTACTTTTGGTACAGACTCTTCGTTCCATCATGTCACTTTACTAGCCACTTTTCTGGTCGAAAAGAACGGGTGGGGAAGGGATAATTCCTCCGTCGGGAAACACTGCCCCGTCGCCCCGTAATAGACGTGTTGGGAAATGCTTCCACGCAATGCATTACGGTGATGAGTCGAAGGTGAAGTGTGTCACGCTTACAGTGTCCCAGCGCGGTTGTTGCATGCTGAACACGCAGAGCTAAACACGTTGCCGTCGTCATGGTACACTTGACCTTGTGACCCGACCGGAAGTACCGAAACTCGTCTATTCATCCTTTTACTTTCCTGTCCATAAGGGTAAACATAGTTAAATTTACCCGAAATTTAAGTGCATAGATGTCACAAGTTCTTGCCCTCAAAATGGCATATATTTTGCCCGAAAAAACGAATATTCTGTCCGATTGGCGGCAGCATTTCGCAGCGGCCGGCCTCGTATGCCTATGCCCGTGTTTTTTCTTTCTCTTTGGATTCACTCGGGCTCAACAACTTTGCCCAAATTCGTCGCACTGTAAATTTAAAGGCAATAGGCAGTCGCCCCAAAATTTTCTTTGAAAAATCAGCAAACTCTTGCAAATCTCCTCTTATTGCATTACAAGCAACTCTGAAAACATTTTGCACATAACTATCACAAACAATAGGTAAATCAAGGAGAAATTCTCCTTGAATTTCACAATTCACTAACAAAAATATTGTCACATGATCAAAATAGGCCAATCATGAACTAGAGTGACCGTGCATACTCACTCTGATTGGGGTGACTGCATTTTACCTTTAAATGTCGTTAGGAACTATGGCTCAAAAGCTCTCCATTGTACAGGAACATTACTACTAAATGAAACCGAGGACTACACCAACAAGATATAATACATCTACAGTTTTGGTACGGTATTTTCCTTAGTGTTTTTGTTACATTTCAGCAAGCCATCTTTGAAACAGGCCGTGTTCTTCAGGCAATTTTTACTTTTCAACAGAGGTGGGAAATAAGAGTTAGGCTACAAGTAAGGCCGTTACTACAACGAGTTACATTTCGTGTAACACAACCGTGTAATGAGTTACATTCGCAATCCTGTAACTGGAGCAAGTAATTAATTACAAAAGTAATTAGTTACAATTCTGCCCAAAACCGTACTTAAACAGTGCTACATGTTGGCCCGGTTACATTATCGTTCCAAATAGTTGTAATAAGCCAAAAGCTACTCATTGCAGCATTTTCTTTGCCACACTACAGAAACGTGTCACACTGTAGCACTTCCTTCAAAACTCATCAGACATCATTCACTCTTGTTATGTAATATATATATATATATATATATATATATATATATATATATATATATAGTAGGTAGAGTGATATATAGTAGTAGTTGATTCGCTCATATATGTATATATATATATACATATACATATATATATATATATATATATATATATATATATATATATATATATATATATATATATATATATATATATATATATGAAGAGCTCATTTCCAAAAGGTGCTAACTCCATTTTTCTAAAACTTTAGAAAAGTGCTGTTTTTTTTTATTGCAACCATATTTTACATTAAATTTCTATTTTCTATGTTTTAGACAGTTGGTCTCATGCTAGAAACTACATAAACACCCTTCAATAAAATCTAGCGTGTCAACAGACTTTTTAATGGAACAATTTTATTTTACTTGAGAGCGGAGTTAGCACTATTTGGAATATAACGTATGTAAAGACAACGACATATGTTAGATAGTACTCACAATCATGTTTTTTTTAAACAAACATACTTTTCTTTCTGCTGAATGTTACCATATGTTTTAATAAGTAACTTCTGTGATTGCAATCCTAGAATTTACACTTCCTTTTACATTCTTGGACAAGGTACTAACACGAAACAATGAAACTCTAAACCAATAACTTCCACTAAAACTGGAAAATTTACTTCCTTTTCGCTTAGAATATGTGTTCTTAGTGCTCATAAATTTTGATTTTCCAAAGCTATATCGTTTTGTTTTTGAGACGTTCTATCAAAATGCTTAAATTTTGTTTCTAGGACCAGGGAGCTGCCATTGCATGCACGCATTGATGTTCAATTGTGACATAGTCCGTAGCTATGGTAACATTCAAACACGCGCATATGCGTATGTAGCAACAACCGTACTGCAGATACGCACGCACACGCAGGATCCCTCAGGGATCTTTTGCGGTCAAAAGTTTGTACTCCGATAGCCTGGGCCTATTTCAGGGAACAGAGTGTACGTGAGAACTAGGTAGGTACCCTAGACTAAACTAGGCCTAACATTGTATACATCAACATGCAGTGGTTTCTTACTTCTGTACTTTCAGCTGAATTTCTTTGCCGTTTTGCGACATTTTGGCCCATTCCTTCTGACATTTCTTCCTTCCCTTAGGTGCGACACTAATTTGAATTAGTTCGTCCCCGCTGCTATCCATGATTTGGTACCAAAATCCAACAGGATTAGACCAGTGTGAATAAAACTCGGTCAAAACAGCCTTCACCGAATGAAGTAATGATCATTGTCATTAGCGGCTCGCCATAGGGGCACGGGGGGGGGGGGCACTTGCCTCCCCCAAAAGTTTGCAAAGCATGGTCTTCAATTTTCAAAAAAAAAAAAAAAATAATAAATAAATAAAACATGTAATTCGAGATGGGTTAGTACTCCCTTTTCTTTGAGTGGGTTTAAAATTAAAGAAGTGAATAACTTACTAATGCAACGCGAAGGTTAAACATTAATAAAGTGCTCTCAAAACGACATTTTTTCGTCGCGCTTCGCGCTCGTTATCTTAGCTTCTTGTTTGCTACTATGTATACTTCAGACATCACAAATTGACCTGCCATTAGTACGAGCGGTAATCAAAACAAATGATCACGCTGTGATATATTTTAATCTGATTAGCTTTGGCATCATAATGTCATTTACAGAGTGTAACGGTAATGCTGGAGTTAAATGCCCATAGTTTTGCAGACACTTCAGAGCTTTCGGGGTCATTAGATGCACAACCCATTAGCTGTGTTGATTATCATCCACGACTAAAAGCAGTTTTGCCCGGGTGTCACCTGGCCAGATTAGCATAGGTATCTGTTTACAAAAAGTAACGGACATGTAACCTAAACGTATTGTGTTTCCCGTAGAATTAGAGGTTTCCCTGCCCTTGTCCAAATTGACAGCGCCGTTGGCCCACGAGCGGTCTTATGACTGTCTTCCAGCTCCCTGACTGGCCTAAGCAAAAGTTTCTCCACCTCTGTGCTAAAGTATACAGTTTCAATTAATTTAAAATTAACACACCAAACAGTCAATCTAAGCTCAGTGTAATAAAACTTTTGATTAGTGGCCTAGCTATTTGAAAGGATAAGACGTCGTTCTGAGTTAGGGGAATTCCCCTCCCCCTTTAAAATATTTCGTTTCGGACCGGTACTGAGATCCAAAATAGTGCTATCATTTCATCGTTTTCAAATGTCTTCATGCTCGAACTTTTCGTTAGTTTAAGAAAACAATCCAGAAAACCAACATTTTATGGCTTCTTGGCAAAGCTGAAACATATTGTGACACAATGAAAGAAACAACAAAATATTTAAAGGTGGGGCTCATTTTATAGTGACAAATGGATCAAACCGCTTTGCCCATTTCACCTGCCTCTTACTCCACCCCTATGGAGTAGCGATCGGTTGATATGGTTGTATTTATTTTTAAAGTAGTCAGCTCATGACTGACTGCCTGAAATGGTTTTTGAAGAGCTTTTGAAAACTACATGGGGCATCGCTGTAATACATAATAATAACCATACTCCTATTGTACTATCCGGAGCTGACCATTAATATTGCGGGGGTCTTCCGAACCTCCCTGAATACGGACTTGAGTTTGCCCCCCAAACAAAATTTCTTAGAGCCGCCCATGATCATTGTTGCCACTTTACAAATTAAATTCCCAAGATAGCCTACTCACTCGAAATTTTCATAGAATACCAAAACCGATAAATTATTGTGTAAAACAAAAATTAGTTTATAATTGAGTGTACGCTGATTTGAGGGAAGAGAAATATTAGACCGGTGTAGTTTGTTTTTTAATGATATTGGTTAAATCCCCTCGCATTGGCAACACAGCTGTTGGAATTGATCCCTTTTGGAAACTAAGTTGCTGTGGAATTAGCACCTTTTGGAAAGAAATGCAATCTTTGGGTGCACAGTATAGTGGGAGTTAGTACTTTTTGGAAATAAAAATGTTACAGTACGAAACTTATCAGTTAAAACTATATGGTACTATAATATCTCCGTTTTCAAGAAAAGTGGAGTTAGCTCCTTTTGGAAATGAGCTCTTCTCATATATATATATATATATATATATATATATATATATATATATATATATATATATATATATAATATATATATATATATATATATATATATATAACGTCATCGTCATCCCGAATGTCATCACATTGTTTCCTTTACGATTTAGGATGACAAGCTAATACTGCACAGATGTGTACATTACTTGGTTTTCCCTTGGTTTCTTTTATCAGGCATGCATGTTTGGTCACTCATACTTCATGATCAGTCTTTAGTGTTACTGTTTTGGGTATCAAGGTATTTGTTAAGTAAAACCGCACGTGTTTAATATGTGGCTTTATGAGACTCGTGGAAATTCAAAAGGGTACCGTAATATATTCCTACGTAGGTCAATAGCACGTAGCTGAAATCAGTATTTGCTCAGTCTGTTTTACCTATCTTTTATAGAGGACACGATAGGGGTAGGTGCTCGAGAAATGAGGTTCATTAATAGAACCAAAATGACTATTTTGCATGATTGAGTTACTGCCTTGTGAGACTTATAGGAAGCATTAATTATTGTGGGAGCATTCATGTACACATCTGTATAGTATCCGAAGGTGATTTCAAATAGTAAAGAAACCAGTCTGCTAATTTTGGGGATAGAGATAAGGATAACAAAAGTGAAACATGAATTTATAAGAAAATGCTACAGTTTGAAAAGTTTCTGTAACTTGCTCAAAGAAAATGCAATGAGTAGTTTTTATGACTACATGTGACGAGAAAGTAACGGGGCAAAAATGTAACGCCTTTGTATGTACTTTTGGGCAGAATTGAAACTAGTTACTTGCTCTGTTACAGGATTAAGAATATAACTAGTTACACGGTTCCGTTACGCGAACTGTAACTAGCTACAGAAACGGTGTTACTTGTAACGCTTTACTTCTCAACCTTGGTACAAATGTACAATTGATTTATCCTAGCAGTTGGAAGCCGATACGGTCTTTCACCACCACACGAACCCCACTGGATGTGATTCATACTGAGCTGATGACGAAACTCAAACTACAGTTTCTTTCATATCCGAACACTCTTACTTTTTCCTTTCCCAATATCCAAGACAACATTTTTCTTACTTCAATGATTATCTCTTGATTACATTACAATATGTTTAATTTTTCGCTTGTTATGAGCTCTCATTTGTGAAGTCTAAATTATCAAAGAGACCCCTGACCTTATTTTTAACCTTAACGAAATTTTGAAAACAAAACGAGGTCATTTGCTTCAATGACATCCCCTCAGCTTTCATCATCAGTTTCACTGAGCATACGGTCTGTAACACAGGATACAGCATTTATTCATCTTACGTAGATGAATTACATGTATATGTCTGGTTAACACGAGGCATCGGTTAATAAGTATCATGCATGTCTGCATGCCGGAAGGAGAAGGACACAGAAAAAAAAACGTTGATTATAACCTGTACTGACTGACTTTCTAGGACTGTATGTGGCTTTGCCTTGCCTGAGAGATAATACTACTAGTACGAGATTAGTTAACATATTTCACTTTGTGTAACAGATAAAAGTTGATTCAACAACAATCTGTAAATTTCTTTACAGTAATAGCCACATTTCACTTGAATTATAAGAACCATGTTGAACAATACAGAGGAAAGCTATATATAAGAATGGGTTCCCAGAAAACTACTTCCGGACAATTCTCCCGGACAATTCACCCGGAAAAATCCAACCCTTGTTAATTTCCACCCGGACAATTCTCACACAGGACAAATCGAAATTTTATAGTGGGGGCGTTACTTGAGGCAAATTTCCATGAGTGGGAATTGTCCGGGATGCAATCATCGGGAGGCAAATTGTCCCCGGGAGATTTGACCAGATGAGGAATTTGTCCGGTCACAAGTATAGTATGAGACATGTGTCGCGAGACATCCTTAGAAATAGGTTTGAATTTTAGGCCGAATTGTTTGAGCTAATTTCGAATTTTACTCTGGGGAGAGGTTCGGTTGCACCATAGGAATTGAAGTAAGGGATAAGGCTTGCTATCCGGACTGAAGCCACATGTACTTACCTTTGCCTGGAGTTATTGGCGGCACTACAAGTTTTCAAATTCAGGACTATATAACGAAAACTTAAAGGACCACTGGCATACCTCTGTTTTGAACATAACTCCTAATCTTTCGCACAAATTTGGACACACAAATGAACATCCGACTTTTTGCCGTTTAGCGAAAGCGCCCTTGCATTTTTTGTGGCTTCACTGGGTAAACACACAGCGATGTACTGTTTCAGCGTTCTCCCTAACTTCAATTTCTATTGTTTTCACCCGCCTTACTGGATTCAAAGGCGCTTAGTTGCTTAGGTATGTGCTATCCACCCGTTTTTGCATATCTGGCGGTAGCCTGTTTATCATTGTCAACATAAGAACTGGGTTAGTATGTGTGTCAACTGAAGACAGGTAATATTAAAGTTAGATTCTTCCTTTGCTAACGTTCCACAAGTATTTCTCACTGTTGTGAATCAATTTCCACACATCTTTAAACCAATTTATGAAAGTGGAATATAGTATATGTATCATCAAGCAAAATATGGTCTACATTTTGGAATGATTCAATTAATTTTGAATAAATGTTACGGAGTCGGTAAATTTTCAGCGGTTACGTCATTACATTTGCCTATATTTCCGAGACATACTCTTTACACCAACACCAATATTTTATACAGTTTTATAAATGTCCATGGACCACGACAGAACATAACCCCAGGGTAGCATCTGTTCTTTTTCGTCACGTTTTAGGTAAGCCTAAGTGTCACTTCCGCTATGCCGACCTGCAGCGGAAATTCATACATTTAATAAGAAACCGATACGTCTTCGAAATGGATGATAGTCTTGTCTTTCATTCTGTCATTCGATTTTAAATCTTATCCACCGCATGCAGAGTAACTTGGGGTGTATAACATATGTATTTGCATTTCCTGCGATCATCACTAGTTTGGTCTCTCTAATACTAGCTTGCCCCCTGGCTTCTGGATAAGATTTCCCGCGTTTATCGATCTATAGCACTCTATATTCAGAACGATTCCTGGGGGCGTTTTCAAAGGCTCCTCTAATGCACGGATGAGAGTATTATGCATGCTCCTCTAAGCTTTTACGTGTTAATCTTGTGACAAGTCTGCATCTCACTCATCAAAGCAAGTTTGGAGGGTTAAAAAGATTAAACAAGAAACTTATCAATTATCTTTTCAAACGAGCAATGGACTATTTCACCGTCTCATATAAGATTGTTTAAATTGTACAAGTAGTCTAAACTCTATGATGTGGTCACCTTGAGTAAAACACCTTACCGTCAGCCTAACCGAAAGCTTTCTCTGCATGTATATGATAATTTTGTTTCTTAAATATAAGATTATGCACGTAAATACTCGTCATTATAAAATTACTCAAACAGTTCACTCCAATAACGTACAATTCAAATTTGAAAGAAATCTAAGCAGTGCGGACAACCAGGGTCTTGTCAAATTTTTGACCACATTTGACTTAAAATGAGTCAAAATTCGTTTTTTGTAACCATATGTATTCAAAATTCCCCTCTTCCGGCTAGCGCTCCTATTGACTAAATTACTTTAGATTGTTGTTGTTAGAAGTTATGAGATAGTAGCCGTGAACAATTTTTAGTAGAATATTTATTTCAGTCATACCTGCTCACGACGAACGAAGTAATCCCTCTATTTTCTTCTGTTTTGGACACATAGCATTGTGGGTAAGAGCAATAGTGCATCTGTGCAAACTTGATAAAAGAAATACTTTGCTAGTCCACCAACACCAAGTGGTGCAGTAAGGCGGGGGGGGGGGGGTCAGTTTCGGTAACCAAAGGGGTGCCATGCCACACAACCCCAAAAAGAGAAAAAAACTACTAAAGGTCTCTACAGTCTACAGTCTCGCCCCAATCAGTAAATATTTTCAAGTTTGCTTCCAGCCTCTCCCTCAATTAAAAAGAAGAACTTTGAAAAAAAATTATCTAGTGCATTTCCTTGTCAAAACTACAGCAGCCTACACGGAGTTCAAACTGCTCAAGGCTATACCAACACAATTATGTGTGCGTGAGCTTAATTGGGAACACAACTGGCTGCATAGGTCATCTCTGACCAACCATAGTGAAACTACTGTTTGAATTAATTTCAAAGTTTGGGGTTATGGTATAGTCCCTTTAATAATGTGAACTTCTGAACCGGTTCTGCTCCCCGATGGAGATACGACCGCAAATGGGATACTAAGACTGAACTGATCAACCTCATACATATATGATTGCTGTTCAGTACCTTGAGTGCTCATCAAGTATGAAACACAATCGCCGTCTTCATGAAGTCGCCGAGAACATAGGCCTACTCAATAAACACATTCTGACACATGTAGTAACACAGAAACATACACAACGGTACTCCATACGCAGATGACAATTGATACAGGCTACACAATACCAGGGGGTAATATCACCTCCCTGACAATACACACGATGTGTCAATGTCGTTTGTACACTGCAAAAAACTATAACCCCGCCCCCTCACATGTCACTGCCCAAGGATAAAATACTTGCCGATAACAGTCATTAACATGTTGTCCAGTAAGAGGGCGAAAAAGACGATGAAAAGAACCAACTGCCTCGATCCTCGGATCCTTTCAATGCAATTTCTGCAATTGAAATCTTCATGGCATTCCTCGGCGGTGGAGACTATTTCGCCGTGCTTCATCTACAAACACAATAAGTATATGAATACCCATAACTTCTTGTTTATACATGAATATTCTATAAGTGATAGTACATTACCTCATCAGGGTACACGGCAACCAAGCACGAATTACATAAGGTGACTTATTATGCAGGAATAAGTTCAATAATACTATCAGACTTACAAAAAATGGGTTTTCCTTTTTCAAACCAGACGTTTTACACTTAAGAGGTCATCCATATGGTTTGATACTTTTTCACTTTTCTTGCATACAAAAAATAATTACAAAAGTAATTGTTAAATAGTCACTACACGATCGTTTAGTTATGATAAGACAGTAACTTTATCATACCGCCTACGTAACAATGACAACATGCATTTTCATAGGTTTTCAATACATATACAGCCTAACCTTCGCCTATTCATACCTGGGAAATCAATTGTAATTTTTATATCAATCATTTACATGACATTACATGAATAGACAACAAATGACTTTGTAAAAGAAGTCGGTGATGCGTTAGCATCATTTATGCAGGTGACACCAATTTCATAAGTATCTATCCTATCACTTGTTGTTTAAATTTAAAAATGTCACTTAAAGTATTGATGTCATCTGCATGACAATCTATATGAAAAGTCATTACTCCTTAACGTGATGATTAATGCATGAAAGTCGAAACGCGGCTGTTCTTAAAGGAAGTCGGTGATATTTTTAATATCGTTAATACACGAAGCAAGAATTCCAAGAATATTAGTTACAGATTATTTATAAGTAAGAAGTCATTAATAACTTTGGCACTGTCATTGCCAACGGAGTAGACTTTAGCGTCCCATTTGTTCTTATAGAGCAACTCGTCACAACCGTCGGGGGGTTCGTGTTGGCTACCCCACCCGTCGGGGAGTTTGACCTCTAGTCGAGCAAATCCTAGCTTCCACCCTGATTGGTTACCGATCAAAATGTTTGAAAATGGTGAATAATCAAAAAGGGAACTGTTTTTGAAAATAATGTAAAAAAGTTATGTGCGTCTTTGGATAGGAACCTTGACGTTGTTATATTTGTCAGCTAAGTCTCAAAGTCGAACACGAAAGGCTGTGCAACTGAACAGTTTACGTCATGAATCAGGAGGGCGTTCGATTTTTAACAATAAAAAGAAAGCCGTGAAAACACACAAAACATGTCCTGCTGAATGACGTACAACCTGTCGTCCAATATAACCGGTGATTCTACAAAAACACATCCCACCTTTCAAGCAGCAACATGTTGTTTCTCACAATGCGATCTCATTAAAACGTACAGTCTTCGTGCTATTAACCTTTTGATTCCGTCACAGGTGACCACATACGGTGACAAAGTAAAGCCCACATTGTATTGACACAAGAATTAATTTCCTCCTGCCGCCATGGAGGTGACAGCTTCCCATACTAATTAAGCCAAATGGGGCTAATAACAATCCCCAACGAAACCTTCCATCGTTCCCTGCAGTCTCTCTTAATTACTTTCTACCAATAAATACGTATTTCTAGGGTTTAATAACTTTAATTTGTGACACTGAAGCAACAGGTCGAGTAATTTTGTTTTGCTTACATACATAGCCTATCTTACAATTTATCAGGCATAATATAACAAAGAGTCAGACGCAACGGAAAAAGAAAAATTCTTTTAATGAAGCGGATTATTTCAAACTGAAGTGAAAACTGTTTCGATGATTTCAACCATAACCCAAAAGTTTGCAACATCTTTTCAAAAATTCAAGTTTATATGCATGGTTAAAATCTGTCGTTTTTTCTTCCATCTCATTTATGGAATACATCTTTAGTGTTAAACAAAAATTAGGATTATTTGTGAAACATACACAGTAAGGTTTCCCGACAAATCTCTTGGACATTTCTGAAGGGGATGATTTTCTCTTGGACAAATTGTCCCCTGGACAATTTTCATCTGCATGGATATTATCTCTCCGGTCAATCCCCCGGCAATTCCAGATTTCCGGGCAGGGGCGTTGTGAGGGGTAATCTTTTGGGAAAAAAAACTGTTCGTGGTAGCCATTATCAGGGTGGAAATTGTCCCGGGGAGCTGTCCTGGGGGTAGTTGTCTAGATAAAATTATCCAGTGGGGCGGATGTGTCAGATCTTGAATAGTAATACAATTCCATCCTATGACGAGAATTTGATATACATGCAAGAAGTGGAATTTATAATTGTGTCATTGAATAAATAAAACGATTACGAAAACATTCTCTTAGTTGCATAAAGCGTATAGTTGTAAGAGTCGGGATGGGGGCGGGGCTGCAGCCTTCCGGAGTTCGGGGAAACCTATTTCTCAGAACAAAGTTTTGGAAAACGGGCAATTTTGCCTAGTAATTAAAGGTAGAAATGGCTCAGCCCCCTAGTAAAACATGTCCCTTAAGCCCATGGTGAAGCGAAAGTCATACTTTGCTTTCTGTAAGATGAAATGCTCTGTATCCTGAAGGAAATGAAATTTGTGAATAAAAGTTGTTACATTCAAATCTAATTGTTTAATTTACAACTGAAAATGAAATATTTGCAATAAATTGAAGTTAAAAAAACGACAGGATGTTAACATTGTCTATGATACTGAATTTTACACACTCTAAGTTAGCATCACGGCGGTCTCTCCGACATTAACGGAACCATTTTTCAAACATTCTTGAAATAAAGACAAAATCAAACTTTATAAATCTGAATTCAATCACTGAATCTTCCAGTCCAGTACCAAAACAAAAGAAGGAAAAAAGATGTCAGGCAAACAGTGTTCATAGTTGTTATCATTCTTCCACCTTGAGATTTCAGGCTGTACGGTATATTCCTTGTTCAGTCTTGGGAAGCATTCAAAAGGGGCTGAGCGAACAGAGTCCTCTCCAATGTGTAACCTTGAGATAGTTCTTTGCAGAAGAGGGTTATTTTATGTAATAATTGTAAGTGAACTTACCAGAACGAGCTGAGGCAGTAAATTTAGAAGGCCTTTTAATGTTTTCATTCATAAGTAGATTTTAAGTTCGTTTGCCAATAACTTAGCATGGCTGAAAGCACCGCATAGTAAGCTGCGAGGGGAAATTTATTGGTAATACCAAATTTTAAGATAAATGAAAGATAATCCATTGCCTTGCCATTGCTATAAATCATAAAGCAATATATATATATATATATATATATATATATATATATATATTTCAGCTTCATTATTGTCAGTATTAGCATATAAATTATTAAGGACACAAAGATTTGTATACGCGTTATTTTATGGTGGGAGAAAGTTGTAATGGGAAAAACACTATATTTTGCAAATAAATGTATAAGAAATGTATATTTTATACTTACAAACCTTCATTCACACAGAATGTGGCGCCGTGGTTCCATAATGCTTGGTCAACTAAGATTTTCAATAAATCAGGACTTTCAGTGACGTAAAGTTCCACCTACTTGCATTTTAAGCATTCAGAGAATGAATTTAAATCTATCATATTTAACTTATTGTTGCATTCAGCATTAATTAGCATCATCGGCTATCTGGTTTTGTCTGATTTGTTAGACTGTATGGATTTAGAGAAGAGACTCTTAAGTCTTAAAATCCCGAAGAAGGACAGGCTAAAACTGTAAAAACGGCAATGGCTTCACGATCAAGATTTTATTCATGGGGTAAGGTCTATCGAAGACCAAGTATTCAATAAAGGTTTAATAAAAGAAACCCTGGGATAATAATTCTATCTAAAACCAGCCTCCTCGTGCAGTCTTCGTGCAGTCCCCTAAAGTTGAAATGACGTCGTTCCTGAATGGTTTAATATTCCTTTGTGCTAGTCAAACTAAGCAAATACGTTTCTTCGTTTAGATTCAGTGGCGGATCTGACATAGGTCTATAGCCGGGAGGGGGGGGGGGTTAGATGGATTGCTGCCGCCCTCTTCAGTTTTTACTTGCGATTTAACTGCAACTTTGCAAGGCCCGAGGAGGGCGATTTAAAGGGGGATTTTCATGATTTCAGACAGTTCTAATTCTCCCAACTATGCAACTTCTAGCTCCTCCCATACCTGTATGAAGCTCTTCCTTGTGAAGGAATAAACCTGTTTTATTGCGTAAGGCCATGTC
Source organism: Holothuria leucospilota (assembly GCA_029531755.1). NCBI lineage: Eukaryota > Metazoa > Echinodermata > Holothuroidea > Aspidochirotida > Holothuriidae > Holothuria > Holothuria leucospilota. The sequence continues at coordinate 36,315,295 of CM055977.1, read as the reverse complement.
CTGGTGAGCATACAAGGCTATAAAATATAATAAAAGCACTCTCTCTGCCTTGTGTGGAATGTGAGCTACTCTGCATCTTTCAAATTTTTAAACTTTGATGTCAATCAAAGAGCAGTCACCAACTGAGAATTTTGACACCCCCACACTAAAATATACTCTGGGGTGATGACTGTCTGTCTTTAAGGGATATTTTGAGCAAAAATTGTTTTTGCTAAGGGCTAACCTCGTTTGCTTGGAAAGTGTCAAGGCATCTACCTAGTGCCTCCTTCAATCGGCCCAAACACCATTCTCTTCCTCCATTACCCAACCCTCTAGCTTAGGCTACTGTATAGAATTAAGTGGTCTGTTGGCCAAAGAAGATAATAATTATATTCATAAGGTTTAGCTCGTCTCCGGTGCTATCAGGTGAGTCAAGTTGGGAAAGCCAGAATGGAACCTCATTTCTGAGTAACCTCTAACCGGAGCTTGTACGGTACCTATTTTTTGGATATCAGTCCCATTCATGATATTTACCCTACCAGAAAATTTGGAATTGTCCAGGGTAGGAAATGTCCGAGAGGAGTCGAACCTCCCTCACCATCTTGCCTAATTATCAAAATAATGTTGAGCTTAAGTTCTATTACTGTTTAGCAGGCACTTCACTCTTAAGTGGCCCGAATAGCAGCTGGGAGGGCGATGAAGTTTGCACAAATAATAGTCCATCGACGACCTACCATTGGATACTACAGAAGATGACGGTAGACGGAGGGTCTGCGAACCACCGGATATTTCATCGACCTGTCGACTATCCAATGGATCAATCCGTTCGGCAGGCCGCGTACATGTCAACTGGTGATGTTCGCCAAGGTTTTGCCATAATGGAAGAGACAGTTGCATTCATCCATTGTAGACTTACACTGAGGTAATAGCTGTAGTGGCCCCTTCATCCTACCCGATCACTGGACGTCGGACCTTCAGTAACTCTTCTTAATCGTTGTATCTTTATGTGTTTGTTTTAAGTGCCTACTACTTACAAAGATTCTGCAGACAATGTGAGTTAACTTGACATTCTCATTGGTAACTTCCAGGGCTGTATCCGAGTTAATCTGACCCAATTCCGGGCTAGTTCTGATTGTAGTGGCTACCATTCCGGGCCAATTCCGAGTACAATAATGGACCAAATCGGAGTCCAATACCCTCCAACTCCAAGCCAATTTCGATCCCACGTTCCCCAGTTCCGGGCCAGTCCAAATCCGGCCATTTGACACAGTGGTATCTCGTTCAAATGCTTTTTGTGTTATTTTGCAACTACTCTTAAGTAAGAAGGGCATATTTGATTCCTTGCCCAAGGCCGAAGGAATCTATGCGATGGTGGTGTCTTGTGTGTGTATGTGGGTGTGTGACGCTTGCTCGTAAACACAATATCTCAAAAAGCGTAACTGTGATAGATTTCTTACTTGGCTTGTAGATGCCCCATTTTAAGCAGATGATATCCCTTACTCGAAATCCATATATGGGCCAGATATGGATTTCATATCTGGCCCATATCTGCTGCAGATATGGGGTTTATATCTGGGCCAGATAAAAAATTGGGCAGATATAACCCAGATCTATGCCAGAACCAGATCTAAGCCATATATGGCCAGATAAAGTTTTATCTGGATCAAGTCTTTATATGGAACAGATAAAATTTTATCTGGACCAGATATGGTCCTTATATGAGCAGAATATATTTCCATATATGGCCCATATCTGCACCAGATATGGAGTTTATATCAGATCAGATAAAAAGAACAGATGTATCACAGATCAAAAACCAGAACCAGATCTAAACCATATATGACAAGATAAAGTTCTATCTGGATCAAGCCTTTATATGGCACAGATAAAATTGTATCCGGACCATATCTGCTCTAGTTGTGAATCATAGTTAGGACTAATAGTCCACACTCCTCATGGAGACTTTGAACAGAGAGCTTTTTAAGTACATAGAAACAGGCACTGAGGAACAAAGAACCCAAACCGGACCGGAGCAAAACGCAACCGACAACCACCCACAGGACTTTTTAAGTGCATAGAAACGGACACTATCAAACAGGAAGAACCAAATCCGGACCGGCAAGAACACAACCATGAACTACTTACAATCATTTACAAAGTTACCTTACACCAAGGTAGCAAAACAAAATTTCTGTGGCCAACATATACGACACCCCCAGCCCACCCACCACACAAGACTATTTACAAACAGGAAAACAACACACGCCAGAAGGCAGCAACACACACCCGAAGGCAACAACAAACGTCCGAAAGCAACAACGCCCGAAGGCAACACAACACGCCCGAAGGCAAGACCACGCCCGAAGGCAACAACACGCCCGAAGGCAAAACCACGCCCGAAGGCAACAACACGCCCGAAGGCAAAACCACGCCCGAAGGCAACTTCTCGCCCGAAGGCAACACCATGCCCGAAGGCGACCCCACGCCCGAAGGCAACTTCACGCAAAAGCACAGGGCAAATACAGGTGCACCTTGCCCAAGGGTGCCCCGGAGGCAGTTGTGGTAAAGGGTAACCTCATTATCCCCACGCTTAAACAAGCTCCACAACCGGATGCAGTTTAAAGTCCTACCCAGGACATTGAACACCTTTTTTTTTTTCCAAAAGTCCCCTGACTCTCTGGCGAAGAGCCAGGGGCGAAAACCAAACAATACTCCCGAAGGAGTTCTGCTCCCCGAAGGAGTAACGACGTCCCCAAGGGACAAACTTTGACTTAACTGACACCACCCGACAGTGGTCCCGTTCTAGACTGGCTGAATAGAACAGGTCCCACCTGGGAGCTCGGCCGTCGTGATCACGGACACTCCTGCGCCAGGTAAAACATTGAACACCAGCAAACAATGTTTAAGGGCTCCATGAAGAATTTAATATAGGTATTGGTTTGAATTGACTTAAGTACATAAATCCAACTTATTTGATAACAGTGAACAGAAAAAATGCCTTGCAATTTCCTATTTTATGTAATCAAAGTGATATGGGCTTCTTATTTTAAACTTTATTAAGTATTTGACTCTAAATTTTGTTTACAGCGTAGTGCATACTTTACTTCCTAAATCATGAAAAATGTAGGTTTAAATACAAGCTCCGCCCAAATATGCAAATCATTTGCCTAAGTTCACTTAGTATGCTGCGGTATTAACAAAAGTGTAGCCACTAAATAACGGCAATGTCTGGGAAGGTGATGCTATATCCAAAACATATCTTAATTTGTAACAAGCATAATCCAAGAATCAAATCAAATAAATAGTAAAACAAACTAGCAAAATGCTCATTTGCATATCTAGCATATCAAGTTATATATGGCTTGATATGGCCATATGGAACTTTATTTGCATATCTGGAATTGCATTGTATCAAGTTATATCTGGCTTGATATGGCCATATAAAACTGTATATACATATCTGGACAGACATTTCATCAAGTTATATCTGGCTTGATATGGCCATATAAAACTTTATTTGCATATCTGGAATTGCATTGTATCAAGTTATATCTGGCTTGATATGGCCATATAAAACTGTATTTACATATCTGGACTAGCATTTCATCAAGTTATATCTGGCTTGATATGGCCATATAAAACTGTATTTACATATCTGGACTGGCATTTCATCAAGTTATATCTGGCTTGATATGGCCATATAAAACTGTATTTACATATCTGGACTGGCATTTCATCAAGTTATATCTGGCTTGATATGGCCATATAAAACTGTATTTACATATCTGGACTGGCATTTCATCAAGTTATATCTGGCTTGATATGGCCATATAAAACTGTATTTACATATCTGGAACCGCATTGTATCAAGTTATATCTGGCTTGATATGGCCATATAAAACTTGATATAATGTATCAAGGCATCTAAATCTGGCTGTATATCTGGCTTGATATGGCCATATAAAGACTGTATTTAACCAGATATATCCAGATATCAATCCATATCTGGATTTGGAGTAAGATATCCTTATTGCTTTTGGTGAAAGTTAAAGGTCATTTGAGGTTACTAGAGGTCAAATGGTAAATACCTTAGAAATTACTTGTAAACACTCAAGATCTCAAGTAAAGATGTATAACTTCAAGGATCTCATACTTGGCATGTGTATGGCCCATATTAGAAAGATGATCCCTATTGTGTTTGGTAGACGTTAAAGTACATTTGAAGTCACCAGAACTCAAAAGGTTAAAACCTTGTTAACACTATATTTCATGCAAAGAAACTTGAAGGGATCATTCTCATACCTGACTGGTAGGTGGCCCACATTGAATAGATGATCCCTGTTGTTTTTGTGGAGGTCAAAGGTCATTTGAGGTCACCAGAGGTCAAAAGGTTAAAATCTTGTTAACATGATGTTTTAAGCAGGGGAACTTTGATGAATCTCATACTGACCATGTAGATTGCCCATATTAAGTAAATGACCCTCATCGTTTAGGTCAAAGGTCATTTGGGATAATCAGAGGTCAAAAGGTTCAAACCTTGTTACATGATATCTCTCTAACAGGTTAACTTCGATGAATCTCATGCTTGACATGTGAATGACCCGTATTAAGTGAAGATCAAAAGTCGTTTGAGGAGGTGATTGGAGGTCAAAGGGTTGTTAATATGGTATAAGTGTATTTGATCTATGCTCATGGATCCTACACATTCTGTATCAAACTTATAATATGAAACACTTAATTTGAAAACACAGTTATAGACTTACATTTCATTGGCAAGGAATCACTAAGCCTTTTAGGAGTCAATTTCATACTCTGGCTCGCCCTGTAATTTAGTTGACTGTAAGTGACCATTCACTTGTTAAACTATGCACCGATAACATTTTGTGGACTCAAGTGCAATCGGCTAAGAGTCTGAGTCCAGCTGCAGCCCACTCCGGGCCAATTGCGATTCCGTGACCTTCCATTCCGGGCCAGTTCCGAGTCCGACCCCGAAAATGGACTAGGACTTACAGCCCTGGTAACTTTTCGGTATCACCAGGGATGCGTTTGGAAGGAGACACAACAACCAAATCTGTCTAACAATAAGTACTTGAAAATGATTGAATTCCTTTCAGGTATCAAAGTTTGATTGACAGACCTCTTTGTTCCTATTTTTAGGGCTGTTGACTACCCTTCCTAATGATGAACTGCCGCTTTCACACCCAAGTAATCCTGAAACATTTTTCTGTGTTAAGACATACTTTGATTTGAGGTTTGTTACCGACGGGGGGGGGGGGTGGGGGGGGGGGTGGGCAAGCTTTAATTATGATTTTTAGCTGGACGTCTGTCGATGAAAGTCTAAATAATGTCATTCCTTTGTATCACTACGAATTTGATGCTTTGTCTGCTTTAAGCATTTTTCAAGCCTAAATCATTTCCCCCAATTTTGGCAAATTTCTTCAGCACTTAGAAACATACTCGAAATGTAAGTTGTGTGGAAAGTTTTCAATGAAGTTAAGAGAAAAGACGTTATTTGCAACCATTAACGACAAAAGTGTAAAATTTCACATGTTGGTGTGACGACTGACAACGAAAAGTTAACTGTTTAATGTAAGGAGTACTTCTATTCATTTTCATTTTAACAACAGGTCACTAAATTCTAGTTGATCCTGGTACTGTGATAGACATTTTGTGGAGAAAAGCAAGACTATCATCGGAAACAAACATTGCTTCAAAAGGTTGGGTTTCCTTCCAAACAGCTCCCTAGTACCACTGTTCACTATACCTGCTGGTACCTACAAATATGCATAGCCTATACCAAAAATTACATACTCCGTGCCAAACATGGCAGACCTAAACGTGATGTAACAAAAGTTTTGCTAATGAGTGAATTTGCTTAGGATAGACTGAGTTCTCGTACAACGATCAATAAAGAATTAGTCATGAATAGGCTACAGTAAGATTGCCTGCACTTTGAATGACCATATCCTTCGGCTTTTAAGCACCCTCGTAATTAGACTGAATTAGACAAAGAGATTTTACGTCGAAAGACTAATAAGGAACATGAAGAACAAGAGAATAAAATTTTGGCGTGTTGAAGGAATCCATTGTTTGGTTCTCTTCGTTTATTTCGTATTGTCAATGCCGTTAGGTATCCTCATATAATATCAGTTCCGTTAGGGAGGGAACATGCCTTCGGTTTTAAGCACCCTCGCAATTAGGTAAATTAGACAAAGAGCTGTTACGTCAAAAGACTGTAATTGGGAACATGAAGAACAAGGGAGTAAAATTTAGTGGTGTTGCAGGAACTCATTATTTGGTCCTCTTTGATTATTTCGTATATTCAATGCCGTAAGGTATTCTCATGTGATATCAGTTCTGGTTGGGAGGGAACATGCAGAGCTGCAAGATTTGAAATGATAACTTTTTGTTCCAATCGAAGTCTAAAAATTAGGCCCACTGTTTTTATGTCGAATGGTTCCTTAAAAGTCTTCATGCCAAATGATGATAATTTATTATGGGCATTAAACAGATCGAACTGTGCAGGATTTAGTAAGTCATTATTACAAACAGTGACTTAGCCAGGGAAGCATGCCTCCCATTTCCACAAAGCCCCAGCCGCCCCACTAGAAAACACATGAGAGAAAAATATTTACTGCCTTTTTATTTGCCCCCATGAAATGTTTTAGCCCCCTGCCCCCATGGATATTTTCCTGGCTTATACACTGAAAACAAAGCCGTCATTTTGTTCTGGTCTAATGTAAAGCTGAAGGGGTCTTCCATTAATTGGAAGAGGCAAACATATAGCTAAGGGAGGGGCAGTAAGAGGGCTCACCCAAGAAAAAGTTTCTCCCTATTTTCGATTACCATTCCCTTAATACATTTTAACATATCTCGCCCCCTGAAAAATACTTCGCACCCTGGAAGCTCTCTAGTTCCTCTAAGAAAGTATTCCCAAGTCCTTAGTGCAACAAGATGGGGGCTAAGGTGATATGGTGATATAGGCAGTTACTCAGTTTGCGCCTTCTTTAAAGGTCTGGTGACATGAAAATGACATAGTTGGATATTCGATGTAAAAAGCATTAAAAACCTAGAAAATAGCCATAATTCCCATCAAAATCCATCAAAAAATGACCTTTTTACAGGGTAATTTCTATGTTTCACTTCTCATTAATAAACTTGAGCTAAATAAGCAAATCTGTGACGTCGAGAGAGGGACTGGCTAAATATGGCTAATGTTACCTTTTGTTTTCGCAACCTTGATTTCAAGGATAGTTGTAACATTAGTATGTCCTGAGGATTTATTTTGGAAGTTAAAATTTTTCCTTGAAAAATATCAGTATCACTCACAGACTACAAACTATCCCATAAGTAATTAAGAGATAATTAGTATCGAGTTAACAAAGAAATGACAACACTGCAACAGTACACATCATTATTTTTGGATAGGCGATGAGTTACTTTATAAATGTTTCAACTTTGAAGGGGTATATCTTGAGAACGGTAAAAGATATCGAAGCAATTTTCAAGGATCTTTCCTTTGAAAATCTTACTCTTTAACTGTCAAGCAAAATCAGGCCTTTTTGCTAGCATGTCACCATACCTAAGTTAAGCCAAAGAAATTCCTTTCATAAAATTAACGACAGTGAAGTGAAAACGTATTTCTGTGGTGCACACATCTAGAAATTTAGCCCGCGGGACAAACGAACTTTTACCACTCAGCTCATCGCTTTGAGAGCAAAACAGGAGGGGCGGCAGCCTAAGGGCGACAGCCACGGAGAGCCGCTAGGCAAGATACCATGCTTCACCCTTTATCACTACACTTAATAAAGAATTGATGACATAGAAGTTTCCTCCAAGTGTGAGTGATCAATCGCCCCTTCCGCGTTGTCGGATTTAAGTAAACATTGATCCCTCTTAATGAATCTATTCTCCTTCAGGAACTTCAAACGTAATGACTTTGTACTCATTTCATAGACAAGACTTTAAAATTTACATTTAGTGCGAAACTTCTAAAACACAAATTTTTACTAACATTGAAGTTTCCCAGTTTTTGCATTGCAACATTGTCACAAAGAAGAGTCTGTTTGTCTAATTATCCATACAAATAGATTGGAGAAGAACTTCTTTAAAGTTTCAGTCCATATTACTATTTTCCTTTACCTCTTTCTATGTTCCAAAATATCTCATTTCATAATACATTTCATTTTCTTATATTTATTTTACTCTCTTTTAGTCATAATTTATCTTCTTCCACAAGGTCTTCTTATCCCTCAAAAGGAAAATACAGTCATTCCGAATAGAATTATTATACCCGGGTATCCTAATTCACGAATGGCTCTTTGAAATCATGTGACAACAATTTCGTAACTGAATTTTCAAATTTCTGCAGAACAACTCCACGGTTTACCTTCACAGTGCTACATTTATTCTCTGAAACATTATGAAAGATACTTGAAACAGACAAAAGATAAGATTTGTAACATTTAGTTCATCTGTCAAAGTAAGTGTGGGAGACTGTTTATTTCGCCTAAGCTTTCTGTTACCTATCCTTTTTTCCGTCTCTGACTTGCTCGCTTAATTTTTACAATTCTATGTCAGTAGACTCCTTGAAAAATATCAAAGTTCAAGGAAAAAGACGTGTGTTGCTTATTATATGCTTTATTAGATTTCTAGTTATTTCAATATAAACTTTTGTAATCTAAGTTTCTGACTATACGAAACTGTACCTCATTTTTTCTACGCATTACCAGCTTTAATTTCATTATAAGCAAAACAAAGTTGTTCCTGTTAGCACATCATGAATGGAAATTATAATTTTGGCCTATATGAAAGGCTCCTGGAGTTTCATGTTGGTTTTTGCAGTAAGGATACAATGCTTTTTAGTTGCTTAAAAACGGACACAGCCAAACCAGTGCATGAGATTAAACTAAATCCTGCCACTGACAACCGAAATTATACATACCAAGAACTCCTTCTGCTCCAGAAGGGCTACGGGGAATGGGTCTTGTGTACAATGTATACACTAAAACTATTTAAACCTCACAACATGTACACTGTGAGCGCTTAACAAGAATAAAAACTACCCAAAAACAAGCCCAGCTCTCAACTTAAAACGAAAAACTAACTGAAAATCACAAAATTCTAGACGAGATTGAACTAGCCACAGGCAAACACATCAGCTCTCGCGGTTACATGGTAATTCGAGTGAGAGAACGTCCCTTGTCTTACCCAAATTCCTTCTTTGTAATTTCTAGTTTAATACATTCCATTGTACTACTATCTCTTGATATTTCATTTCAGTAACTATTCTATGACCTTTATTTATTTTATCGTTATTTTTTCAGGAATTGAACTACTTAACTTTTTAACTTCTGCTGTGTTATTTTTACTTGTATTATCCTCGTTGTACTGGTTCATGTTACTTTGTTTACGATTGTTTGTATTTATTTGTTATTGGAAACTTGCAATGACCATTTTGGCGATTTAATAAGGTTGAATATGAAGCTGAATCCCCTTTCGAAAACACGAACTCAAAATGAATTTCACACACTTCAACATAGTAGCAGTAAATTCAATTCGAAAATAAAGAAACGTACCTTTGTGGCTGAAAACTCCGCAATACACAGTTACGAACGGTTGCTAAAAGTAAATGAGTCCCAAGTTGTAAAGATTTCCTTATTTACACTAGAATCAGTATGCTCTGTCGCAATAATCGTGAAATTCTCCTGGTGCTGCACAAGATAATACCTTGAGAACAATATGTCGTATGACTAAACGAAAGTAGTCTGTTCTTTCTCTTGTTTCTAAAGAATTGATTTTCTTGTCTCAAAAGTTTTCTCCAAATGTTAGGTTAAAGCTCGTGGTTCGATGATCCGTTGAAGACGTCATTAGGCAACGGTGCTGTCTAATTACATACACTACTGCGGTACTACGCCACACTCAAGTTATCAATTAATATCCGTTGCTTAATAATCCCCACATCGGTCTGCACAACTACCGAGCTCGGGTTCTACATTGTACCTAAGTCTTAAAGCGATATGATACATCTTGTGACTTGAGCCATCCATGAGGATTTAAAAGTGTTATTGTGATGTTGTAAATAAAGTCAATGCCAGGCTCGTAGCCAGACAAGGTACTGGAGGGGGTCACAGCTTCCGGTGGAGGGAGGTATATTTCCCAGTGAAATATACTAAAATGCATTTAAGTAACGGTAATTTTATTTTTCGGGAGCGGGGGCGCCCCATTTGCTACGGTCTTAGTCAATGCCCTTCAATCTCGAAAACTTGCAAAGTACAATAGATTAGATTGGATTAAGTAGTGAATCTATTTCATGGAAGTAAGATGGAGATGATAACAGTGTTAGTCAATTTTTTTGTTGTGGTAAAAAAAAGGTTGCGAAAAAGTACGTTACATGGTATAGAATGACGTACTACGGGAAGGTGGGGTGGGGAAGGGGAGAGCCTCTCGGGTACCAGACTCTTGAAAAAAGACTAAATATTCATATTTTCTAACAAAGTAATCAGTTCAATGCTTTGCAAAAGATAAGGCCACTTTGCATCTAAGAGACCTCATCTTAACAAACATTTCTCACAAGTAAGAAAACTTTACTGAACACTTAGAATTGCTAAACGTATTATTGTTCAAAGCTTTGCCAAAGATATCACCAGTTTGCATTTAATCCACCTTTTATAAACAAAAATGTTTTACAGGGGATTGGAGCCATCCTCTCCGCCTCCTTAGACCCAGCTCTCAAAATAGGAAACAAAAACCTTGAGCACTAAGTGTTGAGAAGATGTCAACGTATGATCAGCTCAAAGTTCTGCCAAAGATAGCACCATTTTGTATCTACATCACCTTTAATGAACAAAATTTACACAAAGGGGGAGGAGTACACCTTAAAGGTGATCAGTCGTCTTGAAATATTCTTTGTGACGTCAGCCTTTTCTTGACATGTTTCTGCAGTCGTCACTGTTCAAGGATACACCGTACAAGTAGCTATGATGACATCGGTATAGCTAGTAGGTATACAGCTACAAGCCGTCTCTTCTTGCTTACCGATTAGCTATACCATGCTTGTACGGTGTATCCTTGAACAGTGACGACTGCAGAAACATGTCAAGAAAAGGCTGACGTCACAAAGAATATTTCAAGACGACTGATCACCTTTAAGTCAGGGGCGGATCCAGGATTTTACAAAAAGGTGGCTATTCTGTGAGGGCAAAGTTCGAAGCTAGAAGCGTCGAATGTACGAAGCCTCAACGGAGGGGTTGGGGTTGAGCTCTGGGGAAAAATTGAAATTAGAAACTGTTCAAGATATTTCCTGCCATTTGGTAATCAAAATAAGGATACGTAAACCTTGTAGTGCCACTCTGGAACCGTCTTAAGAAAGAAAGTGATGCCGACAAAGAGGCGAATGAAGCCGGAATAACCCCAGTCCGAATTCGCGCTTCCAAGTTTCTCTCCCAGGACAACACTTCCAGTATGGACTGACAAAGGAAGGATACCACCGGGGTGTTAAATGCCCCAGGTTCGCTACTGTTTACATAAATAAAAGAAAAACACTGTTTTGTGTTTGGAGATAAAACAAAATGAGAAGAAGCTGTATAAATCGGACAGTAACAAAACGGATTATTTGTCATGTATTGTTTAAAGAGAGGAAGCAGGCGCCCAAAGTTTACTTTCAAAAATCTGCTAAATCTTACAGATCTCCCCTGATTTTGCTCACAAGTATCTTTGATTATGTTTCTGTATAAACCATTGAATATTAAAAGTAAACCAGGAAGTTATTCTGTATGAATTTAACAAATAAGTAACAAAAATACTGTCACATGATTGATTGGAGCCATTCCTGAATTAGGATGACGGGGTACACTAATTCAAATTGGGGGACCATACTTTCCCTTTAAGTCCTCTTGACGCAATGCCTTAGATAAGCGAGGTAAAGGTAAGAGGGTACTTAAATACTTGGAAGCCCTAGGGGAATTATGACGTATTGGGCATTAATATGATCAGGGTCTTATCACCTCCCTGATATGATGAAGCTTTTTCAAAGGCGGCCATTGTAATATGCTGGGGGCAGTGAGTAGCAACTCCCTGCGAGGACTGGAAATGAAGTTCCCGGGCTAGCAGAAATGTGTACTGAGTTGAGCACAGAAAGTGATTCTGATTAGAATCAGAGCCTACAGGACGGCTTCAGATTTCAGAAGCCTACTGTGTTGGACATTGTGCTGAACTCCTATAGTGACAATTTTCGTTACGTCACTTCCAGTAAAGGGAAACATGTGTGAAGTCGTTGTACCAGTGAATGGTTTCGAAGTTTAGACAGGCTCTAAAATATTCTGTCAGAATTTATTTCAGTGATTACTCCACATGTAATAACACCACGTTAGGCATGAATTATTACGACGCAACATTATACATACAGGGGAGGGGCTATTTTTTGGTGATTTGAACGTACTTTCCATGAAACATGGAACCTACGTAACTGACATCGGGGGAAAATCTGCAAAATTTTGGTTAAAACTGAACAAAAGGAGATGTAATACTGAACAGCTTAACGATGATTCGCTGATATACGTGACCATCCGCTCGAGCCTGAGCATTGCTTACCAAACACACTTGGCTTCATTCACCAAGACCTCTCCAATGTGTGGATAGTTCCTGACTTGACTTGTCAAAAAACGTGAAATGCCTGCAAGATTGTTTGTAATAAAGAATTTGTAAGTAGCTTATGTAGTTATTTCTCCAATGAATTACATTTTAATTTTGATCAGTTATGTGGCCTCTGGAACCTCGTCAGGTTCAACGGGATATAATGCAAAAACGTCTCAAAAACCTTCAGTTGCCTTAAGTTTTACATAATTAGTACATCGATTCCTTTTCTTTCATATCCACATGAAAAATTCAGCACATCCCCAGCAACATGGACTATATTGCCCCACCCCTAAATAGGGTGTAAAATTCGTGGATTTACACTTTCGTCAGGGAATTCCCTTGATCGAGTGGTGCTCTTCCTGTGACTGCTCCATTGGCTTACTTCTGTTATATGCCTTCCACAGAGCTGTCAAAGTTCACAGCTACGACAAGCTACCCTCAGATAAAAGCTAATGAGTTGACCAATTCATAGGCGTAGGAAGCTGTTAGAGGCTGGGGGGGGGGGGACGTTGTTTCGGATCGCCTCCTAGGGGAAGGGTCTAGGGGAGAGGTTGTGTTCCCCTTTGGAAAATTTTTGAATATTTGAGGGTCCTTAGATGCAATTTGGTGCAACATTTTTGGACAAATTTTAAGGTAAATTACTGCAAATTTTTGACACTTCTTGCAGAGGAAACAAATGAGAGGTTTTCGTCCTTGGCATTGAGTGTGGCAGAAGCATAGTTCCACCCCACCACATTTTTTACTGGGGCTTTAGCCCCCATCAGCTCCCCGCTTCCTATGCCTTTGGACCAATTATGTAATTAAAATTAACTATAGCGTGAACCAATTGGAACTACAAGGGGATGGAATTTAGGTCGAGGGTTGGCTCGTGGACAGAAAACAGCTCTTTCTTCCCCGAATTTTAGAAACAGTCTTAATCACTTTCAGTCCTTCGTCATATTGCACTATCCACACATGAGTATGTCCCTTTCATTCCCGTGAAGATACAACACAAACAGTTCATGTAAACATCATATAATTCACACTTAGAGGGACCTGCAACTGGGGTTTTCTTTGATCGTACTTTTCGCGGACGACATTATCTCTGATTTTTTTATACCGCCCATCTGTTTTGTTACTATTTTAGCAAGGCCCACAAGGAACAGAAATTCCCTACAAAATAAGTGTACGTCACTGTTCAGTGGATGAACAACTTCTATGCAACCGTAACATCCCACTGGAAACTCTTCAGAAGGCAGCTTGATTACCTAGCTGTGCATGGGCTATTACATTACAAAGTTACCACCTTTATACTAGGTATTTCATACTAGGTTCAGCCGAATGATGAAATGTACAGTCACTGTCCAGGCTGCTCCCACGCTATTTACATGATTAAACAAGTTCACATAAAATCAAGTTGAATTCAACTCTGCCGACCGTAGCTCTTGGGTGGAAATGAAAATTACCCCCACATAGTTTTAATGACGTATACTCACGCCTTGTTGTAATTTCCAATCTTCATCACGATTGCGCTACATTTTTTCTTTCATTTGCAAAAGCTGTCTCTTAGTGATGTAACACGCCAATACACAGGAAGTTGCAGTGCGGGCTGAGAATCCCTTCCTTGCGTACCGGTAGTTTTTACCCAATAAATGAGTATACTGCAATCCATCGTTGCTTGGGAAGATGGAAGGGGGCTGGGGGGGGGGGTGAAGGAAATCCACGGAATGCTTGTCCTAAACACTCACAATTTAATAGTATGAGGTGAAGAATATTCATTCATTACATTCACGACATGGCGAGGCCTTTGTACGGCTACCAGAAAAATTACCTAGTGTAACAAAGTTATCAACAAAGCACAACTTAAAGCCTACATGAAACAATTTCTTTAATAAGAAATCAGATTATTTGATCAGTAATATATAATTATGCTGATTTTTGTGGGCAAACTGTTACTGGATTTTAGGTAAACTAAGGTCGCTTTTCCATTTACCGTTTTCCTTCAACCTAACCCTTCATGAAGGTGACCCTTTAGTTTTTTACTCTTTTTATGAGCAAATAGCGAAGTATATCGGTCGTGTTTTAGTCTTATTACAGTCTTTAAGTCCCATACGTTGACATTTCTCTTGCCTTGTTCTGTCCTCTACTTCTTATACGATTCTGTAATTTTTGAACTTTTTTTTATCCGAATTAAATGACAAATAAGAAAGAAAGAAACCCAGGACGCACATTGGAGGGTTCTTGAGCCAATCTCAGGCCATGCTGTGTTGTTTATACGTTGTCCCCAGGTAAATGTTGCTCCCCGATGTACGCATATGCAGCGAACCAATGTTTCACTGTTGCTAGCTTGTGTTCGACTTTACCACATAGCAGAAGTGTGTAACATACTGCCTCTTCTGCGGCACACGAAGCATTGTCAAATTTGCCGTATCTGCAGCCCTTGATTTACCCCGCGGAGCGGACTCTGTTTGCTCAGCTACTCAGCTATATGAATGAACAAGGAATATGCCGTATAGCCTGCTACGTAGGCAACCCTTGATTTGGTATTTGAGCACAATAAGCTTTTTTGTCACTTTTCATTTATTTAAAGACTATTTGTAGCCATCTTTGCGTTATTCAGTTGAGGGGACGACTTTGTTGAACTGAGGGGCAACTTTGTGAAGGGGCAGTTTGTCAGAGGGCGACTTTGTAGGGGCGACTTTGTACAAATTGTACAAATTGTCTCGTTTCGTGACCACCACCACAAAAAAAAGTAAAAAAAGAAAAAAAAAAGAAAAAGAAAAAAAAAAAGATTGCTGAACTGTCGTACGATTCCACATTAAAGACAACAAACTTAATCTATTCACGGACATTACAATAATACATTTTTCAGCAATACTAATTACTTTACCCAAAATAGGCACACGTGAAGGCTGCAATACGTTTATGTATTTTTTAATCCTCCCACCGTCTTTTTAAATTTTGTGGCGCTAGACTCATAGTCGAAAGCAGGCGCGTTGTCGGGGGGGGGGGGGGCGTAGGCGACAGTCCCCCTTGAGCATATTTTTTTTAATGATTAATTTATGATATTGCTATGATATTGACCCCCTGACTATACGGACGCTCCATCACTGGGAATTTGGGTATGCGAAAAGTAAGCTTACAACATGCGATAACACAACGTATTTCTTACTGAATATTCAGCCTTTCAGTTCCGACAATTGAACAAAAGCTTTTATACATATATATATATATATATATATATATATATATATATATATATATAGATATATATATATATATATATATATATAGGTAAAAATGAAGTAGTATATAGTGCTAAATGTTTGTGAAAAATTCCACGTCGTTTCGGGTTTAAACCCTTCATCAGGTGGCAAAAATGCAACTGATCGTTGACACGGCCAAACGTACAATTTAAAAAATACACAATACAATTGGGCACGGTAAACCTCGGCTAGGAAAACAGACAGTGTTAAGTGGTTACCACAAGTCAAAAAAACCCTGTCCCCACATGGTCTGAACGTTAGACTTGAACTGTTATAACGCAGCAATTCCTGCATTTTTTTGACTTGTGGTAACCACTTAACACTGTCTGTTTTCCTAGCCGAGGTTTACCGTGCCCAATTGTATTGTGTATTTTTTTAAATTGTACGTTTGGCCGTGTCAACGATCAGTTGCATTTTTGCCACCTGATGAAGGGTTTAAACCCGAAACGTCGTGGAATTTTTCACAAACTTTTAGCACTATGTACGACTTCATTTTTACCTATATATAAATATATATATATATAAATATATATATATATATATATATATATATATATATATATATATATATATATTATACCCATACATTTTCTCTGTGGTTCCTTCTCATTAGTTTTGCACTCTAGTGGATATGCGGGTGTGTATGTTTCGCATTCTGGTCGCTTGGTTGTATCATGTTTTGGGTTAAATCGCGCGGTATACAGCACAGGCCAAAGTCCTGTATACTACTTTAATAAGTTCGCCGACGAACGGTACAGAGATTCTACGTCAGTTATTTGCCCTACGGTGAATTCAGGAAATTAGTTGCAAGTTTTGTTTGTCAGATAGAACGGCAACATGCAGCAACAAGTTGGCGAACTGAAAAGGAAATATTTAATAGCGGCGCTGTATATAATCAGAAATTTGACAAGAGAGACCTGTGTTTCCGTCATGTAACAACAAAGGTAGCATAATGTAATCCGCCCTTCCTGTGACGGACAGTAATTCGGTTCCTTCCCAGAAAATCAGCATGACAATTTGAGCCAATTGTCAGAGCAGATTGCACATTTCACCTGAGTGAGAATACTCAAGAGGACTTTCAGAAAATATTCTCAAGATAAACTAAAACATAATCTATTAGAGAGAAATGGTTCTCTGTATTTCAGAAACGGTAACTGCTGCTTGATTTTAAGTCTAAGAGCAATAGCTCCCTCACTTTTCTCGAATCGCGATGGTAAGTTTTTTGCAATAGTGACATGGTTTCATGGCAGCTTCATCGGGGCTTCGTACAATTTGCTGGTTGCATTAAGGGTATTACCAGATCATTTTGAAACATATCAATGTTTTGAAATTCACTACAGAAAAACTCTTTACAATTTTTATGAATTTCTCAGGTACCCCATGCTTTGAACTATGATCACGAACACGTAGGCCCTATCAGACACCGTGAACAAATTGATTGATTGGATTTATAAATTTATACAGTTAAAAATATAAATGATCACCTAAGATGAAATGTAAGTATTCATTTCCCATCGTGATCCTAAAGTCAAAATTTTCTAGACTCATCAATTGGTACTCTCTAAGCAATATATACTAACCATGTAGTTAAGAAAGCTATATATACATAAAGAAGAGATCGAATGCATGATGGTAGGGGCAGATACTGCAGCCCCGTATGAAGAGTACGTTGATTAAGGCTGATCAAACGAAAATAGACTTGGCGAGAAGCCATAAATGAAACAGTGGGTCATTACGTCAATTGTGAATATTTTGGTGAGATCGAATGAATAGATGATAACAACTTTTAACGAAAGTCCCCAATCATGTATTTAAACTTATTTGTTGATTTATGCAAAGTCTGAAAACAAAGGCAGCCTATGACAAACTGTAACGTTTGACTAATGACATGTGATTATCTACCCAGCGGGCACGAGGGCACCCACAAGGGAGTGGATCCATCTCCAAAAGTGTGTGTGTGTGGGGGGGGGGGGACTTTTCACCATTTGCGAATCGCCGTCCTGGGAGAGGTCTAAGGGGGGGGGGGGTCTCCTTTGAAAAAAAAAGGAAATTGGAAAGAAAGTGTCTATATGGTAAATGGTGCCATATTTGGGAGCAATTCTCTTTTAAAATGTAGTGTCAATTCGTAATCACAGTTTAACTTTTCATCATGTTTGAAAAAGTATGGAGGACTTATTGGAGATGTCCCCCCTTCCAAAAAAGTGAGGGGAAGCGTCCCCCGTCCCCCATGATCCACGCCCATGGACACCCAGCTCCCTGATCTACCACAAATAGTTTCTTCAACGCAGGATCAATTATGTTTGATAAGATCGATTGTGTTTCTTAGTTGGCTCTCATTTCTCCATAGGCGTAGGAAGCGGGGGTGGGGGGCTTTAGCCCCCAGTCAAAAATGTGGTGAGGTGGAAGCATCCCTCCGCCCCTCGATCCAAGAACGAAAACTCGTTATTTGATTCTTGTGTAAAAAAATGTCAAAAATTTGCAGTAATTTGGTTCATTTAAAAAAATACAAAATTTCTAAACTCGATTTCCGGCACCACCGATATGGGTACTAGTTTAAAAATGTGTGGGAGTCTGTAACTGGGGGTAAATTATGAATGACAAGTTTTACATTTGGCTCTAAAATTGACAAGTTTTTTCTACGAGTAAAACCTTTGATCAAAAGATTATACTTGGGTGTAATTGGAAAGTCATAAACAATAGAGTACATCTGCTGACTATCTCACATCCACACACCATGTATGAAAAGCATCAATGCTTCCAACCTTGAGATATCATGTTTACACTGCTTTTGGTTTTTGACCTTGGCGACCTCACATGACATCCGACCTCTACTAAAATATTATCTTTCTTTTTCTCAATATGTTAAATTTATACACAAAGTGTGAAAAGTAGCCATGCTTCCTACCTTGAGATATCATGTTTACAATGTTTTGATTATTGACTTCTAGTGACCTCACATGACTTCCGACATCTACCAAAAGTGTTAGCGTTCTTCCTTTCAATATGATAAATATATAAACTAAGTATGAAAAGTATCTAACATTCCTATCTTGAGACAATGTTTACATGGTTATTGACCTCTAGTGATGTCACATGACATATGACAAGTGGCCATCATACCTTTCTTGAGATATCCTGTTTACCAGCACTTTCCGAAGTTTTTGAAGTTGTACCTCCTCCAGCGACCTCAGGTAACCTTTGACTTCTGCAAAAACTAATAGGGTTCATCTTCTGACTACAACGTAATGCTAACAAAGGTATCCATGCTTCCTTCCCTGAGGCTTCGTGTTTACAAGGTTTTGGGTTTAACCTCTAGTGGACTGACATAATCTCTGACCTCCACGAAAACAATAAGGTTGTCCTTTCAATATGATAAATCCACATACGAAGTATGAAAAGAATCCGTCATTCTTATCTTCAGAGATATTGCGTCTATAAGCTAAGCGTGAAAAACACACACACTTTCATACTCACACACATACATACACACATACATAAGCCATCGTGATTGCATAGATTCCTTTCTTCTTTGGAAAGGAATCAAAAAGTACTACCCAGGAAATTCTTAGTAATAAATGTGTCTTTTGGATACATTACGAAATTATTGCATGCAACATAATTCCGTCATTACAGTGGCTTAGCTTAGAGGTAGGGGCTGGGGCAGGCCCGTAGCCAGACAAGGTAATGGAGGGGGCCAGAATTTTTTCCAGGGGGGCGAAAATTTTTTCAGGGGGGCCAAATGTGTACAAATGTATTAAGTCAAAGGTAATATTCAAACTCTCTAGGGGGGCGAAAAAAATTTCAGGGGAAGCCCTCCTGCCCCCCCCGACTACGGGCCTGGGCTGGGGTGCATTCCCAACAAGTCTCGCCCCTCAAATGCTAAAACAGAAAGTTCAAGAAAGAAACAGATAATGTTCGGTACTTGAAAATCCTATTGAATGGGGTCTCCTGGACCCCATGAAAACTTTCTGGTTATGGCATTGCGTCATTGTAGTTTTCTGGTCTTTTGTTTTCTTTGTTTCACAACATTTAAACCCCAACCCAGTGCTTACAGGTAGGTTGCTTACGCCTCTCCCCACCATATATCTAAATCTGAATGCAAATGAATAAGATCGATGAAGGCGAAAGGGCAAAATTGCCCTTTTTGAAAACTTCATTCAGAGGAAACTTTTATGAAACAACTTCAAAATTTGTAAGTTGTAATCAACGCCTAATTTTCTTGTACCTCTTATCGATTCCATGTGGAGGATCTTCACTCCCCATGTGTTAATCCATCCAGGGAAATGGAAGCAAGCTCCCTGATCCAACAATGAAGCTGATATTCAACAGATATGTTATGCAACGATAATAAGGCTCGCAATGGCACATTTTTATTTTACATCTAAAGTTGAAGGCTGTATGTTAATTTGTCGGCATGGAACATAACTCGTTTGGAGAGAATAGGTCTTGATGATTAAATGAAAGGCCTACCTTCAAAGTATGTGGAACTGCTAGTGGTAACTGTTGTGATTTTCTGAAGATACTTTTGAAAAGGTTTTAAGAAGTCGCATGTGCTTGGTACAAGATGGAGATCGTGATTTTATCCAGCTAACAGAACTTTAAACTCGCTTTTCTGGGTGATAATACAAGTAAAGCAATACTAAACATGCCCAAATGGGCCCACGTGGGTCATTTGTGGTCATTATGGGCTTTACATGGGAATGGGCTGAGCACGAAGGGACCATGTGGGCTTATCGTGCATTTTTAACATAGAAGTTCTCTCATGTGGGGCTCAGAAGGACACCGTGACCAAAGCTTCCTTAGGGCCACGTTATAGGCAAGTTCTTGCCATTTGGGGTCCAAGAGGGAATCGTGGCTCACCCATTTGTTTGCCCACACGAAACCATGTGGGCATGTTGACAGGGCAGTTAGCGATATATGATAGCCAAGTAGGGTAGTAGTTCTTAATGCAAATTTATTGAATTACTTTAATATTTAAAGTATCTATACCAAAGTCATCATTCAGGTACCTCTTAATTACAATGAAACCAGAAAATTGTAAGTGTTCAACCAAGATGTTAAATATGACATTGTGGTCTGTCTCATAGGAAACTCATAGAAATCCAGAGGGCACTTCAAGATGTTGTCCTAATTGGGGTACAGAAGTAATGCCCACAAACAAAACGAGGATAGTGAAGTCACAACGTGTTTGAAAAAGGTTATTTCAATGAGCGAAGGTTCTATTTCATTCTATGTTGTCTATGGAACACGGATGCCCTCATGCAAAGTTCATTGTAATGATGTAACAAACTTCATGTGTTTGTAGTCATTCTCTTCCATCTTAAATGTGACAAACTGTCATAAAGAGCTTGGGTTCTGTTTTCATATAATGTTTCCTCATAATACTTTTCTTTGACTCTGATCCTTGCACTGTGTCCATTTAACCTATTCATGTGTGCATGTGTGTGTGTGTGTGTGTCTGTTCCTGTGTGTGAGCACATGTATTCAGACAGAGGACCTAAACAAAGAATTTGCAAGTCTGCGTGCAGTTTGGCCTATGCTTTCGTTTACAGGTTGTTTTTGCGCTACACGTTGAAAACACCTAATGCAATTATTTTTGCATGATTTGCAACAGATATCTGTTTCCGGCTCTTCGTCCTTGTTCTCTGCAAGAGGCACATCACCACCACTATATTCATCTTGGAGCGTTCTTTTTAATGTTTCCCACCGTGAGGCAAAGTCCACAGTCCGAACTTTCTGGGATCAGAACATACTATTTCCAGATAAAGCTCCTTGTGCTGCGAAAATCTGCTAGTGATGCAGTCCCGTGGTTCATGTGATGTTGAAATTTTGAGGAGCTATCTATACTCCTTGCTATCTGTAGGTCTGAATCCTGATCAGGTATGCTAAAGTTGTCAGTCTAGGGTTTGTGTGCCAGCTAAGTTGGTTCAATAGTTGGCTGGTCTTTTATTTCTGGTTCTTGAATAACAAATGCCTTGTCATACATCTGCATGAATGCAGTGAGCTTATTGCAAGTTTTGGAATCTTCCTGAAGTACCGTAGTTTCTCTTTCTCGCCCGTTGCTTTTCAGCACCATCTGGCCCTTTTTTAGATTATATCTAGGAAAAAAAACATATATTAAGGTCAAAACTCAAATGAACTAGAATCAATAACTCAATTAATTCTGCTTACCGATCCCAACCCGTCGCCCTCATTTGCGAATGTGAAATAGTAACATGATGGTTCTTGTATACTGCCCACTCAACGTGCATGAGCTTGAGGCAATGGTCGGCGCATATGCCGTTGTAAGCTACCAGTTAAACGCCTACCACTCTAACATGGAACGGCGAACCTTGATATACTTCCAATTCTTTTCTTAAATATTTTTGTAATATAATTGTAATGGATGGTTGGTTGGAGCCTATATGGAACCGTTGATAGTTGGGTTGGGTCCTATTAATTGTAGACCGGCTTGCTCGTACTACGTAAACTTAGCCCGGCTATACATGTATGTACATGATGGAAGCATCGTAAATGTAGTAAACTTGACTGCCTAAAGGAAGTGACAGGAGAGTACCTTTCAATGTCGTAATTTGGAGCCAAAAGTATCACCATCGTTTGAACAAAAGAATGAGTCAATGAGTCTGCATTGACAATATATTTCCAATCATGTTTCAAACATGCTAAGTTTTTGCGAAGTCGTACCATGTGAATTTACACCCTCCAAAGGGTATGACTGTTTCGTTTAACCCCACCCCCTATATATCAATGTAGAAATTGGAACTTGAATTATTTTTTATGTAAAGTTATGGTCTTCTTCCTTTTATTGCTGTGGATCTTTTCAAGGCGTATTTTTCAAGTGGAGTCAGAGTCAGCTTTCTCACACATGAGCTTGCGTTGCACGCAACGGCTTTGGTTGTTACTAGTGTGACGAGGGCCACATGGACCGGTATAGCGGTCGTTTAAAAAGACATCAAAGCGACAAATAACATTTTGAAAATAAAAGGCACATCTGATCATATGACTCACTATGTAGTGCAGAATGTATCCCGAGGGCCCCACACAAAGGGACCCACAAATAGCATTGCCAGGGAGACACTGTCTAGCCTAAATCCAGAACTGTGAGAACGCCCTCTATAGTAAAAACCTTGCTTGTCCGTGAACTTTATTCAAATATCTCTGACAACTTTAACGAATTCAGTAACTGGAGTTTGTCACTTAGCGTTTGTTTGGACAAATTAATATAACGTGCGAGTGTGATTTATGCCAATTTGCCGTATTACTAGGTTTGCTAAACAATTGCAGCTTACTCTGTTGATTTGGACTTACATGGATAGTCGTACTACGTTTACATAATACGGGAGAGCCGGGCTACGATTAGTATAACCGTTGTATTCTGTTTAGCAGGCACGCCGTTCTCGTGGAACTAATTCCCTTACCTTTCAGTAATACCTTCAAGTACCATGTTTGCTGTCAACTTTTAATGGCATCTACCACATTGCAAACTAATTACAAAGCCAATGTTATTGTTAAATAATAGTTAAGGCCAATCGCTTCTGCGAAGGCTTGGAGGTAAGCTCCCCTCACCATGCATAGTTAAGGCCAATCGCACCTGCGAAGGCTTAGGCGTGAGCTCCATAAAGATAATAAAATAAAGGTGAAGATTACTGATTTGTCGTTGATTAATTCTGGTGATTATTCTTCCCATAGGCTACAGGCGATTGGCAGAGATTAACTATTACAATCATGCTGGAATCGTACTGGCCGGCTAAAAAGCATGATTTGAGATGGGAGCTTTATGCTCCAGAATTTACAGAAATGACTACATGCTTCTTCTGAGAGGTCTTTTGCACGAGTGACGTGGAATTGGGGCCTTCCAGACTTGAGGCAGGAAGTCTACTATTATGGGATAGGCTTGTGATTGGCTGAAAGTGGTGTGCCATAAACAAATGACCAATCACGGAGGGATTGGGCAACCAGGTGTCGTGTGCAGTGTCTCAGTTCTATGCAAATGAAGTATTCCATCATAATTCTTCAATTCTAGAGGTAAACAACAAAATGGCGCCCCTCTTTATCTATACTACAATAGTTTCCGCACTACACGACATTATAATTAAATAAAAGCATGGAAGTACTACCTCGGAAGCTTATCTCAGTATATTTGTGGTGGTAACTTATCTGAAATATAGAGACATCATTATCACACTGCCAAATCACTCAATGACGTCTGGACCGAATAAGCATCAGGAGACATAAGCAACAAAGGAACCACCAATCTTTTTCTTTTCAGAGGCCAAATTATGGTACGGTAGTACTTATACAACTGTCATTTTTTCATATTGAAACCTAGTCAAATAGATCTCTTTACAGCATTTACTTTACTAAGAATCTGGGTCATACAGAAACAGGACAGGGACACGTAGAAATGTCGAAAAGGCAGGGCAAAAAGTGGAGACAAAAGGCAGTCTTACCAAATGTCGAAACAATACAGTGCAGATACATACAATAAACACACTCTTCGGCCCTCATGCATCTTAAAAACTTAGGACAATGCAAAAACACGTAACTTACCTTCATGGCTGTCTTCTCGACTCTGAACACACATGGCTACACCCATGGATGCACCCATACCTGCATACCATCATTTTCTGGGACCTCATGTAAACGATACATTTCTCTCTTCCCACTTTGTAACCGTAAATCTAATCTTTCTAGCCTGTTTCCAGTAGGCTATTTACTACGTGTATGGCTACTGGGCATTCATTGGAGGCTTCGAGACTGGCCACACTAAGTTTTTGTTATGAAAATCAGGATTGGCTCCTAGTGGGATCAGAAGCTCCCACCCGTAGGGGATGGTTCCTATTTTTAGCAATAAGAGATTGTTATAAGTAGGTTATCCCTGAAATTCATCCATCGCTTGGTGGTTGATGTGTTCTTACAAGAGGACAGATTCTTAAGAGAGATTGTCGATGATTTCATTTCATGTAATGAGAGTGTGTAAAGATTAGTTATCCAGCTGTAAGTTACATGAACAGGTGCTCAAAATAAAATGAAAATGGCACAATGGTAAGTATCACTTTTCAGAGAGGTATTTAGCTAAATGAATATATCAGATGGCCACAACCTTGCTCGGTAATTAATGTTACTTATTTAGAGAACGGAAGATCGTATAGTTCGTCTTTCTAAAATTCAGATCTCGCGGATCCTCCAGTGGAGTTTTAAAAAATGACATATTTTCAGCGGATATCTGCCATGGGGTCGGGAATGGGGGATCATAATATTCCCCCCTGGGAATCGGATGGGGGATACTGCATGTGTACTATATCCCTCTATGAAATCAATCCGTCGGATTCGGAAATCACGTTTACAGTTAAGTTAGTAATTCAGAAAACGTCTTAATAGAACAGAAAACTTAAAAGATTACAAAAATTCACGCTTTAAAATGAAACATACAACCATTTCCTCTAAATACAGAACAGAACGTATCAATGTGGCTTGACAGTTCTGTGTCCGCCCTCCTGGAGTAACGAAACATTGATATTTTACACATATGCCAACTAATGGTGGCGCTCCACGTAGAGAGTGTCACTGACTATACCCCCCCCCCCTCCCCCACTTTCAAAAACGAATCTCTCTGCAAATGATATCCGGGACGAAAATATTGTCGTAACGATTTTATTGATACACTTCACTAACATCGACCTTTCTGTTGCTCATGGTAAAGATACTGGAACTTTCTGCAAGGAAGTCGGGTAATTTCCAGTATTTCAATCACTTTCAATACCCGATATATTGTTGTTCTATATGTCTTTCGTGCTACGATGCCAGTAGCCTATCACAGTAATTACTGGAAATAGTCTCCCACCATGTACAGTAATTACTGTACACGCTGTGAAGTTGCCTGGTTGTTCGGGACTGTTAGAATTGTATGTACATTCCGTTACTCGGTAAAATAAAAAGTACAATAGTTCAAGTCACGGTTATTTGATGTCTTATCTTTCAATTGGGGGAATTTTTTTCTCATTTCAGTTAAGACTACACTCTAAAACCTGTTGTGCACGTATGCCACCCAACAATTTGTTGGGAAAAGATACTACCCAGGTTGGTTAAAATAAACTGCCTATGTTGTTAGCACGTGCCAAACAGACTTGAGACAGTTGATCTATTCATTGTGGGTATCGAAAACTCATAATGAACAGATAAACCTTACAATTCACTAAAATTGATCGCATGTTGCTCACAGACCCTTTCAATTTTCAAAATGGGGAAGAAAGATAACATATTCGAGCAGCTTGGAAGATGATTAAGTTTTTTTATTTAATTCCGTTTTTCATATCATTGTACTCGTAACTGGGAATTTTGTTCTGTTTTGATTCGTAAGTACCACATATAGGCTAGGCTGACTAACGTAAAAAAGTTATGCAACGTATAGAAACTAGCCCACTGTGCATCAAACTGAAAATAACACTCAATGGCGAGGGTTAAGCCTACTTGTTGCAACCTGCTGTAGATGATAAATTATTTGAAGTCAGTATATGCTGACATAGTACGGTTAGACTAGCATTAAGTAGTTAAGGGGCAAAATGCATGAGTCTATCCTATTAACAATGTAAGAGGCGATGATCTTGCTCCGTTAAACAACTTCTTTGCAAATTTTTTCTCATTTACTCTATTATTTTGTGCTGCATTAAACCATTTGCCCGGTAAAATAAATTGGAAGGGATGGCGATGGACGTGATGCACATTAAAATTAATTTGGTATTTTTTAGCACTGCTAGGAGATGCAGTATACATCATGGCACATCTAAAAATAAAAACAAATTTCAGAAATGTTGGCCAACCAAAAAATGTAGTACTTTACCTGAACATGTTGGCAACATTGTTGTGGTGCCTTGTGAACAGGGGGTAGATCCTGGGGGCAGGGTGGGCAATTGTCCCTCCAAATAAAATATTGGGGAGGCATACATATCGTTTTGCCCCCCCCCCCCACACACACATAATTCAGGCAGAGTAAAAAATATAATATTGTGGTGTACAGATGACTTAAGGGCTGGAGAAAACACCAGTGTGAGCCTATTAAAGTGTTAATGTGAATCTTCCATCTAACCCTTTCAACATAATGCCCCATATCCCCATATCCCATATGCTATTTTTTCAACACTTCAGATAACTATTCACACAATTTTTGCCCCCCCCCCCCATCCCCAAACCCGATCTACGCCCCTGCTTACGAAATCTTTGCAGGGTATATGTTCTTATAATTGGATGTAAGAGTCAATAGATGCACTACTCTGGGCGGTTCATGTATATGTTTATTAGCAAGCCCATGCCGCATTTATTAAGGGTTTTCGGTAATACGAGAAGGGTTGATTAATACGGGCACCGGTGTGGCCATTCAGTGAACCCCCCGCCCCGCCCCCAAAAACAGATTTGAGTACCAGAAAAACCCAGATTGCCAAATTAAAACCCAGATCAGCTATAATTCTGCGGAATCCGACAGATAACTTAATTACAGGATGGATAAAATCATAGGTGAAAGAGGAGACTGGGTGTTTTATTCCGGCGGAAACTTGCAATTTCCGTCAAAAAACCCCGGTTTTTCGGGAAAGACTGAGCTCAGTTTCTTACGCTTATGAAGAGTAGCAGTACTGTTGTGTGTGTGGTCAACTGTCTAGAGCGAAATTCACGGTCAAATTTGGGATGTTTGCAATGGACTGTTGGATTGACAGGAGCATAGGCCAACTAAATAATATACAGTATTACCAGGGCCGTAGCGAACGGGGGTGGGGGGGTGTCACACCCCCAATATTTGGTCGCCCGTCGGCAAATTTTCGGTCTGTCGGCAAAAAGAGGAAAGGAAAAGAAGAGGAAAAGAAGAGAGGAAGAAAAGAAGAGAGAAGAAGAGAAAAGAAAGGGAAAGGAAGGGAAGGAAAGGAAAGGTAAGAGAAGACGGAGAATGAAAAGAAAAAAGAGAAAGAGAGAACGGGCTAGTCTGTTATCGGCTATTTCGATTTTCGGCTCTTCATCTAATTGGTCCATTCAAGTTGAATTCCCGTCGGCAAATTGATTATGCATGTGACGGCCTTATACGGCCGTATCAACGGCCGTCGGTGTAATTGAACGAGTGACTGAGTCCGTCGGGAACTCGGGAAAAGAAAGGGAATTAACGGCTTCCGTATAGGTGCACTATTTCGCGTCATATGACATTCTTGAAAAACCACTTTCTGCACACTATTCCTCACTTTTATCATCACCACGGGGAGCAGCACCCGATTACCCGTGGAGAGGGTATCCTTAGCCCGTCTTCTAAACACTAACCTTGACTTCAAACACATTTTGCAAACTTCTGAGGATCCGGTTTACCCACAAACATGCCGGGGCCAAAATCATGCGTACTGCGCTTGTCTTCCCTTCACTGCAATCTCAGGCTTTTAACTTTTGAACACCTAAATGAAACAGATACAGAACCCATCTTCAGATCCTGGCGTTCAAAGCATATTTTGAACGCTTGTGTTAAGATGCTGAACACTTTTTCTCCCCTTTTGAATGCCGGACGCATATCCACTTATCGTATTTGAACGCCTGACGCGTCTAGGGTTCAAATGCTGAACACATAGTGTTCCAAGTCTGAACGACAGATTCAGCACCTGAAGTATAGTGGCATGACGGGAGGAATAGCCTAACACATTAGAATTGACCGGAATCTTTGCATTGGATAATGCATTATGAACCAAAATATACCAATCCTACATGAGACTTATATTTTTACCGAAAGATTATGCTAAAATCTCAGAGCTTCCGGGGGCGAAGCCCCCAGACCCCCACCAGGGGCCCCAGGGCCGGCCCAGTGTTTTAGCCAGCCCCTATTTGTTGGACACTGTCGCATTAACGGCGACAAATGTCGCATAAAAAAATCTGACAAGCAAATTTCTACCCGGGTGTAAATTTTGAGGTTCCTCATTAGGGCAGAAATGCCCTCAGATATTGCACCATTTGCGATCTAGGCAACTTGCATATTCCAAAAATTTCAAACGAGGAGGGGGACACCCCCTCCCCTTAGACCCCTCCCCAGGCCACAGATCAGTAAATGTTGCATTGAGAAAACGTCCTAGCTAAAGCACTGGCGGACCTCTGGATCCCAACCGCTTAAAACTATAGCGGCATGACGAGAGGAATAGCTTAATACATTAAAATTAGTGGGATCTAGTTTGTGTTTGATAATGCATTATGAACCAAAATATATCCATCCGGAGACTTAACTTTTCACCCAGAGATATACTTAAACCTCAGAGCTTCCGGGGGCTGCACCCCCTGGATCCAACCAAGGGTCCTTAGGTGGCGCCCTGGACCCCACCGGCTAAAGCTCGTTTTCGCACTACGCATTACCAGATCCGATCCGTCGGCAAAACATAATCTCCACCCCCCCCCCAAAGATAACACCTTCGCTACGCCCCTGCCGCCATCATAGTAATGACAGGGTTATTACACTCAAAACGGCTGTTTAATAGAACTAGATCAATACAAATGCCTCTACTCCATCTACAGAGACCATATGCAAATGAGGTAAAGAGACACAAGCCTAATTCTTTTACTGCATTCTGAAAAGTTTCGTCAAGTTTCCTTAAATAAACATAATTCTATGTTCATAACTTTTTATAAAGTCAAGCCGATGTGGTCTTATTTGCGATACCAAGCGACACCAGAGAAAAAATATACTTATTTTTCAGGCGACTGTCAATGCTATGGCAATGGGTAAAATCGCAATAGTTCTACTCCAGATGTAGCAGACGACAAACTTCTTTGTGTTCCTTTTTTAAACCAGCTTACTGCTTATAGAAATCTTAAGAGCAAGATAATCGAATGATTACTAGATGACCTTGGAACCTCACTTCAAAGGAAATTTTGGCGAGCTATCTCCATTCGGATAACAACTCCCTCATTACACCATAGGCTGCTAGATAATGGCTGTGCATTTACCGCGAATAAAAAAGTGCTTTTCAATCACGTTTCCAGATATGTTATAACAATGTAACTAGCAGCCAACAAAACATTAATTAAATGACGAAATTGTCATCGCACGTGTATCCTCATACCCGCTTAACATCGATATGAGATAAAGTAATCTTAGAAGCAAGGACATATAAAGTCATTTAGTGGTCACAGTGGTAACAGAGGCATAGTCTGAATTCTACTTTGTCAAGAAAAAAAGAAGCAATCATATAAGTAATTGGATTTCGAATTCCATGGCTACGTGAAAGATTACTGAATTCACGTACCAGTTTTTATATGTAAAATTAGGTGTATTTGAAATGTTATACTAAAACTTACAAGGTCATGAGAAAGTGCATTTGTATCACTACAGTGTGTTTAAATATTACATCATTATTAGTATGACAAGGATTTGTCCTTCGCTCATGTTGGAAGTATCACTGTCATAACCAAAAAATATGTCAGTCCGTCTGTCCTTCAGTTGTGGCTCCTGCTGGGGTGGGGCGGGGGGCAGGGGCATGGCCTCCTGTCGGACAAGACTAGTCGGAGAAATTTTCTAATTTTTTTCATGGGTAAGATAATTATGTAATCTTCGACGACGGCCAGTCACCCTAGAAATAGATTAATGGGTTTTCCAGGCGTAACCGGCGCTAAAGGTAAGTAGCTACCCCGTGTTGTTTTGGGTAGTCTCCCGTTCCAGCTGTAGCTTTTAGGTAAATGTCGTGATGCAGCATTGTGCCCGCGAGTTTCAAATGTAAAGAGATGGCTTTGTTATACCTGGACTTTGCAGAGAAGTGTTAGTGGAGAGAATAGTTCTGCTTTGCATATGATGTTGCTTCCCGTCAAGTTATGCAGTTGTTGAAGAATTTAGATTTAGAGCCATAAAATCCGTGTTCTTATGCACACACGTTTTACTAACGGTGTAAAACTGTGTAAAGGCTACACCACCATCGCAGGCGCTGCCCTTAGAACGTGAAAGGTATGGGGCGCAAAAAATTATTCTGTATTAGCTGGGGTTGCGTTTTTGTTTGAAATAGCGACAGAACTGCACCTGTTCCATACCCGGTGAAATCTCATATTTATTTCTGAGAGGGGCGGCCATCACCTCGTTGGACGGAAGACTACGGCCAAAGTCAAGGAGCCTGCTATCGGGGAATTAAGTCTTCTTCTATTGTGAGTATATATTTCTTCAATTTGGCACTTGTGGAACGTATGTTATTTCTCCTCACTTGATGCTGTTTCGAGCGTGTTTGGGTAATTATATGCCCCCATTCTTTGTTCTTTATTGTTATGTATAGACTTAGTGCTGAGTGCAGTGATTCTTGTATAAATGTTGACGTGTAGTTTGTGTTGAGGATTATGCAAGGGTTAGTAAAGCTTGTTTTATGAAGTATATTTTATGTAGTGTTACACTTTTGAATGATGTCATCAGGGAAAACTCCT
Source organism: Holothuria leucospilota (assembly GCA_029531755.1). Lineage (NCBI taxonomy): Eukaryota > Metazoa > Echinodermata > Holothuroidea > Aspidochirotida > Holothuriidae > Holothuria > Holothuria leucospilota. Next base: position 36,284,024 of record CM055977.1, on the reverse strand, counting down.
TGTTACGGCAATTGATTAGGCCTAGTTGATTAAGTTTTCATGAATGTAAAAGAGTCGCCTTATCACATGAACTTGTAAATTTGTTTAGCTAATGAAGTAAGGTAGAGGGAGCATGTTTTTAAACTCAGGAGAGGGACCCTTCTCGATAATCCCCGTAAGTTGTTTAAGAAGTTTATTCACTGTGTGGTTTTGGTCCCACCAGATAGCAACCACGATCAGTGTGGTGGACAGTCGATTAAGCCAAGTCTCAGTACATTCAACTACCTTCCCTTGAACGACCTTATCAAAGGGAGAGACAGTATCCGATTCGACTTGCAAGGAAAGACCTGTTATAATATCAGATGTGTTATGAGGTGGCGTCATACAGTATGGTACGAGTTACAGACTTATGGGCCGATACCATTGTTAGACATACGGTGGCTCCGTTCGGTTATGCGTCATCCGCAGGTTTGAGCACTTGGGGCAATCGTTTATGTAACGTTGTTGGATCCAGAACCACTAGAACCATCCTATCCCTATGGATTACTAAAAAGGGACTCTATTAATAGCAGATTATCTCAGTTTTTTGTATGGTTAAGAAAAGATAAATAATTTTCTCCCGGGATATTTTTGTTGTGCAACTCGCCTAAATTTGCATTTTTTTTTTAGAGAGGGAGAAGGATACATTATTTTGCAAGTAATTTTGCTATTAGTAATGTTTCTGCCCATATCTTGTATTGATTATTATTTAATGGGATGTTCAAAGTTTTTAAGGAAAAAGACTGGACTGACCTATTGCAGTTATTAATAAGTTTGTAAAAAAGTGAACATATTTTGAGAGTCACTTAATTTCAACTGAATTTGGTTAACTTTTCGTTTTTGTTTGTATATTTCATTTACCTCTTGGCTAACAGTGTTACCTTTGATCATTTTTCTAGTAACATTCCGATGGTTTTCCTGTGTTTGTTCTCAACTGAAGGAAAGCAGATTCTTTAGTAAGAATAACCCCCTAAATTTCCAAGTAATTTTCAATAAGAACCCAAAATTCTGAAAATTTCTACGAAAGAAATCCCAAGTTTTCAACTTTTCTTTAATATAAAAGTTCCCCATCCTTTCGGAAACTCGTCAGCTTTGTAGTAGTTGCGGTTTACTTACCCCCTCCCCCCTCTTTCTGGCAAACTCTGACGACACTCCTGCTGCAATTCTCTATCTTTTATCTCTTGGTATAGCCTATAAGATGTTATTTTATTTTTGAGTTTTTGTGTAAATATGGTTAGGGCCATTTTTATTACCAAACCGCAGCTGCTTTTCTCAGAGGACAGACATACGGGAGGACTAGGGTAGTTTATCGGTGTCTGACTTGCTGAAGTTGCAGGTGCTAACAAAATCAACTGCCGCGCAAAGTTTTAAAAATGATATATCAGATCGGGCCCTTCTTTGTGCCCCACGACTTCAATACGTCATCTCCTAGAAACGTTGTTCAAGCGTATGCATTTCTCCGAATTTTGGCAAATTTCCCAGTCAGTAAGAAACATATTCGAAAAGTAAGTTCTAAAACAATAAATTCTTCTCTGATGTTAATTGAATTGAGATTTATTGTGACGAATAACAATGAAATGTTAACATTCAACATTTTTCATGACGGCTGGCAACAAAACTTCACAGAGTTCACCATAAGGACTGGCTCTTTTCATTGTCATTTTGACAATGCATCACTGATCCTAGTTGATCATAGAAGTAAGGTAAGAATGCATGGAGAAAAAGTAAGATTACCATCGGAAAGAACATTGCTTTAAAAAGTCTATAGAGAGATTTCATGTGACGTCACGCGCGAAGGATTCCCAGGCACTGAAGGGCAAAACACACAAGCAGTAAGCGTATTTACAGCACACGCGCACGCCTTAACCATAGATACTACTGTGACACAATGAACGCGTGTTCTTTAAAACCAAAGAGACGAGCAATCTTGCCCTTCAAAATCGCGTGAGACGTGCGATCACGTGACTCAGTGAAACCCCTCTATATGTTGGATTCTCCTTTCTAACACCTCCCTGATCTAAGCTTGAACCTGAAGCATTGTGACGTATATATTCAATAGCTCATAGCGACTGCATCGAACTTTCTACATTGCTTCTGATTTCTTTACTGAATACAGTCGTGTGATAGGAATAATCTAGCTACAATTATACCATCATGATTCAGTTCATAGCCTAGATTTATTTTGATCACTAACTCTGGTCACGCATATATTCTTCTTCGTAAATTCTGTACATTTTGTGCAATTGTTGAAAAGCTATCCAATAGCTCATTTGATAAAATTAAATATGAGTATTGAACATTTTTATGGTATCCACATGTATGGATTGTACTTCTTATAAAGATCAAATGTATCAATATATTAACATCAAATGTCTTTTCCAAACTTAAAGTATGATTCTGATGAAAGAGTTGCTATTAACTGAGGGGCGTTAGCTGCTTCTTTGTGTCTATTAATTCGTTGTACAGTTTTGGTATCTAGACTGTAAGCATTGTTCGGTGAATGGTGAGTATGTATCGCAGATGATAAAGCAAAATAAAACGAAAAAATCTGCTTACAGTTTCTTGGTGCTGAATCGACTATGACTTAAGTCGTGTACACGTAAACCATCCTTTTAACAGATTTAAAGCACTCCTACCAAAGCGTTCCCAAAATGTCTATTAACGGTGCAGCCACAGTTGAAAAATCGTAAAATTTGATCTACAGACAGCCAGCCATCGGTTAAAAAAGCCACCAAAAAGTTATTTGGACCGTTTATTGCTTCATTGCCGAAGGCAAAAGGAATCTATGCATTTACGATTTTGCGATTTTGTGTGTATGTATGTGGATGTATGCGTGTTTGTGCCCCTTGTGCCCCCTGCTTGTAAACACGATATCTCAAGATAGCAAGGTAGACGACCTTCATATTTGGTATGTAACTTTATCATATTGAAAGAAAGAACTTTATTAGTGGGGCTTAGCTCCAAATTTTAGGGCGATTGTGCACTTTCCCTCAAGAGCATGAAACCTGGCACATGGTTAGAATACCACATTAAAAGCATTTTTAGTCCAGGGGCCATCGAAAATTTACCCCGTATGGCGGCCATCTTGGAATTCAAAAATGGCCACCCTTGTAGATCTGTTTTGTTGAATATCTTGTTAGGTAAAACAGATGTTGAGATCCTTGAAAGGTCTTTACCCACATTTTGGGGGTCTAAGAATCTAATAATGACAGAAAATGTTCATAATTATGTGGCAGCCATCTTGAAATTCAAAATGACTACCACTGAAAGCCCTCTTTTCTCATTTTCTCAAAGTGTTACTTATATCAACGCATTTTCAATAGCGATACATACCATTTTGAGGTCAAGGAATCACATAGTAATAGGCCCGATGCACCTCACGGGCACCCACAACTCTCCGGCCTAATATTGTTTGGAAGCCTTAGGGTCCCCTGAACACGAAATCAAGTGGTAACAGTAAATATTTTGGGTCTCACTCATTCAAAATGGCTGCCAAAAGAAAAATGGCGGTATAAATTATGAACATTTTGTATTAAATAATAATAAAGAAATATTCCTTAAAAAATATTTTTGAGGAATCGACTCTTAAAGTTTAGCCATTTTTTATGACAAAAAAAGATGAGTTTTTGAGACTTTTTTGTGAGATTCAGGTTGACCAAGATGGCGGAAAAACAAAATGCCCGCCAACCCGAATGAAATATTTCCAAATATTGTGCAAAAACATTGCAAATTTCCATAATCCTCAATCGAAAGGATGTAAATTAATTAAAATTTAGTTTGAACTTTACAATCCTTGGCACAAGAGTATTTGCCAGCCAATATGTTGGGAAAGCCCCGAAGAAGTAAAACCAATACAGTCAAAATTCCCCACAAAAATAAGAAAATGAATAAAAAATGCAAACATATCCCAGAAAATAACCATTAAAAATATGTTTCGATTGAAAACTCCAAATATCTTTATAGCAGATTGTACATAAAATTCAAAGCATGATTTATGAAATTTCATGCAGAGCCCCATACTAACCAAGATGGCGGAAACTACAAAAAGGCTGCCAATAGAACGACCGTAATGTATAAAAATAATATGAGAAGAAATCATTAAAAATACTTTGCCACAGTTGCCCTTAATATCTGGCCAGATTTTATGACAAAAGGGAAAGTGCACAATTGATCAGTTAAGCCGCCAGACTATATTGTTTTCAGTGAACGTCAAGGTCATCTGAGGTATCAGTGTCCAAAAAACGGAAAACCTTGAAAACACTGTATTTCAAGACAGGGATGATGGATCCGTTTCATACTTGGTATATAGATGTGTTACTATAAGAGAGAGGGCACACAATGAGTTTTGTGGAGGTCGAAGGTCATATGAGCTCATGAAAGGTGCAACTACGAAAACCTCGTATACTAAATAGACATTGGGTGGTACCTGTTGTCAAGATTGTGTGACAAACTAAGGAAAAGAACGCTTTTATTTTTTATTCTCGTTATTTATTTTCTGTGACCACGCCGGTCTCCTTCTCTCCTCTCTTTTTCAATAGCGTTACCACCAATTCTGCTAAAAACAGTACATCTCTTCCCAACATTCTCCCCTTCCTCGACAGCAATTATACTGTCCACCACTTTGCAAGCTAAGTTAAAACAAGAACAATAAGAAGAGAAATAAACAATGTTGCTTACTCCTAAAAATTTGCAACCATCATTTACAATACAGTACCTCGATTTAAAGAGTGGTAAGTAATAACCTACATCACAATCCTTTAGTGCCTTCTACTGTACATTTACTACCCCGCATGGCTTGAATCAGTAACGCGAATAATGAAATGTCACCCTGACATTAAGTATTTTCTCTAAGTACAAAATGTCTCTACAACATAAAATACACACCTTACTCCAAAATTTCTGGAGGGCAGACCTCTGTTATTCCTCTAACAATATCTCTCTTTCCTGTTCTGATCTTAACTACCCTCGAATGACCATCAGGTCAGGGGAATACCTTTATGATCCTCCCTAAAGGCCACTGACTTTTAATAGTGTCTTTTTCTACTGTTAATACAACATCATTTATTGCTAAGTCCCGCTTCTCCTCCTTCTACTTCTTTCTCTGATTCAGATGGGCAGCCACTCCTTCAACCACCGATTCCAAAAATGTCTCGTAAGTTCTTACACCCTACGCCAACGCTTTCTTGGGTCACACCTAGTAGTATCTAAAATCTCAGATGCAACCCCCCCCCCCCCCCATTGATCCAAGTAACAAATGATTAGGAATGAGAGGTGTGAGATCTTTTGCTGACGCTGACATATATGATAGAGTGAGTGAATTTTTCGTGTTGCAAATTTCATTAAACTTTCGTGCACTACCCCAAAGTGGGGCTTTAAAGGAGGAATGAATGTCCATTGTATCCCCCGTTAGCAGTTACTTCCTGAATCCTTGTCTTATCTAATGACTCATACAGCTCCCTTAACTCCCTGTTTGAACCTATAAATTTAGAACCATTATCTGAAAGCACCTCTTCTGGTATACCTCTTCTGCTTACAAAACAATAGAATGAATTGAGAAAAGTGTCTGAATCCATACCATATGCCATCTCCAAATGGACACCTTGCGTTACCAAGCGTAAGAACAAATACAAATATCTTTTAGTTCGTATCTTACCCCCGTCCCTGTACTGTTAAAAATGGCCCTGCATAGTCTATGGCTACCTTAGTAAATGCGCTAAGACTCGAAACAATTGCCCCTACCCTAGGCAATGGTGCCATGATTTGTTCAGCTATTTTCTCTTTTCGTCTTTTACACCTTATACAATTCGTTTCACATTCCCTAATTTCTTCTCTTCCATGTAAGACCTAATATTTTTCAGCTATTGATGCTAATATATGATTTGTACTTGCTTCATGATTACAAAGGTTGTGGTACTTTCTCACAATGAGTTTGGTGACTTTATGTCTTCTAGGTAGTATTATGGGATAGCGTACGTCATAAGGGAGCATTTCAACCAAACTAAGACGCCCTGTCGTTCGTAAGATCCCATCATGATCAAAATGAGGACTAAGTGCGCTCAACACACTGTTTGAATTTACTACTCCATTTTTTCTCAAATACTTTATATCATCCTGAAATGCTTCTTGTTGTGCTTGATAAATTTCTTCAGGCTGCAAGAAACCTTTATCCCTGTTTTTACTTGTTCATGAATCGATAAACATAAGCCATCACCCTTGCTAGTCTTAACCACCTTTTAAATCCATTTGGATGTAATCTCCAATTTTCTCGGTCTAAACCATTGCATTGTTCCCTGTGTGCTACCGAGGAAACTATGTATTTCCTACCTCTTGAGATGGTGTCATCTGACTCCTCTTTGTTTACTGGCCATTTGCCAGAATTCTCTTTAAAATATTCTGGGCCATTCCACTAAACATGATCCTCTTTTAACTTTGAGACTGTGGTCCCATGTGATGCAACGTCTACTGGATTAACTTTGTGGGTATGTAACACTACTGACTGGGGTTTGTCTGTTGCTGTATCTCTTCAACTCTATTAGCTACTAAAGATTTAATTAAATGATCTACTTCTCCCCCTGATCCAACACAACACATTACTGCTATCACTCCAGAATATCACATCCTCTATTTTATGTCTCAACACCTCTGTTTTGGATTTGGCAAGCTTTAAGCCTAACATGCCTCCCATTAATTCAAGTCGTGGTATGCTAATTCTCTTCATTGGTGTCACTTTTGTTTTTGATGAAAACAAGTCACATTTAACTTCTTTAGTATTTAGATTTGTTCACCTGGTGTATGCTACAGCTTCATATGCATCCTTTGATGCATCCACAAATACATGCAGTTCTGTGCAATACCCTCTTTACTGAAAATAGCTCATGCCCCTAGGGATCTTAAGTCCTTGGAGGTCTTTCAACCCATCAGCCACACCTCAAAATTTGTTGCAATAGGTTGGGTATTTGCTCATCCCACATGGTTCCAGATGCCCGAATTTGCTGCAGTAAGATTTTTGCCCCAAATACTACACGGGATAGAATGCCAAGTGGGTCAAATAAGGCCGCTATCTGACTTAATAAACTTCTTTTAGTCATGTCTTTGCACTCTTAGCGTTGTTCTAGCACTTTTAAAAACAAACACATCCTGATCTTCAACCTAAGTTAGACCCATGGTTTTTGCAGAAGGTCACTCATTATCTGTCACTTGAATTTCCTTTGCCCTAGGCTCCTTTGGTATCGCAGCCATGACCTCTTTCGAGTTAGACAACCATTTCGTAGGCTTTATGCCTGAACATATCCAAGGTTCTGTGAACTCGTGATACAGTTTTTTCCACCTATACTGTCCATGACTGACCCCATGCAGTCATCCATGTACGTACTTTCCAGCACTGCTGTTGCAGCTGAGGGGTAGGTCTTTTCATGCATTTTTGCATTTTCTTAAATGACGACTTGTGAAATAAAGGGTGCAGCATTGACCCCAAACACTAGCCTATTAAACTCATACACTTCAGGTTCTCTGTCCAATTCTAAATTACGCCACAAAAATCTAAACATAGGTTTGTCCTCATTGGCCAACATTATCTGAAGATACATCTCCGTTATGTCGCATATTAATACATTGAACAAATCATTTTGTAATTTTGGACAACTAAGTATCATGTCATTTAAGGACACTTCTTTGTGCTCTGCTGACGCATCATAGACAATCCTTACTTTTGTGGTGTCTCTATCCATTCTGATTACTGGAAAGTGAGGTAATAACCATTGCTGCTTGGAAAGGATTTCATGTTCCTCTACCTTGCGAATTTACTGCTTACTCAAATACTCCTTAAGAACATCTTTGTAAGCATCTCCTAGACCTTGATCTTTAGTCAATTTCTTGTCTAGATTCTAGCCCCGTCTCCATTTTAACCAAAACCAACTATCTAATAGTAGAGCACTTTGAAACAGAGCCACAGTGGGCCCTGAGTTTCAATTGCCCGAGGTAATATTGACAAACAAACTATGTGTGACTGTGAGCCTAATAAGGAACACAACTGAGAGTCTGTCACGGTACCGTATCGCATGTGATCAATGAGCACAATTGCATTTATTTAGGTACTATATGTATGCACATTCATGAAAGGTGGCTATCCCCAACATGGTATTTGGTTAAGGAATGTTAGCTCTCCGTCGATAATAGTTTTTGTTATTCCTTACGCCAGAGCCATCCTATTCTTACAAGTATGTAGGGTGATGATGGTCTATTGTGTTTGGTATCTACTATCTGTGGTAAGCTCTGTGGGGAAGGCCATGAATCTTTCTGCCTCCCATTCAAGAGACTAGTCACCACTTCTTCCATTTCTCCTGTTGTTCCCAGTTCAGATGTTACATCAAAGTTTACATAACTTTGTTGTATTCCATCATCTAACAACATTTGCCTCTATGGTTTTATTACCTGCACCCACCAAAACTGGAACGGTGCACTAGGAAATGTTCTTAGATTGACTCATGAGGTTATGCTGAATGTGATTATCATTTGGCCCATGGTCAATGCTGGTACCGCCTTCACCAGTCTGCTCTCCTTCCATGACCATTTTACGCCTTGATGAATTAGCATATGAAGTAGCTTGTTGTGATCTTTAGTACAACCGTCTATGTTACAAAGCACGATGGGGGAGCATTGCCTGACTAAATGCTTACCCATGCATTTGAAACACAACTTATATTTTGCTGCCAGATCCCATCTGGTGTCAACATCCATTCTCTTAAACTCAAGACATTGCCATAGCCTGTTTTTGGCTTCTTTGCAACACACACACACACACACTTACTCTGGAATGAATTACTGTCATTATTTTTACCCCATGGTATAATTTCTTTTTACCTGCATTTTCTTTCACTCTTCCTTCTCTGGTCCTATTCTCCACTTTATCACCACCACTCTCTTTAGCAATTTGTCTACTTGCTATTAATGGCTTCCTGCCCGTTTATGAATTTCAACAAATCCTCAAATGTAAGCTCTCTCCTAGATAGTATTTCATCAACCACACTTACCCACTTACTCTGCATGTATTTAGGGAAGCAACTTTTGGATCTTCAACAAATTTGCTGTACTGTTTAAATCACTCACATATCCCAACTTTGTAAGGATCACATGACACTTCTTCATCGCCCCTGCTATACTCTAAAGTGCCTCTATGTCACCACTATTCACTTGCTTCCTTCTGGTTAGGTTTGTCATTAGGACATTTAACACTATGTGTGGTTGGCCAAATTGTGATTCTAAAATGGACAATGCATAGCCCTGTACCCCTAATAAGCTGCACGTTTCTATGCATTGCCTAGCTTTTTCTTTACAAAACTGTATCAAATACTGTAATTTAGTGTTATTATTACTTAGTTTTGCTGTAACGTTGGTTTGAAAATTAAATATAAGCTGAAGTATTCTCCAGGATCTCCATAGAACTCTGGCACTTCTGCTTTAGTCAGCTACAAGGACAATTTTAGGGCATCAAAATTCCCCATTTTCTCATTTGCTGAGTTGACACTCATGATGTTGCTGTCATTTCCTTCGTCTGGAATTGCTCCTTTGCTTTCATTTCCTTCCTAATGTTAATCGCCCAATGAGGCTTGATGCAGCTTCTCCGTCTGCAGTAATATTTTGATCAATTTGAGTTTGTGCTCCCTGAGCCGTCTCCTCCGCATACAGTTTCTGTACCACTTTCGTACCCTTAACATGTGTCTTCAGATACTCTTCTTGTGTTTTTTCCATCCAACCCTCTGCTTCGTGGAACTCATCATCACCTTCTATCACATTAAGTAAGCTCCCATGAACTTCTTCCAATGACGAATAACATTCTTCTGTTCTTTTTAATAACTTTGTTGGCGTTTCCACGTGCATGTCTTTATCTGCACTGATAATTTTGTTGACTGAATTTATTGTTCTTATTAATTGCCCCTTTTTCTTTCTTCGTAGTTGTTTGTTTATCCTTTTGCTCCATGTTTATTGGTACTGTGGTAGTTTTAATTAAGAACACACAATCTTATTAACTGTTACTGCAATCCACAATGTCTTTTGCAGATGGATGTCATTTGCTCTTGATACTACAGGCTAGGCTTATTATATTAGCGTTACTGTGACGTCCCCGACCTTGGCCTGTCATTCGATTGTTCATTTAACGTTAGGCTTAGCCTACACAACTGTAGGCAATACTGACTTGGCCAAGTAGCATTGGCTACACTGATGTACCACTCCGACTTTGATGTGAATAGACTAACGTTATACAGGATGTTTAAAACCATATTTGGTTCACTAAGTTACCTTTCTTTGACAGGTTTCCGCATTTTTTCTACTCTTATTCCTTGAACCAGGCTCTGCTACCATTTTGTTGTCAAGATTGTTTGACGAACAAAGGAGAAAAAACGCATTTATTTTATTTCTCGTTATTTATTTTCTGTGACCACGCCGGTCTCTATCTCTCGTCTCTTTTTTTCAATAGCGCCACCACCAATTCTGCTAAAACAGTACATCTCTTCCCAACAGTACCTCCCAATTGTGTCCGGCGTTTCGTGACTAACGAAAAGTTAGGGGTGAATTTTTCTACCATCCCAAAGATAAAGTTACAGAGAACAACATTTATTTTTTCACAAGCATAACTGTTACATTAATAATACTAATTTGAATTACCTAATTTTGAGCACGTGAAAAGGATGCTGTGACTATAGTATGATTAGAAATACCATACCCTGAAAGAGTTCTTTAATGGCGTAGTGGATTAGAGCTCCATCTCTCACGAAGATGGTCTTTGTACGAATCCTTTTTAAGACATCTTTTTCTTTTCTCTTTTGTTATTCACTTTGGGTGGGGTCCAAAGGTCATTTGAGGTCAGCAGAGATCAAGTTGTGAAAACATCGTAAAAACGAAATAGTCAAGAAGTATTTTGAGGGATGAACCTCAGTGCAGCAAATCACCCCCTATAGGGAAGGAATTACTAAGCCTTTGGGGCTCTCTGGTTAGTACAAGCATGTCAGCCATGCTAGAACCAATCTTCGTGTAAGGATACCAGTTTTGAGAAACTGTTAATGTATGCTGCCCTCTATTTTGCAAGTTAGAAAGTTGTTTACTTTCGTGGGAATTGGGATTCTTCCGGACAGAGTGAAACCGGATACCATTTCCGGTCCTTTTTTGAGGTACGGAAACCCCTGTGATAAGTCAGAAGTACCTGGCCAGTGCAGACGTTAATCCGTTTTATCCGAAATTCGTCGTTATCCCTTCTATAGTTTGACTTTGCCCCATCCTGAATTGATAAGAGAAGTCAACTGGAATTTCCCTGCGTCCAAAGGCTGTATTATTTGCCGTAGAAAGCTGACAGGACCCGTGGCAAGTGCGTCAGGCAACATGCGTTTCCTGGACTTACACTGTTAGTATTATATTGTGTACCTGTGCAAGTACGAGAGTCGGCGTGACTAGGCCTTCACAGTTTAAGGCACGCAATGTGTGACGACTGCTCGACAGTGTTTATATGCAAATTCTGGAGAGATGAATGGACTGTATTGTTTCTACTGAGCTGATGTTCAAAAGGATGTGTAGACTCTACAGAGAAGTCAGAAGCTACTGTAAAGCCTGGGTCCCATATATGCGATTCAACTTGCGATTCAACTTTCAACTTAGTTGACACACCAGTTGCATAGTGGGACCGGGAATCAACTTGACAATCGACTCAACTCGGTCGAGTTGAAACCAAAGTTGAAAGAAATAGAACATGTTCTATTTGCTGCAACTTTACAATCAACTTTTTCAACTGCGCATGCGCCACAGTGTGTATTCCGCGAAATTTGACCGATCAAGCGAACACAAAGTTTGTAAATATGGCAGCAAAGACAGCCAATTACTTCGCATTTATAGAAAAAGTATACGTCCTTAGAGTGTCTCTGCCAAACGGACTCAAAGGATAACAGTTAACTAAGCGTCCACCGGTTAGCTTTGGAAAATATTGCCAAGGGATTTGATTTTGCAGGTAAAAATGTGACAGAAAGATGCGTGTGGATGCACAACCGCTGTGCCCAACGTACAGCACATACAAGGCCTATAGACAGTGCACATAACCATCCATACACTCGGCCTAGGCTTGTAAGCTAGTCTAGTCATACAGGCTAGAGCAGGATCCTGCTCTTCGCCTATATCCTGCCCTAGTCGAGGTTAACTAACTAGCCAGCACTAGGCCAAATACTGTCCAGCACTAGGCCTAGTACTGTTGTACGATACCTTGCTGTATCGAGTGACTTTGGGAGAAGAACCTACAACTTAAATTATAAACGTTCATGTTACCCTAGTTGTAAACACACATGCAGTTCTAACGTTATTTAACGTTAGTGCATCATGCCGTTGGCCTACATAATGCAAATAAGAATTAGGCTATTTAATGTTTAATTGTATGTAGGCTATGCAATAAATAACGTTATAACCGCCTGTGGTAATGAACCTGGCCATTGATCGGTACATGAAACCTAAGTTAGGGATTAATCACAAAGTCATTCGCATGTGAACGACCTAACATACTTGTGACCTAGGCTTAGGCCAAACATTAGATCTGTGTCATAGACGGGGCCTACTGGGTGTATTACTAGGCCTAGTTCTAGGGGCCTAGGCTACTTGTACTATTCTGTAAAAAATTAGGCCCCTAGGCCTATACTGTACTTTCTCCAAAGTCCCCGCGACTCTCTGGCCGAGAGCAAATGGACGAAAACAAACGTCAAACGCTACTTCCGAAGGAGTTCTGATCCCCAAGGGAGCTACGCCCCCGAAAAGACAACAAATTTAACTGAACAACCAACCTCTCGACTCTCAGACCTCTGCACAGGGGCGGCGATCTGTTAAAATTATTGGGAGGGCACCTGCTTGAGTGAACACTTTGCGCCTCCGGCCAGGGGTACAGGGGACCTTCATACTAGGTGTGTTGGGGTCCAGGGGCGAAGCCCCTGGAAGCCAAGCGATTTGGTGCATTGATTTTCGAGGACACAGATCACATATTTCTGATCTGAAGTTCTCCCCAGCTGCTATTAATAGGCTAATATCACAATTATTCATATCGAAAATGTGTGTAACATTTATTTTTCTGCATACCTCATAATATGGGGGGGGGGGGCATTTGATATATGCCCCACTAAAAATATTGAGGGGGACATGTCCCCCCGTGTCGCCGCCCATATACCTCAGCTCTACATTCAGGATCTGTCATGCGTGGTCCCATTCTCACCTAGCTGGGAAGAACAAATACTGCATGTAACATTATCACAGGTAAAAGGTCTAAGGAGGGATATAGCTTCAGTTTCATTTGGGGTAAACATCAGGATGGATGATAGACAGGGGTTTGGGGCTGAGTGAAGGTGAAGTCAATTTGGAGGTTAGGGATAAGTGGACATGGGAATAGACAAACGTGAAACGTGAAAGAAATGAAATCATTCTTCACACTACTGCAGTGGGAACGAACACTATTCAACATGGGATTTGATAGTTAAAGGCTGCGGTCATGATATATTGTGTTAGTTACTGATTCATGGGCAAGGCCTTTGAAAGGCTTTCGAATAGGGTCAGAGGACTGAATCATCCTACTTCAGTGCCTTCATTATTTATGACTTTTGGTCGTTGTAACACATAATTAACAACCTATTAAGTTTTGAAGAAAACCTGAAAACTGCATTCTTCAAGTAACACTTTCAGTGTATCCAGCCCTCAATTTAGCCGTTCCAAGGCCCACGGTGATTCTGTGGGACTTAGCAGGTAGGCCCTGTGATATGACTTAGTACCACTCGATCGTACACTTTCCATTGTTTCGTGCGTCCACGGTGTTTAAACCTATATCATCTAGGCTAAATCTGTTTTTCAAAAATATAGCCATGGGATATCCATGGGTATCCATCCTTCTAGTATCCTCCTACAATCACTATAGCTCGGTCTTAGACAAAGCATAACTGTTATGTTAGTCATGTGGCACTTGAGTAGATCTAATAGCCCTTGAGTAGGTCTACTTTAGGTTCATGTTCCAATAAGCTGCGAAAATATACAATAACGTCCTTCGCCTATCTGTTAGTAGAAACTTTGGCCAATGTTCCCCTATTTTCGTGGCAGTGCACCCCCTGTTTTCTTGGAGAAGGCATATACCAGACCTGTGATAAGCCTTTGCCTGGTTAAATGAGAAGGTATCGTACTCAAATACATTTCTCTGTACTTGTAGAGTCGTGCGCATATCGTGCTCCAAAATCTCGCACCCGTATGCTTACGTCTTCATTGTATTTGTACAAGGTGTTTTATACACATGAATATAACTTACAACTCCGGAATGTTAATTTTGTTAATATTTCGTGATCCTTTTTTCTATTTTCATAGAACTTTGTTTTAATGTTTACTGTATTTGACTGATTTTCACTAAAGACTCCATCAAAACTTGTAAAAAATAAATATAAAGTGTGAGGAAGAAGTGGCGGTACTGAAGAGTATGAGTGGAATCCTCTTCCCTCCCCGTTTCTCCGTCTTGCTCCCCTGACAAACTGAGTCTAGTACAATATCCAGCATGAGTATGAAATATGTAGATCAATAGTTATTTGTCTTAGAAACAGCTTCCCATTCAATGTATTATACCCTGGATTACTAGGGTAGGCCCATGAACCTTACGCTTATGGGGCAGCCTTTCGTACTTCTGCCGGCCTTCGGCACCGTTGGGTGCACTCCCTCGATCTTATTTCTTCTGCCCCTCGTTTACCCCCAACTTTGAAAGTTTTAGTGCCTCCACTCAATCTTCCTTACCTATTTTTAATTTGAAAGTAACCCATTCCCATACAAACAGAAGAAGTTACTACATCATCACTTGCCAGGTGACACTTTATAACAGGGGTTCTCGAGTGTTTTGGGCCGATGGTCACTTTCAGAGATTTTTCTTTGTAACAGTAGTAGCAACAAGAATTGAATAACAAAATTCTTATTTAACATTTGGGCTTCGAAATTTTCATGGGTCATTTTAGAGCGCTTCGCGGGCCGCAAATGGCCTACAGGCCGCTGCTTGAGAACCTAGACTATATGAAAAAACTTATTTATCATTTTCGTGTGCAATCGTGCTTATATTATGACTAATTTGGCCTTCCTTACGTGTCTATGGTCATTTCATTATGCAGTTGCTTAAACATATTCATCCATTTTCAATTATTTGCTTTGCAGTTGTATTATTTTATCTATATTCGTGCTGTTGAAAAGAGCTTCGGATTATGCTAAAGTGTGCCAAAAATCGTACATTTTAATAATATATAATGCAAAGGTTGAAAATGAATGGTCGAACTCCAAACTTCACAGGACATTCCTGCGCTGAGATCTAAAATGTTGAAGCTTATTTACTAAATTCAAAATGGTAGATTGCGCAATAGTTTGTAATGTCTTCTTGTACTAGTCAAATTGCCGTCGACATGATTCTTCGTTTGTTTGTTTGTTTGTTTTTTCAAAAGCTACTGAACCTTGTGCCAAAGTGGGATCACTCTCTTACTGTTATAGGGTGATTTGACTTAGTCAAATTGACTACAAGTTCTCCCTTTACAACATGCTTTGAAAAAAAAAACAGTTAACTTTTCTTGGCCATGTAAACATTTCAATTTCAAAAAAAAAAACTAAGGCAATTTGAGTTGTACAAGGAGGACATCACAATTATTGCGCAATCGACCATTTCAAGTTACGTGAATAAATTTCAACATTTTCTATCAGAGTAATGGAATATTCTATGAAAATCAAATATACTTTTTTGTAATTCTAGATTTAAGGTACGGTACACTTAAAGTTAAGTTATCGTTACCGCGCTTACCCTTCAAAGTATGAAAGTGTAACATCAGGAATTATTTAAACACACTTGGTTCAACTATATGTCTGTAACCGAGTCTATTGCCTGGCTATGACCTTGTGCAGAAATCCCGTTAGCCTGCTGTGAGCAGGCTATTGTTGAGTTTCATCAGCTACAAGTACATTATACTTAATATCTACTTACCCTAAATGTTCATGTACAGTATACAGACGAAGTTTAATACAATACAATAGCCTGCCAACTTTCTAGCCAATCTCATTTCCGAGACAAAAATAACTTCATGATAATTAATGCACACGTCATCAGCGTTGGTACGGGGTGGAGTCAACATGAGCGACCGGTTGCTTCGCTACTCTTTTCACTTGTATACACGTTATGCAGTGCAGTACAGTACGGCTATTACTGTATAGTTACTGGCTTAGCTACTACCGTGTACATGTATACATATACAGCTAGCAAGGAACGTTGTCGTCTTGTCCATGCGAGGGCCTATGTACAGGCCAGTTTACACAAACCGGCAAGGTCTGGGACAACATCCTACCCCTAACGTTAGGCTTGACTTTTCACTGCAAAGGATTAGCTCGATTTTTAGCCCATACATGATAATTACGTACCTTTTTAAGATGTCACCGCATCTTCAGAAGTGTTCGTATAATGTGCATCGTCGCAGGCCGTTGTGACATGAATAGTCAGTAGCCGTGAACACCATGTGACCTTCTTATGAATAATAATTTATCCCGTATTTTGGGGATTCGTGTAAATGAAAACTGGACGAAGGTTTGCAGACTCTGTATAGAATATATACAGGGGGTGTATTATGATTTCTGAGAGAGCGCCATCTTCTAGAAGGCTGCTACAGAGTCTGCTCCGCAGGCTAAAATCCCGTAGGATGGAGAGGACCCCCTCCATTTTCAAGTTGCACAATGAATTAGCATGTTCATAAACTTTTTCATTTGACATCAGCAAGTTTACTTAAGTGTTGTTTACTCACGCTCTCTATTTATTCTAAAGTGTTGGTCCACTTTAAAGCATAGCCTGTGTTCAGTTTGCCTTATATTGCAAGGGCTTCTGATGGGTTCGTCTTTTGGCGAACACTTAGGTATGTTTCTTGTAGGTAAATATTGTATCAAATCATGAGCAAATGCCTTCTTCTCCCCTCTGAAAATCATCGCGTCATATCAGTAAATCACTTGTTTGAAACTAAATTACGCCATACCAGTCTAGCGGTGACACTTCATCAACCTCCTCACCCCAATAGTGCCACACAGACAGGAATAAGATGAATTTAATTCGAAGTATTCCTTTAGTTATCTGTAGTATATTCTTTTGGCGTAGGTTTCTTGGGTCGTAGTCTGCGGGGGGGGGGGGGGCGGGGAGTAGCTCCCTCAGAGATTACCAAGTCCTAAATGAAGGTTAGCCCATTTAAAAAACAAGATACCAACAATGGTAAAAATTTCACTGTCCTAATTATGATTTGAAGGCCCTCAGACCATGGAAATTGCATACAAGGGCTCCAGTTTCTCCGAATTTCCCCGAGGAGATCCCGGACCCCGCTACAGATGCATTTTGTGTTTGAATTAGTCCTGACGAATGGGCCTCTTCCTTAAAGTTTGGATCCACCCATGTCCAGGTAGGAATGGTGCTGCACTAACTGTAACTTCATGATGTATGTAATACACTCCATGAGCGATGTAGACTTAAGATTTTTCGAAGGCATACTCTTTCTTTTTACAAATGGGACAGCGTGCTATTTCTCCTACAAAGGGATTTTACTGAAAAACTTTTTCTAATTTACCCTTTTCCTTTGAAGTCTAAACTAATTAAGCATGAAATCTGAAGATACAGAATGATGAGATGCAAGTTACAAGGCATACAAAGTACCGTTTCCCGCAGCGTTGGCGGCATTTTGACGAAAATTTTCTTGATGGGCCTTCTGTACGCGACTACAAAGTGGTAACCTTTGAGCCTGGCCATGAGAAGACCGAAGAAAATTACTGAATACTAAGACTGTTCTAAACATACACCGGTGATAAGTTCAATGCTTTAAGTACCCTATTGCTAGAGAGCTATTTTGCATCTAAGCCATCATATCATGTTAAATTTTCTCAAAGGTGATACCTTAGGCAACACCTCTTCTTATCCTTAAAAAAAAATCCGGAAAATGCACTCAACAATGAAAGATAATTTAAGCCCTGTAATCAGTTTAAAGCTTTGACAAAGATAGCAACATTTTTCATCTAGATATACAAGAAAGTTTTTCAAAGGGTGAGGGCGTCACCCTCTCCCCTTTACCGGAGATGAGGAACACGAAATATTCACTACATAATGATCATTCTAATCTTATTAAATCATATAAGTAATATAAAACTTTTCCAAGGGAAGCACCAGCCTGCAACTTAGCTAATTTACGTAAATATCCTCCTGCCCTTAGACCCCTCCCTTAGGGCGGCTCCCTGGCAGGGGTGACAAAGGAAAGATTGGTCTGGGTGTCAACTATAATTGGTATGCTACCGCCGGGGCTCCACTTAGTGTTGTTAACTCCCCCCCCCCCTTTCCCCTTGAATTTTGCCTTGGCTACGGCCCTGATTATGTCTTCATATAGACTGGCGAAAATAACATTTACAGGCCGCATAAGATGCATATGCATCAATACAAACTCTTTCCTTTGAGGTCTCAAAAGTAATAAACTTACACACGAAAAAGATCACTAGTATCGGTAAAATCCTTATAATAGGTCTCTGAGCAGCTTTAGTATGTGTTTTAACGAAGGAAAAAGCTGATTAAACAAATGACGGACAGGCAGTAATTTTGCAGTGTGTCTTTACCTATCTTTGGGGTATTATTACATCTGCCATCTCCTCTTGGTCAAATGTAGGGGGTTCTACCATATCTAACCATCCGTTACTGGGTATCTTGCATTCTGATTGGTTAAGCAATGACCTGTTTTTCCACAACACACGGTCAGTAAACGTAAATACTGATAAGAAAGAAGTTTTTCATACATTTTCGGTGGTAGAATAGGAATAAACCACATTTGTCGGACTATTACTGTCTCATATAAACCGTCTTGACTCCAAATTTGGCAAAATAACGGACTTGGCTTCGCCTCGTCCGTTATTTTGCCAAATTTCTCGGCGGTTTATTCACCAACAATAGTCCGCTAAATGCGATTTATTCCTGAACTATATCTCCCATCCCCGAGATCTGCGTCTACACTTACATTAATTACCTAGTATGGTACTTAGGCAACAATGAAAAGTTGCAAGAGAGTTGCGCGTGTGGGAACAGCCAACAGTTGCGTCGAAAGTTGATTGAAAAATCGCGCAACTTGTTGAAAGTTGAATCGCAAGTTGAATCGCGTATATGGGACCCGGGCTTAAAGGTATACCACCCCGCGTCGCGTCCGCGATGGATCCATAGGCTCAAATTAAGTGTAATGTATTCATATGTAGATCAAATTGTCTTTAGAAGCCCATGAAAATGATATCGTAACTTTCTTTGTACAAGTAGCGTAGTAACGATGTGTTGTGAAAAATAGGCTCCCTATGTGCTGTGTTTGAGGCCTAGTGTTAGGCGTACGATGTTTACTGACCCTTATTCTGTGTGCTGTTGACTCTGTGATATTGCCATTGGTATGAATTACAGTGTGCTGCTGGCTAGTGTTAGCCTGGTGTAGTGTGTGTTGTTACTAGTGTGACCTTAGTGGGTCAAAGGTTGAAGTGGTTCATCTCATTTTGTATTGTAATCTTATTATCTTAAAAGGCTTTGTGTAAAGCAGACACAAAGCAGGGGTGTATTTATTATCAGTAGGTTAAAAGTGATTCATGCCGTCTTCTTTTGTTTATAATTAATCTTTTTATCTTTTTTAAGTAATTGAGTTTAAATAAACTGGGGGATGCAAATCATAGAAAGTTCTGTCATGTCATTGTTTTGATGTTTCCAATGTAGGTTTCTATTAAACTGTTTGAATTTAGAGTAAGCGCCAGATGATACTGATGAAGTTAGTCGTCTGGAGGGCCCATGTTCTTCGTGGACAAACGTCACTTTGTGAATAGCCTGGGTTAGTTCCGTGTGTCATTCTCAAGCGAGAAGGTGTAATTACCGGCACAGTATCTATGCCCTTGTATTTGGGTTTACTGCCGTGGGTTATAGACAACGGATGGTACGCAGACGTGCCGTGATTTAATTGTAGCTCCCTTAGGTTCTATCATGAGAGAGGCAATTTTGTGTGCAAACACTCAGCTAGTGTTGCAAGTAGGAGTAGCTCGGGTCCTCTCAGACGGTCGATTCAGTACGTTGCCCTCTGTAGCTGTATAATGTATTTGATAGCTTGCTTCACGCCTACTGAATTAAATTAAATTAAATTTATTTATAAATTTAATTAAAAATAAATTTAATTAAAAAAAATTAACATCGTAAAGGACGCCCCCCAAAAGGCCATCGGTACATAGGAATTTATTAAAAGGGCGTATCCTTTCTCAATTGGTAGTACAGATGGGATGCGTGTCCTTACATACATACATATAGTGCGAATTAATGTTAGAGGGCTGGCACTTTTGAAAATCGTTTTGGGCAACTTTTTTAAGCAAAAATATGACCTTTATTATTTCGATGTAGTTTAAATGTCCAAATGTCCAAATAATTAACTATCAAGAAATTTAATGTTTGTTTGATTTGAACCCTACTTTGATTAATACTGGTCAAATAAAGTTACAAAAACATAGAAAATATAGACATTCTATGGCAAAAATGTCCGATTTCTCAAGATAGTGTTACAATGATGTACATTACTTTTAATGTGAGAAATCTTTCTCAAAAGTGTAGCATATACATATTTTGGCCATTGTTATGCAGTGACCATTGTGACCTTTAATGTGCATAACACCCTATTACATTGCATAAAAACACAAACTATGTTTTGTTAAAAAATAACTTTGTAAATTTGATGTGTTTGTATAGCCTAAGTACATACCAACTAGGATAATTGAATGTGAGTTGATTTGAATTACCTTGCAGTCATTGTGAAGGAATCATTACGACAATAAAAACCAGTTTTGCCCATTTTTTTTTAACATTTTTGGGTAAAACAATGATTTCTGTGATTTCGATGTATTTCTAATTTGACAAATTGCCTTATTATGTTAACACAAATCTTAGTTGATTTTACCTTTAGTCTGGTCACTATTGATAAAGTAAAATGAAAACACAGAAAAGAAAGATATTCTGTTGTAAAAGATGTCCGATATCTCAAAATAAAGTTACAGTGGTGTAGGTTTTGTTGGATGTGGAAATTTTACAAGTTGTTTAATAAGGGATTTAAGAGTATACAAATAGTAGAAAATTGGCTTAGAAATCCCTATAGCATAGCAGTACACTTATAGGTACATACCAAGCTGCTTAAAAAGGACTTGTGTAAATCTGGTTGCATTGCCTATTTCAATACCAGCCCTAACTATACAGTTCACTCTAAAAACGTCCGGATAAATTTGATCCCAGTCCGGATCGGAGGGGGACCTACATGAATCCGGATCAATAATTTAATCAGATATGGATCAAAAATGATCCGGACAGAATCATTTTTATCCTGATTTGATTACTGCAAATGACCCGGATTTGGGTAGGTGCCCTTCCGATCCGGATTAGGGTCAAATTTTATACGGCCGTTTTTAGAGTGTAGCAGGGGCGTCAATCCGTACTGAAGTGTGGGGGTCACACATGACGAAGCACAAAACTATCAAGCCCTTTGTTTTTGAAAAGGGCGCGTCTTTCTATAGCCCTCCCCTGTGCCCCCTCTTGTGTGGTGACTGACGTTGTCCTATTCTAATAAGAGTTAGGATTCCAAACACTGGCGTAGCGAGGATTCTTGTTTGGAGGGGGCCAACTGTAGGGCTTGATCGCCGGCCTGGGGGAGGGGTAAAGTTTTTGAATATTTAAGTACCATAAGATGCAATCTGGTTAATTTTCCGGCTGGCTGGCTGGCTGGCTGGCTGGCTGGATGCTTTTACTTACTGCAGTGGCGACGCGTAAATTGCACCCTTTTATGCACCCTGCGTTTGTATACAGCAGTGGGAATCCTTCCTTTGTGTGTCGCCCTAAGGGAGGGGTCTAAGGGGAGGGGGACGCCAGTCCCCTTTGAGAAATTTTCGTAAATGTAGGGTTGTTTAGATGCAAAATGTTACTATCTTTGATTTATTTCTGAAGCTGATCGTACATAGCTGGAAAATGTCCATAATTTTGTGAACTCTAACTTTTGGTGAGGTGAAAGAAGGGAGTATGTTGTCTAACCGAAGAATACGTTTTCAACAACCTTCCTGAAGCCCCCTTTTGGCTATTTTACTGCTTCTATTCTGGCAAAGTTTTTCCGCAAAAGTACCTGCGTTGAGTCAACAGAAACGGCTACAACGTGCTTTGAAGTTTCAACTTTCCACATCATGGATCCCATATTGATGCGGGGCCGCTATGCAGATGTTTGGAGATATATCTCTGTTTTCGGAAAGTGTTGTAATCAGAATAGTTCCTTGTATAATCACCTTTTCAATGGTCATGAGATGGAGTGCAAACTGTGACGCATGCGCTCGAAGCGCGCCGAAATTTTTCGTTGAATAACATTTCCCTGACAAAATCTGAATTCAGAATCTGTATCGAGACACTTTCAACAAACCTACATGCTACTCAAAAAGCCAGTCAAACAGAGCCACAACACTAGACATTTGATATTGTGTCCCCCACCCATCGAAATGTGGGGGGACGTGTCCCCCGTCCCCCCAGGATTGACGCTCATGGAGTGTAGTATGACTAAGATTCGACTTGATTTGACTGTTTGGAGACATTATGAAGAAGACAGTTCTTCACAAGTTAAAAACTTTACCTAAAAATGCAGAAGAGCATACATGTAGAACACTGACTGCTGAATTATGAGAAATCGTTTGAGATCGTAATGAAGAACAAAACATAAAAGAATTGAAGTTAATGTGTAAAGGGGAGAAAACTAACAGTCTGAGAAAGATTTGAGATAGAAAACAATTAAAATACGTCAATCATTAATCCCTGAAGACATTTCGCCCCACCTACTGTAGAAACCTTTTGCTCAGACTTCTTTTGGATCATTTAAACTTTCGATTGGAAACCGTCAGGCGTGGCTTCCCCCCATGTTATTCGAACTGCGGTCATTGTTTGTCGCTAGTATACTTTTAGCACGAGATCTGATGAATCGTGGGAGGGGCAGTTGTCCGCGAGATACTCCCACGTCCTCTTGCCAGCCTGGCGCCTTTGATCGGCGGGGCCTACAACGCTTGTATGGCGAAAATTTGGTATCTCATTCCCCTAGATGATGGAAAATTACTCTCTATAACACAAATTTGTTACTTCATTTCAAGCGGTGCTCCCCCTCCACCCCGTATATTTTTACACATTGTAGCCTTTCCTTTTATCGTCACTTTAACTGATATTTAGCAGTGATGATTCAAACTGCAGGGTCCACCCTACCTATATTGTCGATGCGTTTTGAAAAAATGTAATATTTTTCCCCTTCTTTTATTTCGCCGTTTATTATTATTTTTGTTTCCCCTTTCATTTCACTCAAAGCGATCAAACATATTGAGGAAACCTTTGGCTTATAAATTATAACTTGATGTCGGGTGGCTTACCAACAGCACAATTAAGGTCAAGTTTGGTATATTTTGAGAGGCCAGCTCAGATGGGAAAGCCATAGACTGTTCTTGGATGAAAATTTCACCTAACTGTGATCCCGCAGGGTATCGAGCCCAGGACCTCCTGGTTGCTAAGTTTCATAGCCTCAAATGCCTTTATTTACTCAGCTACAACATTTGTAATACAGAGTAAATACCTTTGTTGTTTTCAGTAAAGTTCAAAGGTTATCTGAGGTGACCGTCGGTGAAACTACGAAAACTTTTGAAACTGAGGTATCTCCTTGTAATTAACGCCTCTCACGTAAATTATTCACTAAATGAAGTTAGTGAAGAAAGCTTAATCACTAAAATATGCTCTGGTAACCATTCCATCCACAATATGCACTATTAAATAGGCGTAATGAAATGAAAAGACCAAGAATGTCCAATTCGAACTTTAGCAAACTCTATTGATCTCAACATTCAAACTCATTATTATGTCTATAAGTCCACATTCAGAGTGGGAGCAACCACCAAATTTGAAACACGAGTTTGTGAATATTTACATTAAAGGAGCTTGGCAGGGCGTACTTCGGAAATAAATACTTCGCTTCATACTAAAGGAAATGTTTACACTCAGTGTAATACTAATACTGAAAATATTCCTCCTAATGCGTTTTGTATTCTCAGTTAAAATAATTTTTGCAACGTAATTTAGTAATTACGTTGGTGTTTTATTTCCTAGATTTCTTATTTTTCACTTGCTACATATTTAGCAATATGTTTTTTGAATTCATAGTTCGTTACTTTTTCTTCTGGCACGGGCAATTTTGTATCGTTTCAACTTGTAACGGTTCTGATCGATGGATCAATTAGTCAATACATCGAGTTATCATGGCAGCTACGTTGGAAAATTCTGATACCGTTTCCGCTGAAACTGATCATCTGGTTGCGTTAACATTTTTTTTACTTGTAGTGCTTCTGGGCATTATTTTGGTTTCATTTCGAGTAATATAACCAGTTTCAAAATGTTGGAGGGAGAAATTTTTCCTTTCGAGCTAAAGCTCAACAGAAGCAGACGCTAGTGGTTATACTGCACAGAATCGTCTGTTTGCGTTTTCAAATCAACGTGTCCGCGTAAGGAGTCTCGTAGAGGAGGCTGTCCTTGTAAAAGCACGATTAACCTCCGCCTGTAGCTCTGTGTAAATATGGGACCAGGAAACGAAAACGCTTGAATCAGCCACCTCCGGTAAGCCTTAAACTTGTTGTTTTTGCAAACAATGAGTTTCCATTCCTTCCCCATAATAGATTCGCTTTTACTAACCACCATCACGAGAACCATGGGCCCAAAATTATGTTAGGCCTAAAAGTAAGCAGTATCGTACTAAAACATGCAACACTAATATACTACACACGTACGTACGTTGTGAGTTGTGTGTACTAGACACAATGCATTTCGGATCGAATCGATAAACCAAGAAGCATAGCCGGATGTAACGTAACGAAGTCGGCGGGTCCAAGAAGTTATTCTGTTATCGCGACTAACCAGATCCTTTAAGGTTAGGACGGTTGGTTAGTTTTTCATATTCTATAATCAAAACGTCAATTTTGTCATTTTGGTGTGTAGACGACATTTTGTTGTGCCTTCTATAAGTACAATTACAATACTTTGGTGTAAAGGGAATCGCAAAACCTGACACCCACTGCTGCTAAATTGTATATATCATTCGTTCTCGTTGCTACACTACCAAGATGTATGTCACGATTATGGTTATATAATAAAATAAAATCCACAGTTTAAGTATAAAATCCACAGTTTAAGTAAATATAAAATCCACAGTTTAATAATAAAATCCACAGTTTAAGTGGATAAATAAAATCCACAGTTTAAGTACTGTAAAATATAATAAAATCCACAGTTTAAGTACATTCACAGGCGCGTAACCCAACAAAAGCAACAACTATGAAAAGTTTTCCCTGTCAATGCACATGAACTTTATAGTTCACTTTACACATGATGAAGTTTTTACAAATGATTAAGTATTCTTGGGCTAGAACACCATCGTAGTGCCCGCAGATCTTACTCTGATATTTATAATGGGATAGTGCACTGTCGCAAAGGTACGGGTAGTAATTGTCT
Source organism: Holothuria leucospilota (assembly GCA_029531755.1). NCBI lineage: Eukaryota > Metazoa > Echinodermata > Holothuroidea > Aspidochirotida > Holothuriidae > Holothuria > Holothuria leucospilota. Next base: position 36,258,424 of record CM055977.1, on the reverse strand, counting down.
GTAAAACACATGAGCTCCAAACATTTAGCCTAGACATGAATATCATTAACTTTCAGCCTTTCAGCAGTGTGAAACGACGAAACATGAACAATCGCTTGCTTTGATCATATAAATCTAGTAAGGCTGCAAACCTGCCAGAAACCACAACTCACTTGCTAAAGTAAGAATCAAGTCATCGAGGAGTGGTTCCACCAATACATGCACTTACCACATAAATCACCAGTCACCGGACAACGCTTTCTTAGTGGTGGTTGCATGTATAAGTTTTAACTGCAACTTGTGTCCTGCTTATCAAAGAAACGGTAAGTCTACATTTTCTTTCTTTCTTGGCGAACTTTTATTGACTATTTTATTTAGAGCATCAAATTAAGCAAATTTTATGCAGCTACTTATAAAAATACAATATATCCCTTACTTAAAATCTATATCTGGCTTCATATCTGGATATATCTGGCCAATATAAACTTTTCATGTGACCACATTAAGCCAGAAAACCAGATATAAGTATCTTGATATGTTGAATCAAGTTTAATACGGTCTATGTCAAGCCATATATAACTTAATGAAAATCCCTGCCAGATAAACATATCAAGTTTTATATGGCCACATCAAGCCAGACGTAACTTGATAGACGGCGATGCCAGATACACGTATCAATTTTGATATGGCCATATCCACAGCCATATATAACTTGTTGAAAACCATGTCAGATATGCATTTGATGCTTTATATGGCCATATCAGGCCAGATATAAACTTAAGAAATGACCATGCCAGATATACGTGTCAATTTTCATATGTGTACACCAAGTGGACATCACTTGAAAAAACATGGTGTCTGATATGCATATCAAGTTTCATATGGCCATATCAAGCCAGATATTAACTTGATAAAAATTCAAGCTAGATATACATATCTAGTTTTATGTGACCATATCAAGTCATATATGATTTGATAAAAGAACATGTCAGATATGAATATCAACCTTCATACGGGATGGGACTTTAGAAAAAGCCGGCTGTGTATGACTGCTTATTCTTGATGCAAAGTGTGTGCTGTATATTTAGCTGTAACTCAGCATTGGCGCAGTTATAGACCATGGATGCACCACAGCTCTGACCCATATCGGTCTTTCGGGTAAGATCATATGCAGTATCTGTTATTTTCAGCCATTTGAGAATGCGATCACACATGGCAGACCATTGATGTAGAGGTCTGAGGGTCGAGAGGTTGATCAGTTAAGTCTGTCGTCCTTTCGGGGACGTATCTCCTTTAGAGAACAGAACTCCTTCGGGACTAACGTTTGGTTTCGCCCCTTACCTCTTCTCCAGAGAGTCGAGGGGACTTTGGAAAAAGTACTTCTGACCCATACAACATTGTGACCTAACCTGATGAGATCCACATCTGGTCCAGATAACCTTTCATATGGCACATATATGGATTTCACTCATATCAAGTTATGTATGCTCAGTTCTTGTTAAAGCCAGATACAAATCCCATATCTAGTTCAGATATGAGCCATATATAAATTTCCTATATCGCACAAATATGGATTTGCCATATACGGAACATACATGGATTTCCCATTCATTAGACACGTATGGATTTGCCATATATGCACCACATCTGTCTCATATAAACATTTAAGCCATATAAAATTTTATATGGACCATATATAGCGTTTATGTTATATATGCCCAATTTTTGTTAATGCCAGATGCAAATCCCATGTATGGGCCAGATACAAATTTCCATACATGGTCCATACATGGAATTTGGGTAAGGGATGGCATAGACGTACAGTGAGAAAGAAAACAGATGCAAAAACTACACAGAACTCTTTATGAAACTAGTAACCTTTTATGAATATAAACACAGAACAAACGTTCAAAAAAATGAGGATAATACGGAAAGACACAACGAGACAAATTGAAGATCTTATATGTAATGGCATTTAATTTTCTAGATATAAAAAGAACTAATGAAGAACAAGAAAAAAGCTTGATATCAGGAGCATTTCCCTCATAAATGAGAGTTTCTGGTATGCAAGCAACTGTAAAGCAAGGAACTTGGCAACACGGGCAGAAATCCCTGGGGGATAACAGGATGGATATACTCCCTACTTTTTGACAAGGAGGAATAGTCTACAAAACTATCTCCCACTATCCACACACACAAACCACCGATTTTTTAAAAATATTTGAAACTATGATTTGTGTTATTATATTGGTTATGTAGTGGATTACTTCTACACTCGTGTAAAAAAACAGTAAAACGTTACTTTATTAAAACATCTTTCAAAAAGCATTTTGTGATGTACTTCGGCAGTTTCAGGGAATTTTTCTCCAAACAACCTGTAATTCCTTCCACAACCTATCCCCGCAAACGGCAAGTGGTCTCGCATCAGCCCCGAAAAAGTGCCTCCTGACGGTGTTAATGGGAAATATACCTCAAAGTACCGAGCCAAAAGAACTAAGTGAAGGAAAGACAAAACGGGAAAATGGGAGAAGATTTCACGTAAAAGATAACTTTTGTAATGCGAGATAATTTAAAACATTCTAATCTGCCTTTCAAATGCCATTTTCGACGGCCCACCTATAGTGCCGATAGATGGTTGCGTCATCGTCAGTTGACGATTTTAGTAAAAAATGATCTGTGTCCTAAAGCAATTGCACAAGGGGAATTTCCCATACCTATAGTTACCAGTCCCGCCTAATCTTAGCCTAGGGAACGGTGATGTCCCACCATTTCGGTGTCAGATTGCACATGTGTGATTTCGGGAAGGCCGCGACTACAAAAGTGGTAAGGTTTAAAGGGCTTGGGAAACGGAAAGACCATTTGATAATTAGCAAAACTGCTGCAGACAAGATTAACCAACTGTTAATGCTGATCCATGACATGTCTAATCCACAGATACCAGCCTTGACATATAACTCCACTGTCTGCGCTAGTATTTGAACAGACTTTCCTCTTCTTAGTTAGGAAGGTATATCTGGGAGGCAGAACCCTTTGTAATAGCTCTCAAAAATGAAATGTTCGGAAAAGATTCTACTGAAGCTTTTGTCTTTGTCTTCCTTTTCTAGCTAACACTCATTTTTGAATTCTAGTAGGTTAGTTAAATATGGTTTCATTCATACACCATGACTGATGAATCTGCCAGAGTGCCCTAATAAACATTATGGGAAATGTACGGTACAGTGGTACACTGTTCACTGGCCTCCCTAAAAATAATCCAGGATTAATTTTAGTACAGTTCAGTTGGAATAAGAAATCTCAAAGACACAATTGATAAACACAATCATCTTCCACAGAAATGCATTTCAGAATTTCTTGCATTTACATCAGCTTTAGGCTGTAGGGTTGCTGAGATATTATACTCCACTTAGATAATAGGACGGTGGGGCATGAAAAAACATAACTTCTCAGAGGTGTCAATACTGCATGAGCCATTAAAGCAGGCTTAGCAACAGCTACCTGATTAGAAGTATCCCAAATGCCAGACTTACAAAGCAATGCTCATCAGTTCATGTGCTTCTTTGATTCCTTTCCGAAGGCGAAAATATCTATGCAATCACGCTGGCGAGTTATGTATGTTTATGAGTGTGTGTATGTATGGGTGTGTGACGCTTGGCTTGTAAACACAACATATCAAGACAGCAATGATGGATACTTCTCATACTTAAAAATGTAGAATCATTATATTAAGAGAACAAACCCTATTGTTTTTGGTGGAGGTCAAAGGTCATGTGAGGTCACCAGAGGTCATAAGCCGAGAACATTGTAAACACGATATTTCTATGTATGAAGCATGGATGCTTTTAATACCTTGACTGTGGAAGCATTTACAGAAAGGAGATGAACCCTATTGATTTTAGTAGAGGTCAAACGTTATCTGACGTCACCGGAGGTAAAAATACGAAAAACTGCTTGTAAACATGATATTTCAAGATAGCAATGATTAAAACTTTACATACTTGGTTTAAAACCTTATCATATTGAGAGGAAGAACTATATTAGTTTTAGTGGATGTCAGAGCTCATTTGAGGTCATCAGAGGTAAAAAACTAACAATATTAAAAAACACGATATTTTAAGACAGGGAAAATGGATGCTTCTCGTCCTTGGTATATAGACTTTTTCTTTTATGAGAGGGAACCTATGGGTTTGTCGAAGGTCGAAGTTCATGTCATCAGGCTTCTGAAGACTGAGGACCTACTAAACTGGGCCTTTACGAAACAGTGCTGTAAAGCTGTCTTGTAGTTCCCTGTAGTCACAACCTTTCCTTCCCCCTTCACCACTTGAGCACTCTACCATTCACTGGTTTACACTGTCACTAATATATATATATATATATATATATATATATATATATATATATATATATATATATATACAAATAGCGCTACATTACTAGTTTATGCTTTAGTCTCACTGATAAGGCTTAATATATTTTTAAACTTGCGAGGATTGCATAGAGAGAGCATGTCCGCACTCCAACCAAACATTTAGAAAAGCATCTTGTTTTAAATCGACATAGCTGACTTATTTTTCTACTTTCCTAAAATCTCTTAATTCACTAAGGAAAGAAGATACATATGCATATATATATGATATTTAAATATGACAGCTATGTAATAGAGTGCCCGAATGTCTGTACTGTAACTATGGTAATCTAAAATTAGAAATTTGTTTGAGTAGTAAAAGACCGACTGAATGGTCAAGTGGTAAGAGCACCCGACTGGGGTTCGACTCCTTTCCGGGTCATACCAAAGACTTTAAAAATGGAACCTACATGCTTGCCGCCCCGCATCAGCAATGGAGTAGCGAAAATAAGCCAGTGAGCCACATCTGAAAAAAGGATTTGATATTGGAACCATTTTAGCGTAACAGGAGTTATACATAATTTCCACACCCTACTTGTAACAGATGTGTTAAGCACATCGTTCCACTGGTCTCTTACAGGAATGTTAGAACTAACAAAAGGTTTCTCAACAATGTGATAAAATTCCCGACAGCCTTTATCAGACTTTCATAAAAAACATATAGTAGAGACCTAATGGGCATGGGAGATTTGTGACAAATCTGGAAAGAGTGGTTTGATAATAAAATAGCTCTTTGAAGACCCCAAAATATAAGAAAGTCAACTTTAATTAATTAACTCCAAAGTGGTCACGTATGTTCTCATAGTCATAGACATTTCCTCCGTCATCAAAGGTGTCATTCACGAAATAAAGCTTTTGGACCACCTATTTTTGGTGGAGTTCAAAGGTAATGTTTTGGACCACCAATTTTTGGTGGAGTTCAAAGGTCATGTTAGGTCAGCAGAGGCCAAATTGTGAAAATAACGTAGTCGCAAGGTGCGAAATTTGAGGGATGAACCTCAGTGCAATAAAGCAGCCCCTTTCGGCAAGGAATTACTATGCCTTTTGTCTTTCTGATTAGTTTGCGGGGGTGGCTTTAGCCTTTTTATGTCTTTTTTGCTCGTATAGTTATATTAACATTTACACCTGGTGTTCTATAGTTCTAGTACTTCCACGTCGGTAAAATAATAAGTTCACCTTTGTTGACATATCAAAGATTATTTGATATATGTCTTAGGTACTTCTTTACCACTTCAACTAGTTTATACATACTTTCTTAGCTTTGGTGTTCCACGACTGGATATTGATTATATCTTATTGTGAGTGGGTAGAGCAGCGTAACAAGATCGCAGTCTGCCCAAAACCAATATTACTTATGACTACTACACTTTTACACGAATTAGGCATCACAAAGTGAGAACAAATATTCCTTTATACGTCAGTTTAAAGCGGGAAACTGTGAGGCTGTATGACGACATTTCAGAGAGGATTTTTCTGTTATGGAGTAATTTGCCCCTAGCATAATTTCAAATGCTATTTAGGCGTCACGGTTCCCTTTCGGATCACACAGGGCTGTAAATGATCCAATCTGGATCACTTTTAGTCCGACTCTGATCAAGTTAGTGATCCGGATTTGTGTAAGTGCCCCTTCGATCCGGACTGGGTTCAAATTTTATCCGGACGTTTTCAGAGTGTGTTGCACAATTATTTTATGAGAAAGCCCAAAGGCTTAGTAATTCCTTTCCGAAATGGGGTTCTTTGTTACATTGAGGTTGATCCCTCAGATTTATACTCCTTGACTACAACATTTTTATGGTGTTATCACAAATTGACCCCTGCCAGTTCGTTAGATAACCGTTTTGGGGTGAAAATAAATTTTCACTTGATCGGGGGAAAATCTGGTTCGGGGGGCGCTATTTTCAAATTTTCCCACGTTAAGAACAACCTGGAAAGTTTGTTGATTCCAGGAAAAAGAAATACTGGCATATTTAGAATTTTTGTAGTAAAGAGAACAAAATACCGAGAAGTGTTTGGTAGTTCACAGCGATGTTTTGAGATAATGAGTAATTTTGTTAAGCTGTTTGTCCTAAGCTTAATTTATAGACTCGACACAGTCGCAAGTTGTGTGCAACGTTTTCCCCACAAGGGGGATCATGCCAGTACCTGTGTTCATTAAAACACGCAGTGTAAGCTTCCTTGTGTTTCGCTCTATGGACGTGAACGATTATCTCATGCCTAAATAAGTACACATGTTTTAAACAGATCGACGGCTGAGAAGAGGTATACACCAAGGGCTCATAAATATTCAAGTTTTTAGCCAGGCAAAATTTCCCCCAATAGGGTAAATTCTCATGTTCACCCGAAAGCGGCTATCTCCCGAACTGCCTGCTGACTCCGAGTGAGGTCACCTTTGAACCCTACCAAAATTTAAATAAAAAATAAAAAAGAACATGTCTTAGAAGCGATTCGATCCAGGGTCGTCTTTGTGAGAAACCGAGCACTAATCCACTATGCCATCAAGAACTCGTTAAGTATAAAGTATTCTAATCATGCTAAAGTCAATGGCGCCGACACGGGGGGAAATGGGTGGGGGTGCGTGCCCCCAATCGGGTTTTGAATTTTTTTTTATTTTTTTAAATGATCCCAACAGGCGTTTAAGCTATAGATTTCTGTAGGGAGTAGGGTGAGGTGTTCATGACCGAGTCATGGACCTATTTTAATCATTTTCTATCACAAAAGGTTCTCAAACTATCAGAATTTTCGCAAACACTTCCCAAACTACAAAAATTTTCGAGCGCTCCGCACGCTTCAAACTTAACCTCAGTATTGTCGTTTTTTATTATCCATATATCCCAGAAGCACAACAGCAAACGTTGAAAAATTTTTACGAATTCCTAGGTAAAAGGCTGGCTTCTTGATTGCAACATAGGTTTTGTTGGAGCATTGAAAATTCCTATATGCAGAGCCTGAATGCGGGCTTTGTCGTGGAAATCATATTTAATGAAAAACTTTGGTGCGATTCCCGCGCATTCGTCACGGTTTGCACTGCATCTCATGACCATTATTAAGGTAACAATACATGGAACTATTTCGATATCAACATTTTTCCGAAAGCAGAGGCACATTTCCAACCTCTGTAGAGGACCTCGCATCAATATTGGATCTTTCCATGTAATCTGTAGCATAATGTGGGAGGTCGAAAGTAAGTATTTGCCGTTATACATTTTTCAATAAATTTTACCCAGCGCTTTGCGGGCAGCCATAATCGGTATAAATGGTGAATCTTAATACACTCACAAAGAAAAATCATTCTGAAACGCGCTTGTTAGTCCTCCACACCTTTTGCTAAACCTATTAGGGAGGTCTAATATCACCAGTCCCTGCACCTACACTCTCTTTTCCTCCCATTTCCCATTGCTGGAAGCTGTTCGTCAGGATTTTCGTTCAAAATTAGTAAAAACACGATCGTTGTTAAGTGCTCGGCCTCATACTCTACAGTATCATTTGTATGTCGGGTAATAAGCATCATGTCAGTGCCCCATTTTGTGTAATGAACCCAGAGCTTCCAAGAGGCCCTATACGGGTGTCTGTCAGCCTTGGATACCCTTTTATAATACACAATGGAGCAAAGGAAAAATTTCCCAATAGTCCAAGAATATTTCTTTGGACTCCACGCCGGTATATTTGCGTAAAAACTTTCCCCGAATAGAAGGCAGAATTCACTAAATCATGGACATTTCCAACCATATAATCATTTCAAAAATATCCCAAAGATAGCACCTTTTGCATCTAAGCAACCTTAAATTAACAAAAATTTCTCAAAATGGGGAGGGAGACACTGTAATGACAAACTGGATCCTCCACTGCTGTATATCGCAGTGACGTATAATTAGGTACAACTTATGCAGACTCTGGGGTTTAACTGAGGTGGCATTAAGACGTCATCTGTGTTCCCCCCTTCACGAAACTCTACCGGAACCACTGGCTACAATCACAACATCCTTTACACGTTTTCAAAATTAGGTAATTCAAATTTGAATAGTACTGTAACAGTAATGCTTGTGAAAATATAAATGTTGTTCTCTATAACTTTATGTTTACCATGGTAGAAAAATTCAGCCCTAACTTTTCGATGGTCACGAAACGCCGGACACCGTCTGTTTAGTTTAAGAGGTTTTCGTAGTTGCACCTCTGATGGCCTCATATGACCTTCGACCTCCAAAAAATCTCTTAAATTTACACATCTATATACCAAGTATGAAACGGATCCATCGTCCCTGTCTTAAAATATCGTGTTTTTTCAAGTTTTTCGGCTGTTCACCTCTGATGGTCTCAAATGACTTCTGACCTCCACTGAAAACAACAGGGTTCTTCCTCTCAATGTTATAAAGTTATATACCACTGCAAGTATGAAGATTGTCCATCATTGCTACCTTGAAACATCGTGTTTACAAACAGTTTTTAAGAATTTCGAAATTTTAGCCCGGTGACCTCAGATAACCTTTAACCTTATCCAAATCAATAGGTTTCCTTTTCTGACTATTAACGCAACAACATGCCAAGTATGAAAAGCATCCGTGCTTCCTATCTAGAAATACCGTGTTTACAAGGTTTTCGGTTGTTGACCTCTGTTGACCTCATATAACCTTTGACCTCCACCACAAACAATAGGGATCTTTCTCTTAATACGATAATTCTATATTCCAAGTATGAGAAGTATGAGAATCCATCAATGGTATCTTGAAATATCGTGTTCACGATTCAAGTAACACAAACACACATCCACACACACATACACAATAACCATCGTGATTGCATAGATTCCTTTTGCCTATGGCAAGGAATCCAAAGAGTAGTTCTGTTAAACACACAAGCGTTAAAGGAAGCATTTATATATATATATATATATATATATATATATATATATATACATATATATGTATATATATACCTTACTATATTGATTCCAGTTGAGGCAATTTTTTATTTCAAAATGGCGACCAATCACGTGGTGATAGCGATGGGCACCAAGGTTTATTTGAATCGGCATACTCGGTAGTACCGACGGGCGCGGGTTCATGCTTTTGTAGAATGTGTACAAATGTTTTGAAGCACTTTGTTTTTAGAGTTCTGGGTAACTTTATGCAGACAGACTTGTCAGTCTGTAGGCATATTTGCAGATATTTTGTCTGTTCATTTTCCCCCTTTCTTTTAGATATTTGCCCCTACTACGCAACTGATTAACGAGACATGGGAGGAAAACTTTAGCAAAACTAATGGTATTATATCTGTTCCCAAGACCATGATAACTGTCAAGTCAATAACCAGATATTAAATTTTGGTTAGTTAGTTAGATAAGATTTAACGACACACCAACACGAATGTGTTATATAGTGTCAAATAGATAAAAAGGTAAAATTTAAATACGGTTCAAGTTCAAATTGGGTTTAAAATACAGTCCAAACACGGTGCAAGTCCTTCCCTTTAGTCGCCTCTAACGACAGGCGGAAAATACCTTGGGCATGTTCTACAACCCCCAGTCCACAGGGGGAAACCAGATATTAAAGCAAGCACGCTTGATTGCAGTTGTAGCATATCAGCTGAGAAGCAATATGGTCAATTTAGGTATTATTAACACTGTTATTATCTCATCTCTCTACATGTAATGTAACAGGAGTCGAGATATTGTAGCCTACTTCACCTGACACCAGAAACGTGAAGCTGTGTGCGTGTGTGTATATCTGAGAATTTATTTATTTATGTGTGTGTGTGTGGGTGTGTGTGTGTGTGTGAGCGAAGTAGTGTTTCACCCACTCCCCATACATCGAAGGTCTAACTTCAAATTTGGTAGATAGGTACCTGACCATAAAAGCTATACATGCGTATTCTATGACGCCCTACGTCAAATGCCAGAGGTAAAGTTTGTTGCATATAGTCATATATGGAAGAAAGATGCGACAAATATTAAACAGTGCTTTCTGGATGCTTAGGATCGAGGTCGAAGGTCAAATGGACTAATTTTGAGAAAATTGTGTAACGAACTCCTCCTTCATCGTAAGTCAAATTAACTTCACATTTGGTAGGTATAGGTTACAGACCATACCAAGTTAGAGGTAAAGGGTAAAATAATCATTTATTGATTTTTACACATATCTGCTTGTCAGTATGTGGAAAAATTTCTTTCACAAAATATGACGTGAGGAAGATGACATTTGCAACTCCATGGATAGCCTCCTTGCTAGTACTTGTGCAGTTATATGACAAGAATAACCAAAGAGATTGCTTGAACCGAGTAGATGGACGGTGTAGGAGACGTGGAGGGGCGTCTGGGGCATGTTGAAAGGCCCTTTAATGTCCTCGATGAACTTAAAAGAATATGAACCCTGTTGGACATACGTAAGGCTCAGACTAACTTAAACCGCTACACACCTCCCTTTTTCTTCTACTTGGGTATTAACATGTATGTTACACAACCCATCGCCCAAGGGTATTTTTATCGCCAAACGAGGATTTTCCACTCAGAAGGCAAAAAATAATACAGCAGAGTCTACTTCTTATCAAGTTTTCAATTACTTGCATCTTAATTATGGTTGCTTTAAAATGCAGGTTGCAAGGAGAACCTACCGTATGTCAGGATGTAACTGCAAGATGCATAAAGCTAAATGTATTTTTCTGACAGTAGTTTGTTGCAATTTAAATATCTTCGTATACGTTAGCTGTATTGTTTAAAATTACTTGGGTAACAACTGTTCAGTCCTGTACACTTTTGGTAATGATGATGGGGGTTAGTAAAACTGCCATGTTTTAACGACATCGACTCGCCATGTAAATGTGTGTACATAGAATATGACCATGAAGTAGGCAATTCAAACTTCCAAGATAATCATACTGTGCATAGCTAGAACTTTCAAACGGAAAATCTCATCTTGATCAAGTGAATTGTGTCTATTGATGACCACCTAATCGTATGAAATTCTCACATCAATATTTACACATGACCATTTCTTTTCACTTTTCACACTTTTCAGTAGATTAAAGGCTAAAAATGATTAATTGTCAAGACACAGTATAATAGGTACTGTCAATATTGGAAGTCAGAACATCATGTCAGTTTTTATCAACGTTCAGGTAATTCCATTATTTATCACAAGTATTGCCAGGATATAGTTTCTGTCTAGATTTCTGGAAAAAAATTAGAACATAAGACCAAGTTTGGGTTGCTTCAGGTTAAATCAGAAAGGTGAAAGGAAAACACTAAAAAATAAATTTTGAAAAAAAAAGGTTTGCGAAAGCGACTCCAAACAGGACACAAATGATTAATGTTACATTAAAATTTAACTGTTTGTGTGGCACTGCATAACTTGTTGGTAGCAGTTTGAAAACTTTGTAGTAATTTGTCTTTGCAGAAATGGAAAAACTTAACATAGAAGAAGAAGAAAAACTTCTGGATGATTCCCCAGATGGAGTCATGAAGACGGTTAGGAGCCAATTATTAAAGATTAGGGGAAAGTTGTTTGCTATCCTATATGCCGTTTCGTTGGGCTCTCAATACTTTCTTGTTAGTACCATTGACGACTCCTTGACGCCTTATGACATCATGTTCTTTCGTAGTTTCACGTTTTTACTTGCTGTGTTTTTCATTTCCTGGGATGGATGCGATAGCTATACCGGCAAAGATATGATTCTATACATCGCCTACGGTTTCCTGAACGCTACAGGTCGCACTTTTGCATACCTTGCTCTATCGTTCGCACAAGTGGGAAACGTAACCGCCATTACGTCCAACCTGTCACTCCCGTCAGCGATACTTGGATTTCTTGTCCTAAAAGAAGTAATAACTCGATTTCATGTTACAGTTTTTGTCATCAATGTTATTGGGGTGGTGTTCGTTTCTAAACCGCCGATAATATTTCAAGCATATGAAGGTCTAGGTGACGTAAGAGAGTTCATAGGTGCCTTAATGTCTCTTGTTGTCGTTATAACGATATCATTGGCGGCAACTGCGTCTCGTAAACTTTCCTACAGAAGAGCATCTGACCCACCATTGCTTGTTTTTGTCACTGGTGTGGTCGGTGTCATCATGACTTGTTTGATATTCCAATTTTCTGGATTTCATTTACCATCCTCATTCCCAGAAATAACAAAAACTGCCAGTGTTTGTTTTATCTCTCTGTTGGGGAATATTTTCTTGGGCATTGCTTTAAAGTATGAAACAGTGGTGGTGGTTACCGTGTTAATGAGTCTGTCCCTTACAGTCGCCTATGCTTTGCAAATACTGATTTTACATGCTGTTCCTGGAGTTTACGAACTGGCAGGTATAGCACTAATCCTTGGAACAAATTTTGCGTTCCTTTCTAAAACCCAAAACGATGTATAGGATATGTAAGTAAAGAGAATAATTTCGTTACATCTAAAAGTATTTTACTACTGTCACTTTAGGGGTTTGACCTCTTATTGCATGGTATTAATATGCATCATTGACTGCCTGCCAAAGCAACTCATAAAATTTCAAATTGCTAATCTTCCTTCTTGCAGCTTTTAATTAGTCAACAATGAATCCCGCCTATGGGGGAGCTATTTTACCATTTCACCACTCTCTAGTCATTTTGATTGTAATATACGCTTTATCTGTTTATTTGGCATGAATAATGACTATTTAATATTATTTTAAGGTTGCTTTGTTAAAATTTTTAATGTATAAGGATATTTACTTTCACAAGTTTCACTTATTTGGCAAGATGTAAATGCCTTTAGTTTGTTAAGCATTTTCACCTCTAAGCTGACCGAAAGCTTGACCTAATGTTTAAAGGTGCATTTTTTGAATGTAAAAAATTATAAAAACAGCAAAGTAGACTGTCTGTGGGCAATAATTTACATTTTTGTGTAAAAGCTTTAACCGAGCCGAAAATCGGTTCCAGTTTAAAGATTTCTATATAATTTATTCCAAATTGCGTATACAGACCTTTTAATAGATACTGTTATTGATGATATTTTTAATTTTATGTAGTCCATTAAAAGGTCGTCAATCGGTAAGTCTTAGATTGATTCCTATCAAATTTATTGTAATAAATAAGAAAACGTACGTGTAGAGCCTAAGAATTTATATTTAACAAGGATTATAACTGAGCAGCATGCAATGCAAGTAAGCGACACAGCTACAGTTTTTGTTTATTTTTTTCAGAAGTTGAGGTGTATCACTCAGCTAAACGTCACTCCTAGTAAGTTAATGTGTGTACCCAACATGCAATTGCGAAACGATTGAATTTTTCATTCACAAGCAACTTTGTAATGCAATTCATACAATACAACAGTCAAGAAAACTGATCTTTCAGTAAACATATGCAGCTAAATATTTAAAAATTTCTAAAGAATAAATTTCAGATTGCGAATAAAGACCTTTTCAGTGTAGGGATGCACCGGATCCAAATTTTTGGATCCGGCCGGAGCTGGATTTTGCCAGATAGTATTTCAAATCCGGCCGGAACCGGATTTTTGCATTTTTAAAGAAAAGCATTAAAAATTAGCATTGAGAGTAAGAAATGAGGGTGGGAGAGGGGTTGTATGTGTGTATAGGCAAGGGAGCTGGTTGTTAACTTTGTGATAGTGCTAGCCTACGGTAGATGAGGTTTAACGTCCCAGTTTCCAACCAATTGGTTCAAGTCGAGACGACCACGGCCTTTTTTCTTGTTGTGGCTCACTGGCTTGTTTACAGTAGGTCACTGCTAAGTTAATGTAATTTTGTAGGGCTTGGTCACCAGAATGATGCAGACAGAACTTTAGTTGAAAACTAAAATAACTTAAAATAACACACAGTGAGTTGCACCTAATAAGTTTAACAAAATCCTTTAGACAGTTTAAAGGACTGTAGTTGTTTACAATAGAAGCATGTCCTGATGAAAATGATGGACAGAGTAAATATAATAGTAAAGTAAAGTAAATATTTTTCATTAAATTACTTATGCAATGTGGGTCCTGTGGGATAACTGTGGATAATAACTTTGAATTTGTCTTCATTGTTACCTCCACAAATTTGGATAAGTGTGTCCAAAAAGGGTACATACTCTTAGACTACAAAATGGAAGTTGTGTCACTGTCAGTGTCATTATGAACTGGAACCACCTAACCTGTAGACCACAACACAGTTAGGCCGGATGGGTCAATTTCTAGGTGCAAGATGGGCATAATGCAGAAAAACTTTTGAAAAGGTGTTAAACCCATCTGAACAAGCGACCCTTATCTTTTAACCCAAGATGTAATTCAGTCTAGAATTTGAGAAAAATCCGGCCGGATTTCTTAAAGTTCGGGCCGGAACCGGAACCGGATAATATTTCATTATCCGGCCGGACCGGATATCCGGTGCATCCCTGTGTAAGAGATATTCTTTTGAACATGTGTGCAATGCAAACTGTCAATAATGTTTTAGTTTTATTTTTAATTTTAATTGCTGAGCAAAAAGGTATGAAATCCATTCAAAGATCGTTAATTGCTAAGCTTTAAAGTGATTCCAGTTGTAACCATATTGTAAAAAATAAGGAAATGTATGTATAGAGGGATTCAGGTGACGTTAAGCGAGTGGGATTCCCAGGCACTGAAGGACAAAACACACACGCAGTAAGCGTATTTAGAGCACACGGGCACGGCATAACCATAGATACTACTGTGACACAGTGAACGCGTGCCCTTAAAAACTACTAGAGACGCGCGATCTTGCCATTCAAAACCAAAGAGACGCGCGATCACCTGGAGCGGTGAAACCCCTCTACTGAGCCTAAGTATGTACATCTAACAAAGATTATAACTCAGCAGCCTGCAATGAAAGTAACCGACACAGCTACGGTTTTTGTTAATTTTTTTTCAGTAACTGAGGTATGTTACTCAGCTAAAAGTCACTCCTATAAAGTTTATATGTATACACAACATGCAATTACGAAACGATTGATATTTTTTATTCACAAACAACTTTGTTATGCAATTCATACAACACTGTAAAAAGAGACGTCTTAATTTTTTAACGCATTATGGCGTTTAAGAATTAGAAAACGAACAACAAAATGGATAAGCACAGTAAATAACTGAACGAATATTAACACATGATAAAGATAATGCCGTCAATTAAAGTACACTCCGCAAACATGTTTATATGTTTTATATATACGTTAATTTTTCTTTATTAAAACAACTTGATGTTTACAGCAATCATGTAATAAACGCATAAACGTGTTTACGAGATGGCGTTAAAGTGGCGTCAATGTGTTAAAGTTGGCATTTTAGACGTTTAATTTGCTAATGTATTTTATTGTTTTTTCGGTTACATAAACGCCAAGACGCGTTTATTATCTGTTACAAAAAAGTGTTAATCATTTTTTACAGTGAATGCAACAGTCAAGAAAACTGATCTTGTCAAGAATACTGATCTTACAGTTCATATATGCAGCTAAAAATACATTATCTGTATTAATGTTAACATTTTCACTGTAGTGGAAAATGCAAAGAATAAAACAATAGTAACTAGGAGCGAATTCTAGATGTGGCATTATTTCAAAATTTTTTAATTTTGCATTGCTAAACTTACCTTAGCTAGTCAAGGTTATAACCACGGTTATTCTACCATCAATTGCTTTCTTTGTAAATGCCTGGGCAGTAGTTCACCTCAAGGAAGAATGTGTGACGTTTGTCAGGTGGAAATCTTCCCACAAGTTTAAGAGCCGTATCCCATTGCTAACTGCCGCCGTGCACCTTAAACATTACGGTAATAATACGGTCGTCCATACAGTAACATCCTTCCCTTCCTGCACGTCCTCCCAAGGAGATCAACAGCTGTTCAATAGTGGGGGACATGACCTTGACCAGAACAAATCTCAGCACGAAGCCCAAGTAGTGTGGGGTCCAGGGCCTCTTTTATATGGGACCTGGAAAAATTCTCATTCTACATGCCCTGTGGTGGGATTCGAGGCATTTTCCCCTGCTTTACTACACTTGGAACCTACGTGTTTGCAAGAAAGAATATGCTAATGATATGCCTAGTTTAGTTAGGGTTCTGGACAAACAGGAAGTAAACAAGTTTCACATATTTGGCAAGTTGTCAATGCCCTTAGTTTGTTAAGGTTAGGGTTAGGGTTTAATTAAGTACAGCAAATCAGATATTTTCACATCTAAGCTGACCGCAAGCTTGACCCAATGTTTGAAGGTGCATTTTTTTTAATGTAAAAAATTATAAAAACAGTAAGGTAGATTGTCTGTGGGCAATAATTGACATTTTTATGTAAAGGTTTTAATCTGCGGCCGAAAATCGGTTCTAATTTAAAGATTTCTAAATAATTTATTTTCAAATTGCGTATAAAGACCTTTTAATAGATACTCTTATTGATGATGTGTGCAATGCAAACCTTCAGTAATGTTTTAAGTTTTATTTTGAATTGCTGTGTGAAAAGGTATGAAGTCCATTAAAAGGTCGTAAATCGCTAAGCCTTAAATTGATTCCGGCTGTAACTATATTGTAAAAAATAAGAAAATGTACGTTTAGAGAGTAAAGGGGTGGGGGTCACACTACCGCGATTTTCAGTCCGAAATCCGATCCGAATTGTTCTAAATCGGAACAATAGTTTTTATTCATACTTTCTTCTAAGGATGATCACGCTATAGCGATCACTGATCCTAGTTTGTCTCACGATAAACTGTTCTGCTACCATTACATAACTTATACTGCTCAACAGAGCAGTATGTGTTCGAAAATCAATCCGATTTTTGCACGCATTTCCGATAAACGCTGTCTGCCGATGTAAAGTCACGAAATACAGTTTAATACAGTATACATTTCATTTTAACAGTCCTCTGATGCAAATCGTATATTTACACAGGCTGGTAAATGTTTGACTCTTTCCGACCAGGGATGGAGAAGATTTCAACTAAAATTCACAAAAATCGGATCGTAATCCTATCCGAAATCGCTCTAGGGTGACCAGTCTTTAAGTATGTACATCGAACAAAAATTATAAGTAAGTAGCCTGCAATGCAAGTAACCGACTAAGCTACAGTTTTTGTTCATTTTTCAGTAATTGAGGTGTATTACTCAGGTAAATGTCACTCCTAAAAAGTTGATCTGTGTACCCAGCATGCAATTACGAAAGGATTGAATTTTTCATTCACAAGCAACTTTGTAATGCAATTCATACAATGCAACAGTCAAGAAAACTGATCTTTCAGTCTACGCATGCAGCTAAATATTCAAAACTTTCTTAAGATTTTAAATTGCTAATAAAGACCTTTTAATAGACATTCTTTTGAGCATGTGTGCAATGCAAACTTTCAGTAATGTTTTTAGTTTAATTTTTAATTGCTGAGCAAAAAGGTATGAAATCCATTAAAAGATCGTTAATCGCTAAGCCTTAAATTGATTCTAGTTGTAACTGTGTTGTAAAAATAAGTAAATGTATGTATAGAGCCTAAGTATTGACATCTTACAAACATTATAATTCAGCAGCCTGCATTACAAGTAACCGACTTACCTACAGTTTTTGTTTATTTTTGTTTATTTTTTTCAGTATTTGAGGTGTAAAACTCAGCTAAAAGTCACTCCTAGTAGTTTATCTGAATACACAACATGCAAGTACGAAATGATTGAATTTTTCATTCACGAGCAACTTTGTAATGCAATTCATACAATGCATTAGTCAAGAAAACTGATCTTTCCGTTCACATAGCGGTATGCAGCTAAATATACATTATCTGTTTTAATGTTGTTAATGTTTTCACCGTATGGAAAATGCAAAGAATAAAAGAATATTAACTAAGAGCCAATTCTAACTGTGGTATTATTTCAAAGTTTTTCTTTTAGTTTACATTGCTAAACTTACCTAAGCCAGTCAAGGTTATAATCACGGTTGTTCTACCAGGGAGTTGTTATCCGAACGGAGATATCTCGCCAAAACTTCCTTTGAAGTGAGGTTTGAGCATTCAAAGTCATCTAGTAATCATTCAATTATCTTGCTCTTAAGATTTCTATAAGCACTAAGCTGGATGAAAAAGTTGACACAAAGAGATTTGTCGTCTGCTACATCTGGAGTAGAACTGTGGCTATTTCATCCATTTCCAGAGCATTGGAAGTCGCCTGAAAAATAAGTATTTTTTCTCTCTGGTGTCGCTTGGTGTCGCAAATGAAACCACATCTGCTTGATTTTATGTAAAATTGTAAACATAGATTTATGTCTGGTTATTTTAGGAAACTTGAGGAAACTTTTCAGAATGCAGTGAAAGAGGTAAGCTTCTGTCTCTTTAGCTCATTTGCATATGACCTCTTTAGATGTAGTAGGGGCATTTATATTGAGCTAGTTCTATTAAACGGCCGTTTTGAATTTAAAAACCGTGTCATTACTATAATGGCGGTATACAAACCTATACATCAAAGCATTATTCAATTTAAGCCCTTTGTTAAAGTATCACTAGAGGTGAATGATGTGGCATGGAGAAAGAAATCAAGATGAAAGCATTAAATAAAGAGCCTAAGTCCATAAGCCTTATCACCAGCTAGTAGTTGGTAACCTTTTAATACTTAAACAGGTCTTAAAGTATTAGCATAAATTAAACTTCTCGTGCTACCTCCATTCGGATAACAAATCCCTTGTTCTACAACTCCCTGATTCTACAATCAACTTCCACCTCTCTAAACACCTGGATAGTAGATCACCTCAAAAAGGAAAGTGTGGCGTTTGTCAGATGAAAATCTTCCCACAAGTCTAAGAGCCGTACCCCATTCTTAATTGCCACCGTGCACCTTAAACACTACGGTAATAATACGGTCGACCACATAATAATATCCTTCCTCTCCTGCACGTCCTCCCAATCATGAGGTCAACAACAGCTGCTCAAAAGTGGATGACATGACTTTGACCAGAACAAATCCGAGCAAAAAAGCCCAAGCGCTGTGGGGTCCAAGGCCTCTTTTATATGGGACCTGGAAAAATTCGCATTGTACATGCTCTATGGTGGGATTGGAGGCATTTTCCCCTGCTTCACTCCTTTTGGAACCCACGTGTTTGCAAGAAAGAGTATGCTAATGATATGCCTACTAGTTTAGTTAGGGTTCTGCACAAACAGGAAGGGGGGGGGGGGTACAAACGATATGATATCCCAGTTGACAATGTCGGGCCACATGTTGATGTCCATGCTCGTTCCATTAGCCAGGAGGGGATGGCAGAAGAAGATCTTCATCGACTTCACCTATACCTGTCCAGTGGACATTTGCCTTTTTGACATTGTGCTGTATGTGGCTTAGTCAACGAGTTCAACGCAAAGAAGTTACATGAGAGAACAACTAACAATTTTTCTTTAAATCCATGGACTCATCTCTAGTTTATTCCTCTAACATTTTACAGGTGATTGAAATCTTTTAAAGCGCTACCTTGTCTCCTGCCAGGCCATGCAGCATACACTGATGATCGACGTCTCTATAAGAGACGGAACGTGAGTTCTTTACGTATCCACGTACCACTTCTGAGACCAGTAAGCTTGTATATAAGTGGGTTCATGAAAAAAACTTAAGATAGCAAGAGAAAGTCTTTCGTTCCAAAAAGTGAACAGTTTGGAAGTAAAAAAGAAATGCAATAGTCACCATAGCAAACAACTGACAGTAATTGTGGGACTGATTGGTTTACGTTTCATTATCTTGCATGTCTGATCATTACAGCGTCGCTTCCTTTGCTACCAGCAATTGGGTTTGAGGCTATTACATACATTTCGAGTAAATTAAGTGTAATTAATTCAAAGTATTAAGAGGATGTTGACAGACGGATGCTCTTATATGATGATGCGGAGTAAAGAATGTTAACAAGTGGGAGTAGAATATTTATTTTCCTTTCAGCCCACGGGATTTTGAAAAGAGTATGAACACTAAAAATAATTAATTAACTTCTTGTTGCTATCTGAAGCCTTTCAATGCATGGTGGCTAACCTTGGTGACAGATTGAAAACAAGTTCTTTAATGAACATTCTACGAGTTTCCAAACTAATCTGACTGTTTTGCCAAAGGATTCAATTTGCGCTAAAATGGCCATTGGATAGTACAACTACTAAAAGTTGTAACTCTGCATGAAGCGCCCTTACTTGTTTCTTTATGTTCATGATTTGTTCAGATTAAGTTGTGTCACTGCCGTCAATAAAACCTGAGTAAACCCTCCTGTTGTTATATTTTTGGGAAATAATGAAAATCAGTCCTTGCATGACAATAGAAATACGTCAAATGAGTTCATAAAGTGTAGATACACTTTCAAAGGGAGAGTCTCTTCAGACGAGATTTCGGACCACCGTGCTTTCCCACAGTTGTTTTAAAAATACATCCGTTACACATTCTTTTATACAAAGAACAAAACAAATTAATAAATAAATAAAAAAAATAAATAAATAAATAAATAAACAAACAAACAAACAAACAGACAGACAGACAGACAGACAGACAGATAAATAAATAAATAAATAAATAAATAAATATAAAATAAAATAATTTAAAAGAGTAGCCATTTATAAACATATGTCATTAGCTATTGGCAAGTTTATATTACAAGTACATGTAGTGAGTTCGACTTCAAGTGTAGTATCTCTGTTCGTGAATACCAGCACATTTCCTTTTCATAAGCACGAGTTCAAAATTTACATTATTAATAAGACATATGTTTGGCTATCTGTAAGCATGATCGAGGATGCAAATCTCCAACGTGAAATAGCGTGAGGAATAGAACGTAGGTCTACTCATTAACAGTTCTGTTTTCCTACCTCACCTGTACCAAAAAACCTCTGAATTTATATAGCGCCCGAATCCCCAAACTAAAACAAATTTACATGAAGGCTTATTGACAAAAAATGCAAAAGTGACATTGGATGGAACGGCGTTAAGTAGAGTGCTTGGTTCCAGGGTTGGATCTAGATGGGGTATAGGAGGCCATGGTTCTCAGTCGGGGAATCTACCCCTCCCATCAGAGAAATTTTCTAAACTCGTCGGGAATCCCAGAAGGGTACTATTAAGTTTGTAATCCCCGAAATGCATCCTTCGCCCGACGGTTGTTTAGCCATTTTTTGTTCTTTTGGCTGTACTTTAAAAGGGAAGATTCTTCAACGAAAACACAAATATTCTTCAGGAGAAGTCCAAGTTTTTTGTGCACTCCCCAAAAGCTTCACAATCGGCATCCTGTCAGTATTTCGTCGCCTTTGTCGAGATGTTGCTTCCCCCTCCCTCCCCTGTCGGAAAATTGCCCCATCCCCGTCTGGCGAAGTCTGACGCCACCCCTGCGCGGTCCTTTTTCAATGAATGGTGGCAAAATGCCTCAAATTACACCTCATACTTTCTGAAATCTAATTTTTTTTCCGAGCGGGCCCAGGAGTTTCGGTGCTAGAGCTTCGTGGTTTGCACTTTTTGTGACGCTCATACCAATGAAGACCCCAAATTTTCCAATTTTCCTTGAAAAAAACCAAATTTCTCAAAATTATTTTCAATACATCCCCCCAAATCTTCAAAGTTTGGTTAGAAAAAACCAAATACTTTTTGGCGAGATATGAAAATTTTATGTTTGTCGTCCTTTTGGCAATTCATCGCATTTGTCGGGGGTTCGGGCTGCTGCTTCCGTCGGGGACCTGTCTCACCTGTCGGGCAAATCCTGGGACCATCCCTGTACGTAATATACACATGATATCCTTTGGATTGGAGATTTGAAGGTCTTTGCAGGAAAGAGTGACGATTTTACAATCTTTAACTGGTAGTAATGGAATTGCTAACCTTGAAATTAAGTTGCTAATCGTAAATAGTGTTGTGCTTTATGTCTTTGTTGACAGGATAACAATTTACATTCAACATAAATCGAAATGACTTGAAACGTTGCCTTATTAAAGCAAAACCTGTAAAACATTAATTGTTCAAATGCTGAACTAAATTCTACAGTTAATTAGTTAGTTGAGACAATTTACATTTAAAGACAGACAGTCAGACAGACAGTGGCTCACATTCCACACAAGGCAGAGAGAGTGTTTTTATTACATTTTATAGCCTTGTATGCTCACCAGGACATGACCTTAAGCAATAAAACAGGTTTGTTCCTGCACAAGGAAGAGCTTAATGCAGTTATGGGAGGAACTAGAAGTTGCATAGTTGGGAGAATTGGAACTGTCTGGGATGATGAAAATTCCCCTTTAAGTTAAATTAAAACCAATACTTGGAATATGTGCAAACGTTAAAATGAAAATCAATGTTCGTGGTACCCTGTAACATAATAGGGCTGAATTAAATATTTAGTACTTACTATGTACAGAATCGTGTACATATGAGATAATGAAGTAATTAACTTTAATCCAAGTTGATTGGCTGTATTTTATTATTGGGAACGTATCTAATCAAGACTATCTCTGACGTTTTTGTGTAATTTATTAGACCTTGTTTAAGTTTAAAACATTACTTAATATCGAAGCTTAATTATGACTATCTCGGCCTGTAGTTTAGGACATATTGTTAATTTACTTTCATAAACATCCTTGAAGGAGTATCTTTATTATTGAACAGTTACATTTCCAATGTCCCCTGCCCCCAACACCCAGAATGATCAGTTTCACCTTCTGTGACATGAATCTTTCTAATGATGAACAATTTTAAAACGTCAATTTTCACAACTTCAAATTGTGTTCTGGTAAAAATTGAAAAAGATGACATCAGAGATTTTTTCAAATCGTAAAATTATTGTATGCCCCTAGCCTATGCAGTTTTGCCTATGTTAAAGGGCATAAGCAGTCGCCCCAAACTTTCTTTGAAGCAGCAGCTAAATCTTACAAAATATCCTTTCATTTCCCTCCAAGTATCTTTCATGATATTTTAGAACATAAATATTGCATATTCAAAGTAAATCAAGGTGTTACTCTGCGTGAATTTCACAGTTCAGTGAGAAAAAGTATTGTTATATGATTCTCAAGAACCATTCATGAAATAGGATGCAAAGGTACACTCATCCAAATTGAGGTAACTGCATTTTCTCTTTAAGTGATAACGTTCGGCCCTTTAGTCACCCTGTTTGCAAATACTATGTAAAGTTAAACATTTTATCATTGCCTGAGTTTCCCCTGAATTTATGGAAAATATAATAACTTTCCTGTAAAATAACACATGAAAGTCATATGCCAAGTGTCCATACAACGTGTAAGGCGTGTATCAACAGGGTGAAGTTTTGACTGGCAGCGGGGACGTTATGGTGCACACACGTTTGGCTTGGTAAGCATTTGAAAGCATCTTTGTATGTTGTTATTTTGCAGATAAAATGTCTTTGTATAGTAGGTTCCTCAGTACAGCAGTCTGTGTGTCATAGTGATCCCGCGAGGTGACCTAATCCGGCCAACAGAAATATTATTATCGAATGAACGAAGGATTGTAGAAACAAAGTAGAAAGTTATGTACACCTTCTTAACAGTACAACAGTGAGCCACTGGGTTGTCCTAGAGACCAGGCTGTCAAATGAAATTTACAGTTTACGGCCAAACTCTTCTCCCAAATTCGGCCAAATTCAAGATCTGCTATACCTACATCATTAAAGAGAAATATTTTTTCACTGCCAAATCACAATTTTCCATAACAAAATGACCATTTTTCAATGGGGAAATTTGGCCAAATTAGCAACTGTTTGCCGGAAAAACAGCCAAATGGTAGCCCTGCTACAGACCTACCAAATATGTTACCAATTGAAGAAACCAGGTGTTTCCAAGTGCTTGGTGCCGATGGTAACTTTTATCAACTTCTTATACTTTGCAATAAGTCTAGTAGCCCATGCATGCTGTAATTAGTGTAAACAATTCAACCAACACTCCTTCAACCTGTCCAAACCTCTGCCGGCTATTTTAGGCACGTCCTGGTCCGCCGTGATCAGCAGGACGCCATTATAGATCTAAGGCATAGAGTTTTATTTGCTTGAGTGATTCGTCAGTTCGTAGAGCTGGTATATTCAGCATTCAGATAAAATGTCCAACGTTCGGCATATTTTCAACAAATATGTAATATGTAATGTATATAGCCTAATACCAACCGCCTGTTTTCAACCAGAATGCAAAAATGCATTGAGGTACCGATGATATATGTTCTATTCCAAATAATGCCATGATGTCCCATATGTTTCAGTCACTGGTCAAGTGCTATCTTAACATGTTGGAAAATAATTTTAGGTTCATATTTCATCTTGGGAATTCCTGGGAAATTTTGCATTTTGACTGCTGATGACTCAAGATGATGACCTTGGGAATTCTTTGGAAAATTTGGTTTTTGACTTCTGGTGAACCCATGAGACGATCTTGGGAATTCTTGGGAAATTTTGATTTTTGACCCCTGTGACCCCAGATGAACTTTAACCTCCACCAAAAACGAAAGCATCCATCTTTTCACCATAACGCATCCACATACTGAGTATGAAATCTATCCAAGCTTCCTACCTGGAGATATCGAGTTAACAAGGTTTTCAGTCTTTGACCCTCAGTCACCTCAGATGACCTTTGACCTCCACCAAAAATAAAAGGGTCCATCTTCTCATCATAATGCATCCACATATCAAGTATGAAATCTATCCACGCTTCCTACCTAGAGATACCGTGTTAACAAGGTTTTCAGTGTTTGAACCTCGGTGACTCAAAATGACCTTTGACCTCCCCCAAAAATGAAAGCGTTCACCTTCGCACCATAATGCATCCACATACTGAGTATGAAATCTATTCAAGCTTCCTACCTGGAGATATCGTGTTAACAAGGTTTTCAGCATTTGTCCCCCAGTGACCTCAGATGATCTTTGACCTCCACCAAAAACAGTAGGGTTCTTTCCTTACCATAATGCATCTACATACTAAGTATGAAATCTATCCAAGCTTTCTAGCTTGCGATATCATGTTAACAAGGTTTTCAAGGTTTGACCCCGGTGACTTCAAATGACCTTTCACCTCCACCAAAAAATAGGGTTCTTTTCCTTACCATAACGCATCTACATTCTAAGTATGAAATCTATCCAAGCTCCCTATCTTGAGATATCATGTTAACAAGGTTTTCAGGGTTTGCCCCGCAGTGACCCCAGATGACCTTTGACCTCCATTAAAAACAAGCGGTTCCTTTCTCTCACCATAACGCATCTACGTACTAAGTATGAAATTTATCCAACCTTCCTATCTTGAGACATCGTGTTAACAACGTTTTTCAGCATTTGACCCTTTGTGACTCCAGATGACCATTGACCTCCATCAAAAGCAGTAGGGTTCTTTCTCCTACCATAACGCATCTACATACTAAGTATGAAATTTATAAAAGCCAACAGCATCAGCTTTTTTCATGTAGGATATTAGGGAACATTTCAAGCGCGTAGCGACGGGGAGGGGGGTGCTGGGCGCCTGGGCCCCCCAGATGTTCGCTAGCCTCCCCAGGAATCGTGTGTGTCCTAATAAAATGAACAAGAATTAAGGACGGCGATCAATGCGGTGACCCCCCATTTGATACCTAGGCCCCCTAAAAATTTCATCCTAGCTACGCCCCTGGAACATTTACTGATATCGAAAATGTAGCAAAAGATGATGCAATAACCAGTGTGTTACAATAATGTTAGTTACGTATCCTTACAATACGTTATGGCTCTGCTAGATAGAGTATTCTAAATATGGACTGGTCTTCTTAACTGTTCAAATTAACTGATGATTACATATTATGCAAAAGTGACCAACCGGACCGTAGAGGCTTTCACGTTTAATGACTCCCAGACTATTTTTTATCTCTATTGAATAAATTCATCGCCCGTTGCGAGTACCCTGGAAGATCTTCGGTAGTTATCAAATTGTTACTATAAAATAGTTAACATGAGTGTGACACTACATAATTATATCCCCAGATGGATCGTATTATATAAGCGCTGCTTCTGTTTGCTTTAATCGTCATTGTGTACCGATGTATGAGATAACAATAACTGAACGTGCCACCTAATGGTACTAAATGTATTATTTCTTTCATCCCGTGACGGATTACATTGGTTTAAATCAGAATTGGAAGCAGACTCGCTCGAATCATAATGTAACTGAACATAACATTACAAGGAGATAACGTTACAAGGAAAATAACGTTACAAGGCAAACCCTCATTGCTGTAAGGCAATTTTATAGCATGTACAGTAATTATTGTACATGGTGGAAACCACTTCCAGTAATTACTGTGGTATGCTACTAGCATCGTAGCAGGAATGACATACAAAAATCACGAATCTTTCCCCAGTTACCCTAACCCTGTCACTAAGAATAACCCTGAAAAGAACCGAGAACAACGGAACAAGGTTTAAAGAGTCTATACCCTTTTCTCTGTGCCATGCTGAGTACTCGAAAAATACTGTCTAAAATGAACTTTTCACCTGTAAATCACTCAACCGTATCTTACCATTAACAGTTTTTGTAGCACATGCTAAGAAAGTTACTGTACAAGCCATGAGGATCGGGTGTTGCTGTTTATACAGAAAAGCAATCACGAAAGTTGTTCAGCTATTGTGCGCAACTAAAATTCTCTCCATTGCCTTGCAATACTGCCACGTTTTGCCAGAACAATGCAATAAGACAAGGAACGGCTCTCCATAAGCGTTCTTCCGCGAAGAAAGAATTCGAGAGCGTGACAAAACGTATGGACTGCACTTCAGGAATGCAAATAATATGCTGTTTACGTCCTCATAGGCCTACACATCAGCCATACAGCAGAGTGTAAGAACATACATCATTATACATCATTATAGCATTAAAAAAGTGATTGTCACAAAATAGCGCTGGTTATGGCTGCCTTCGTAAAAATGTTACAGATGTAGGCTACCGCAAAAGAAGGATTTTATGTTCCTTTCCAAAACGTCTTGGTCTGGGAGTCTAGTTACATATACATAGGCCTATTACATACCCATGATTGCTTACAATTACCGTCTCTGTGCCAAACTGCAATTGCGGGCAGTTACTTTCTAAAAAGCGCATGGTTCAGTCAGGATAGTAGTCACAGATTAGCCAACCACTTCCTGGTTTACAAATAACCACTACATCCGGGTCACATATAGCATTTTCCTGGGTGAATAAATGACTGCAAAAGTTAACATTTACCTGGTAAAATTTAACTTGACTTTTCTGTTTCGTTAACTAGGAAATGGTTGGCCAATCCGTTACCATGATCCAGGGTAATTTGACTGCTCTAAGAGTGTAAGGGGTAAACATATTTCTACAGGAGGTAAAAGAGAGTTATATAGACCAACAGGTCAAATAGCTAATAAAATAGACCTATTGGCCCCATAAGAAGGACAAACTGGAGGCTTTCCAGAATTGTCAGAAGCTGATTTAGTTATGACGGTCGTCTTGGAATCACCAGTAGTCAACTGTCACCCACTACCATCAGGCTATGGTAAAAAATATCCATTGCTTCATTAGGTTTGAGCAGTCAGTGCTTTACACTTTATTTAGACATTTTCCGTCCATAAGTCACACTTTTGAAGGTTTTGCAAACATGCAATGGGAACGGAGGACCTGCCAAATAATAAAAAAGTAGATGGAAGAAAAAGTCATTACGACTCGCGGAAACCAATTCAACGTAACCATGGCAACTGGTGCAAGTGGACAGAACTAAGCACTTACTCACAAGTATTTTCACCAATCTTCTTCTTTTTCTAAAATTCTGAGCACATATAAGGCAGTTGAGTAGTACAAGTATACTCATTTGGTACTTTTCGTTAAGATATGTGCTATTTTGCCTTCTTTTGTGCTTCTAATGGAGAATTCGTAGGTGTAAAATTGCATTTTCCTTGGCAAGCATCAGCGCCAAGAGAGTAGGCGTAACCTGCGGGGTATAACGTCAAACTTTTACGATGAGCTTGGGTTATGGCCCTGGCCTCCGGTTTGAACGCTTTTAAGATCCAACATTTTACATTCATTTGCACGACATAGCGTACCCCACTGCTTCGCTGAAATGTCAACCAATTCGAATTTTTTTTAAACATCAGAAAAGATTTTGGGCTGCTTAACCTCCCCTAATATCCCTCGCCTCCTTCTGTTGGGCTTAAACAATTCCAGATTTCAGTCATAAGCTATAACGTTCACGGTTCGTTAATTACTTGTTGAATTTCTCCTTAGGTATAGAGAGGTGACTTAAAATTTGCACTTTCATTTTGTAAAGGAATCTTTTCAATATCAAATGATTTCCGTATCGCGCCAATGGCCCACCCGGGGGGTAATAGAGCTCGACCGCCCCCCGAATTAGCTGTCATTTCTTTAATATTGCTCGAAATGCGTTTAAGCTGACGTGTGAGCTTAAACGCATTTCGAGCACCATACTTTTTAACAAGGATAGGGGGATGTGTTTCCTTTAGGCCTGGAAGGGGGAAATGTTTTCTACAGACCTGGGAGGGGGAAATGTTTTCTACAGACCTGGGAAATTCCATTTTCCAGGGATCGAAGAGTTGTTTTAGGGAAATGTCCCTTAATTGTAGTGAGCGTCACCCGATTATGATTTTTGAAGATGTCTGCACAGCTCACATTTCTGGAGAAAATGCAATTGAAACAAGCACTAGATTTCAAGCAACATCTATATTTCTTCGTATGGTAATAAAACAAGCTCTTTAAAGTTTTAAAACAATGGACTCAGCTTATCCTAAAGACCCGTAGACAGGTAGATGTTACATCACACTGAACAGTCCTAAAAATACTACAGCCTTACTTAATATCCAGTGATATCATTGGGGAAAGCAAGATGCATAATATATAAGCTTAAAAAATTGAACATATTCAAGCATCATTGTGTTTAAGATCGAAAGCCCACTGAATATTTTGCATTTTTATTTGGGTACCGACTAACAAAAGCAACCACAGATGCATGGATGGACCCAAAGACCCACCATAGACCCACCGACAGATCCACTAACAGAAAAAAGAAAATGCAAACTTCTCATTTCCAGCTTTCTGAAAAAGCAACAGAAGAGAACGGCCATGCAACGATCTAAAACACTGCTTTAGCCAGGTAAGTTTAATCTTCGTCCGTTATAACCTACACTAAGAAAAGAAGCCTGCAGGCTAATATTGCATGAACAAATGTGACTGGAGGATTTCTTGACAATTTTATGCTAATTAAACTTCAGTTAATGCTTATAAAACATGATTTCTCTCTAATCATTTCAATAACCCTATAGTTTTATAGCACCACTTTAGTCCAAAAGTTTTAAGCCATTGAAGATTCTGTTTCTTTATGTCTTCATACTCCTCAATCTTTCAGGTTGTTCTCATTACATGTCTCGGAGAGACGTTTTGTCCTCAGATTGTCATCAAATTCCTTAAAAGGAGAGATCTATTTTTTCAGGTTGTCGTCAGTATCTCTCTCGGAGAGTCCTTTCATCTTCAGTTTGTCCTCGAGTTTCTCGCTCGAAGAGATTCTTTTGTCTTCAGGTTGTCCTCAAAGTACCTCACTTGGAAATATCAATTGTCTTCAAGTTATCCTCAAGTTCTTCCAGAGATGATACCTCACTGATTGCATCTGTGAATTAAGAGACGCATACCATGTATCACGTTTAAAACTTGTATTGAGAACGTACCATTGTAGTGAGTAATCACGCTTTGTGTGCCTGTACATTGTTCTACCGATATCACCAATGCCTATGTCATCGATATCCGATATATCAATACTCATTGTCGACCGATACCGATATTAAGAAATAAGTGTACAGTGCACAAAAGCATACAGCTACTTTGTACTACCACAAAATGCAATTTTATAAACAGGAGATAAAATGTTGGAACTTGTATTCAGATAAGAAAACTTAAGCTTTGTATGAAATTAAGGCCTACAAATATCTATGGTGTACTATCGGCATTAAAGGTAACTTTTGCCAATACGGATGTAGGGTGAATACGAGGAATATCTTCTGAAAAAAAATATTTAACCAATAACCTTGCCGACAGTCTCTGCCTAGTGAGTATGAGTTCGTATTCGCAGTTGTGCTTATACCGATTTGAAAGTTATCAATTGGTGGCCGGTACACTAAAATTTTCGATATTATCGGTGCGATTAAAAGGCTTTTCGTTCATAACCATAGGGAATCCATTAACACCATTTATGTAGTACTTCTATGCTTATACTCATGTACTCACTCTAAACAAAGAAGTCTCACAGCGCGCGAATATGGAGACAAATTTTATATCAAATTGTTTAGGAGCTTAACATTTCAACTGGCAACTGCAGCTGTCAGAAGCTGATTTAAAGTTAAAATACCTTAAATTAAGTAGGCTAAACCGGAAAAACACACTTAAGAGCAAATATTATAGCTTATATTCAGATTAACTAATCATGGGGGTATGAGGCCGGGAAAGGGGGATCTAGGACAAATGATCGCAGAGGCAAACTTCACGTCATACTTGTTAGCCAATCGGGAATAGTTTCACGGTAAACACCTTCCTCCAAGCCTGTAGCCAACGGGTTGGTGGGTGGGGGTGGGATGGGAGAAGAGGGGCGGCGCCCCCTAGAAACTTTTCAGCGCCTACAAAATGAAACATTACCATTGCTTTAATGCATTTAAGTATTTTGTCCCCCCTTCAGTACCTTGTCTAGCTACGGGCCTGCCTTCCGCCCCCCCCCCATTTGAAACGTCGCCTTATATGTATATATGATACATATCACGAAATACACTAAATTATAATAGTTCACAGTGCTGTTGATTCAAACTTACCCATTTCTTGTGAGTGAAGGATCCTTTTGGCAGAACCAATCACTCTGTCAACTTTAATGTTTTTAGTTGGTCTAGTCAGATCTGTTGAAGAAAAATATCTTACTTCAACAGCAAGTCATTTAATATCTTGCATGATAGTCACTGAGGAAATACTGTATTTGCTGAGCCAACCACTTCTCCAGTTATATCAATATGTATTCATGCAAATTGAATATATACTTACGGGAAATAATAACGTTACCTACGTAATCTTGGTCAACTGTACTAGATCATTTGCTATCTAGATGTCTACGTTTCTATTAGTGCAAACGTTTGGTGAAACTTTCCAGTTTTGGAGAAACTTTCCAGCGGCGGAGAGGAAGGAAAAATTTGTGCATTTGTGCAAAACCTTGAGTACGAATACGTAATCACTTCAAGTCTGGTAGGCGACCTACATCGTTGACTGAATGCATGGCCGGACACATATTTACCTACGTGAACCGACACGGGCGATTTCAGGTTTTTGTTTTAGTTCACAACCAATTGATTTACATTCAAACATGAACTGAACCCCTTCCTACTTTCACAAAAGCAGCTCATAAGTTTAAGTTTAATGTTTGAAGATCAGGAAGCCAATTGGCTCATCGAGGACTCTATACCAGAGTGAGTCATATAAATCAGAGTGAGTTATATGTAACGTTTAATTATATTATTATTAATAAATGTTATAGCAAGTCACTTCAGACGGGTATATCTAAAACTTGGTTATTAAAGTTAAATAGCGAGATCGACTTGCGAAAAGAAATTTACAGCCAACCTTGTTCTGCATTTTCCTGGTTGGGGGGAGGGGTGGCTCTTCCACGTACTTTATCTACAGTTCATCTGCTGTATACCCCCACCACCCAAAAGGGAATCAGTTTTTTACAAATTGCTTAAGAAAGTATATCACTCATACTGTCATAGGAAGCAGCGTTCTTCACAGAGTTAGCTGAACGTCTGCAACTATATATGTTGACACAGCGAGTGAGTATCTGTTGGTATCACCAGGGATTCGTTGTTATGCCTCCCAACTTCCCAAATATCACTAATTGTAAGCCTCTTATACTTACCATTGCCCTTAGCGGCTAGTTCCACGGTGTCTATACCCTCCACAATGGTTTTACTCTGATTCTGCAGCTGTTTCTCAAGGTTTGTGCCTAATTTTGGATTTAAAAGATTTTCAAACCTCTTAATGTTTTTCATCCACGTAGCAAATTGATGAAACGATTTCGGCTTCCGATTAGTTCTGAATTTACTGGAATTCTCCTTCAACGTTTTATCATATCGATCGTCATATATGTTATCAGGTAGTCCGTACTCCTCACTTTTCCTGTTTAATCTATCCGTTTCCACACTCTTCCAAGACACGTACTGTCTACCGAACCTTTTGACTTGCTCCTCGTCGAACCTGTCACGTATCTTCTTCAACTCCATCCTCTGTCTCTTCCAAGATTCTGTTCTTTGTCTAGCTCTCTCCTCTTCCATTTTGTTTTCCTCCTCCATTTTTTCCTTCTGCGCTTCTGTAAGTTGCTTTAAGAAGGAGACGTGTCGTTGAAGCTTAAAGCTTCTGTTACCGTAAACTGATTGTAAAGATTTTTCGTGAGAAAGAGTTTTTTTCGTGATGACGACAGGACGACGTCGTAACTTCGGTTTCTTCATCTCTTTGATTGTCTTCGCGCTTTGAGATGTCATGATCCGTTTTGGAGGGGAACGCCTTGGACGTATTGATGAGACCGTCTTGGATCGGACCAAGTCCTCGTGTGGGTCAGCATCTTCGTCAAGAATGAAATTACCCTCTCGGTTAAAGAATCCGATCTTGCTCTTCGATCTTTCCAAAGGAGGGGGTTTTGTTTGAACCTTCCGAATTGCTTCTTCTTTCGGTTTTTGATTTGTTCGCCGTTTCGGTGCGTTTATTTCAGATTTTGGTTTCGCGTAAAAAGGAGATGCCCTTGAAACTTTTTGTGGTCTCGAGTCGTATTTCTTCCCACCTTCCGATTGAGAGACGAACCCCGAAGAGGAACTGGTACTTGTATTACTCGTTTGCAAACTTTTCCCTGTGATTTCAGTTCGGCAAGATGATGGCGAGGTTGGAGAAACAAGTGGTGATCTGAGGGATTGGTTAAAAGATGGATAGCTTATTTGACAACAGTCTCAACATATAATTCATCGTTTACAAAACTTTTGTACACGTTTACAACATTCTATGACTAAAACTAGAGTAAAATGAAATTTGATCCCATGTCCTTGTCAGGGCTTTGAATAAATGCATGATACCTCTATAAGCTCACTAAAACATATTAATTGACTTATGAAAACTGAAAGAAACAACCTTGGGTTCATGCAAAGAAAATCGCACCAGAGATGGACCAGGGAGGTGATCACTTCTCTGGCTGGACCTAAATATAATGTGCAACTGTTCAAATGACATGAGTAAATTAAGGTAACTTCAATTCATCCCTTATGAAGGCCAGTCCTCTTTGATAAATTCTATACTCCAGCCCTTACATTTTTGTTAAGCAATCAACTTGCACAACTTGGGGCTTGCATGTGCAAACAACCGGGTGAGCCACGGTGCCCACGTGGCCCTACATGTGGAGAACTTGCCCAAGTCACCAAGTGGGCCAGTGAAGATTTAACCACAGTGCCCTTGTGAGCCTCACATGCCAAAACTTGCCAATTGAAAATGCACCAAAAGCCCACACGGGCTCCTTAATGTTCAGCCCATTTCTAAGAAAAGCACGTTTAGCCCACTAATAACCTATGTAGGCCCCCTGTTGGCATGCTGATTGGTATACTTTAAAACTATAGCAGCAATGCTGCAGTCTCTCAACCTTAGGGTTAGGGAGTATACCAGTTTTAACATAAATACCAGTACCAGTAGTACCGGTATTGAAAGTATCGACGATATTTCTGTGGTTATTATTACCGGTTCCTGATAAAACTACCAGTACTTTTCTTTTGTTCCAAACGAAAATAACTGTACCACTTCTTTTAGGTCACAATATGCGGCACTGTCACGATTAAAATATTTCACAAAAATATCTCTCCCCCCAAAATGTTTTCAACTTTCCATCTTCGGTATCAACTACCATTGTATACACTGTTCACCTAGCACTTGGACCGTGTCAGGGATAAATCTTTATAGTTTCATGTAGTTCATCTCTTTATGTAAGGACAGGGATCAGAACCTAGACTGCCATAATGCATAAATGCAACCAGTTTGTGTAGGGCAGTTGCATAACCAGTGGAGAGGAAGCTATCAAATGTCTTCCCTCTCCTCCCCTCCCCTCTTTCCCTCTCTCCCCTCCCTCGTGGAATTGGTAAGCAAAAAATGAAGTATTGGATAAAAATTACACCATCCATTTCAAGTTTAAATGTTTAGTAGTGCTAATTTGTGAACCGTACTTTAAAAATTGAAATTATTCCAAATTCTAACATTGATTCCATCATTACTATGACAGGATTTCAACTCTGTTTTACATTAACTGGAATAAAGAGCTAAGCATTTTGCCATATTTGATAAGTTGGACCCTTGGGTCCATATTTGGCCATGGACCCCAAATTCATTGAGACCCTGAAGGTACCACTAACGGAGTAGGGCCCACATGGAACCTTGGACGAAAACTTCCAGAATACCATAAACAGATCACTAACCAAGCATCATTATAACAGGCCGTCAACTCTGTTTAACAATAACTGGAGGAAAACTTAATCACTTTGCAATATTTCACAAAATGGACCCTCTTGGGCCTTGGACCCAAAATTCTTGAACCTCTGAAGGTTCCACTAACCAAGTATCACTATGACAAACCATTAAACTTGTTCAAGAGAATCTTTAGGAATACCGGTTTGAAAAATTTCATAAGAATGCGACATAGAGCCCACACGGGACCTTGGACCAAAACTTTCAGAAAACTATACACAGATCACTAACCAAGCATCATTATGACAGACTGTCAACTCTGTTTTACATTAACTGAAGGAGGAGTTAAAGATTTTGCAAATTTCACAAAATGGACCCTACGGCCCATCTTGTGTCATGGACCATCACTGTACAAGAGAATCTGTAGGAGAAGAAACATTTTGAAGAATTTCATAATGTGGGTCAAAGGGCCCACAGGGGACCTTGGACCAAAAATGCACACCTCAACTGCCCACCACCCAAGGAACATTGTGCTCAAGTTTTAAGCAAATCCATGAAAGCATTTGGGAGTAGAACCATTTTGAAAAGTGAGGCAGACATTTTTAGTGAGACAGACATCCCCCCCCCACAGTATAACATAGCGCTACCCACACTTCGTGGGTTGAGCTAATAGGCGAGTTCGATCTTACAGAATTACAATGCATATGGGTTGAACGTATGGGCAGATAGGTTGAACATTTGTTGTATACCAACGACAAAGACCGTCTATGGTACGTTGTATCAGCACGCAAGCTCTTCTTCACCATCGTGCATTATTTTCAGCACTATGTCGCTGGAAAATGTGATTAGTTTGGAAACAATGTTATCTTAAAAGAGTATCTCATAAACTGGGATTGAAAAGCTTTACTGAGTAACGTTTCACTGAAGATAAAGAGATAAAAAAGGTTACTCGAAGGGCGTGTATGAAAAGCAGGAGGCAACTCTACAATGAATGGTTACGATGCCACAAACTGATGTTATTGTATTACTCATGCAATTGGTCGTGGTACTTTCGGCATAGTTACATACATGCAATTTTCAAGACCAAAGAGCCATTTGAACTGAACGTTTGCACATCTTGTAGAAACAAACACAATCAAGCATAAAACACTGCTCTGAAGAAACACAAAGGCTAGGTCTCTGCTTTCATCAAGTGAGCAGTTTTTGACCAGATATGATTACCTGGCATCTTCACTCAGACAACATACAGTATTTGATCCAAATGGTCAGTAATCTAGTTCTTTTTTTAAAACTGACAAACTGTGGTAGCATTTAACTAATCAATTCCCATTTCCAATTCATGCATGCTCATGTGTCCTTATCCAGGACAGTGGCACACTGCAGTTTGCCAAATGGCAATCTCACTCAATTGCAAATTGTATGTAGTGTTGTCCTCATGTTTCCTCAAGTTTACTGAAGAGACAATGTTGGTATGTCCAAACAGAAATTTTCGTGAATCACACAAGGAATTCTGTTCAAAGTTTACACTAGTGAACTTCAACAACAGTCCCCTGCTTTGTGGACAGAGCAGCCTTCTGCAATATTATCAAACTACGTCCCCAAATGACAAATGAGACAATGTTGGTATGTCTAAAAAGAAATTCTTGTGCACCACACAAGGAACTGTTCATGAACTTCAACAACAGTCCTCTGCATTGTGGACAGAGAAGCCTTTTGCAATATTTTCAAACTATGTTCCCAAATGACACTCACACAGCCTTTGTTTGACCTCACACGTTTCAGACACTACAAAGAACTTCCATTTAACAGTAGCCACCCTGGTGAGTGTACCCATCGAGTATTGTGTACAGCAATACTGTTGGACTATTGGTTTGCTTGTACGCAAGCATTTTCTGCCATTTTCATAATAAACCCCGCCCACTCATTCATATTAATGAAGGAGGTATTTGTTCTAAAAACTATTACGTCTGTGTACTGAATTAGCCACACCAAATATGGAAATAATCAGCCATACTTATTCAAAGATATTGCCATTTTACGATTTTAGGTTTAGCCCCACTCACTCATTACTATGCCTACGTCCATGCCAAAAGCAATACGACATAGCTTCACATCCCAGTCATCATCCCTGCCACATATCAAGCACAGTAGACTTTTCCATGTGTCTGATTGTACGCAAGCATTTTCAGCCATTTTCACAATTTATCCTGCCCACTCATGAATATTAATGAAGGTGATATTTTGTTCCAGAAAAACTATGACCTCTGCCTATTAGATTACCATGCCCAGTATGGAGCTAATCAGCCATTCTAACAGAGAGATATTGCCATTCTAAGATTTTTAAATTTAGCCCCGCCCACTCATTTCTATACAAGATATTGGCGCCAAAAACAATAGGGCACAACTTCACACCCAGGTGAACATATCTGCAAGTTTCATACTAGCAGAAATTTCCTACTAGGGGTAATTTGCTTGTACACAAGCATTTTTAGCCGTTTCAAAAGATAACCCCGCCCACTCATGAATTTTATTAAGAGTGATGTATTGTTCTCAAAAATTATTACCTTGGCCTATCAGATTACCCAAACTAAAGACGAAGCTTATCAGCCATCCTGAAAAAGAGATATCGCCATTTTAAGATTTTTATGTTAAGCCCCGTCCACTCATTACTATGCATGATGCTGGCACCAAAAGCAATAGGGCACAACTTCACACCCAGGTCTACATACCTGCCAAATATTAAGCACAGCAGACCTTTCCTACTAGGCGTTTGCTTGTACACAAAGTTTGCCCGTACACACACACACCCATACGCACACACATACGCCAAGTTGATTGCAATGGCTACGATGCTGCCTGCGGCATCGTAACCAAAAAATCGTTGAATCTGTCTGTTATTACAACAATTTTCTCTCGCAGAACTCGTTAGCTGAATTATCCTGGATGGAGGGCTAGGCTATACATAGGGCCCACTTACATAACGTACGAACTTGAAGACTGCATGAGTTATTGTTCCTTCGTTGCAACTTGTGCTGACATCTAACGTTAGACCTAGGCTAGGTTCACGGAAGGCAAACGTTAGTTCAAGGCCAAGTATTCACTACAACTGATGTACAAGCTAACGTACGGGTAGGTGGATCTCACCTTAACCCGGTTTGTTGTAGGGCCTACAACTATAATGGGGTGATCGTCGAATGCGCACTTAAGAAATCTATCATTCCAAGATTGTGGCATGGAATTTTAGGCTAGACGCGCACTCGACGGGACCTTACTATACAACCCTCGTGGGGACGTTAGAATTTGACCAGAACCACGAAACGCAATACTCAGGCCTTTCTCTAGTGTTAGGCAACTCCAATGTCTTAGTAGCACCTACGTAGTACCAATCTGTATAGCCTATACTTATTTAATTATTTGAATAGATTTGTTTCAGAAATGATTAGAATTGACTCATTTTTTAACAGAATCTAATCGAATGTTTGAAGAGATTTCCTATTCAGTGCCCCTCTGACAAGATTTCTCTTCAATTTGAATAGGACTTTTTAGAGCGTGTATTCTCAATATTCTCAATCTCTCTTGCCTCAACCCTACTTAAAAAGAAGGGTTGAGGCTTTAATGGAGTTCTGATGTGTTAAAAGGGTATTAAATCTAAGCTTTCTGGGTAAATTTGCATTGAAATCCGATATGTGGTTATTGAGATATTAGCAGATGAGGTGAAGCTTTTAACCCAAAGTGAACTTGAATCAAGCACATGTGACATCCCAACCTCGCATTTATGAGCTCTCTTTTAGTTTTCTTTCATTTTCTTTTCAACTTTACAACCAATTTTCTCATCCAAAATCTTATGTTATTGTAAGGTGAATGCACGAGAGGCATGAGAATTTTTAAAACTTAAAATTTCCTTTGGAAAGCGTAGATCCTTATTAACT
This sequence comes from Holothuria leucospilota, assembly GCA_029531755.1. NCBI lineage: Eukaryota > Metazoa > Echinodermata > Holothuroidea > Aspidochirotida > Holothuriidae > Holothuria > Holothuria leucospilota. Next base: position 36,219,769 of record CM055977.1, on the reverse strand, counting down.
TCAAGGTCAAAACAATAGACTGAAAAAAAGAAAACAAAACATTGCTCATCAATTTGAGGAGATGATATATCCTCTGTTTGCCTCAAGCTCACTTCAGGGCCCAAATGTAGTAACTTCATTTGCTGATAGCTCGAGAACTACCGTACACATCGGAACTGAATGAAAATTTCACGAAAATACTCGGATTAGTTCCTCTTTCTCATGTTTAAAATTTTTTGGCATAAACCCTTGAGGGACTGGAAGCTGTCCGTGCTCCCACAATCGTTAAGCCAACAGCCTTAAGTAAATTAAAGGCAATCAGTCTAAAGTGTTCCACAATAAAAGTTATTTATTTTGTAAAATGTAAATGTTACTTGGATTGAGGCAATCATTGAATGCACACCTGAAAACAGATCTCCTTTGTTTGAATTTTAGTATTTTCTTTTATATACGTAACGCGACATTTCCAAGTCACTGTTTAAAGGGAATAAGCAGTCACCAAATTTATTTTCAAACATCAGCTGAATCTTACAGATATCCTCTTGTGTCCCATACAGTGTCTTTCATTATGTTCCTGAATAAACCTTTTGACTGGTAAAGGTAAACTAAGGAGCTACTCATCTTGAAATTACCAAATAGGTGACAAAAATATTGTCACATGATTGAAAGGAGCCATTCCAGAATTAGGATATCCTGGTATACTAATTCAAATTGGGGAGACTGCATTTCCCCTTTAATGATTATCTACACAGGGTTTGGTTCATCCCCCCATGGGGGATCGAAAAACTTCAAAATAATACACCGAAGGCGTAGGTCCATCGACGGTCGGGGTCCTTGGGCTCACCAAGGAAAATTATTAAAACCATATGCGATTTCTCGGGTTCAGAGGAACTTCAGTCATGATCAGGACAATGAAATTCTCAGCATTTGCATCAGCAATATATGCAAACAACAACTATCCGCGAAACACAGGGGAAAGTGTACTCCAGTGGGTTAAATCCAAACCTGGATCCACGTCTGACGCGAACTTAATTATAATGATGCATGCCGTCAGTCGAAATTTTCATTTCACTGACCCAAGAAACATATTTTCTGTTACAGTAAAGTGAGACTGTCGGACTCTGATGTTTCAGCAAGATCTCCAGTCTTGCTAAGACTGGGAGTGATAAATGAAATACTTTATCTGATATCGCATCTCATGTAGCTAAGCAAGCTATAGTCGAAATGCTATTCAAATGTGAAGTTAAGTATTAAATATTTGAACAAATAACGCAAGGATTTTCAACATTTTTAAGAACAAGCGTACTGGCCCACTTCCAATTGGAAGGTTGCATCACTTTTTCCAATATTTCAATGCATTTTTGCACGAAAATAGCAATTTTTCTGCCCAGATGGGGGAGGGGGGAGGAATGCAACCCCCAGCTCACGCCTCATACGTCTTTAATTGTAAACTGAGTAGGTGAAAACACCTATACAATATCTGACTTATGCAAAATCTGGCTCTTCTCTGTCTGTCTGTGGGACATTCCACTTTCTCTAGCAATGTCCTTGCGTATCCTACGGCACTCCGAACTGAGGTACCCCGATGCTTATAGGCCTAATGCTGGGCCCTCAGAAATGAGACCACTGACGCACCAATCCATACACCGTCCATGCGGAATCACTTTTTGCCGTGTCATTGTGAAGTTATACCGGATTGCCGTAACTGCTGCGGTTGTCTCATGCACATCGTTTGCTGTTGCCGTTACCGTTGCCGGACAAGTGTGAACGTAGCTTACAGCTTGGTGTTTTGATATAAATTCAACCCGTTATCATTGCTCAAGTGTTAGGTCTGGCGAATTGTTACCAAGTTAAAACAGTTGCCAGAGATTATCTCCACAAAAATGCCTTAATAAGCACATTTTTTTTTATTTTGTCATACGCATTCTCATATTTTTTTTAACGGAACAGGCTTTCTTTTAAAGCTCCATTAGTACTAGAGGTTCATGTAGAGAGGGGAAAGTTTTAAAAGGGATCCCTAGTCTGATCTGTCCAAAAAGGTTAAAACATCTTTCGCCAACTACACCCCTTCATGAAGACAGAGCCCGAGGGCAGTTTCCCGAAATTATCCACCGGAGGGCCTGGTAGCTATGCAGTACTTAACACTCAATGGATTAGGCTAGAACAGTGCAGAGGTTTCACGATCCTTGTTTTCAAAGTGCATTTCACGATTATTGATATCCTTCGGGGTTTTCAGTAAACTTAATTCTGTCTTATGCTCATTTAACCTACATTTTTAACAGTTTCAAATGAGAGGAAAATTCAGATAATAAGTGCAGTGCAGAGGTTTCACGATCCTTGTTTTCAAAGTGCATTTCACGATTATTGATATCCTTCGGGGTTTTCAGTAAAACTTAATTCTGTCTTATGCTCATTTAACCTATATTTTTAACAGTTTTAAATAAGAGGAAAATTCAGATAATAAGTGCAGTGCAGAGGTTTCACGATCCTTGTTTTCAAAGTGCGTTTCACGATTATTGATATCCTTTGGGGTTTTCAGTAAAACTTAATTCTGCCTTATGCTCATTTAACCTACATTTTTAACAGTTTTAAATGAGAGAAAAATTCAGATAATAAGTGCAGTGCAGAGGTTTCACGATCCTTGTTTTCAAAGTGCATTTTACGATTATTGATATCCTTTGGGGTTTTCAGTAAAACTTAATTCTGTCTTATGCTCATTTAACCTACATTTTTAACAGTTTCAAATGAGAGGAAAATTCAGATAATAAGTGCAGTGCAGAGGTTTCACGATCCTTGTTTTCAAAGTGCATTTCACGATTATTGATATCCTTCGGGGTTTTCAGTAAAACTTAATTCTGTCTTATGCTCATTTAACCTACATTTTTAACAGTTTTAAATGAGAGGAAAATTCAGATAATAAGTGCAGTGCAGAGGTTTCACGATCCTTGTTTTCAAAGTGCGTTTCACGATTATTGATATCCTTTGGGGTTTTCAGTAAAACTTAATTCTGTCTTATGCTCATTTAACCTACATTTTTAACAGTTTCAAATGAGAGGAAAATTCAGATAATAAGTGCAGTGCAGAGGTTTCACGATCCTTGTTTTCAAAGTGCATTTTACGATTATTGATATCCTTTGGGGTTTTCAGTAAAACTTAATTCTGTCTTATGCTCATTTAACATACATTTTTAACAGTTTTAAATAAGAGGAAAATTCAAATAAAAAGTTGCGTATTCAGAACACACTCAAAATAAAATCCCATAAGTTATGAACCCTAAAATGGCGTTAACATCAGCATGAAATCGTGACACATAATGCTTAATTCAGTGATTGGGCGATTGTTTGATTTTAAGCTTACTTTATTTCGTCTCTTTGAAGAGACGTAGCCCGTACTTCAGCCCACGAAGACGCCCACTTTTTGCTGGACTCTGTCGGAACTGTTCTTGTCTGTTTTACTGTTGGTACACCGTGGGCTTCGGTCGGTAACTTAGGGAGTTGAGATGAAGATTTTGAAGCTTTCGGACGAGAGTTTCTGTCATGGTTGCTTGGGCGACGACCTTTGACCGGAGTTGGAGCAGAGTTGCTGGTGCGGTTCTTTCCAGGATCTGCACAAAAGAATAAAAGCTTATTAAAATTAAATCGCGTTTGCTTTCCATCTAATATAAATTTCATATTGCAGAACTTATAAGAAGCGAAGTTGGTAGGTTGTCCTTAATGCCTTGCAGAATCTTCAACTGGGAATAACTTCGTGTTATCATCGAAAATTTTGAGCGTAAGGTTACAGTGTACTCCCATCTTAGCAAAAATTCCTGCAAGTTTACTTCCATTGCGAAAGAAAACCTGAATCTACTTCCACAAGGTTTTATAACCTTAAAGGCACACACAGTAATAAAGGGGGTAGGGAGGGGCAGCCGCCCCTCCCTATACGGACCAGGGAAGCAAACTGAAGGCAGACGAAAAAAGAAAAATAGAGAAAATGATAGGAAAACAAAGAATAAGAAAAAATGGAAAGAGAAGGAAAAGTAAAATGAAAGCTTTTGTACTTTTCGCAACCCTCCGCCTCCTGTGAATTCTAAATTCGTGACGGCAAGAGCCGTCATCCTTAAATTAAATTGAGTCCTTAAATTAAATTGAGCGGTATCATGGGATCATGTTCTTTTGTTGCAAGAATGACACCGTCAGCTGGGCCTTAAATAAGAGTTTGCTGAGTTCCCACAGGGGCTGATCCAGCAGACAGGTAGTCCGAACCCCGGGCTTTGGGGGGCGCAAGTCGAGTTACTTGACCCCCCTAAAAACAACCCTTGTGACGCCATTGGGCAAACGAGACTTAGAAACGAGAAGCTCTCAGACAGCGGAAGCAAGATCTTTCTTGATCAGCTTCCCGAGTTACTCGTGAGACGCTATTTTTAGGAGGACATGTTTGTCTGACAGGGTGATCCGTCCTGGCATTGATCTTAAAGGAGATGTTGCATCACTCCAAGCACATTTAGGAATGTCCTCATATCTGTATTGACAACTTGGTGAATATTGAATGAACTGACATAACTTCAAACGATAGCACCGCTCTGATTTGTCAATGGTTACTTCTGTAGATCTTTCAGGTAAGCAGACGGCCCACACACAGAAGTGTGGGGACACTTAGTAAAGAACAGGAGCCTTGCGTAAGGCGTGCGCTTGACGGGTGGTTTTCTTTTAAATTGGAAGGGCTAGAAATAAACCTACACTCTAAAAAACGTGTTTAGGAATTAAACACAATTTTTGCCCCCACTTTGGAAACACGTTTAATTCCTAAACACACATGTTTCATTCCTAAATATTATGTGTTTAATTCCTAAACATTATGTGTTTAATTTCTAAACGTGTTTAGAGTGTAAACGTGTTTCCAAAGTGGGGGCAAAAAAGTGTTTAGAAAAGTGTTTAATTCCGAAACACTGTTTTTACAGTGTAGTAGGATGAACTTTTACTTCAGACAAAGGGGAAAAAATCTCTTCCTGAGGTTTGAATTTTCTCCTTAGCAGCTTAGTGGAAAAACCTAAAAATGGTTGTCTCGTCCATCACTTCGTTTTCGTGTCTTCGTTTCGTGTCGGACTTTGGTACCATCAGGAAGATCAATAAAGGATGATAGTCAAAAAGAATCTAGTCTGTTAATATGATTGGTTTACAACAACCCAAACGTGTGTAGAGGTGTAAAGAGACTGACCACCAACGAAAGGTAGAAAATGTGGTTTATACATTGTTATTGGCAGTGAAGACATGAGACTGCGTTCACTTGCATAAGACTGACAAACATTTTTAGTGCACTTACACGAATATCCTTGAAACTGTGATTGTCTCGTATTGTAACTAACTGGCGCCCTTCACTTCACTTTACTCACGCCAGATAATCTGTAATGACCCTTGCGACCCAAAGTGGTTCCCAAAATGTAATGTAGAATAATACCACACAATAATGTGTTTATACTTTCTAGTACCTTAAATTAAACATGGAAAAGTGCATGATTGTTGGTGTTCGTAAATATTGTAACCAAACTTTTTCAGTTTCGTTTCGTATACTCAATTCATCCTAAATTAGAATGAAATTCCAAATATTCGAATCCTTCAAGTGTAATGCTTATCTCTGCTAATTTGCACTCAGTATATAATACTTTTATTTTCACTTCTTAGTGTAGGGTACAGGGGCGTAGCCAGGAATTTGTAAAGGGGGAGGGCGAAGCCCATACACAGACTCTCAGCGCTCCGCGCTACCATGGGTTGGCGCAAAGCGCAAGAAAACTTTGGCCCAAAATGCCTCCCAGATCGTTGGAAATGGCACTTCCCAGGCCTATTTACCTCATACAAACGGGGGAACACTAGTTAGCAATATTGTAAAAATAAACATTAAAAATACCAAAATATGCTCAAGGGGGGGGGGGTTGCCCCCTTCGTCCTCCTCTTGGCTACGTGCCTAATGGGGTAAGGTTTGACGAGTAACTGGGGTACTATACATTACTCTCGCTTATACAAGTGCACGAAGATGTATCAACTCGTGAGACCTAATGACTAAACTACTAAGTAGCCGCAGACTATCGCTTTGTGCAAAGAACGAAGTTTAGCATCGTTTTAATAGTTCGGAATTTTTTTCATGAATATTCCTCGACCTTTTCGTGTATCATCGACCTTTTCCTTTGAAGATATTTGTACTTTGCTTACTACTCTGTGTTACTAAAAGTTGACTGAATAGAAGTACGTTCCGTAACGGATAGAATACCATACCGTCACCGCTGGTTGATCTGGGGAGGTTTAACTCTCAGTCCCTGGCTGATTTCATTTTACACCTTTAAGAATAATCAAACTTGCAATCTTCTAATTGAGAAATCTAACCAAATTTTAAAGCGCTGTTTAGCTGGTGTCAGCATAGCCTGGCTTGGGTAACCTTTTAGGCACAATCAACAACCCCAGTCACTCTGTATGCAGGTTATACATATATTTTTGTTCGGTATTTTTCCTTGCTATTGCAAAGTACGTCACCATCATTTGACCCAGACATCTCTCTTTGTTCTGTTCGACCGGTCTAGAACAGAATTCCGTCAAATTTTAAATGGAATATTTGTGTCTGATATATCTCCTGTTCATAGCTTTAATACAGAGAGAGGACCAATCAGTAATGAAAATTTGTATGCAAAAGTATGTGTGTGTGTGTTGGGAGGGGTGGGGTTGAAAGAAAAATTTGAAGCAAAGGTCACGGTGTGAAAATACTCATTTTAATTTTCTAGAGTGAATGTGCAGTTAGCAAGTGTGTGCGTGATCTAAGATCAGTACAGTTCCCAACGGCGCCACTCCATTTACCTAAAATGGGACCGCATCCTACGTTTCTACAAACACCAGTGGCGATTCACTAGCCGTTTTGTTTTAGTGAACTCAGTGATATTTTCTTTGTATCAGTAACCTGACTATCATCTATTCGTACGGTAAGAAGAATTGATGAAGAGAAATCTCGAGTCACGATAAAATTGTCATGACAAAGATTTGTCATAGGCAAAATTAATTATTTGTCGTATTATGAGATCCAACTACCTTCGACATACTCCTCCCCTCTGTCTGCGACAAAAGTCTTAATCCATCTGACCGGAAGCACCTGTTGTATACTTGATGAACTGGACACCTACACAGTTCATCTAACTATGGAACGTTATATCAACCCCCTTTACTAACGCCGACGTCCTTTACTAACGCCGACGTCCTTTACTAACGCCGACGTCCTTTATTAACACCGAAGAGACTTTCATACGACCAGAAAATTGGGCAAGTTGGGCAGCAAGACTGCCGACGTCTGGAGAGGATTGCCTATAGACCCTTTTCCAAATAACAATTACAAAGGATTGTGGGACTGGATTTTGGTGTTCGTCGTTTTTGGCCACAGTAGAATGCCATTGAGAAAAACGCCCCACTTCAAAAGTGTATCCCACAATCCTTTGCGACTGCTATATGGAAAAGGGTCTATAGTTGAACGTCGAACGACCGAAACTATTGTTGCATAGTCCGCGGTCTGTTCAAAATCTACACGCTATGCAACCTGTCATTCGGTAAGGAGGGGGGGGGGGATGGGTAGGTCTCATATTTGTTTACGACTAAATCGTGGGTCTACAGATGTCCTGCTACGCCACGAAGGACTTTATAGTTCGGGTTAGTCCCACGACTATTTATTTGTGCCACCTCCCGAATGGTACCACTATTTTTCGTGCCACCAGCTGGGATATCGCACGAAAAGTTGGGGGTCCACTGGAGGGGGGTTGGTCCATGACTAAAATTGCGACAATCCCAACTGGTCTTGGGACAATTCGTGGGGCCAGTCGTGGCGGTCTCGCTACTGGTCTTACGACTGGCCTACATCCTATACGGTTTTTTCTGCATTCTATTGCAGGACCACCAAGAACGATCCTATGGAGGTGTTCCTCAACATGACCGCGTTTGCTGTAGTCGGAGAAATACCACTTTAAGATCACAAATTCGGCTTCTGTAGCACGATCAAATAGCCACACGATTTCGTGTCATTCTTGATGTCCTGATATATTTTATTAATCCAACGCTGCATTTTTGCTAGACAAATCCGCTTACCCCGTTTTATGGGAACTTCGAGTTTATTTTACAGTGTCTCAAATCTAATTTTGTCTTACCTTTCCTCGTTCGTTTTCTTCTCAGTGATGGATCACTGCGAGTTGTCCTCGTGGTCAGCCTGGCCCGGCCGTTTTTCTCATGGACAAATGGAAGGCTGCCACCACTCCCGTAGTCGCTACCAGCTGCGTAACTTTTATGGTCTGTTTTTGTTCCAGCAAACTTGATTGGGCCGCCACCGCTGAGCCTGAATATTTGGGAAATATAAAATACAGAAAATAAGAAATTATGAAATTGTTAAAATATTCTTTAGTCGTCATCACATCAGAAAATGATACTCGGTTAATTCGAGTGTACGAATCTGTGACATATAAAACTTGTTCGACACGTTAATGGCTTACAACGGGCACTGACGGGCGTTTTCGACTATTGTGAGGGTGTTTTAATATTCGTTGTAATAGTGTGCGTAATATCGAACTTGGAGATTCTGTTCGTTTGTCTTGTCTTGCATGGATTTTGATATTTTAATAGAGTACTATTAAACCGTTTCTCACAACTTAACACACAGTCAGTCTGTGAAAATTAAGGCGAAGCGGGAGGCCGTTTTTTCTTTTTCTTTTTTCCTTTTTCAGAACAATCAAACCATGACGCAAATGCAACCCCTGAAATTTTGATTAAAAAATCAGGGTGGGGGTTATAATATAGGTGAGGGTTGTGCGACCAAGGAGAATTAAGGATGGTCTTTGATTAACCGAGGTCAATTTTCGATATGTGCGTCACATGATTGGCATTTAAGAAGTTGATTGGTCGAAACTGATTGTCCGTACTGCAGAGAAAAATGACGCTGGCAGGACAGAAGTGCTTTTTTCTTTTTTTTTCTACCTATGCTTTGTTACTGCCCCTAAAACAGGCACGAAGGGGATTGTGTAACTGAATTGAGGATCTCTCGCTGGTGATTTTGACTTGAAAGATTCTTCTCAAAAGGTGAAAGTTTAAAAATTGTGGCTAAAATGGATTTTTACTACCTTTTCCGGAAGATACGTTCAAGTATCATAAAGCAAATAAAAATTTCTTGCAACACAATAACAATCTAATTGATTCCGCGATTTTACCGTAATGTAGCCTAACCAATATAAAAACTTGATGTCGATTGGCTCTTGACCTAATAAATGTGAGCCTGTACATATTCAATAAAATGGACAATAATAATTTGAAGATCATTGAAAGAAAGGTATTTACTGTTTTGACACGCCCAATAGAACGTGACCACACCGCAGTCGTGTGACAGACGGATGGTCACACCCGTCGCGTAACCCGCTGTTTTAAGGGTCAATTCCTGTTGACTGGCCTGGCTGCCCTTCCCGGGCGAGCGCAGCTGTTACAACAGTTTCCATTAAGATTGCGTTGATGTAGTTCATATTTTTGTGTAAAGAGTATTGCCAAAATTTTAAGAAGTCGACATCCCCTGGACTGATGAGAAAGACTAACCTTTTGACCTTCGAGATAGTCTCCTCAAGTGACAGTGGCCGTCGTTTTAACCATTCATAAACGGTCTTGTAGAATGTATAAATATTTCATTTCCAACAGAGTTTAATTTTTGAAAAATATCAAAGAATATGATAACGAGCAGGAAATGCGTAACTTAAGACGGAATCCCAGCGTGTGTGGCTCAGAGGTGCACTAGCATTTCAGTGAATACGACGGCATCGTCGCCGGGAGATAAAATGTTAAAGAGTAATTGAACTACCGGAAAATATCGCCATAAAGAGGGACAAAAAACTTATGCACGTAGAGGCCTACTACCCACCTATTGGGGAAATGGAACCACGAGCACGTACATTTATGCAAGAGTTTTTCTTGAAAACCGTAGGCCCTCTTTGTAATAGTTGGTTGCGACAAAGACAACATTAGCAGAAGAGCATTCCGTGGGTACTCACATGACTCCCTCTTATGGCCCGATTCGGCAGCAATAATGCACGGAGAATATGTACAAAGCTGGTTCAGGCCTAAGTAATGATGTCTCACAACTTTACTTTGGTAAATATAGATAGGGTAATGGAGGGGGGGGGGGGCGTGACGTTGCCAAGGGTATAACAAAGTGATAATACTCATGCTGCTTCCCTTCCAAATGCACTGATATGTTTGGGAAGCTGTAATCTCACTACGGAGTGAATTGTTTACTCACGTTTTAACCATGACTTATACCAAACACGAGGAATCAAGGAGTAAAATGTATTGACCTGCTACATAGGAAACGGAAGCCTAATCATTAGTAACATATATCAGAGTAACGTTTGTAGCTTCATTGAGGTGGGAGGCTTTGAAAGCTAAGCTGAGTTAAGGTCAATATTTTTCGGCCAGCTCTGATAGGACAACGATGCAAGATAGCGAATCCGGTCCTAAACGTCCCCTGCCTTGCTCCCGAAAACATTTAACCCTTTAACCAGGGAGTTACTATTTGACAAATAACAACTCCCTGCTTTAACCAATTAACATCTTCATCCGAAGAACAAAAGTGTGGTTAGTTCTAAAACCCCCACAACACCCACGACCCACAACCCACAAATAACCCAAAAGGGTTTTTTTCAGTCTTTTACCCACATTCCGCAATATGCGAGAGGTGAACATCCCTTGCTCTTCATCACTAGCCTAGAGCTATGTTTAGTGAACACCAAAATTTCACATAATATGAACAGGGAGTTGCTTTTTGACTGGTAAGAATCAAATTGAATTAGCATGGGCGTGGATCATGGGGGGGATGGGGGGACGCATCCCCCTCACTTTTTTGGAAGGGGAACATCTCCAAAAAGTCCCCCCCCCACTTTTTCAAAATAATGAAAACTAAAACTGTGATGAATTGTAATATAACATAGATTACGAATTGACACTACATTTTTAAAAGCTAAATTGCGCCCAAATATGGCACCATTTGCCATAAAGACACCTTCTAATTTCATTTTTTTTTCAAAGGGGAGGGGAACACCCCTCCCCTTAGACCCCTCCCCCCAGTATGGCGATTCGCAAGTGGTGAAAAGTTCCCCTCCCACACTTTTGGAGATGAATCCACGCCACTGTGAATTAGATGCGCTTTAATTTCACCAACCTTTAGTCCTATAAGCATCGGCACCACTTTGAACAGCTTTGCTGAAAAAAGCAATAAACTTAGTCCCCAGTGGCGGTGTCTCAGTTTCAAATTTTAATGTTTTCCTTTTGTTTTGTTTGTTTATTTCTGTTTGTTTGTTTTGTATCAACTATTTTTGTAATGATGCTCAACAGGCTGCTCGGGTTCCTTCCTAAAAGGCTTTTCTATTTAACTGGCCACACCTTCTGACATAGACCATTTTCCAAATAGCAATTACAAAGGATTGTGGGATAGAATTTTGTACACATCCTTTTTGGCCACAGTAAAATGCCATTAACATTACAAACGGGTACCATAAACTCTATCCCACAATCCTTTGCAATTGCTATTTGGAAAAAGGTCTATGCACGAGGTAAACACTTTTGTTTTATCACAGTACTAAAAAGTAGTTCTCATTACAGTGAACATACAAAAAGTTTATTAAAGCGACAACGAATGTTCTTTCACTTGAGCGAGATACTTATTTAAAGGGAGAATGCAGTCACCCCAATAAAGAATTGTATAGCAGACTATCGTATTTTCTGAATGGATCTTGAGAATCATGTGACAGTATTTTTCTCACTCAATTGTAAAATTTACAAGGAGCAACTGCTTGGTTAACCTTGAATATGCAATATTTTATGTCCAAAAATATTACTATGAAAGATACTTGGAAGAGAAATAAGAAGAAATTTGTGACATTTAGCTATTGTTTCAAAATAAGTTTGAGGCGACTGTTTTCAGGCTTTTGACTAAAAGAAAGGACAGACTTCTACAAAAGGCCAAACACAATTTTGTGGTGCTGGCAGAGATGGTGAATATAGGCCTATAGTTAAAAACAATAATATTTACCTCGGAAGTTGTACTTCGTTACTCAGCATTCAGATTGCGATCTCGCAGAAATAACCCAGTGAGCAGACAAATTTCAAAACAGTGTTACACTGGGGTTTCCACATGAAAACTTCTCGCTTAAAAAAGACTTTCTCTCTGAACGGCTTCCGATCGTTGCGATTCTGTGGGCGGTTGAGTGTTTCACACTCACTCAGAATGATTTCATGTTGATCGTCAGTATAACTTAGTTTAAAACAGGTTTCATTTCTAGGTGTGAAAGCAACCGACGGAAGACATCATTTGGTAATCTTTGATTCAATCTTGCCTAACCTTCGACTTTAAATACGTCGTGATGGGTACTCGCTATACAGACAAACACGCTTCAACTCAGCGTGCGACTCGTCTAGACCTACTGTACAACACACCGTTTTGCTAGGCGAGTCTATGCTCCTTCAATAAGGTGTATACAACGTATGTGAGAAAGGTATTGTATGATAGGCTAGCTACCAATGTGTTTGTCGATATTGTTTCTAGGGACCTATCCTTTTACCGTGGCCTAAGTTTACACAGGTTCATTGATCGTACGAAAAGCATTATCGCGAGTTCCTTAATTATTTCACCTTTCAGTGAATGTTTTGCTACACACGATCAAATCGATGGATAACAATAGTTACTTGGTCCCTCGCCTGTAATTAACCTACACAGGCCCACATGACACATTTGTGAGCCAGCTATCATGCACCCCTGAAGGACTCGGAGAACTATTTGCGAGGGAAATTCTGTCAGAATGTTCACATCCCACGGAGCTTCTCCACATTCCACATGGTCACATTCCGACTCTTCACAGGCCCTCCCGAGAACAAACCGGTCTCTTGCCTATTTACAATTAGACAATCTTTTCAAGCTGTTGGGTCCCCTAAGCTAAGACACCCTCATAAGCGTATGGGACCATTTGGATTTGGGGGGCACAATTTTTTGTCCCGAATCTCTAAGAGTTTTTAGAAGAATTTTGCCCGAATTTTTACAGATTTTGCCCGACTTTGGGAGCTTTTCCGACAATTTCGGGGACACAGTGCCCCTTGCCCCCGCTTCACACGCCTGTGGGCCCGGGCCCCGGGAATGCTAACTTCTGTGAACAGTCTTGGTACAGCACTGAGTTGCACTAGCCTTGTTTTCCGTCACTCCTCAAGTATTGCAATTTCTGAATTTGAACAGAATTAAGGATGCTTCCATGTCCTTTGTGAGGGGCAATGTACTGTAAATCCTCAATATTTTGCAAAGAAGCTGAAATATGGATGGTACTTATCGTATAATGTTCTGGTCAAAGCCAAAAAAGTGTAGCCTAGTGTCATATAGTAAGGAAAATGTGTATCAAACGATAAAATTTTCTTAAAATTTCTAAAACGGTCTAACTGTGGTGAAAAAGGTTTCTCCATGCATGCAAGTATTAGTGGAGTCTTTTCATCCACATTCTTTCAATACATGAGAAGAACCTTACTCATATACAGCTAGGCCTAATTTTTTTAAACAGCAGAGCAGGGAAAGCAGGACTTAAATAGGTAACAAATTTTTCATATGATGTGGTGAAAAATAGCTTTTCAAATGCTTAAAAAGGTATACTTAAAAAGATATGATTTTTAACCTAAGGATTCCGGAGTCAGTTTCGTTCGAGTGGGAGATGCGAACTTTCTGAGATATTTGCCGTAAATGTCACCAGACTTTTTATCAGTTTAGTAAACTTGAAAAAAGCAGGTGTTTCATAGCCCCACATTGATGAACAAAATGGAATTATGTCCCCACTGCAGTATCAGATGGGCGTTATGCGAATGAGAGGGTCAGAAGTATTGACGTTTTACAAACTTTACATATCTTTTATGTAAACATGCAACCTTACATAATCTACAGCGAAAACAAGTAAGAATCAATGGGGGAACTGTAAGCACAGGAGCACAGGTCAAGGAGTTGTGGTCATAGGCACACGAGGTGAGGGACTGGAAGGGCTACAGCCCCCTCCCGTTCGGGTAGAAAATTCCCCGTTTTCGTGCAAAGTACATATATGCTATTGTTCAGGGATACGTGCTTAAAATTTCGGGGAAAAGTGCGCGACGCCCGAACAAGTGGTCACGTGCTCTTATGGTCGTGGTAGTCAGGGTCACCCTGCCACAAGGCTCGAGGGATGAAGTAGGCTAAGTGAAAGACCAAGGGAACAGATGCCCTCTGCAAAAGGGTGACGCTTCTAGGCGGGTCGGGAACGTAGCAAAACAATCATGCAAAATATATCGATTGCAGGGCAAGGACACTTTAAGGTGCAGGTCAAAATTTATTTCATGATAGTGTACCATTAGAAAATGTGAAATGTCTTCCCATGTACGCTTATTGCTGCAAGAGCGTCTACGGCTCCTTGGTCAAAATAGGGGTTGGGTTCGAGTATTTCTCAAAAGAATGGCGACTCAAGTTGCGCAATCGAATTTTCTGTCCCTCCCTCGAATATTAACAATTTCGGTGAAACAGGATAGCCATGATAAACTCCACTTTTAGTATTTTTCAAGATTTCCTCTTTCCCCGCTTTACCTTGTATTTTAATTATTTCTGTCGGGCTGTGCTATAATTACTAATCAGCGATTAGTTAAGCATGTCAGCTAGCCGATTGTCTCTCACACTTTTATAATGACATACCGCCTCAATGCTCCTAAAAGATGCAGTTAGCCAACTGACCCTCTGGATTGTGACAAGATTTGATTGAGTGCTTGAACCAATCAAAGCCGTTACGGTACTTTTTCCCAATCTGTAGGTCGAGCATCATCAAAAGAGACCTCTTGTAAAAGATGGACCTAGACAAGTCACTTTAACAAATCGATAAACAACAAACAAGAAAGCTTCTCCATAGAGCCATCGATTTTCGCGGATAATCCAATTTAACAGCTATCTGCAAACGACATCACTACATCCCATGTCTTTGGCCTGCCAACTATAATCACAAAGGCATCGGAGGCACACACCCGGTTGGGCCCAAAGTGAGGCCGGACTTTTCTTCCAGTTTGGGTTGCTCGTTTGGACCCACAATTTTTTTTTTTCAGTGGGCTTTATAGTTACCGGTAGGTCTTCGAGTGAGTTTACAATCTGGGCCAAGTATTGGGCTCTACAGCTCATTGTCCATCGTAGTTCAGCCCTATGGCTCTGAAGCTATAGGAACTTACGTATAAAAGGAAAGATATACAGCGATTAAAATTTCCCTTATTAAATAATTCCCAATTTGATCCATTAATCAGTAACACCCGCGTTGAACTTACCTCACGTCTCTGAAGTCCAGCATAATTATCTGTGGTGACATGGTTACGTCAAACACACTCTGATCGTCTTGAATAAAGATGAATACTAGATCGTTCTAGAATCACAATTTTGTTTTTTATAAACATTTCACGAAAGCCATGGAAGAGTTTTTCTCAAGTTTGTGAGGGAACACCGGCAAGCTCAGTAGATATCAGTATAAAACCATAGGTCACAAGGAAGCAGAAGCAGCTGCGATCTGATTTTACCTTCGCCATTACCTTACAACAGGGAGTCTGCTGCAACTCCCTGCTTAGCCTACAATACGATGGTTGAAACCCAGTTATCACTCGCGATCGTTGTTCGAACTATGCTCTAATTACTCCCCTTTCTCAGATGGCTATTTTTGATAGGCCTTGCATCAACGGTCTCATGAAAATGCCTATGTCTGTGACCAGTCAAAACTGGCAAAGATACCGTAAGATAACCCTCTTCATTCATCCATGTGCGCAGACTCTTTGCAGATTTGGTTGCTCATGTTGCAGTTTTAAATGAAAACAATGGGGTAACTTTCATGAAAATATCTAAAACGTCGCTGTGTGGGTAAGCTACCTTACAAGTAAGATCATCAGTATAACAAATAGCCATGAAGCTATCCGTAAAAGCTCAGTCCATGGTGCATAACGCAGTGTAAGTGGTAATTTTACGTCGGTAGTTTCACATTGCCCAAATGGCGTATTTCCTCCCCTCACTAGCTATATTAAACTGTGTTCGAAGCTAATAAAGCATGGAACTGTCATCATTACCGGGTCTGAATTCTTCCACGCCGAGAGGGGCAGTGTAGTATCCCGCTGAGAGGGCGGGCTGATATAGTGGCATTCTCGTGCTTCTTGCCCCACCTCTCCCCCATTGATTTCGAGGAATACATTGTAGCTGTTCAGATTTACCGTTTCCACGGTTGATCCCTACAATAAGATATTTGGCACATTTTAAAGAAAATTAATGCAAATTTTTGACATTTGCTACAGATTAGTTGCTGATTAGTGATAAGTGGTTTTTATCCCTGAATTGAGAGGGCGGCGGCCACCACTTTTTTGACTGAGGATTTAACCTCCCCCCCCCCCCACAAGCCCTCGCTTCCGTCGCCTATGGATAGAGAGATTTGACTGTACAAGTCCTCTCCTCACGAAATTTTTTTACAGGAAATGATCATTCTTGTTTCAAGGCGGTATAAACATTTTTATTTCAAAAGAAATTTGATTTCAATAGGGTGAGTTAAAGGGAGAATGCAGTCACCCCAATAAAGAATTGTATAGTAGACTATCCTATTTCCTGAATGGCTTGTGAGAATCATGTGACAGTATTTTTCTCACTCAATTGTAAAATTTACAAGGAGCAACTGCTTGGTTTACCTTGAATATGCAATATTTATGTCCTAGAATATTATGAAAGATACTTGGAAGAGAAATACGAAGAAATTTATGACATTTAGCTACTGTTTCAAAATAAGTTTGGGGCGACTGCCTTTGACCTTTTACTGCAACCACATAGCTATGAAGATGGCAGTTGGACCAAGAATATTCATTATTCAACTTTCGTTAAAATTGAAAAAAAGCGTAGTCTTTCTAGTTTTCAAAAAGGAGCATAAGAAGTACACGTCTTTTCCATGAAAACGATCTCAAAAAGGTTTCATACGCTTGTAAGTACCTGCACTGCGCAAGGTTTCCAAATCTGCGGGTACTGTAAGTACAAAATAATTCTTTTGAATACGAATGCACAAGCTAATGTGCCAAATGATTGTTACGCACAATGCAATGACGTAGCTACAACTAAGGAGTTGTAACAGACTCCCTGCTACAATTAGTGGTGTGGTGGGGAGAGGAGTTGCCTCCGTAGCAGGCTGTACGCCACATTGCTTGGTCAGTCATGGGTGGTTTGGGAAGCTGAGGAGCTGAGCAAACAGAGTCCGCTCCGCGGGGTAGGAGAGGAGCGGCGACCGCCCTGAGGCTGTCTAAGCCCAGTTTTAATATTTTCAATTTTTAAGAGGGTGAATCCAAGTTAAAGAAATGTGCAATGCATCATGGCGCCTTTTATGTACTAGTTCCTCTTACGTTAAGAAACTGGCTACGTCCCTATCATAGTTAGCTTATGCAACGGCTCCCTCTAACTAGTGCCACACGGAATTAACTACCGCTGTTTTCCATAGAGATCAACTACACGAAAAACTTAGTTCCCTCGGCAGGATATGTCATAGTACGAGTGCTTCTGCTTGTTAATTTTAGTGTCAGTTCCATCGTAGTAAAGACGTTATCGTGATTTTAAAAGAAGACAACAAAACAATACCCGCTTATGTTTATTTGTGATATCCGAATATCACCATCTTCATGGTAATACAAATGACGTATCCATATCTCTTGGAAACGCCTATAAATATTGAAAGGTCCTGAACGTTTTGTGTTTTATGGGACGGTTTCTGCGGAGTTGGAGTTCAGTGTACGGCGGAAAGCGGTAACGCCGACCTCCGTAGGATGCTGTGTATAGCCTACGCATTGTCCTAATGATAGCACAGATCTACTATCTGTTGTGCATTGTCTCATAAAAATTTATTACAAACTGACGCCCATGTACTGAACTGGTCAATCGGTTCTAAGTGAACTAAACTTCTTACGTCGTTATTTTGGATTTTTTTTTGTTATCGATCTTCAAACTGTCAAAGCAGGACTTCGAACACCCGGAAAAGGCTACCTGACCGTGAAATGAAGTCAACATTTCTGTCCCATATCGAACGGAAACACTTCCTCGTTTTTAAATTTCGTCCAGGGGTTTGTTTATGGTCCCCAAGATTGCTTCCGACTCTCTGGATTGTTCCAATATGTATTAAATCTCGTGTTCTGTATTTTGCCAACTTAACTTTTGTAAACTCTAAAGGGAATTCTAAGAGAAGCTGATATAAAGTTTGCCGCTTTTGGCACGCTCAAACGAAGATTGAGATTAAAATATAATTGCCTACAATTCCATGGAATGATTACCTACCTCAGGGAGTCATTTCAAGGACGGCTTGGAATCCTATGTACTTCCTAATTCACATTCAGACTGGTAGGTTATCACCAATCTGCACCGTAGTACATGGGTATGGTATCGAGGGATAGGTCAACATATGGAGCAAAACGATTTGCCTATAGGTCTGAAAAGAATTCACCTTTCATAAACTTATTGAATCATTGGCAATCGATTAGGGTGGGGCAGGGTGGGGGCAGCGCTCTCCTCCCCGCTTTCTGAAGGTTACAGACAAAATGCCCGTACCCGCCTGCAGTTTCATCCTTGTTTAGTAATTTACCCCCGACTTACTTTTCAATCAGGATAGGCCTAGACGTTTACGTGCATTTTGAATAAGAAAAAAATGGGTTCAAGAAAAGTTCATTGCTCTATTGATCTTTGCCAAAGGTTGACGAAGGTTTCTCGGGCTCATAGTGACCCTCATGATCTTTAAAAAATTGTTTGCAAAAAAGCTCGTTTTTGTGATGAATTTGCCTGCAAACCCTGAGAGAGAGGCATCATAGGACTACTAAGGGCAGAGGTATAGCCAGACGTTTTCATGGGGCGTAAGGAGAAGGGGACATTTCAAGGGGCAGTGTCGGCGTAGCCAGAATACTTTTATAGGAGGTTCCACCATTTCATGGGGCTCCATATACGGAAACGGTATAGTTTTTACTCTTTAATTTTCCAGTGGGGGTTCTGGGGACGAGCGACATTTGTAGGGGTTTGCGCCCCAGTCCCCCTAGCTACTCCACTGCATGATGAGAGGCGTCTAATACGTAACGGTATTCTTTTTTTACCGGTGAGTTCCCAGTGGGCTATTTACTGGGGGAGACTTCTGTGCGCTTGTCAGCCCCGAAGGCACCCCCTCCTAGCTGTAAATTACTGAAGAGGTTTTGTCCCTTCTCCTGAGTTTATAGTGTCCTCTCATACTGTACTTCCTTACTTTGTTACAATTTTATTTACTTGCTGCTACTCTTAAAAAAGGTAAGGTATCATGAGTGTAGGCATTGCCAGAAATTGAACTTAGTGGAACGCGAGAGAGGGATAGCCACAGCACATGCGTAACAAAGTCACACTGCGCTTAGGCCATGCAATTTTGTAGGGACGGCATGAAAAAACTTCTCATGGCTTAATTAACCCCTTCCCTAGTAAAACGCAATTGACTTTTCCCCTGGTTACTCTCAATTGGCTCTCCCGACCTACTTGACCCCTCCCCTAGATACACTAAGGACTGGTAGGGAACCGTACAGCATGTATATACCAGGGAGTTGTTCCCTGTATATACCTACTTAAAGGGGAATTTTCATCATCACAGACAGTTCCAGTTCTCCCAACTATGCAACTTCTAGCTCCTCCCATAACTGTAAGAAGCTCTTCCTTGTGCAGGAATAAACCTGTTTTTTGCGGAAGGCCATGTCCTGGTGAGCATACAATGCTATAAAATGTAATAAAAGCACTCTCTCTGTCTTGTGTGGAATTTGAGCTACTCTGCATCTTTCAAATTTTCAAACTTTGATGTCAACCAAAGAGCAGTCACCAACTGAGAATTTTGCTACCCCCACACTAAATTATACTTTGGGGTGATGATTGTCTGCCTTTAAGGTCAAACCTTTCCTACTACACTCCATTGTTCCACGCAGGACGGTACAATGGGCTTTTATCTGACATACATCTTACCAGGCTTCCACACCATGCTCAGACCTATCCATACTGTATAATGTCATAGTTTGAGGCAAGCGACACAGGAAATTTCCTTATTAATCTCGTCCGCTTTTGTGAAGTTCTGATCTAGAATTACGTAAAATATGGAAGGAAATTGCAATGATTTCCTTAGAGACCAGTGGGCGTTTATCTCGCACAAATAGTAACACCCTTCTTTTTTCAAAGTTACCGGCCTCTCGATGATAAAATATCTTATGTTCACGTGAGTTACTTCAAAAAAAGAGTAAGTTGGAGTTCATTGATCCACGTCTGTATGAACGTCCCAACCATGAGTGCAGAAGTCGAGGCAACTGTCCCCGAGGCATTACCCTTCGTTACCGAGGCCACGCCCCTAAGGCCAAGGCCGACGCCAGGTAAGCGTATAACGATGTGATGACAATGCAATAGACCTGTTACTAAATATGTTAGTTTGTGTTACATCATGTATAACTTGATGAGATGCCAAATAAAATACTGAGCGAGACGCTTGCTAAAATATTAGCAAGCACCAAAATGACAGTAAGAGAAGAGCACAGCCAATTTTATGGCATCTTCCAAAAGTTGTCAGGTTGCATAGTAAAACGCTGCCTTGGATAGGCCTTAAACAGGCCTCGGGGATATTTCCAAGGCCGATGGTCATTCTTCGAGGTCAAGACCGGTGTCGAACCAGATAAAATCGGCCTCGACACCAACCATCTCAGCCTGTAAGTTACTAAGTTAAAGGGATTTGCCAGTGGCAAAAATCAATGACTTCAAAAAATGCAGAAAATTTTTCTCTTCTAGGAAAACCTCATCTCAATAGCTTGTAGAGTTTGGAAGTTACTGATTTTCAAAGAAATGCAATTTTATTTTTCTCAAGATAAAGTGCATTATGGGAAATCTGTGATGTCATCGCAGCACATTAATTTTTCAAAGCATTCAATTTCTTTATGATATTGACACTGCTGTAGGGAATATTTAGCAACTTTGTTTGTTATGCTGTACATAAGAAGTAGATTTATACTAAACCTACATGGAAAGATATACAAACATTCCAACAGTATCGAATTTCAAGGACAAAAGGACATTCAATTATAAAGGAAAACAAAAGAAATCTGAGGCAATGTGCCCACTTTACACAACATTCCCTGACCTTGATGAGAACTGGACTTTTTTGACAAAACTAATTAGTCACTATTAGGTATCTCGAATTAGGAAAAGAGTATTGCTACGGAGTTTGGAGGGTATGAACTGAACTTTTTCCTCTTTCACCTGGGACCCTTGTGAAAAGCCACTGGAAAATGCCTTTAAAGTTACAATAGACAGTGCTGCTCGTAGAAGACTGAGAACATCAGTAGTACGCTTCAGTTGAGCTAGGTTAGGTCGCCCTCTGAGTGCCAAAATTATCAACATCTGACTCACGACATGATAGCAGCTGCTGGCGGAAGTTGTAACACTTCCTGTTTTGTGTTCCAGCATACCCTACTTAGCAGAGGCTGTTCTTCTCTCAATTCTACCTGCCCTCCGTTGCCAACTGACTTTAAGGGAGAAAGAGGCGACTAGCCGTGCCGGCCATCTGTTACAGTGGACAAGGTATACTGTATTGCAGGGGTGTGCAACCTTTTCAAACACCGGGCCAAATCATGTTGATGTGACCATCTGAGGGCCACAGTGGAAGAGAGATTTGTATAGGAGGGTGGCGTCTCACCCTCACCCCTTCTCCCACCCCTTCCCCACCCCTAACCCTCCCCCTTCTCCCTCCCCCTTCTCCCTCCCCCTTCTCCCACCCCTTCTCCCACCTCCTTCCCCCACCCTCCCCACCCCTCCCCCGTTAGTGACCAATGGGCCCATCTAGACAGACCCAACTGCACTCGAATTATATTGTAGTATGGACCTACTAATTGTTGGCGAAACTTGTCCCGTGTATCGCATCTCTATTTTTTCGACAAATATGTTAATTCAGATTTAGAATGCGTTTTACAAGTGAATTCTTTAGTTTATCAAATAATAATGGTCGAGAATATCCACCTTACATCAAAGCAAGTGATCGTTTCTTTGATTTCATGATATCCTGTACTTACGTCAAGTCTAAGTTGTGGTCAACTAACAAGACGTACAAGGGCCAGAAATTAGGCAAATCGAAATTGGTTCGCGGGCCGCACAGGAGGAAGTCGCGGGCCGCAGGTTGCACACCCCTGCTGTATTGTCTCTGACGAATCTCGTCATTCTAAGACACACCCAACTTAGTTATATACTGTACATCACACAAAGGGGCCAAGTGTTCCACTAAGGCTGACAACAAAGAAACAGTTTTTAGTGATGTTGTGATGCGTCACTAGTTTTATTGAAAAATAGCAAATGAATATTCAAGTCGGCCAGTTACATGTTAGAAGAAACAGCGCCACTTCAAGACAAAATGTAGGCTATACCTTTAAGTTGCCAGCTCAGACAGTTTTTCAAAAAAAGTTTACAGACTGAGAAATAAACATTCCCTCTGGAAACATTTGTCATGCAGGAATATTAAAATTCAATAAAGGGTAACTCACCCCAATGTAAACGATCCGGTATGTGTTTGTAGTGTAGGATCTTATGACAGTTATGTTAGTCCCAGTCACGGTAAATCAAGAAGACAGAACCCAGGTCTCTGCCATCTACATACAGACACCATTGTTCCAAAAAGTCAGGATATTGTACAGTTATGTGGTATTTCGCACCCCAAAATATTTCCACTTTGTGTCTCAAAACTTCCCAAAAGAATCATAACCGATAAAGTCACTAGGGTCTTTCTTACGTTTTTAACACCCCCCCCCCCCCGGCAGTGATGTGTAGGCCTACAGGTTTGCCCTAGGAAATATGGAAGTATATGCATATGAAGGCACGGTTTACATGTAATGCTGATGATAAACCACTTTCACTTGGTACACAGACTGTATCTTTATTGCTCACAATTTCCTCGTATCTGCCGTTTCTCTAGTCGGCTGGTTGGGAGACCTTATAATTTGCAATTGTGCGGTACACGAAGTGTCATTGGGCGACTAGGACTTTTTACGGCATGTAACTCTAAAAACAAGTCAGAGATGATGCATTTCTTGTAAGGTAGAAATCCCACGGTTCCAGGGGTGTAGCCAGCTTCTAAAGTCAAAGGAAACGGTCGGCTTAAAAAGGCGCAACGCCACATTTCATTCACGTTTATCTCGATAAGAAAAAAGTGAAAGGAGTTACTTTGGGAAAAAGTACTCGGGAACGGGGCGTACCTCCCCCGTAGCTGTGCAAATGACATATAAGTTTGAGACTGAATATCACTTAACTACGGAGTTTCCAACTTTTCACAGCTACATCATGGAGCTACGACAGACTTAGTCATGGTCACCCTGCCGCGAGAAGACGTGTTTACTTTTGGTCCTTTTACTTACCCCTCGTCGAGGGGCAAGTGACAAACCAAAGTAAAGCACACCCTCCACGGCTTCGTTACTCTGAATAATACAGAGTAGTGGTTAATTTGGCATACAAGTTTGTCTCTTACAAATAGGCTTACATTTACTTAAATACCGAAAAAAACTAAATTTATACATTATTTATTCAACCTCTGATGTTAATGTTTTCTGATAAATCGAATTACATAAATGCTTTCTTCAAATTATAAAGAGTAAAGAATGAAAAAGATTCTATTGAGAAACAATTTTGGATTTCGAGATAATATGGTTAGTATTTAAAGCCGGCCTAAGGATTCACGACTTTGGGCAAGTCTATATGTGTAGAACGACAACAAGGAAACAGTGGAAGTTTATTTTTTTTCTCATTGGAAAAATCCAATACTCAGTGGAAAGCACTTCAATCATATCTAATACATTAGACACATTCATGCACAACTTTTAGAGAGTTTGATTGTACCAAAGAAACTAACCGGAAGAGTTGGGAAATTATATTTTGCTGCACCGTGTAGTTCCACAGATCAAGTCCACGGACATTTTCGCACAGATACAAAGCGAAAGGCTTCGAGCGACTGTAGTTTTTTGTCTTCCACAATTTACCGTCAGTCTGTCCCACCTTTTGGTCCACGATAAGGGGATTAACTCCCGCAAAGAGAACTTTCCGCTAAAGAAAATTCTCTTTGACCCGTCGCTGATGTCTAGAAAACTATGTTTGATTATACAAAATATCTATTTTGCACATGCAGTCTCTGTTATGGTACACTTTCCTTCCCAGGAGGAATTGTACATCGAAGTTTCCCAACTCGTCTTTTGAGATAGACGTGTGCACAGCATAGTTGGTAAATGATCATAATGTTGTGGCACCACCGTGTAACGCCAACCCTGTATCGCATGGAATACAACTAGCATTATATGTGACCTCTTTATTTCAATTCCTCTTATCTGTTACAAATAATTAGTGATGTTAAAGATATTGCGATGTGATTTGTTTTCATTCTTTTGCGATTTCTTCCGTCAAGAGATACGTAAATAGGATCTGTTTCCGCACGGCGTGTTACCAGGTGTCGTTTCCCTACTGTTGTAATTACGTGTGAAGTGATCTTCAATCATAAAGATAAATATCTCACTTGTAATATTTTAAAGAAAACAGGGGGTAAGCCCCAAACTTTTTTGAAACGCCAATTAAATGTTTCAAATATCCTCTGTTTTCCTTAACAGGATAACCTAAATACCGGCACTTTTCAGAACATGTTAAAAGTAAACCAAGGAATTATTGAGCATGCATTGAACACTTTAGTGACAAAAATATTGCCATAATTAAAACGGGGCTGAACGTTGTTTCGGACTGCTGTCCTGGGGGAGGGGGCCGATGGAGAGGGTTGCCCCTTAGGAAAATTTTTGAATATTTGAGGATCCTTAGATGCAATATGGTGCAAATTTATTGGGCAATTATGAAGAAAAGTTACTGCAAATTTTTCATTGACATTTTTTACAGAGGGAACAAATTGAATTGTGGAGGGAGGGGGGGCGGAAGTATGTCCGCCCTAGCACATTTTTGACGGGGGGATTTAGCCCTCAGCCCCCCGCTTCCTACGCCTATGAATCAAAAAGAGCCTTTCATAGAGAATCGGGTACATTTTGCAAAAGTCCCTTCGGCTGGATGCCGAAGGGCGAAAGCCAATCGTTACCCCTGAAGGGGGTTCTACTCCCCGACGGAGCTAAGTCCCCAGAGGGGACCACCCTCTCGACCTTCAGACTTGTACATTTCTACATAATGGGTCTGTCATATGTAGTTCCATTTTAGATGGCTGAAAAGAACAGATACTTCACTATGATCTTGTAGCCAAAAGGGCCGAGAAGCGGGACCCAAGTATACTCCTTCACATTGGGGTGGCTGTGTTTTCCGTTAACCGTGGTACAGACATGAAGACATAAAGGGTTACCTGAGGGAATCTCTCAGTCCGTACTGCATTTCATAAAAAAGTTGACTTCATATTCCGAGTACATTCGAATTCTATAGGATGCGATCATTCCTTAGCAAAGTTTTAGCTATTATGACGGTATGACGGGCCCCTATCAAAATTTGCTACGACGCTCTACTCAGCCTCCCTTTTGCATGAGCCATTTTCCGCCGCTCAAGTAACTCCTTTGACTTCAGTGCTTTGATACACCAAATCTGTTGAGATGGGCCAGGGTATTCATCATCTCATAAAAATTTACAGTTAATGTCGGACCAAGGACAAATACCACCTTTCATTGTTACCTATGTCGGATTGACCACCAAATGGACCCGGACACTACTTTTTCGGGGGGGGGGGAGGGTTACCACACTTTAGAAGTATGCTATGATTTTGCTTGCCAATCGTCAGGTGTCCAAAGGCTTGGGGCCCTCTAGCCCGAGGAGCGGACTAAATTCGGTCAGCTCCTCAGCTTCCCAAACCACCAGGAATATGACTGAACAAAGAGTATACCGTACATCCTGCTACGTAGGCAAGGGGCCCTCCAGACATGTGTCTGCTGTGTCGATTAATTAAGCCGTTTCTTGCTGATTTTCCATGTGTCAGCACCTATTGACGGAACTATAAAACCAGATCGCGATTTCCGCTGAGGGTTAGACTGAATATGGCGGTATGTAGCATACCTAGAACCAGAACTTTGTGTAAATTGTTGTTTATGTGAAAATTCCCCATGCAAGCATGCATTACTCACACGTAAGACCAAGGAATTGTTTAAAGTCCCCGATAGGACTCGCTGGCACATCGCAAGGACTCAGCTTACCCAAAATCATGCCGATACTTCCCTTCATTAAACAAAACAGCAACAAAATGTCAAGTCCCTACTTTTGGCTACAAAGATTGTGCCTGGCAAAAGCAAGGACCGCATGAAATCAAGAAATGTGTTCTTCACAAATACTTTCAGGAATTGAAAAGTTGAATATACCTCGGTTTTACTTAACATGAATTGGGGGGGGGGGGTGCCGTGAGTGCACGTGCACCCCTAGAATTTTCAAGACTAAAATTTTCATGTACTAAGGTGGACCATTCCTTTAATACTCTATCGGAGACATCTCATTGTTGCTCTCTTCGTCACGGTTTTGATATAGAAACTCGTAAACCATATTGAGAACACCATTTTTTATCTACTAGTCTTTCAGATGAACGACACTCTCCCACAACGGGTGAATCAGTGCACCCCCAAACAAAAATTCTGGATCCGTCCCAGTGAATCCATCCATATTTGGCGAACTGTGACGAACATGGTTTTCGGAATGATGGATGATGGACAAGGATGTCGAAAGAAATCGACAAATGGGGGCGAGTCACTATCGCTGAAGGCTACTAGCTGATCAATATCAGCATGTCATGTAAGCCAACACCACTGAGATCAAACATTCAAGATATTTCTGTTTGGAGTACTGACAATGTATGGCACATTCAATGACATGTTGCTTAATAATGGCTTTTTCGGATCAATTTGGAATACCTAAAGTCAACTACAGAATTACCTTTATTCAGCATGAGAGAGTGGGGTGGGTTTGGACACGGGTTGCTCTTCAAGACTCACCATTTTTTATAACTGAAGACCTTACACCGGAGGACTTCAAAAAGAAAGCCTGTCTACGACCTCTTACGAGTGTGCCTTTAAAGAGGGAAAACGACCTCGTTTCATAAATGGCAAGTTATTTATTAATGGGGAGCTGTATCATGAGGACGGCTCATTTACAAATACATCTTGATACTCTCAGAATCCTCATAGATTCTTTGACCCACAGCCTTTAAATTGTCTCTTTGTATAGCCGGGTAAAGTAGATGTGTTTATTATACGCTGTTTCCGTATCTGTTTGTGCTTCAATCTTGTATATGTGTTAAACTTTATGTTGTGATTTATTATTCGTATACTATATTTTTTTTTTTTCTTTCCTGAAATTTGCTTTATGAAACGTAGTAGTTGTACTTCCCACATTCCAGCTTACTTCAACAATTTGTTCCATACTCATGTTATTGATAATTCTTTTGATATTTTTAGTGACTCCGATAGTAACAATCAGCATGATTGTTTATATGCTGATGAAGAAAGTTTGTTCATTTCAATTAGCAACAAAAACTCCGATTACTCTGTTTGTCACATTAATGCACGTGGTTTATTGAAAAATTATGATGATATTTTTAATCTCATCTCTGACTCACTCCATTCAAATTTCTCAGTTGTAGCAGTAACTGAGACCTCGATAAATTTTAATAGCCCAGTTAACATGTTGCAAATTCCAAATTACACTTTTATTCATGTTGACAGAGAAGACAAGAGGGGAGGTGGTGTGGGCTTCTACATTCATAACAGTATCCAATATAAGAAACCAACCGATCTCATGTCCATTGCATCTAATTACGAGTCACTGTTTATTGAAATAACTCGGCCTTGTCGTAACATTGTTGTTGGGGTCCTCTATAGACCGCCTGTTGGTTCTGTAGCCACCTTTAATGATGATCTTACCAGTATTTTAGATTTGTTACAGAAACACAACAAAACCTGCTTTCTCTTGGGGGATTTCAATATTGATCTCCTTAAGTATGGTTCTGATATTAATGTATCAGGGTTTCTAGATACTATGTATTCTTATTCATTTTTGCCTCGTATAACCAAGCCGACCAGAATCTGTGATACCTCATGTACACTCATTGATAATATATTTTGTAATGATGTAACTTTGGATATTGTGTCTGGTATATTGCTTTCTGATATCGTGACCATCTTCCTGTATATTGTTAATTGTAAGGTGATTAACTATTGTAATGGTAACTCAAATGATACCAGATATGTGTACGGTCACAAAACGTGATTCCTCTAATCGTAACTTTAACAGTTTTATCAATGAATTCCAAAATGCTAATTGGGATGACCTCCTATCAACTCAGTGATGTTAATGATGCTTATGACTATCTCACTTAGTGTTATCAAAAATCTTTTTGACAGTAATTGCCCTTTAAAGAATTATAAAACTAATAGAACTCACTATTATACTCCTTGGATTACACCAGGTATTGTTCAGTCTATTAAAACAAAGAAGAAGTTATACAAGGCTATTCTCAGGAATTCTACATATTTATATAAATACAAATATACAACTTATAAAAATAAGCTTACTAAAATCATCCGTTTTTCCAAAAGATTATACTTTACAAATGTCTTTGTCGCTTACAGTAATGATTTAAGAAAAACGTGGCAAACAATCAACGAACTCATTGGCAAAAAGACATCCATCAAAGTTACAAAGTATAAAATTATCCATAATGACCGTGAAATTGATAATGACTTTGAAGTTGCTGAATGTTTTAATAACTATTTTTCTAAAGTCGGTGAAACATTAGCAAGGGGTATCCCTTCATGTGATGGTTCCTTTTCTTCGTATCTTGGTTTGCCCAATCCCAACTCGATTTTCATCTGTCCTACTGACAATTTTGAAGTTAGCTCTATCGTGAACAATTTAAGGAAAGGTTCTTCGGCTGGTATAGATGGCATTACCGCTAACATTATCAGGGCTGCTGGCACCTCTTTTTTACCTTCCCTTACCTTCATCTGTAACCTCTCTTTGTCTACCGGAATTGTACCTCAGAAAATGAAGGAAGCTAGAATTATCCCCATCTTCAAGAATGGTGACCCTTCAATAATTTCTAATTTCCGCCCCATTTCTATCCTTCCATGTATTTCCAAGATTCTTGAAAGACTTATGTATAATCGTATGATAAAGTTTTTAGATAATAATGAAATACTCTCCCATCGTCAATTTGGATTTCGTAAGAATTTTTCCACTTACATGGCTGCCCTGGACATTGTTAATTACATCACAAAAGGTTTTGATAATAAAGAGGTTACTACTGGTATTTTTCTTGATCTGTCTAAAAGCATTCGATACGGTTAACCACAATATTCTACTAGGGAAACTTGCTCACTATAGGATCCGTGGAGTCGCACTTGATTGGTTTTACAGTTACCTGACAGGCAGAAGTCAAATTGTTAACATCAATAAGCAATCTTCTCTCCCAGTAGGAAAGTTACCTGTGGAGTCCCCCAGGGTTCAATTTTAGGGCCTCTCCTGTTCCTTATTTATATTAATGATCTCTCTGATATTTCAATTAAGTTGTGTTTTGCCTTGTTTGCCGATGATGCCAGTATTTTATATAAACATAGAAATATCCATGTAGCTACAAGTGTTATTAATGATGAATTGACTTTTATTTTCAACTGGTTTAGGATAAATAAATTATCGTTAAATATCAGTAAAACCAACTATATGGTTTTTCACCCCTACCAGCGTAAGGTAAATCATGTTGAAATTTACATAGATAATACTAAAGTGTCTTTTTCGGATAATACTACATTTTTGGGCATTTATCTCGACTCGAATCTTTCTTGGGTACACCACATTAACACTATTTGTTCAAAAGTTTCCAAGACTATCGGTGTGCTTTACAGAATCCACAGTTACGTACCATTTCATATTATGAAAGTCCTTTATGATTCTCTAATCTATTCACAAATTTCATACTGTAATATTGTCTGGGGAAATACGTACCCGTCTTATCTTAATCGTATTTATGTCCTTCAGAAAAAAAGCAATAAGGCTTATAACAAACTCCAATTATTGTGCTACTACTAAAAGGCTTTTCTTTAATCTTGAAACTTTAAATATTTTTGATGTTTATAGGAACCAGGTTTCGATCTTTATGTACAAGTATGTTAACGGTACCTTGCCCATTATTTTCGACAATTACTTTAACTTTAACCGGGATTACCATCACTACCACACTAGGAAGTCAGATAATTTTCATGTAAGTAGGTTTTGCACACAAGCTTTCAATCGTTCTCTTTATGTCATGGGTCCAAAGTTCTGGAACAATCTCGACAACAGCATTAAGAATTCCAAGTCCATAGGTATATTTTGTAAACACTTAAAGGATCATATTTTACAGAGGTACAAGGCTTAAGCCACTACTACTTTCACTTTCTATATGTTATTGTTTTATGTGTTGTTCTTTTATATGTTTACTCATACTATAATTGTTTATTCTGTTAAAGGGGGGCTGCTCGCAAAAGCAACCTGCTTCTCCAGCCCTCCTCCACTCCCCCAGTCTTGACATTTGTAAAACTGTGTTATATTTCAATTTGTGGAAATAAACTGAACTGATTAATCATGTATGGAGTGCTTTGGGTCACTCCGAACGGGCTGCATTGGAACAATGCATACCTAAGCCATATGTTTTACAGTTCGGAATAAACAGCACAATAAATCTTGTATAAAGATGATTTTCAAATAACACAAACACAGATTAGGGCAAAAATACACCATTTACAGTACTTAATGCGGCCTTCTACTGCCCTGAGCGTACAATGAGGCTTTATCAATTACCTGAACAGCACTCCCTAGTGTAGGCTGTAGTGACATTGAGTTTACTGCGGTAGGCTAGCAATAAAGCGGTTACATAAGTAAATTTAATAATAATTTTGTAAACCGCGTAGTAAGAACTTATCTCGTTTGGTTTCTAATTTTTTAACGCCCAGGGGAAGCTTGTTTGAATGACCCAGGGAAGTGTCAACTCTATATATGATAATGAAAGAGGTGTGGGAAATGTATAATACAAAGCTTTAAAAACTTGAACGTTGTATGCTGAGTTTGCTTTTAGTACTAGTGTGAAATATGAGCGAATATTAGTGAGGCTAGAGAAATAGTAAACTGTTTGTTCTTATGGTGGGGGGGGGGGGGGATTCATCATTTGTTTCACGATGAAGTGTCCCAATGCAGTGCACCCTGCATGTGGGGCGAACTTGAACCCCTCCCCCCCCCCAAATGGAGACAGACAATCAAACTGTGAAAAAATGGAAAGTGCCATTGTAAGTTTTAATAAATGTGAAGGTGTGCTATGTTATGCTTTAGAAGTCAGTGTAGTATCTTGCCCGTGTCACATTCCAAGGAGTGCTATGTTCAAAAATGTAATACATATCCCAATGCGCCCCACTCTCACCTAAGCCTTGGTGACCTCCCATAACTCCCAGAATAAACAAGCGATCCCACTGGGTTAATTCCAGGGGGATATCTTTCTTCAAGTCTTATACAGGAAGCTTTTCTAGAAATCATTGACGGTAAATGTCGGCACCCTTTACATGTCTATAAAGCCTACAAAGTTAATATCCTTGGCCAGGCCCGGATTTCCCATTGGGCCAGATGGCCCGGGACCAGGGCTTCCAAATTCAAGGGGCTCCCAAAATGGAGGAGTTGAAAATATTAAATGATGGGAAAACAGAAAAGAGAGAGTGAGAGAGTGCCAGAGTGGGGGAGTTGGGAAGAAATTTTAGGTTTCAAGCTCAATGTGCCGAAAGAAGATGGGGCCCCTAGGCAGGGTTGGCCCAGGACCCCCAGAAAAGTAAATCCGGGCCTGTTCTTGGCTACAGAGAATGTTATAGGCCTGAAGTTCTTGCAAAAAAAAAAGCAAAGCAGCAGAATCAGGTGACGTAAACTATAAGTGATTCGTGGAA
Source organism: Holothuria leucospilota (assembly GCA_029531755.1). Classification (NCBI taxonomy): domain Eukaryota; kingdom Metazoa; phylum Echinodermata; class Holothuroidea; order Aspidochirotida; family Holothuriidae; genus Holothuria; species Holothuria leucospilota. The sequence goes on along the minus strand of CM055977.1, from coordinate 36,187,802 downwards.
CCACCTTCAGAAGAATAATGCTAATTCGCTTTGAATTGCTAACAACTTATTTCAAAACCTGCTAAAATGTATCGAAAGAGCCAGTCTTATATGGTTTTCAGACTTTACGTCTGAATGGTAAGTAGGATATTATTCTGTTACCGCCTACAAATCACAAATGCCCGAAGAATGAAAAGAGGTCGTTACCATACTCTCTGGAGAGCTGATGACGCCATGAAGTTACTTGTAATCAAAAGCGTCTATAAAAAGTTTTGTTCCCTGAGGGGGTGGAGGAGGGGAGGGGAAATATATTTTGACGTCACGACGCTTCACACAATACTAATTAGTCCATGTGACCAGTGGTCGAGTGGCCCATGGCGTTTGAGATGAAGGGAATGCTTCCGTCCATACAACTCTAATACCTTGCATAACAATCTCCTATTACGGTATACAGGTCTATGTTATTTTTAAAGACTTACACCATTGGGGGAGGGGATTGCACTCTCCTCAATGGCGAGCCATTCATGCCTGTAATGAGTGAAGTCACACTGTAGAAACAGAAAAGGTTGCATCCTCTCCTCGAGATAAAACTGTGTACCATGTTACCAACTAAAATGGTATAAATATATTCTGTAGGCACCATATCTGACATTTTAATTAAAAAGCACTAGCAACCCACACGGCTGCAATTGCACCTCCCTCCCTCCCCACAACACCTCAACCTACGGAAGCCGAGAACATCGCGGTGGTGTGAAATCTGACATGCCAGTTTTCTCACCCCTTTCTACGGTAAATATCGGAAGGAGAAATCAAGATACGATTTCTCCTTACCATTATCCACCGATAATGTGGAGTGGAGAAAACCAAAGTTAGTGAGGGGGTACTTCAATAAAGGTCCATTACACAGTGTCTATTTTCGAACACTCTGTACCATAAATGGACTATGTCCATCGACCCTCTTTTCAATTTAAGTAACATAGCTAGCTCGCTCGTCGACGATTTCTCCGTACCACGGTGGAATCATCCCATGTTGCTAGTAATATAACCAAAGTTATAGAGCGCCAATCCGTGTCATGTGCGGGCGCGTCCATTTATGGACAGGGTGTTCGAAAATAGACACTGTGTAATGGTCCTTTCTTGAAGTACCCCCTCACTAACTTTGGTTTTCTCCACTCCACATTATGCGTGAATAGTGGTAAGGAGAAATCGTATCTTGATTTCTCCTTCCCATTTTTACCGTAGAAAGGGGTGGGAAAACTGGCATGTCAGATTTCACACCACCGCGATGTTCTCGGCTTCCGTATCAACCAACTTTTTTATATGTATGTCGCAACGCCACTGCGCTGCATGGACGTCATTAGTTTGCTAGACGAACCGACAAAGATCAAAAGTCTGTCTCAGTGATGTTTTAATTAGATCTGGATACAACCATATAGATTGAGTGCAAAATATGAACTTATATTTAGGACGTAGTCACTACAAATTGAACGTTTACTGTCGAGGTTCTGTCTGGCGATGTCTCCACCTCCAGAACTAGGCCATCAAAATGGATGTCTCATATTTTTGTCGTGGAATAATTTCTTCCGCTTGGAGAAACTTCACGTCATAAAATTGGAATGATTTCAAAGGATTCGATGAAAGAAGTGATTATTTCCATCCAATACCCTTAGGGTACACGTTTCCCAAACTTATATATTTCTTTAATGGTTATAATGAAGGGGTCACATGACCTTATTACGCCTATGTTGACACTGGCTTTTAGTTTGTATCTAACAGAATTTCCCCCATGAAAGCGTAGTATATTCCCGACCTCACTAAATCTGCGAAAGCATAAAAATTCATTAATGTAATTTCTTACTATAAGATTGTGCGACAAGTTAGGCCACCCACTTCAAAAGATTTATCCCGCAAAAAAAGAATAAAGAACTTGATTACTTATAAAACCATATATATTAACAAATATAAACAAAACATATCTCAAGAAGCAAACAAAGTTTTCGTTTATCCGTTTCCGTCATCGACCGTCCAGGGACGTCAGCCATGCACAAAATTAGCAGTCTAATCAAAACACAGCCACCGCGCAGGCCAAAAGAAGGGACATAAGCTATAGGTAAGAAGTAAACTTTCCATTGCCAATGAGTGCGACATCTAGATCATATTCTATGGCAATCAAGATGTTTATCATTATTTAAATTCCATCCCCTTGGGTTATTTAGGAAATATTTCAACAAAAGGTCAAAGGTTGGAGACTTATTGAACTATGTGTTAATTCTGCGACAGGATTTCCTTAAATAAGTCATGTTTTTAAGAAGTATATAGGTTAAAAGCTTTCAAACATAACACATGTATTCTACTTATCAAATCAAGCAATATGACAGGTCGATGAAGAATATAACATTGCCTGCAGACGTAACGCTTCCTTTCTTACCCTAGTTCGCAGAAGCGAACACAGACAAACAAGATTTGTTTTGTTCGTTACTCCCAACTGGAAAAAAGGCCGTGGTCGTCTCGACCTGAACTGATTGGTTGGAAACTGGGACGTTAAGCCTCATCTAACCTAACCTAACCCATGCTGTATACTGTAGGTTACTCCCATGTCTATTCATAGAAGTACTCCGGTAGTACTTCCATGGTCTTACCACTCCGACATTATTATCTAAGACTTCATATTCCGTCTTCAAAACGTGACACTGCCGAGTTGCAATTTAAGTCGGTCATATACATGGCATAATTTGTTAAATAGATAGTTCGGCTATATAAGCACACAAATGAAGAATTGACAAGGAGATTTTGTTCGTGACCCAACTGTGAAAACTCACACGAAGACCTGCTTTATACCTAAGGCATGGTGTTGACTGAGCCAGGATCACCCACTGATTGCCTTTAAATTGGGCTGTTTAACAGTGATTATAAACGATGAATTGATCCATTGTAGAAGGCTAGGTAGGTCAACATATTGAAGGCAGTATGCACAATCACATGAAATAACAATTCTCAGGGTTGATCTTTTCATAAACATAATTTGTACTAACTTGACTGTTTCGATTTACATTTTGAAGGAAAAGGAAAGTCAACAATTGAAAATTATCTCCTAAGGGATAGCTTGTTTCATTGCTTAGAGATATTATGTTTACTCTTTAAGATCTATGCAAATGTTCACTGTAACGTTATAATTTGCAAAGAGCGCCATACCGATGGTTTCTAAAACAGCTAAAATAAACTGATTTTATTTTCCTTCTAAATTTAAATTAACATTTGCCAAATCATCCCCCATGCAGAAAGATGTTTGAGATGAGGGAGACAAGGCACGTGTTATGAAGGGGCTAATGCCAACTCCCTAATGTTTGCTAAACTGTTGTTAAATCTCCCTCCTACCCCTGTATTTTATTGTCATTTAATCAATAAAAACAACTCTCTTGGACCCCAAAATAGCCCCGCAAAGTTTTTTAGTGGGAATTTTTGCAATCCATTTCAAAAGAGCCTTCTGCAAATATGAAGGACTGTACAATATTCAAATCACTCTCATAATTTGATACCGTCGATATTTTACAAAAGCCACAGTGTAGGCCTAAACTGGCTGATTCCGAAAAATAAGATAAAATATTAAAAATTAAACAACAGTAAATAAAAATGACAAAAACGATGCAAATAAAAAAACCAAATACAAAACACAAAACAGGAAGAGTTCAATTTTGTAATTTACAGTACTTAACTTGCAATGTCACAATTTATTGCGCATGCCACAATTTTTTACAGTTTGAGCTAGTATCTACAGTTTATGTGATGATTCGTGATTTCGACTCATTCGGCATTCTCTTCAACGTGTGCGCTATTTTGATTTAAAGGGAAAGTGCAGTCCTCCAAATCTGAAATAGTTTCCAGGGTATCATAATTCATGAATGGCTCTGTTTAATAATGTGACAGTAGTTTTGCTACTTAAATGTTCAATTCGTGCCATGGGCGTCCGCAGAAAAAAATATTAGGGAGCAAAACTTTTAACTGATCAAATCAGGAGAAATTTTCACTCGCATAAAAGAGCTTACTTGCTAAATGTTGGTGCCTTTTACAGGGGAGTAGCCAGGAATTTGCCAGGGGGCGAGACCTGTAGGCAAACCATCTAAGCGTAGGGCCACCATAGTTTGGCGCGAAGCGCCAAGAAAATTTCGGCCTATATGCCTCCCAGATCGCTGAAAATGGCACTTACCAGGCCTTGTGAGTTACGGTACATCTAATCATATCTATTATGAAAAGCTCATAGGCCTATTCTAGAAATTTTCTTGCGATATCATACAAAAAAGTTGATGTTACTTTTTTTTAAGTTTTTTGATTTTCCAGGGGGGCATGTGCCCCCCTTCCCCTCCGGACGCCCATGATTCGTGCATAATAACTACTTAGTTTACCTTCAACATGAAATATTTTTGCTTGTACGTCATGAAAGATATTTGTAAGGGATATAAGAGAGGAAAATTTTTAAAATGTAGATGATTTTTTTAACAAATTTGGGGCAGCTGCCCATTCCCTTTGAGGGTTCAATAGACGAGTTGAGAAATTCGGTACTTCCGGTCAGGTCACAAGGTCAGGTGTACCATGACAACGCACAACGTGTTAATTAAGCTCTGCATGATCAGCATGCAACACCTGCGCTGGGACACTGTAAGCGTGGTACACTTCATTTTTGACCCATTCCCAAAATGCATTGCGTTGAAACATCTCCCAACTCGTCTACTGATTTTAAGCTTTTGACATAAATATTAGGCACTGAGTAAGTTCGTAGTAATGAAAGAACTTTTTCAATCTGTCAATTTCTGAAACCGGCAAGCGGTGACACGAAAAATACAAGCTAGTGAAAGGTACAGACAAGTGCGTCAGTAGGAAAACACAGTTAATAGTTTGAGTAAAGTGAGGCAGCCATGTATAGACCTGGCAATTTACATGTCGGTTGCTCAAAATGATATAATGCTTTAAAATTCTACTAAGAAGTAGTTTTACGATATCTAGCATTTCTGTTCACAAAAGTACAATACATTTTTATCTCTGCTCCCAGAAAATGCCGATTGCGTTTGTATAGACACATTTAACCAGGGAGTTGCCATTTGACATTTAACAGAGTAAGGAAAAATCTACTTTCATATGAGGAGTTTAAATATCGCTACTTTCTCCGAGCCTTGATAGCTACGATAAATAATATTGCATCAGTTACGGTTTAGTTCATTAGGATATAAAAAAACTTTCAAATCTGGAAAACAGCTTATTTGTTGATTTGTCTGAAATTTCCTTGCGACTTAAATTGTCTGAAAAATCGTATAATATAAAATACATTATACAAGCCTAGGAAAATTTAAATTCAAAGCAGTTGCAAGTCACATTGAAAAGCTGTTGGAAATTCGTAGAAAACTTACAAAGTAAAAACCACGTGTTATAAAGCTATAAGAACCATATACGGTAATTACTTGCTCTTCCGGGCCAGTCACGGACATAGCTCAGAGTTGAACAGTGTTCAACTTTCATAGCTTTATAGTGCTATACTGAAGTTTGGACCGGCTCTAAGGGACCGGATTAATTTGCCCTTTTCTTGCGGTGAAATAAAGGCTTTGAAATGGTAAGTTCTCCTACTATTTTCTTTTGCACACGACAAACATTCTCATGTCGGTCAGAAGTGTCGGGGATTGACAACTTCCTAGATTTGCACGCAGTAGCGCATATTTGTGTGAAAAACTGAGGAAGGGGGGGGGGGGGAGTGATGGGACTTGAGGCAAAAGTTGTGAAAAAGTGAAAGTTAATGGGAGCAATAGTCCAAAAAGTGTGGGGGATGCAAGGTCCATCCCCCTGTGTTTCCCCTATGTCTGCCCAGTGTGGTCTGGCAGTGTTCTGTCTGTCTGCAGGAGACGGGTAGACTTACAATTCTCCTTGCACATAGATTTTGGGTACAGCCTTAATCACATCAAAATCAGATATCTGAAGCAATGGAACGTCCAAAGATTTTTCCGATGCAACTATCATTTGCTGACCCAGTGTTCCAACTAATAGGTTAATAGACCCTTCGCTAAATAGCAGGTACAAAGGATTATGGGATAGTTTTGGTGTGCGTCGTTTTTGTCAATTGCATTTTACTGTGGCAAAAAAACGACGCATATACCGAAATTCAGTCCCACAAACCTTTGTAATTGCTATCCGGAAAATGGTCTTTGACAATGTAAACATCACATTTAGCGTTTTCTCGTTCTTACTTCAGTATTTATAGCTCCACTATTGTACCTTTTTACCCTACTTTCCCCAGTACGTCTCTGCGATAGCGCCCTCCTTACTGACGTCACAGAATACCGTCTTATATATATGTAACTACATCGATGTAAGCCGGTGCCGACACAGATCCATATATGTTAGTGGCGATACAATGATATCTACCGATGTCGCCCTTCCTCGCTCCAAAAATCTTCAACCAACTCGTTTTCGTATAGTAACTGATCCCCGGTCGCGAGTGTATGGCCTTCCGTCGGTTTGGTCCCCGATACTCAATAAGGTTGTCATTTTTGGTCCATGAAATGGTGGCTGGAGGGTTAGAGTTGACCTCACAAGATAAGATCAGTACTGTCCCTGCTTGGACGGCTTCCTCCCCAGTGTGGTTCTTGGGCGGTGTGGCAATAATCGGAACTGTAAACATTGAAAAGTATGAAAACAATTATCAAAACTTGAACCAAAGTTTTACTGGTGAGGCCACAGGTACGGAAGCCGAGAACATCGCGGTGGTGTGAAATCCGACATGCCAGTTTTCCCACCCCTTTTTCCGGTAAACATGGGAAGGAGAAATCACGATACGATTTCTCCTTACCATTATCCACCGGTAATGTGGAGTGGAGAAAACCAAAGTTAGAGAGGGGGTACTTCAAGAAAGGACCATTTTCACGTCAGATTTCACACCACCGCAATGTTCTCGGATTCCGTACACAGGGCATGAAGGGGGCGCAAATGTGGCAGAAGAAGGACGCGAATGCCGTTGTAAGATATAAGAGGAAGTGAACACGACTTTTCCCAATTTTCGAAAATGAAATGCCATGTAATTTTTGTTTCGATGCTTTTTGGGAATTGTTTACATTAAGGACAGACGTAATAGATCAATATATACCGTACGATGTTACGACCTATGTAAGTGCTTTTATGGAAGCGGGTTTGCAATGTATAGACACGTAGACGTGCTTAGAAATTGAACACTTTCTGCTCCCACTTTGTAAGCACTTAAATATATCCGTGGCAACTAAACACCAAACATTTACCGACTTCGCTTTTGACGAAAATGTTTATGAATTTAACCAGTGTGCTTTGGCATATTTACAAAGTGGGGGCAGGTCAGTGTTTGAAAAACCTTTAATTCGAGATAAAGACGTATACAAATAAATTTTGTCTCTCAAGAAATTCTAAAGATGGCGACATTCGAACTTTTACCTTTAAAAAACACTTCAGAGAAGAAATTCTTTAACTAAACAATACGAGCTTTGACTGGACTGTAAACATTGAAGAAGCTTTTCTTAATCTTTTCAACGAGTAATTTGAAAACTATTTAAAACTTATTATCGACTACCATATCCAACTATCAAGCGCCAGTATAAGTATAGTGGAATACTTGGGTTGACTTTATGTATATTTTTCACTCGCATAAGACAGGCTTTTGACAGAAAGTTATTTCAAATTGGCGGATAACAAAGAATCTTGCAGTCACTTTCATAAGAACTATCAAACCATACTCCATCTCTACCCCAACCCCACGGCTAAGATTATTAATATTCAACCACCTCCCACAATTCCCCATAATTCTATGATCAGTAAGAGAGTCTTACAACCTAGCCTAGGATATATATTGCTGAAAGTTGTCTTCACTAGTTGCTTATACTCAACGAAATCAACATCCATACCTGTTAGTTTTCATTCACCCCAGATGCGAATTTTAAGTTTAAGGTCATAGGTCAATTAAGGAAATAGGCAACAAGGATATTACTATGGGAAATTACTAAGCCTATACCTTTTTTGAGATTCAACCCTGTGCAAGCACATATTAGCACGATCGATGCTATGTGACCGTAGGTATTAATATTGGCTCCCAATGAAACATCGAAGTTCACACAGGGGGTCGAGGTCAAAAGCGATGTGATTTTAAATCTTCGAGCACTTTCAATTTGTTCCTCGCGTTTAGAATTTCTTCAAGCAATTTCCCAGACAGGAATGCTATATCCTAACATAATTTTATTTTCGAAACACAGCCCGATACCAGGCAAGGAACCCTTTGTTTGGACGATCAGGAAGTTATTTTCTGGCAGTAAGGGGAATGTCACGATTATAACGATCTTGAGGTGCTTTTCCATTTTCTTTAAATGTGTTTTATCTCACGTGACTGGCCTTACGGGCGATGGGAAGGTACATATTCCGCTTCAATACGCTTAGGCATATGCGACTACTTTCAAATAAAGGATGGGGCTTAGCTCTTTTGCCTGAAATTTTAGTTACATTATTTTGAAGTTTTACATCTTATCCAAACATGTGACAAGTTTGCCAGACTTATATTCTGCCCGAATGGCGCCGGGTTGCTCCGGCCTACTTTATAGTACGACATTCCGACTTAATGCCACAATTAAATGAACAAGCTTTATCGTACAATGGAAGGAAACAAGCAGTCTATCTCTACGTCTACACCGAACTAGTTTTGCAAAAAATACCCCAATCATTTTGTGCTGAGCTAAATGCATCCTTCTTCACATTATCAGACTGTCTCGTTTGTATGCACTTATGAGTTACACCATAACTGACAAAACAATCTGTTGTTCTGTCTCGTATAAGTTTGGAAACCGGGAGACTTCTACAAAACTGGAGCCTTCATAAACGCACAAGCTCACATTCGAACGCGCAAGCTCACATTCGCAAAAGTTACAAAGTCAGCCAAAAATACGCCACTTGCTACGTCAAATACTGTAATTAAAAAAGGAAAAAAGGTTTAAAATAAAAGATTTTTTGTATTGAAGGGGCATACGGTAATTCGTCAACTTAAAAGCAATAGGCAGTCGCCCCAAAATTTGCTTTGAAAAATCAGCAAACTCTTGCAAATCTCCTCTTATTGCATTACAAGCACCTTTGGAGACGTTTTGAACATAACTATTACAAAAAATAGGTAAAGGAAGGACAAAATCTCCTTGAATTTCACAATTCATGAATTTCACAATTCACTAACAAAACATTGCCACATGATCAAAATAGGCCATTCATGAACTATAGTGACGGGGCATACTAACTCTGATTGGAGTGACTTTTCCTTTAACCTACTCTTTCAGCATAAAACTGGTTCAGCCAATACACACACCATGCCCTCCTCCGAGCCTCTACCCATTTTCAAGTGGACGTCCAACATCTGTTCTACAATAACGTCCTATATCTTACAGAAGCATATCTAGGGTTTAAGTTACATGCTCTTAATTAAGGGTCATGTACTTTAGGCGTACTTTTGGAGATTTTGACATAACAATAACGACTGGCAGCAATCAGGCTGTCTAAGTGACCGAGTTATTTGCACTTCCGCAGAAATTGGCAACAAAGAAATGTCTGAAACGATTCTCGTACACCGTCAGAGTTGTTTAAAACAGAAGACCTAATAGTGTAGCATGTAAATCAACTCTCTGTTTCCATGTAAAAGATTGTGTTTATATTCTATCAACACGGCACAGACAGAAGGTAACTTTTGTCATTATGAGTTAAATCATGAAGTCTCACCAATTAAATCTGGCAACAGCTTTTCTTCCCAGAAAGTAACGCATCACAAGAGTTATCATTTGAAAATTAAGTTTGGGAGAACAAATTATGTTGATTATCTACAAAGCAGTGAATTGCTTTCTGTTAGAACTTTTTGCGTGAAAATGAAGTTGTACTGTACCCAATTTCTTCATTTTAAATTGCTTTCGTTCTACTTTTAACCTTTAAAACCTTTAAAAAACCTTTAAAAACCTTTTAAATCTTCAAATAAATTCAGCAAAACTGTTCGATACCTTATTATCCAAAGGCAATGCATTATCCTTTTTCCCTATGAAAATTACATACAGTACAATCACTATAGACCTTATGCATATGATGTCACAGAGCAGAAAGTGTTCCCTCGTTTAGAGGAAAAGCGTATATCATTGCAAGTGACACCAACAAATGCAGACAGCTGATTTGTCAACCGATTGCATAAGCGCGTAAGTCTACTATGCGCGCGTGCGAAATTTACGTCGTTCGTGTACGTGTTCTTCATTGCTTTCCTCCAAACTGACGTCACGTGACGTCAATGCATAAGGTCTATACTTGTGACCTAGCGTAGCAATTAACTCCCTATCCAGAATAATGTCCTACTGTACTAACCGACGCAACCCTAAAACCAAACAACATGATCATCGTTTCGCTATAAAAACAATGCACTAAACGTGGCCTAGACGAGCAATGCACTACCATGGAAGTTCCGAGGTAGTACTTACATGGTACTACACATCTACACGACCCTACACAAATTCAGCATTACTGCAAGTTCATCCGCACTGTGTGTCAGCCTGGGCAGAGTAGTCCTTCTGCATTCCTAAATTCTAAGTAATCCGAAAGAAATAAGAAATAACACTGTTTCCCCTCAAGTTTACCAAATACCGGAAACCCATCTGAGATTCACTGGTTAGCTGTTCCAAAACTGACCAAACAAACCTACTTGCAGTCGCAGGGTCTGTTTTCTCGCTTATTATCCAATTTGTTTCGAGAAATGTACTCCATACAAAAGAGAAGGATAACGTAAACGTTTTTCCTAGTGTAATGTTTTATGTTCCATCCAAACGAGTCGATAGAACCTCTCTTTGGGCCATTTGCTACTCATACACAACTTTTACGTATGACCTAAACTCAAACGTGCAAAAAGTACTGTACATTAAGAACGGTCCAAAAAAGAACTTAAATCTTTCAAAGACAATCATTGTTTGTAAAGTGTCACTCACCTCCAAGACACATGGCCCGTGTCTTCATAGCAACATGTTCTCCTTTCTTCGCCGCTTCTTCTCTTAGCTCACATGGATTCTCGTATGTCTTGCCGTCAGATCCACACACAATGTCCTCGTCTTGACACTGACACACAAAGACAGGTAGAGAATTCTTTGGTCCCATGTCGTCCCGCAACGCACATTGTAAACCCCAGCCGCAACGACCAAAGTTATGTTCTTGAGGATTCCACATTGGCTTGGGGGGTCGTTTCTCCCAAGGTAGATAGTACGTGAAATATTCCGGGTAATCCGTCGGGTCCGGGTCGCAGTAGTACCATTCTTCGTTCCCACACACATAACAACAACCGCACACATCGCCAGGGGCAGTGACGAGACCGTGAGCGCAAGTCTCGGGAAGTTCGGGACAAATTTGACTAGAACAGTCACAACCCTCAGAGAAGTCCCATGATACCGAGTCTGAGCTAGAAGAGAAGGAACTAAAATCTTGAGCAGCTATCCTCCCCCAGGCAGCCATTACTAACAGCGAAAAGAAAACCACTCTATACGACATTTTGCAGGTCCATGCGATGGTTTCTCACTTAAGAGAATGTTGCTTACGACTCCTATCTACTCTCCAGTTTCTCAAACCTGTTGATCGTCTCCTTGTTTTTGCCTGTCCTTAACTCATTTCTGTGGATATTTTCGCGTATCTAGGGTCGAAAAACTTCGTCTTTCCTCGCAATTGAGAAAACCACAACAGTTTAAGGTTCCTCAAGGCAATGTAAGTTTTCTAGTTGGCAGGGAGTCGGTGCACCGGAGCTGTTTCGGCCAAAGCGAGTTACTTTCCCGGTTCAAGTACCGATGATCCTAATGCCGTCACGACAGGACGCCACCGCAGTGATGAAACTCAAACAAGACATGTTACCATGGAAACGTAATTCTTCTTATTTAGGTTATTTTGCAACCAATATATGACGTCTGCAACTTCTAGGGCTTAGAATTAACAGAGACGCTTGAAATTAAATGTACACCAGTAAAATATACGAGATCGGAAATGAAAAGGTTAGACCTATATTTGTAACAGTTGATAGTACGAAGTACAGGCCTAATGCTGAGTTCACGTGGAAAGAATTTCTGTCCGGGTGGGAGGCATAATGTCTTGAATAATATATTTCCCCTGCTATCATGCGCCATGACCTTCGGCTATAATGTTGATGTACATGGTTACGAATGGTGTCGAGAGTAATGCGCGGGTAATGACAGTGTTTCCTCTTCCTCCGGGATTTAATAAAGTAATTCGAGCACTGATAAAATAAACACTTGTACGGCATATAATTCAAATTGAGACCTTCACAATGACCCGGGAAACCTTTCCCTTAAAGCGAGAGTGAAAACGTTTCTTCGAATTTGAGCTCACATTATTTTGAAAAGGGATTATTAAACTCCAGGTGATCGCCGTGAAGGGGTTCAATTGTAAAACTGCGACAAACTTTTTTGATCGATAGCAAAACAAATGGAGATTATTTGAAAATCTATTAAGATGTTTATAACTTGCGTTTAACAACTTGAAACTGACAAATAATCAGTGGTAATCTACTAACACATACACACGTTTCATCACCTGTTTTCTAAGTAGTCCGTAGATATCAATCATTGTAGTTAACTTAAAGTTATTGCCGGTTCGAATTCTACAATTTATCGCCGTTGTTAGGTATGATTGCAGCGTATATGAATGGATGCATTTACGCCGTAAAATTCGTTTACAGTTTGTAGAGGGCGCGACTCTTGGAGTATTTAACGGCCTTCAGTTTGGTCTGCTATATTTCGATAACAACCGTCATCATAACTTAAACCTTTGAGAGGAATTTTCAGAGGACAGATGGCTTTGCAATTATCACTCAACTTTTTAAAGCTTAAAGGCACATCAGTTATTTTGACCTAACCTGGGTTCGAACTTTCCACCCTTTCTATTATCCAGGTTTACACTGCCCGCCCGGCGAACCTGTATTACTCATGCACGTTATCGTAAATGCGTTGGAGAGAGAGGTACATATTCCGCCTGCTGCGAAGGTTAGGTTTACACTACGTACCATGGAATAGGAAAATTTCGCGTCTATTTTTCGAGAGCTTCTCTGGCGTCGTGTTTAAAAATCTCCTCTCAAATGTCACGTAGCACATTACGTGAACCAAAGTTTTGACTTTTTCGTATTTGTGTACAAGGAGTGGCTCCAGGATTTGGGGGAGCGACCCGGGGGAGAGCGGGAGCGACCCGAAGCCCCGACAGGGGCGACGTATTGCGGGAACGATGTCAACGGGGGAGGAAAGGCATGAGAAGGAAAGGCATGAGAAGGAGACTGGAAGAAAACATTCCACTACAGGGCATATTTTTCATAATATTCGTATATCCTTGAAATGCCAAGTAGCGTACTGACGGTGTTTTCCGGGAAATTTGAATTGTGGCTAGCATATAACGCACGAAGCGAGCGAAAATATTTCGGTACGCATACAACCATCTATTCTCATTTATAGCAACATAGATCAACTGTCGCGGGTTGACCCGTACCTTGAATTACATACATTGAGTATCGCATCACCTCGTTAGCCCTATATAATTCAAACTCCCTTACCGCGCCGCGCAGCAAAAAAGAAAAAAAAAACAACTAGGTTATGCGATACGGTATGAGATGAAATTTCCGACCTTTACATTAAACTGTGTAATCTATCAATAAGTTACTTGGTAAGGGGGAAGGTATCTTGTACTACTTAGATGCGGAACTGTGAAAGAAACTGAAAGAACCCAAATTCCACTGAAAATTATTGGAACCTACCGTATTGCAAAACACTGTCCTGTTGAGGGAAAAAACAAGTAGACCTTCGGGGTGACTGGTCGCGGTCGGGGACTACATACTTATCTCCCCGACAAAATTGGAAAAATTCCCCTACGGGGGAGGGGAGCCTTCCCCGACGCCGGGGCCCAAGGTTCCCTGCCCCACTTCTAGCGCCACCACTGTCATGTATTTAAATGGTTGCGCTTAATGTTTTTAACTTCATCGTGACAAATTCTCTCCATGACAAAAATAAACATTTATGTATTACATTCATCGCCAGTCTCGTTTTCTCTCTCCCCATTTCTCTGTCCTCATACCAGCACCTTTACTCAATGTGTGTGCTAAAATTATCAGGATCTTCTTTATGAAAAGTTGGTATTGTCGTCGCAATTTTCCCTTTCTCCTCCAATCACTCGGCAATTGGGTGGCTCTCTCTTTCTTGTTATTGTTATCTTAATGTCCAACACGCACCTTCATGCATCCCTCCGAAAACAAATACCACTGGTTACGCTGTGAAACTGAGTTTCGTTCTTCGTTGACATTTTATTTTCTTGCATGCATTCGTGTCCTTTAAACTTTACAGGGCTTATCCTGTACGCCAAAGGTGTTTTTGGTGAGGCATTATTACAAGGGATATAAAGGAAGTCACCTGAAATTTTAAATAGCTCACACTTAAGACACCATAGGGCTTCTCAAACTTTTCTTTTTCAGTCGGAAGGAATGTAGCCAGTACGGACTTGAATTGTCTAGACTTTCTGTTTGTGTTGCACAGAAGCGAGGTTCCCGTGACGGGTAGGATAAGTACGCCCCTCAGACTACTTAATTTTGGCAACAAGAGTTATTTTCATTTCGTGTGTCAAATCATGGAGCTGCACAGAAGCTACACGGTAAAATTGAACGGTTCATTGATATTTCTTCCCATATTTTATTTCTGTTGTCAAAAGCGTACGGTACTACTTACCCGAAATTTTAATGCAAAATACCACAAATCTGCTCCAAAACAGCATATAGCCTAGTTGCCAAATCCACCCCGGCCTCGTAAGAATACGCTCGTAAGGCTCGTTATAATATTGACCGTTAGCTCCTTGTTATAACCATGGAAGTACTACCTCGAGATGGTACTCCCATGGTCACAACGATCAATCAAGCTGGACGACGCTCGTAAGGCTCGTTATGGATAGTACTGACCGTTCGCTCCTTGCTATAACCATGGAAGAACTACCTCGAGATAGTACTTCCATGGTCAGAACAGTCAGGCAAGCTGGACGTGGTCGAGTCTTGATTCAGTACGGTGTAATATGAAGGCCCGGTAGATGTGGGACGGTGGTATCAGGGAGCTGCCACTCCGAGTGGCAGCTCCCTGGTGGTATTAAGCAGGGAGTTGCAACTCCCTGGTGCAAGTAAGGAGATGGAATGGAGCTGGACTACCATAGGGCGGATACGTTACTAGATGCAGCTTTTTCCCCTAGCTCTTAGTTTATTGGGCCTGGATCATAATGAGTGAAGCTCCTGTACAAGGTATGTAAAAGTCTGGAATTTGGAGATTCGTACAGAATTTGCCCATACCGAGTTCCATCCAACAGTCCAAATGGAAAGCTGGCGCGTAGCCAGTTATTTGCCAAGGGGGGGGGGGGGGGGACGAAGCCTGTAGGCAAACTATCCAAAGATATTATAGGCATAGATTCCAAACTCCTATACCTACACTGTTACGCTCAGTGACTCCACATGGAGACGTATGTATCGGGGCAGAAGTGATAATTTGACATGCGCGCCGTTCTATTCCGCGATCTGCGTGCAAAAATAAGAACGTGTTACAGAAAATTTCATTGTTAAAAGAGGTTAGCGTGCGTGCACTTTTACAACGCGTTCTATACGCGCAGAATACATTTCTCTGTGTATTGTCCGGAATACTTCACTCACTGTTCTGCGCACTCTGGAAACAAACGCGCTAGTTGCTTTCCCGTTGTGAGCGCGTAAGTAATTGAACGCGCATATAAAAGTGCGTCACTTGAAGATACCATAGAAACTGACCAATGAATGTCCATGAACTTGCAAAACCAGTCATTGTGCGTTCATGTTCAAGTGTAAATACGTGGAATGCCGCGTTGAAGAGATGTTATTCTTTTTCAAGTGGAATTTATTGAGGCGTAGTACTTCTTCAGTCAACAACATTCCGAAATAACAAGTATTAATACTTTTGTAAGACATTCATTTGCCTGTTTGATTTCAAAACGACTGAGCAGTGATCAGCACTTCCGCCCCGATGTTTTGGCCTCCATGAGGAGTCAACGCGCCATTTTAAGTTTGGAATCTATGCTTGTAATATCTTTGAATCTATCTAAGCGTAGCGCCACCATAGGTTGGCGCGAAGCGCCAAGAAAATTTGGCCGAAAATACCTCCCAGATCGCTGGAAATGGCACTTCCCAGGCTTTGTTAGTTGCATCTAAACATTTTGTTTTATTTCAAGTTACTAGCAATACCATAAAAAACATTAAAAAGTACAAAAATATGCTCAAGTGTGTGTGTGTGTGGGGGGGGGGGTGGCTGCCCCGTTCGCCCCCTTGTTTACGCGCCTGATTGAAAGATTATGTAAGCTTTATTGGCAAGGGTATCTAGATAGGGCTTTGGTTGTATTTTGTGACACTGTAGATTTCTGAGGGATATTTTATCAGCTGCAGGGTGTGTCGTCCGTCGCCCCTTAATTGCATATGTAAGGTTAGGCTATGAACTGGCAGCCTGAGGACACTCACCAAGTGATGAATAACTTATTTGCTTTGCAAAGCAAGTGGTAAGTCGCGGTTCGCACGCCGTGCCCTCTCAAAGTTTCAAACATGTTTCATAGACTATCCTTGCTAGCAGTTGCTAGCAGTTGCTATTGTTTGCAAATCTATCAAGTTCTCTTGCAAATAGTAAGTGGTGATCGCAATCGGCAGCAGGTTACAACCCAAATAAGTCCCACTCCTTACTAATTAATAAAAGTACTGTAGTGGCCCTGTTGAGACTATCCCTCACACATTACTTTAAGTCCAATTAACTTGATACCAAAATGCACAAGAATATGCCAGGTTCCCCTTCCACATTATGCGACAAGACTCTTTACCAAGATACATCGTCGCGTGCTCAGCACACGTCTCATTTCGATGGCGTTGTAAGATAGTTTCCAGGGACTGAGCCCAGACGTACACGTGCCTGTAGTCTATAGTTGCAAATGTAGCTAGTAACAAAATATAACATAATCCAACGCGATAAAACAGTCGCTTCGCATCGAGTCGCTATGAAGAGGTCATCATAATCAAATGGATGGCTTTTATAGTATTCCAGGGAGTTGTTACGGACCGACTCCCTGTGTATTCGCAAGGGCCCGAAACGTGCGAGATCGATCTCGAGGCGATCGCAATCGCAAAACCGTCTAAGGATAAGCCCGAAATCTAAGCTACCGTTTTCAATAGGTTACAAGAAAAACTTATCCTAAACGAGCTTTCGCCATTCTCGGTAATTGAAAGGGAAAGTCTGATAAGATTGCGACATCCAGTACACTCCGCTCTCCAATGTTTTGTTTTACTACAAAACTTTACAAAAAACGGAAGGAAGATTTTGTTTTTAAATTTAGGCGTACCGTGACGTGTGGTTTTGTCATATCAACATTCACTTCAAATAACAATCTTTATGCTAGATATTTGACAAAATATGAAGTGATTCATACCGGTTACTGATTTCACGTGGAGATCTTTTTAAGTTCACTACCGATAAATGTTCTTCTATATTTTTCGTTCACCATTTCTTTTTTCATTGCGGCTTCTGCAACAACGAGCAAAGATTCATTAACATCATTTAAATGGAAAACCTGGTGGGGTTTACAACGTCGTAGAGGCGATTTTACTGAAACTTCTGTAAGGGCGTCCTCTTAAAATTAAGGTTTGCATTATTTTCAGTCCACATTGTTAGCTAAAGGTATGGTCACATGAAAATGACATAGTTGGATGTTTGATGTTAATACATTTGAAATGCATTAAACCTGTAAACTATCTGACATGTAATTAAGAGATAGTATTTCAGGCGCGTAGCCAGAAATTTGTCAAGGGGAGGGGGGTGCGAAACCCATAGACAGACTCTCAGCGCTTCGCGCCACCATGAGTTGGCGCGAAGCGCAAGAAAATTTTGGCCCAAAATGCCTGCCAGATCGCTGGAAATGGCACTTCCGAGGCCTATTTACCTCATATAAATAGGGGAAACACTAGCAGTACTGTAAAAATAAACATTAAAGAATACCAAAAATATGCTCCCTTCGCCCCCTTGGCTACGCGCCTGTAGTATGTCTAGGATAAACAAAAGGAAATGGTAACACTGACTGTGCACTACTCCACATCATTAGCTTGAATAGACAATGCAGTGAGTTACTTCAGAAACCGTCAAATTTTAAGAACGGTAAAAGACATAGAAATTCAGTGGCGTAGCTAGAGGGGGGAAGGGGGGCGTTTGCCCCCCCCCACAAAGCCTCCGAAGGCCTCTGTCGGAAATTTCTAGTCTCTGTCGGAAATTAGTTAAAAACAATTCATTTGAAAACACTTACAACACTTGTTATGTTTTTAAGCAGAATTACACATCGAATGTGAACGTAAAAATCAAAAGTCGGTCTCAAATTGCCCCCCGGAAAGCAAAAAAAAAAAAAAAAAAAAAAGGGTTTTAAGCAAAATTACACATGGAAATGTGAACGTGAAAATCAAAAGTCGGTTCGGAAAAGCCCGGAAAGCAAAAAAGAAAAAAAAAGGTCCCCAGACAATAATCTGTCGGAAATTTTTGCTTCAGCCCCCCCCCCCCCACAAAAAATATCTAGCTACGCCACTGTAGAAATTCCAACGAGCCTTTTTGAGTGAGGTTTATCTTTCAGTGCCAAGCATTAAAACAGTTTTCCTTTGGTTGCATGGTACCATAACTTTAAAATTCCAGTCGAAAACAAAACAAACAAACAAACAGTTGGCACATCTCTCGGGAATCCATGAAAAAACGTAAGACAACACAGTTCTTTCTTAGACCATTAGACAGTGGCTCCTGAATATTTTGGTACGGAAATAATACTGGGGAGGAAAATCTACACTGCTACACTGATTATGGATAGCAACTATCCTTCCAACACTACAGGTTTATAATATTTTTTTTTCTTTTGTGGTTCGATTCCTGGCCGGGTCATACCAAAGACTTTAAAAATGGAACCTACTGCCAATGTGCTTGGTGCTCAGCATAAGCAATGGAGTAGGGGAAAACAAGCCAGTGAGCCACAACTTCCACGTAACTTCAAGGAAGTAACACTTCTGGGTACCACGATGGCCTTAGACGTTACTGCTACACATTGGTGGGAAACCTGTGGCGCTATTCAACTATTCAGTCAAAGGTAAGTCTAAGTTACTATTCGTTCACCGCGCTCTATAGAGGGCGCCATTCCTACCTTATTTAAGTGGACTGGTATGAAAAATTGATTCCCAGTTTAAGAATCATCTCAACTTTTGTCACGATATGCCTTGTTCTACGGTGGCCCATTAGGGACCCGTAAAGTAAATATTTTGCCCATGTCTTATTCGTTATAACGGATTATTAATTCGTTATAACGGATTATTAATTCGTTATAACGGATTATTAATTCGTTATAACGGATTATTAATTCGTTATAACGGATTATTAATTCGTTATAACGGATTATTAATTCGTTATAACGGATTATTAATTCGTTATAACGGATTATTAATTCGTTATAACAGATTACGAATTCGTTATAACGGATTATTAATTCGTTATAACAGAGTAGTAATTCGTTATAACAGATTACAAATTCGTTATAACGGATTACGAATTTGTTATAACGGATTAATAATTAATCCGTTATAACGAATTCGTAATCCGTTTTAACGAATTTGTAATCTGTTATAACGAATTAATAATCCGTTATAACGAATTAGACATAGGCAAAATATTTACTTTACAGGTCCCTAACGGGCCACCGTATTGTTCATTCATACTTTGTAAAAATCCTCAACTCCTTTTTGGTCCATTACGGTCAGGTGACCTTGCATTATAGTTTGGGTTACCATATTTATTTTCTGGCAAGGAGGACATGGATCGCCGTCCTGAGTGAGGAGTCAAATTTTTTCGGCTTTCAAGGGTGTCTAGATGCAAAATGGTGCAATATTTCTTGCTTTAATCAGAGCTTCTTTAACTTGAATGAGGGATGTTTTGGTTTTGAAAGTCAAATCCTGAAAAAAGTCCTAAATAATGACTCAGTTTCTTTAAAAGTCGTGTGACATGAAAATAACATAGTTGGATATTTGATGTAAAAAGCATTGAAAATCCAGAAAATAGCCACAATTCCCATTGAAATCCATCAAATATTGACCGTTTGACAGGTAAATTTCTATTTCACACTTGTATCATGAATAAACATGAGCTAAATATGCAGATATGTGACATCCAAAGAGGGACATACCATATATGGCACATGTTAGCCTTTGTTTTTTCAACCTTAATTTCAAGGACACTGGTAGCATTGTTATTCCCCGAGGGGTTTATTATAATAGTTAAAATTTTTTCCTTGAAAAATATTGATATCGCGCACCAAACAGTAATCTGTATGATCAGTAATTAAGTGATAATTTATATAGGGTTAACAAAAGAAATCTTCACACTGTGCAACACTCCACATCATTATTTTTGCATAGGCAATTAGTTTCTTCAGAAACCATCAAACTTTCAAGACGTATATTTTGAGAACGATAAAAGATATTGAAATAATTCCAACGGATCTTTGATTGGAGGACTTAATTCTTTAACTGACAAGTGAAACAGCTCTTTTTGGTGGCATGTCACACAACCTTTAAATGTCACATGCATTAGTTCAGTGGTCAGAGCTTCGGACTTCGGGTCGTTAGATTATAACTTGTATTAGGGCGTGTCTATGCTACTGGTGACTTTGTGCACAGGTTTGTCATACCTAGTGTGATGCGTGTCTCCCCTGTCTCGGAAAACGCGGCTGTCAGACCGTGCTGTTCGCTAACGAAGGTAACAGACGCTGCACTCATTGGACAACAGTAGGTGGTGGGCCCGCGCGATGCATTTTGCGGTCGCTACAAGTGAAGTAGTACAACTTGCAAATGTGGGACGTGGTACTGTACGGGGAATCTATAGTCCTTGTATTTGTGAAGAAATACGAGGTAGGATACCGTTAGTTTAATCCACTATTTACGGCATCGGCGTATTACTTGGTCAGGCCTACAATTCGACCAGTAAAGCTTTCAAAATATTTAGCCCGCAAAGCAAAACTGGGAAAACCCGACAGATCATGTGAAAAATACATAAAATCCGGACATTGCGGGCAATTTTACAAATCCGCCAGGACGCCAGCGCGAACCAGTAAAAAGGAGACATGTCCAGGTAGAACCGGATGCCTGGTAACCCTAATTATAGTAGGATAATCGAAGGGGTAAATTCAGAGTAAAATCACCGGCAAATGAGTACAATATTACCGAACTAGCATCGACAGTGTTTTGTCGTATGCTATCGTGTGTCAGCTTTACGTATCGGAAATTACCAACTGTTAAGTTTTGTCCAGTTTTCGGCTGTTGAAGTCTTTAAAGAAGAGCCCTTTTCCTCAAAAAGTAACATCGTTGTTTTATTTCATGATTTTTGAATATTGTTATTGAATTCCTCATTAGGGCAGAAATCCACTCAAATATTGCACCATTTGCGATCTAGGCACCTTTCAAATTCCAAAAAATTCCCCCCTCCCCTTAAACCCCTCCCCAGGCCACAGATCAGTAAATGTCGCATTGAAAAAACATCCTAGGTAAAACACTGGCGGGCCTCTGGATCACAACCGCTTAAAACTATAGTGCCCTAACGAGGAGTATAGTCTAGTACATTAAAACTTATTGGGAATCTTTGCATTTGATGATGCATTATGAACCAAAATATATCCATCCCGAGACTTAATTTTGTCACCCAGAGATACGCTTAAACCTCAGAGCTTCCGGGGGCTTTACCCCTGGACCCCACCCGCTCGTTTTCGCGCTACGCATTACCAGATCTGTCGGCAAAACATAATCTCTACACCCCTAAAGATACCACCTTCGCTACGCCCCTGGTGTTATTATTCAGGACTGGGCGGAGCTAACGATTACGTGGCCGGAAGTTACTCTGCCTAGTAACATTGTCGGGAATAAGGTGGTAAGGTGATGTCCAGATTACACCAGGGATTTAAGTTGGCTGTATTGTTGCCTACAGCTGCTCTCCACTACACACGTCATTCAAAGTTGCAGATATAGACCATGAATAACGTTCAAGATTTAACATCCGCAGAAAAGATTTTGCATTCAGATATATAAAAAATTATAAGAATAAATGTCAATATAGATCACCCAGAAAAAGCCCTACGGTACGGCATCATGATGGACTTGCTTCGAGTCACCACCATGATGTTTAAACCGAGTGATTTATTCATGGTTGCAAAAAATTCTAGTCAAAAGAATAATACTGGTGGTAGTGTTGTTTCGTTTTCTTCAGGAAAATAATAAAAGAGGAAACAAAATTAGGAAAATATTAAGAAGTGGGACACGTTTCATTGATTTACACATTTGCAGAGAGCATGAAATTCTCCCATATTTTGTCAACAAAGCGAAACAAATTCGATGGACATGTAAATGGCTTGTTGTTCAAGAATAAACTTTTGATGTTCTGCTTCGTCGCCAATCTAAAAGGGAATTCTTTTGAAGATTAACAAGTAGCTCTGGAAATGTCTTCATACCGAAGACCCTTGAGTCTCACTATTGAACGAGTTACTTGCACTACATAGGTAATCGAATCACACGTAGAAGGGCTTAATTGGTCAATATTTGATGCCGTGTTCGAGGTATTTAGTTCACAATGAAAGTTTTCTTCGCTTTATTTGCCTACTGCTACTCTTATTTGGGGGACGACATCGTTCATCCGGGGAACACACATCGCAAACCATTATATTTCAGGCAAACTATACTGGTTCAGAGGACGTCCGCTGTAAAAATTGTTTATTTTGCCATCAGACTGTCAGAAGGAGTAGTTGTCGATCTGCACAAATAACTTCAAACGATTGCGAATGCTAATGTTGGTAGGCCTACAGCTGAATGCTAGTATGTAGACATTGGCTTTTGCATATGTAAATAACTTGCTATCTGATTTGACTTACAACCACAAAAAGGGTAATAATTTGCCGTTTAAATATAAAAATATAACTCTCTAAACCATACGATATTTGACAAACATTCTTGACTTTCTGATGGTACACTGTATTTGAAGGACTTGGCAGTCTGTAATATTGTTATCTAGTAAAACCAGGGAGTTGCTATTTGACAAATAGCAACTCCCTGGTTAAACTTGCACAGCGCCTCCCATAGATGAGAGTGTTTTCTCAAACAGCAGTTTGATATAACTAACACATTTTGCTCACAGTAAAAATCCTAAAATATTGCCTGGACTGATATGAGTTCTCTGTGGGACCAGAGAGATTAGCTATTGGGATGGCCTCACTCCTAGGTTTGCTTTCCAAATCCTTTTGTGGTTCATAAAACCATCGGACCTTTGTACCTTGAGCACTTCACAGAAACTTTCTTAAAATATGCTAGGCAAAAGAATTAATATGCCAAGCAGAAGGTTAATTTCAAAATTTTCCGACCTCTTTCCAGGCTAGTAGCCAGAAATCTGACATGAGGGGACCGCAATCGATTCAGTGGTACACCCCCGTGTCCCTGCCTAATATCCTACGGTAATTATGTTTATTATTGCACGATGGTAGTACTTGTTTTTTTAACCCTAAATAAATTACTTCTTAATTGGATATTTGCAGTTTGGTGACAAGTGTTGACATCTTATAACTACACAACTTCCAAAATACACCTTCAGGATACATCAATATTAAAAATGAAGGTTGAGCAACAATATACATAAGAAACACTTTACCCGTCCCTTCTTTCAATCACACATTTGCATATTTAGCTAATGTTTATTCATAATGATCGTTCAAATAGAGATTACCTGGCAAAATGGTCAATTTTTTAATGGATTTTGATGGGAATTCATAGCTGCTTTCGAAGATTTTGCGCAACAAGTATTATAGAACCACTTGCACTTTTTTTTCTGGTGACTCAAAAGAACTTGTTCCGGCGGTAAAGCTGTTTGTAGCTTTATTGGAGGGTCTTTCTGAAATATGCGAAAAAAAGGTTTCTGTAGTTGTCCGACTCAGTTGCTTTACGATTCAGTTCTCGTGCGCATTATGTTGCTGGCACTGCTATTGTCAGGTTGTAATAGAAGAACCTTCCAACCCACCCAGCTGTGATAAAAGTGGCTGAAGACCGGGGATACACTCTCATTCCTCCGATGCCGGTCCTGGGAACAGATTGGTAAGTTCATCCCGGCCTCGTTACTCTCTGAACCCTAGTCGAAAGGAAAAAGCGAATCTTTCCCAGTGTTCATACACGGCCAGCTTGGTACTGGGTCCTCGATCCCCAGTAACTTGCTGACCCTGAATTCACTAAAAGGATTAAAGCTCACTTGGTGCAGTTAACTGGTGAGTGTTTCTGTAGTGTATACATACACTTTTCTCCTACAAAGTTTTAACCTGGTAGGCTAATCAATTTAAGGTTGTCTAGTGAATGCCTACCTCTTGATCGATTTTGACAACAAAAGATTGAAGGGGGATTTAGGGTCGTCAATCTGGTTAGATGGAAACGTCAATGACAGGAGTCCGAAACAAGAGCGGTTCAATGTCTGGGGATTTTAAAAGCAGATACATTGCTGTATAGCCTAATTTTATGAAAGAAGGAAATTGACGGTGTGGCTGACTGAATGTTACACTGGAGAATTATATGCTGCGAACTTTTTGATCTCGCAGTGGGTAAGGGATGCGTGTCCCAGGTTATTTTTGGTGTGGAATCTTGTCCTGTATGGGAAATGTGTTCAGGTAAACCAGAAAGAACTTAACACCCTGCAGTTCCTGGGTCTACCACTACCGTGGTAGCCTGGTAGGAGATATGGCAAACGTGGTGACGTCTCTTGGTCAGCAGCTACCAATCACCCAATCGATAACGCGAACTTAACCTTACTGTATACTCTGTTTGCAAATCCGTAGCTACAGTGTAGGAAAATCGCCAGTAGAAGACTTTGAAACCAAGTTTTCAACTTTTATGGAAATGGATAAGGCCTTATTTGGCCGCGGGCCTAAATGCTAAATTCCAGCACCTCCCTTCATTACCATTTATGATCACATCAGCTTTTAGAGGACAAATTACACGTACACATTTGAAAGGGAAACAAACATCGTACAATTAATGGCGGTGACGTAATGATACATGAAAAAGTAATTCCAGCTTGAAGAATTCTCTCAAGCATAGTTTGCACAGGTCGGAATCTAAGAGGTCGGGGGGGGGGGGCGCTCACTGGAAAAATTTTCTCCGTAGAAAATAAAAAAAATTAATATTGTTTTACTGCATTTCAGCAATAATAGCATAGGGCTCAGTCATCTCGTCCTTAAGTTTTTGCGCCCCTCAAACTTATTTCGCCCCCAGGCGCGGATCCAGAAGGGGCGCACCCGGCGCACGCCCCCCCCCTTTTTCGGTGACCAATGATTTTTCCACCAGCGATATGGAAAATGAGCAAATAGATACGGAAAATATGCTCCCCAGATGAGATGCGAAAAAGCAAAAAAAAAAAAAAAAAGATCTTTAAAATTTTGAAGACGCTTCTTTTTTTTTTTGCTCGTCGGCCTTCCCGACGATGTGTGCGCCCCCCCCCCTTTCTCAAAATCCTGGATCCGCCACTGGCCCCCGTCCGGAGTACCCTCGGTCGGCCAATTCAACGGGCCTGACTTTGTAAGAATTCTTTTCTCAAGCCCGACGGATACGTCGAGCATAGGCCCATGCATGATTGAGATCGTCCATGAATAACCTGTTGATACACAAGATAACTTGTGTGAAAACATGTGTTTATGTTCCAGTTTGATACATAAAATACTAAAATCAACGAGCAAAATTACAATGTACTTACGCGACTTTAAGCATGTGTTGTATCACATCTGACGACCCCATGATTGAAGTGTAGCCGGTAGAAAGTTGCCCTCATCCCATAGCTGGACAACACATAGTTCTTGATTTCCGAAAGTGTTTTTGCAGAATAGTATCGAACAGCTCCTCATGAAACAAAACACTGTCAAGCTTCCGTGAAGAAGTAAATGGTCCATTGAAAGCGGTCCATTGAGAAGACAGACATCGCCCGAGGCAGTTTTATACTAACCCGAATTCTTTACTTAGCAACCTCCGTGGATTGAAATATTTTTAAATCATTATACGCCATAATCACCATGACATTAACCATTTTCTGAGATTCAGCGAATAATGAAGGATAGTTTCAACTCTCAAATTCAAAACGATGCCGGTCCACTACCTACAGGTGAAGCCTATAAGTATCAGGCTATGTGCACAATATCATCCCACACGGTTGGTCTCTACTTGCCACCGTTCAAGGAGAATACTGTTTTTAAGTCCTCAAGTGACCTATTGAATGCATGAATGACATCTAGCTCCCGTAGCGTACTGTCACCTTGACGACCGGGGATAGACGTCGATGTCCTCAGGTGTAATCCGTGGACTTTA
Source organism: Holothuria leucospilota (assembly GCA_029531755.1). Taxonomy (NCBI): domain Eukaryota; kingdom Metazoa; phylum Echinodermata; class Holothuroidea; order Aspidochirotida; family Holothuriidae; genus Holothuria; species Holothuria leucospilota. The sequence goes on along the minus strand of CM055977.1, from coordinate 36,161,362 downwards.
ATCGCTCTTGAACAACCACGGATAGAGATGTTGGTATGTACGTTAGCGCCATTCAAGCAGAACAAGAATATTTCCATGTACGATCGTTAGACATACTTAGAGTAAACAATCGTGACATTTTGACACTTTCACGCCACCAGACAAGATAAAACCTTCAGCGACATTCAAACAGATTAGATTGAACCAAGCGATAGACAGAAAATCTGCTCAACATATTAGGAGTAAGAACAAGGTTTACGTGGTAAAAGTTAAGGTTAGGGGAAGCGGACTACCGGATCTTCGGTCTAGATGACCTTCGTAAATCGTGGGGCTCTTGAATCAAGCATTTGATAGCAACTTCGCCCTCATGGAAACCGTGCAAATATCATAGCTGGCTGCCACAAATGTTGGTTCTTCCTCAGCCGGCATGTTAGCATGACAAGAGATATGAAAATAAGCCCCCGCCCGCTCCCCCCCCCCTCCCAAACGGAAAACTTGTGAGCCTACTCGGCAAAACGGAGACTTTGGAAAAGATAATGAATTTCTTCGCTCGCTCGTGTCTTCTTTTTGACAACGGTGCTACCGACAATACTATAGCCCTTATTAAAGTTATTCGGCCAGTGTTGCACAGTCTCCAGCCTGCACCCTCCCTCCCATCAGTCAACCTCACATCGTGTAACAGAGTTACCCTGATTAACCGAAAGAGGGATGACGGTGCTACCGACAATACTATAGCCCTTATTAAAGTTATTCGGCCAGTGTTGCACAGTCTCCAGCCTGCACCCTCCCTCCCATCAGTCAACCTCACATCGTGTAACGGTGCTACCGACAATACTATAGCCCTTATTAAAGTTATTCGGCCAGTGTTGCACAGTCTCCAGCCTGCACCCTCCCTCCCATCAGTCAACCTCACATCGTGTAACTGAGTTGCCATGATTAACCGAAAGAGGGATGGAGAGAATCTGGAAAATCAGTGAGCAGTTTCAAAAGGGTTTAACCAACATACAACCTTTAACGGTCAACTGGACTGATATACTTCTATTCATGGTCGTCCTGAGGGGGGGTTGCAAGGGGGCACTGCCCCCTGGAAAATCAAAAACTTGAAAAAACGAAGAAAAAATAAAGAAAAAACGATGAAAAATAAAGAAAAAACGAAGAAAATATAACATTAACATTTCTTAACAGTTCAATCAGTGTGAATTTCTACTCTCAAACAGGAATTGAATAAAAATATCAACACTCAGGCCCCAGCAGAACCCCCCCCCCCCAAGCATATTTTTGGTATTTTTTAAAGTTTATATTTACGATATTGCTAGTGTTTCCGCTTTTTATACGCGGTAAATAGGCCTTGGAAGTGCCATTTCCAGCGAGCTGGAAAGCATTTTGGGCCAAACTTTTCTTGCGCTCCGCCCAACCCATGATGGCGCGGAGCGCTGAGAGTCTGTCTATTGGCTTCGCCCCCCCCCTCCCTTGACAAATTCCTGGCTACACCTTTGTCAACACTATGTGAAGTAGCATCCAAACTCTTTTCTGGGAGTAGAATATTTCTCATGAAAAAAGTTGGGCCCCGCTAAAAATTTTGCCCCCTGAATTTTTTCGCCCATTCTTCTATTTCAGTGCCGGTGTTTTTATTTCTCCCAGGGCAGGGGCGTAGCCAGGATTTTGTCAAGGTAGGGGGAGAACTCTGGTTAAAATGTCAAAACGCCCCCAACAGCGTGGGGTACAGAGGCCAGGCACCTGGTGGGGTCCAGGAGCAACGCCCTGGTGGAGTTCCAAAGGGTGAAGCCCCGGAAACTGGGATATTTACGAACGGTGAGCATTAGAATGCTGCATTAAACTTTCTTCAAATGACATTGGATAGGTACTGAAAAGACCACAAAAATCACAATTTGACACTTTATTTTAATTATATACCTTACACTACTTCAAAGAGGCCTTGGCATCCCCCAAACATCTTTGGGAATAGCCTAATAGTTCTGCATACAATTGGTGACTGCACTTTGACTGACATTCATTCAGACAATAGCTCAACACTGATTGGTCAATGATGACTTGTACAGTCAGTTGTGCTCCCAATTAAGCTCACATACAATTGTGTGTTTATATGGCCCAGAGGAATTAAAAAAAGAGCAGGCTACTGTGGCTCTGTCTTTGAGGGTTACTAGACAAGTGATTTTGTTTAAAGGGCAAGAGTAGTCGCCCCAAACTTATTCTGAAGCAACAGCTAAATCTCACAATTTTCTTCTTATTTCTCTTCAAAGTATCTTTCATAATATTTTAGGACTTCAGTCTTGCATATTCAAGGTAAACCAATCAGTTACTTCTAGTAAATTTCACATTTGAGGAGAAAAAATATTGTCACATGACTCTCAAGAGCCAATCATGAAACAGGACAGTCTACTACACTACTTCAAGTTGGGGTGACTGCATTTCCCCTTTAAATTTGAGGAGGGGCTATAAGTAAACTAGGAAGAATTTTAATTCTCTGGGATTAGATTTCAAGGACTTTAATAAAGCCTCAGTCCGACTGACTGGGTTGATAATGCAGAGGGCTTGACGGTGTAGGGGATGATGGGTAATGGTGAGGTTTTCCTGGGGATTTGCAACAATAATTTCACCCAAGCTGTACTACACGAAGTAATAATGGAAGCCTGAACAAGTATTTTAAAACATTTTTGTAATGTTTCACCTCATTTTACATACAATAGTTGTCCACTCATTTACACACCAAAGTAGCGAAATGAATGATAGAAAAAATAAGGCAAAAATGCTTAAGGGGCGGTCCCTTCGCCGCTCCCCTTGCTACGCAACTGTCCAAGGGCCTGACATTGATGTAGTTTGAAGGGGCGTTCATGTTTGATGGCAGCTACACCGGCGTTCAACAAGGAGTTGGTAGGGTGCTCATGCAAGCTGTCAACCTTGGTTCGTTTATACATCTAGCCACTGATTTACACATAGACTAGTACATGCATTGTTTTATTATCGCAGTCATTTTCATCATGGTTTCTTATAGCATAGACCGTGTAAACGTTTATCTCCTTTTCCAGTCTTTGTCAAGGGGTGTCATTACACTTTTCACTGTTAGAAAGCAAAATCGAGGGCGCTCTTTAATTTTGTCATTTGCAGGGAGATTCTGCTTTAGAAATAACTTCAGATTCACTAAATAATTAATAGAGGGCGCACGTACGATAGTCGCAAACGAACCGTGCGAACTGCATTTGCTTGCAAATACGCAGAATTGTAGTGCATGTTAGACAAGTCCTTGCAGTTTGGAGTAGGCCAGATTTAATGTGTATTTGATACGGCGTTTATTTAATCAAATATTTTTCACTACCTTTAGGAAGGTTTGCAAAAATCTTTGCATACATAGTACATTCAAGACGTAAGAAACGACTGGCACAAGGCTAACAAGGTGATTTTATTGCGCAATCGTGTTTTTCTAACGAACTTCCGAGCGGCTCAGACGTTGCAGAAAATCATCTTATTTTCAAGCTAGGTGGTGTTATTTTGTGATTTTTTTTTGTATAATCTTGCTATTTTGTGAAAAGGTAGAACACATTGTAAGGATTTCTGATATGATTCCGATTTGAAGTAAATATCTTGAATTTTGGGGTTTTCGTCCTATACCTGTAACACTACTATTTCGGTTGTGCCCTATACTGTGGCACATTGAAGGTGACGCATACAGTATTCCATATACTGTGCACATTGCAGGTGACCCCTCCCGTACATATCCAGCTCCCATCACATTAAACTTTACGATAAATTCATCCGCTGATTACTTCGTTTGCGAATATTTCAAGTTATGTAGGCGAATTGTGTTAATGAGAAAGCAAGCGCAAATTTAACTGAATTTTTTCTGAAATAAAGACTCGGCATTTCATCAATCAGTAACATTTCACTCTACATTACAAGCTGTTTCTGTTTATGACTGATTCAGAATGTGTGCAAGAAAGCGGTAAAAAATCATGGACAAGCTTAACATTAGCTGCCTGCACATTGATAGTACCGATAGTAGAAACGGACCGAAACCGTGTGGAACTTCCAGATTCAACGTTCAGTCATGTAGGTACCCCTAGCCTGTCGTGCAACGCCAAGATTGTAGCGCGCACGCGCACTACAATAACTACTACTAGGTCTTGACCAGGACCACTAGTTTTTGAAGCATGAAAGTATGGAAAGTCCGCCAAACATCCCTACTACTGAAGAAGGAATCACTTTAGGAGTTGAGCTCATGTAGTCACATACAACTTCGACCTTTAGTAGGGCCGACAGTACCAGCTAATCACGGAATGCATGATGTTGCACCATTGCATTGTAGCATCACAACATTATATCATGGTAGCCTGACCGTAGCTTTTAGCATTTAGGTCTCGTTCACCGGTCAATACGGAAGCCGAGAACATCACGGTGGTGTGAAACCTGACTGCCAGTTTTCCCACCTCTTTCTTCGGTAAACATGGGAAGGAGAAAACAAGATACGATTTCTCCTTACCATTATCCACCGATAATATAGAGTGGAGAAAACCAAAGTAAGTGAGGGGGTACTTCCGGAAAGGACCACTACACAGTGTCTATTTTCGAACACCCTGTGCCCATAAATGGACTATGTCCATCGATCCTCTTTTCAGTTTAAGTAACATGGCTCGCTCGCTCGTCGACGATTTCTCCGTACCACGGTGGGATCATCCCACGTTGGTAATAATATAACCAAGTTATATAGCGCCAATCCGTGTCATGTGCGGACACATCCATTTATGGACAGGGTGTTCGAAAATAGACACTGTGTAATGGTCCTTTCTTGAAGTACCCCCTCACACTCCACTCCACATTATCGGTGGATAGTGGTAAGGAGAAATCGTATCTTGATTTCTCCTTCATGTTTACTTAAGAAAAGAGTGGGAAAACTGGCATGTCAGATTTCACACCACCGCGATGTTCTCGGCTTCCGTAGGTCAATACTTGGCGAGGAAACTGGAAGTATCATGTGAAAGGTCCGTAGCTAAACGGGTGGGGGTGTGAATAAGTCCCCTCCACCCAATCACCCATTCACTTGCGCCAATTAGGCACCAGTAGGCAAACTGAAGGTAAGGGAAGAGGGGGAGTGATGAGGAGAAGGCAAAAGAGAGAAACCGAAGGAATGAAAAAGAGAGGGGGAGAAGAAAGAAAGAAATAGGGAAAGACTGGGAAGAGGAAGAAAACAAAGGTAGAAGAAAACGGAGAGGGTATGATGTATATGTCTGAGACTGCGGAAGAATCATATTATAACGTTTAAGGAAACTTGTGAGTAATTAATGAAAGCTAAAAGATATTCCGAAGGCTAAAGTCTGGCCGTAAGGTGACAGAAAAATCAATTTTGAATTAAAATGCTTGATTGTAAGCCATGAATATAGTAACTGTAATTCATACTGCCTTTATAGGTTTTCCCCATACTAAAGTTTCCGCAAAGTGACTGACCCTCGAACTGTTGAAGACTTGAATTAGTTAACTGGTTAGCTTTTTAATATGTTAACATACAGGCTGCCACAGATGCACCGGTTAGAGTAGAAACTGCAACTAGATGGTCATAATCTGTTCCGACAATAAAAAATTTCATTTCCCTGCAGTATGGACTTCATGCAGGGTACTGGGAGCTGTCGTTTATGAAGACTGAAAAGGCTTCACACAATGATCGATGCCTTAACGTAAGCGATAAGTATTATTTCATCAGTTTGCGGCTGTTAAATATTGACAAATTGAAATCGTTTCAATGATTGCTAAAGAGAGAGAACACGTACAGGACTGGGATGAATATGACACATTTTAGGCATAGGAAGCTGTTCGAGACGGGGAGGGGGGGGGGTGAACGTTGTTTAGAATCGCCGTCTTGGGGGAGGGGGTCCAAGGGTGTCTAAGAGTGTCCCTCTCCCCTTTTGAAATTTTCTGAATATTTGAGGGTCCTTAGATATAATTTGGTGAAACATATTGGACAAATTTTAAGGTAAATTACTCAAAGCATTTTTGACATTTCTTACAGAGGAAACAAATAAGGGGTTTTCGTCCTTGGATTGAGGGGGCGGAAGCATAGTTCCGCCCAAGCACATTTTTAACTGGGGGATTAAGCCCCCAGCCCCCGCATCCTACGGCAATGTGACACTTCTATAAGCGAAAGAAGGGTCAAGTTCTAAACACTTTGTAAGAATTCGCATCTCCATATCTTGTTTGGATGCTAAGCTATTGCCCTTCTTACTTTTCACAAGGCCGTCGCCACTTCCCACTAGCACTCTTTAAGAAAACTCCTGCTGGGAATTTCCCACTACAGGAGAAAACCTGAAGCTTCTCCCAAATAGAGTAACGACCCCGAAGGAAAACGGGACTTAACGAGACGCTTCTAAGACAGATCAAGCTGCGATGCCATCAAGACCTGTTTTGATTGCCAATTTCCCCCTTACAGCAAGTCTATTATGATGTCAGACCCCCTCTTCATTTTTGGTTTCGATGATAAGAGAAACCTATGCATTCATGATGGCGTGTGTGTGTATGTATGTGTGTATGTGGACTTGTCTTCCTATCAGACTGAGGACCTGAACAATGGATTTCAGGTCCTCTGAAGGAAATTCAATAGATTTGTCAAGTCCTCGAAAGTTTGAACAATAGAGAGTCTATTGTCAAGGTTAGGGTTAAGGAAGTAAACACAAAGGAAATAACAATGAGGTCCTCGGATTGTATGTAAAATCGACTTGTGTGCGTGTGTGTGTATGTGGGTGTATATGTGTGTGTGTTTGTGACACTTTGCTCGTTAACACGATATCTCAAGAAGGGAAACTCTGACAGTTCTCAAACTTGGCACATAGATGCCCCATATTAAGAGGAAGAACCCTATTGTTTTTGGTGGGGGTCAAAGGTCACCTGGGGTCACCGGGGGTCAAACTCTGAAAATCTTGTTAACACAATATCTTGAGGTAGGAAGCTTGGATAAATTTCATACTTTGTATGTAGATGCGTTATGGTATGAGGAAGAACCCTATCATTTTTGGTAGAGGTCAAAGGTCATCTGGGGTCACCGGGGGTCAAACCCTGAAAACTTCGTTAACACGATATCTCAAGAAGGGAAACTCTGACAGTTCTCAAACTTGGTACATAGATGCCCCATATTAAGAGGAAGAACCCTATTGTTTTTGGTGGGGGTCAAAAGTCACCTGGGGTCATCGGAGGTCAAACTCTGAAAACATTGTTAACACAATATCTTGAGTTAGGAAGCTTGGATGAATTTCATACTTTGTATGTAGATGCGTTATGGTATGAGAGGGGACCCTATCATTTTTGGTGGAGGTCAAAGGTCATCTGGGGTCACCGGGGGTCAAACCCTGAAAACTTCGTTAACATGATGTCTCAAGAAGGGAAACTCTGACAGTTCTCAAACTTGGTATATAGATGCCCCATATTGAGAGGAAGCACCCTATCTATTTTTGGTGGGGGTCAAAAGTCACCTGGGGTCACCGGGGTCAAACTCTGAAAACATTGTTAACACAATATCTTGAGGTAGGAAGCTTGGATGAATTTCATACTTTGTATGTAAATGCGTTTTGGTATGAGAGATAATCCTATCATTTTTGGTGGAGGTGAAAGGTCATCTGGGGTCACCGGGGGTCAAACCCTAAAAACTTTGTAAACACGATATCTCAAGAAGGAAAACTCTGACAGTTCACAAACTTGGTACATAGATGCCCCATATTAAGTGGAAGAACCCTATTGTTTTTGTTGGGGGTCAAAGGTCACCTGGGGCCATCGGGGGTCAAACTCTGAAAACCTTATTAACACAATATCTCGAGTTAGGAAGCTTGGATGAATTTCATACTTTGTATGTAGATGCGTTATGGTATGAGGGAGGACCCTATCATTTTTGGTGGAGGTCAAAGGTCATCTGGGGTCACCGGGGGTCAAACCCTGAAAACTTTGTTAACACGATATTTCAAGAAGGGAAACTCTGACAGTTCTCAAACTTGGTACATAGATGCCCCATATTGAGAGGAAAACCCTATTGCTTTTTGTGGGGGTCAAAAGTCACCTGGGGTCACCGGGGGTCAAACTTTGAAAACCTTATTAACACAATATCTCGAGGTAGGAAACTTGGATAGATTTCATACTTAGTAATTCGATGTGTTATAGTGAGAAGATGAATCCTATTGTTTTTGGTGGAGTTCAAAGGTCATCTAGGGTCACCGAGGGTCAAACACTGAAAACCTTGTTAACACAATATCTCAAGGGAGAAAGCTTGGACAGATTTTATACTTAGTATGTGGATGTGTTATGGTGAAAAGATGGCCCTGATTGTTTTTGGTGGAAGTCAAAGGTCATCAAAAAGCAAAATTTCCCAAGAATTCCCAAGAATATTACATGGGTTCACCACAGGTCAAAGAGCAAAATTTCCCAAGAATTCCCAAGACTAAATAGGAATACAAAACTGTAGTTTTCCAACATGTTTAGATAGCATTTGACCATTGACTGAAAGGTATGGGACATCATGGCTTTATTTGGAATAGAACATATATCATCGAAACCTCAATGCATTTTTGCATTCTGGTTGTTACAATATATCCATATGGCAAGGAATCACTAAGTCTTTTGGCTTTCTGGTTAGATTTGTGAATAGGTACTCCTCCATTTTGGCCTTCTCACATTCTTTAGAGGCAAAGTTTCCAAAAGTTTCCAGAGTTGTTAAATGTGGTTGAAAGGAGCAGATTCTTATCTAACAGAAAGCATTTACTTAAATACTTTACATAAAACCCCTGGAAAAAATTGATTCAGTTTTAAGTTGCACGGTATGTTTTTGGTTTCGATGATAAGAGAAACCAATGCATTCGTGATGGCGTATGTGTGTATGTGTGTGTGTGTATGTATGTGTATATGTGTGTTTGTGACACTTTGCTCGTTAACACGATATCTCAAGAAGGGAAACTCTGACAGTTCTGAAACTTGGTACATAGATGCCCCATATTGAGAGGAAGAAACCTATTGTTTTTGGTGGGGGTCAAGGGTCATCTGGGGTCACCGGGGCTCAAACTCCGCAAACCTTGTTAACACAATATCTTGAGATAGGAAGCTTGGATAAATTTCATACTTAGTTTGTAGATGCGTTATGCTAAGAGAAAGAACCCTATCATTTTTGGTGGAGGTCAAAGGTTATCTGGGGTCACGGGGGGTCGAATGCTGAAAACTTTATTAACATGATATCTCAAGGTAGGAAGCTTGGATAAATTTCATACTTAGTATGTAGATGTGTTATGGTAAGAGGAAGAACCCAATCATTTTTGGTGGGGGTCAAAGGTCAGCTGGGGTCACCGGCGGTCGAATGCTGAAAACCTTGTTAACATGATATCTCAAGTTAGGAAGCTTGGATAAATTTCATACTTAGTATGTAGATGCGTTATGGTAAGAGGAAGAACTCTATTATTTTTGGTGCAGGTCAAAGGTCATCTGGGGTCACCGGAGGTCAAACTCTGAAAATCTTGTTAACACGATGTCTCAAGATAGGAAGCTTGGATAAATTTCATACTTAATATGTAGATGTGTTATGGTAAGAGGAAGAACCCTACCGTTTTTGATGGAGGTCAAAGGTCATTTGGGGTCACCGGGTGTCGAATGCTGAAAACCTTGTTAACACGCTATCTCAAGGTAGGAAACTTGGATAAATTTCATACTTAGTATGTAGATGCGTTATGATGAGAGGAAGAACCCTATTTTTTGGTGGAGGTCAAAGGTCATCTGGGGTCACCGGAGGTCAAACTCTGAAAACCTTGTTAACACAATATCTCAAGATAGGAGGAAGCTTGGATAAATTTCATACTTAGTATGTAGATGCATCATGGTAAGAGGAAGAGCCTTATTGTTTTGTGTGGAGGTCAAAGGTCATCTGGGGTCACTAGGGATCGAATGCTGAAAACCTTGTTAACACGATCTCAAGTTAGTAAGCTTGGATAAGTTTCATACTTAGTATGTAGATGTGTTATGGTAAGAGGAAGAACCCTATTGTTTTTGGTGGAGGTCAAAGGTCATCTGGGGTCACCGGGGGTTGAATGCTGAAAACCTTGTTAACACGATATCTCAAGATAGGAGGAAGCTTGGATAAATTTCATACTTAGTATGTAGATGCATCATGGTAAGAGGAAGAGCCTTATTGTTTTGTGTGGAGGTCAAAGGTCATCTGGGGTCACTAGGGATCGAATGCTGAAAACCTTGTTAACACGATATCTCAAGTTAGGAAGCTTGGATAAATTTCATACTTAGTATGTAGATGTGTTATGGTAAGAGGAAGAACCCTATTGTTTTTGGTGGAGGTCAAAGGTCATCTGGGGTCACCGGGGGTTGAATGCTGAAAACCTTGTTAACACGATATCTCAAGATAGGAGGAAGCTTGGATAAATTTCATACTTAGTATGTAGATGCGTTATGGTAAGAGGAAGAGCCTTATTGTTTTGTGTGGAGGTCAAAGGTCATCTGGGGTCACTAGGGATCGAATGCTGAAAACCTTGTTAACACGATATCTCAAGATAGGAGGAAGCTTGGATAAATTTCATACTTAGTATGTAAATAGGTTATGGTAAGAGGAAGAACCCTATCATTTTTGATGGAGGTCAAAGGTCATTTGGGGTCACCGGGGGTTGAATGCTGAAAACCTTGTTAACACGATATCTCAAGGTAGAAAGCTTGGATAAATTTCATACTTAGTATGTAGATGCGTTATGATAAGAGAAAGAACCCTATCTTTTTTGGTGGAGGTCAAAGGTCATCTGGGGTCACCGGAGGTCAAACTCTGAAAACCTTGTTAACACAATACCTCAAGATAGGAGGAAGCTTGGATAAATTTCATACTTAGTATGTAGATGTGTTATGGTAAGAGGAAGAGCCTTATTGTTTTGTGTGGAGGTCAAAGGTCATCTGGGGTCACTAGGGATCGAATGCTGAAAACCTTGTTAACACGATATCTCAAGTTAGGAAGCTTGGATAAATTTCATACTTAGTATGTAGATGTGTTATGGTAAGAGGAAGAACCCAATCATTTTTGGTGCCGGTCAAAGGTCATCTGGGGTCACCGGAGGTCAAACTCTGAAAACCATGTTGACACGATATCTCAAGATAGGAAGCTTGGATAGATTTCATAGGTAGTATGTGGATGTGTTATGGTGGGAAGATGAATGCTATGTTTGGTGGAGGTCAAAGGTCATGTAGGGTCACCGGGGGTCAAACACTGAAAATGTTTTTAACATGATATCTCAAGACAGGAAGCTTGAATTAATTTCATACTTAGTATGTACATGCATTATGGTAAGAGGAAGAACCCTATCGTTTTTGATGGAGGTCAAAGGTCATCTGGGGTCAAAAAGCAAAATTTTAAGAATTCCCAAGATCGTCTCATGAGTTCACCAGAAGGCAAAAAGCAAATTTTCCCAAGAATTCCCAAGATCATCATCTTGAGTCATCAGATGTCAAAATGCAAAATTTCTCAGGAATTCCCAAGATCAAATATGAACCTAAAATTATTTTTCCAACATGTTAAGATAGCACTTGACCAGTGACTAAAAGACATGGGACATCATGGCATTATTTGGAATAGAACATATATCATCGAAACCTCAATGCATTTTTGCATTCTGGTTTTTTCAAATGTCATGTTCCTCTTTTTAATTTATTTTAGAGATCCAACCGCTATTTAGAAGATGATTTTAGGAATAAATAGACCGAGGATTGCAATTTTTAACACCGGCACCAACAAAAACCGTCAATATAACCTTGTGAGGGCAGAAAAATGAGAAGGAAATATATAAGAAAATCAAAAAAGATCTCAGACAAAGTGAGCACGCAAAGTCAAATCATACTTGCCATAAGTCAGTAATTTTAGAAACTTGCATCTTCATTGCAATTAGGAGATGGGAACTACGGTATCTTAGAAACTATGCAACATATGAATACGCGGTGTTTTGCATTGGGCTTGGAACTTTAATCTCCTTCCTTGAAAATTTTGGAGTGGGATTTTGTAATGCATAAATATATCCTGTGTAGCGGATGAACAGTTTGCTACCTCGTTTGTCTGTGGCGGGCAAAAGAAAACCTATGTATATCTCATTCATTTATAATTTAGGGAGAGACCGTGCGGCTTGTGCAGGGTATTTCGTGGAAGAAGATTGTCATCTATATATATATATATATATATATATATATATATATATAATATATATATATATATATATATATATATATATATATATATATATATATATATATATATATATATCAGGGTTGATTTCATTCCTGTTTTAGGTGACTCCTGGAGGAGGGTGAGTTAATCATTAAAGGTAGAAATGATGTAGATATGGCCAGCAAAGGGATGATCTAAAGATTTACTTTTGTGGGCCCTATTCAAGGTCACGCGTAGCTTGCCCTCCCGTCCACAATTGGTAAAAATAGTGTTTGACCATATGTTTCCCCTCTTTCATTGGTAACTCTAACATAACAGTAAGGGTCAAGCATCTGTTCAGCATTGTTTCAAAACTACTGAGGATCGCGGAGAAGTCGAGGTTCCAATGATCACTACCAGCAGGCTAGCCTGATCCTCCAATTTTGATCTTGACATGGACGGGGTTGTTTAGGCTCCGAGAGCAAAATCAAGTTTGCAGTAAATATGGTCGAGCATCAACAGTAACTTTCACCAAAGGCCCTTCTGATTTTACGTATTGCCCTGGCACTGGAGGAGCTTGTTTACAACACCCACGTCACTGTCCACTCGTGATGAACAAACTGGTCAGAATCAGAACTTGAATCATGACTTCTAACCAGGGAGTTGCTATTTGACAACTCCCTGTTCTAACAGCGTCATGTCAATAAGTTTACATCAGGCAGTTGCTATTTCAAATAGCAACTCCCTGGTTACATAGTTCGCTGTAGAAGTGAAATCTTGTGATAAGGTCAGTCCGCCACCTTTTCACGTACATGGTATTACGACCGCAGCCAATGTAGGTGCAGGAATAATACACGCCCACCGGTAGGGCAAATCAGTGACCCTGGCTGGTCTGTTATAACACCCGAATGTAGAAGGTGCAAACAATACCGCAAAAAATTGTGGGAAGGCCTGAACTTAAAGAGCAACGAATTTACCCCATCCAGTAAAACTTCTCCCTGTCCTGCCTGGTGCATCTGCCTGTCAAAACTACAATAGCCAGCCTGGCCTGAGTTTAGATTGGTCAAGGCCATATCCACATGCTACTCTGTATGTGCTATCATCTCCTGTGCAGTTAGTCCCTCAATGGCTGCACAAGTCATCATTGACGAATCATGATGTTGCTACTGTTTGAATTTATGACCAGTCAAAGTGTAGTCACCAATTTTTAGTAATGGAGTTACATTCAAATACCTCTAAATATGGTTTGGTCCCACTATATGAGGAACAGGGGGCTGTTTTAAAATGCTACGTCGAGAGACTGGTGCTGGGTGGATGTTTCACAAATCGTTTGTTTATATGGCCTGATGATCAATTAGACTGAATCGCGTATGTATGGGTGAAAAGTGACAAGTACACTGTTAAAACACTGTTTAAAATTTTTAAACAACCACATATTAACCAGTGAATCGCTCAATGTTGTTTAAATTTCAAACAACCTTGTTTGAAATTTGAACAACATTGTTTAAATTTCAAACAACCTTGTTTGAAATTTGAACAACATTGAGCGATTCACTGGTTAATATGTGGTTGTTTAAAAAATTTAAACAGTGTTTTAACAGTGTATAATGACACCTTATGTAAAGTAACGAACGAAAACAAGACTGAAACGAATACGGGATTGGATAGCATGTAAGGGAAGGTTTAGCCAGTCCCTGTACATTGCTCCTCTCAAATGCGCTTGCTTATGACTTGTGATTTCAGCTCTGTTGTCACAGTGCTGTGCTGCTTTGTGAATCGAGTATGGGTAAAAAATGACAAGTACAATGATACCTTAAGTACTGTAAATACCGGGGCGTGGATAGCACTGAACGGAAGATTTAGCCAGTTTCTATACATTACTACCTCTCAGATCAACGTGTTTATGACAGCTTGCGTGATTTTCTGTTGTCACAGTGTTGTGCTATTTTGTTTTGTCCTAGAACCAACGGTGTCATCATTCCAGGAAGTGAACAAGATCCGTTAGTGGATTAAATGTACTTCCTTATGCGCCGGTTCGGTTTGAATCTTCTGCTCAGTATGTAAACATTGTAGTACGTTATAAAATGAAAGACGTTACAAATAAGATCCTGTCAAAATAACAGCTAAGTCTAGTTTCATTTTGAGGCACCTACTCTTGTTAAAGGAGCTCTCTATTCTTATGGATACTTTCAGACGATCACGTTAGCTTTCTTGAACCAACACTCTTTGCTGAATTTCTGATAAGGGTCAACTCTTATGCTGGCTAGTGGTGATAAAAACTGTTAAGAAGTAAAGTCGGGTGCTTTTATTACATGCATAATTTCAGGAAGCAAGTAGCTGATATAGGGTAATAAAAGCCAGTGGCGCCGGCACGGGGGGCATGGGGGCACGTGCCCCCAATGAAAATTTTTTGAAAATTTTAAAATGATCCCAAAAGGCGATTAAGCTATAGATTTCTGTAGTGGCGAGGGTGAGGTGTGCTTTAACTGAGTGACAAATCTATTTAATCATTTTATATCACAAAAGTTTCTGAAACTATCAGAATTTTCGCAAATCCTTCCCAAACTTTCAAAAATTTCGCGCGCTCCGCGCGCTTCAACCCTTACTACAATGTTCTTATTATCAATATCTTCTGATAGCAACTCCCGGAGAAGCACAGCAGCAAAAGTTGAAAGCTGTTTACGAATTAGCTGGTAGAAGACTGGCTTTTTGAGGGCATGTACGGTAGCTTTGTTGGGCAATTGAAAGTGTCTCGATGCAGATTCTGAATGCAGGTTTTGTCGTGGAAATCTAATTTAATGAAAAATTTCGCGCGCTTTGGGCGCATACTTTACGGTTTGCACTCGATCTCATGACCATTATTAAGGTTATAATACATGGAACTATAGTAACAACATCTGTAGGGACCTATCATCAATATGGGATCTTTCAATCTAAGTTGTTGTAGCATGATTTGGAAAGTTGAAATTACGTAGGGACTATTTGCCGTTATATATTTTTAATAAAACTTACCGAGCGCTTTGCGCGCAGCCATTATCAGCATAGCCTGATGACAGGCGCGTAGCCAAGGAGGCGCGAAGGGGACAGCATCTCCCCCTTTGAACATATTTTTGGTACTTTTAATGTTTACTTTTAAAATATTGCTAGTGTTTCCCTATTTATATGCGGTAAATAGGCCTGGGAAGTGTCATTTCCAGCAATCTGGGAGGCATTTTGAGCCAAAATTTTCTTGCGTGAAGCGCTGAGAGTCCGTCTATTGGCTTCGCCCCCCTCCCCCCTTAACAAATTCCTGGATACGCTCCTGATAGATGGGATTTTTAATACACTTACGACCAACCGACGCGCATTCTGAAAACGCGCTTATTTAGTCCTTCACCCCTTTTGGTGTACCTATCAGGGAGGTCTAATATCACCTTCCTGCACCTATACTCTCCCTCCCGCCCGTTCCCCATTGCTGGAAGCTGTTCATCTGGATTTTCGTTCAAAATTAGTAAAAATACGATAGTGTTAAAGTGCTCTGCGTCATAATCTATAATTATCATTTGGATGCCAGATAATAAACATTATGTCATTGCTCCATTTTATGTACTTGATCCAGAGCTTCCAGGAGGCCATATGCGGGTATCTGCCAACCTTAGATGCTTATTATAATGCATAATGAAGGGGAGGAAAAAATTCGTTATAGTCCAATAATGTTTCTCTGGACTCCACGCACGTATTTTTGGGTAAAAACTTTGTCTCAATAGAAAGTGGTAAAGTAGCCAAAAGGGAGTCTTCAGGAGGTTTGTTGACAACGTATTTTTCTCTTAGACAACATACTCTCTTCTTTCACCGAACCAAAAATTAGAATTCACTAAATTATGGATATTTTCCAAAAATATTCCAAAGATAGCACCATTTTGCATCTAAGCAACCTTAAATTAGCAAAACTTTCTCAAAGCGGAGGGGGACACCCCCTCCCCCAGGACGGCACCTTTATGTATTGACAAGGGAAAGATCCCCACTGCTGTATACAAAACGCAGTGAGCATTATAGGGGAACATTTAAGCGTCGCCACTCAGTTGGAAAAAAACATCCAGCCTGTAGGAAAAATTAGAATTCACTAAATTAGGGACATTTTCCAGCCATACAGGTGTGTGATTAGCTCCAAAAATATCACAAAGATAGCACCATTTTGCATCTAAACAACCTTAAAAAACAAGAATTTCTCAAAGGGGGAGGGGGAAGTCCCTCCCCTTAGACCCCTCCCCCAGGACGGCACCTTAGTGTAGTGACACCTGACAAAGGAAGGAGCCCCACTGTGCATACGAACGTAGGGAACACACAAAAAAACGCATTTTGGGCAGACTTGGGAGGTTAACTGAAGTGCCTTTACGACATCATCTGTTGTGCCCCCCCCCCCAATCACCAAAGCCTGGCGGCGCCACTGATAAAAGCAAGGGGAAATAGGGCAGGATAGGAAAAATCTTCAGAAGGGGGTGATAAAAAAGAATGAAGAACCGGCATCGGGGCACATAACTTCCTGCACCCCGATGGAGCATGGTCCAAGGGTTCCCTTATTTCGGTCCTAAATTCTGTCCAGGCTCAACTCCTTGGTTTGCCGGGGACCAGGAGTGTCTCCCAGAAATATATATATATATATATATATATATATATATATATAAAGATAAGTTACTCGTTTCGATCATATTTTTAAATCACTCCCAATTAGTACTGGCGACAGTCTTTATGAACAAGGGAAAGAAGAGAGATAAATTCGAGAACCCGAACCTGGGTCTTTCGCGTTCAAGCATACACATGTAATATATATATATATATATATATATATATATATATAATATATATATATATATATATATATATATATATATTGGACAAGTGTAAGATTTAGCTGGAAGAACGAGGGGAGGCAGGCCCGTAGCAATGACGAGGTACTGAAGGGGGCGAGACAGCTTCCAGGGGAGCGGAAGTTTTCACGGGCGAGATATGCTAAAATGCGTTATGCCGGTAATCATTTGTCCATTTTCTAGAGGGAGAAATGCTCAGAAGGAGGGGAACTGATAATGTCCCTTCTTGCCATCCACCTCCCCCAGTAGCTAGGGCATGCACTGGAAATTGTCCTGAAGTCAAAAAACGAATTATCTTTAACATTCTTGGTATAACAGTCACAACGTATAAACTTTTTAAAAAGTTTTCATAGGCTTCTTTCAAAAAGGAAGTCAGAGGCAAATATCTCAGACCAATTACTACCATCAACCTTTCTGTTAATCTTACCAGGGAGTTGAACTAACCTCTCTTTCTTCATTATACATTTATTCTTAATTTTAAACATATGCATATGTAAGCAAGATTACTTCCTTGTTCGCAACATCTCACTATGAGCAAGCCATAGATTCATTTCCTTAAATTTGACTCAATATAAACTGGACGGTCTCATTTCATTTTATATTTCTACGTTAACTTAAGCTGCACGCACACGGACGTCAGAAAACACGAAACACGATTTTGTTTCGAACTTGTTTCGCGTTTTTGTTGTTCGTGTATCCGCATAAGGTGAAAGGTCAACGCACACAGAAAAACAAAAAACAAAGCACTAACAAAATTCAGCTGTTCAGAAAGTTAACTTCTAGTTGTCCTAGCTGTTACTAGTGTAGTTGGTGATCTCCTTGAACCAGCGCCACAAAGCCCTCGCGGTAAAGGGGTGGCATTAGATAGAAAGCATGAGCCATACCCTCGCCCGGCCACTTTCAGAGCCTCAAGATTATATGTAGTCCCCGACAGAGGCCATGGAGGAGCCTGTTTGACTCTCAATAGGGCACTTTCAGAGGTGGCGTTATAGGTGCGTAGGAGGACATGCCCCAGTCGGGGAAGGCGACCCCCTTCCCGTCGGGGAAATTTTCCAGTTTCGTCGGGGAGCCTAAACGGGTAGACCTATCATAAAAAAAATTTTAGTCCCCAACGACGGTCAGTTTATCTGATTTCACTCTAAAAAGAGTGGAGTCTTTAACAGAAAACCCCACATTTTCTAATTTTCTGTATAACTTTTATAATTCCTGTAACAATATCCCACAGTTTTTAATATTTTAGGTGCTCTTCGAGGGCCGAAATTTACATTCGAAATCCTGTCGGCAACCCGTCGCCTTGGTCAATGCGTTGAGTTCCAACCCCCCCCCCGACCCTTTTCATGCAAGTCCTGGCTCCGCCCCTTGGCTGTTTCTTCAACATGAAACCAAATTTTTCGGCCCTTCGTACGACGTTTTGGTTGATTCAGTTTCTTCCATAGCTCCGTTACATATAGCTTTATGGCTCAAGCCTTTTCCATCTTTCCAAGTAACGTGCAAGTAGCCTACAGAGTTTTTATGAATCCTATGGCATAGCCTATTCAGGACAACCCTGCCAAGAGGTAACGTTTACATTTGGTCTTTTCACTTATACTTAGCAGTTATGGAGGAAAACGTGAAGAAAGTCACTTCCCCCCAAAAAGAAAGAAAACAAAAAACGAACAAAAAACGTGGAGGACCAATCAGGGATAATACCGGTCGTCTTACATGAATATCCATAAGATTGCGAATTCGAAGCCAGTGGAAAACGAGGATGGAAAACAAGCTTCTCTTGTTCCAAAGCAACGTATCTTTCGTTGAATCCAACCCTTACAGAGAAATCAAGCACATGAAAGGGGAGAGCATTTTTTCTATACCTTTATGAATTAAAACCTGACGCCTACATCATTGTGGATAAACATTGAAAATGTGCCGGATTGTTATGGGACGTTGTTACTCCTTCGGGGAGCAGAACTCCTTCGGGAGTATTGTTTGGTTTTCGCCCCTGGCTCTTCGCCAGAGAGTCAGGGGAATTTTGGAAAAAAAGGTTGTTATGGGGAAATTTGACGTCACAGCTACTCAGCCTTGTACGATGTCATTGTTATTTGGTTGAACGCTTCCAGTGATTCTGTATATACGGCTCTGAGTGACCAATACCCATAGCGCCCCTTAAAGCCAAACATTACTCCCGAAGGAGTTCTGTTCCCCAAGGAGCTACGTCCCCAAGGGACAACAAACCTGACCAACTGAATGCATATGAAGACTCCAAGCTCTAACTTCACTAAAAGTGAAAATCAGTACAAAGTGTTCCCTGACGTGAGGTTTAAGTGAAAAGACCTATTGAAAACACGTTACCTCGCGGCAGGGTTACCCTGACTAAACATAGCCTCGTTTATTTTCTCTTTTGTTTGTCACACTGTACGAAAGCGACTCGCTTAGGGAGGTTTGACTATTTCTTCTGACAGACGTGTGGATACGATGCACACCGCACTTGACAATTTTTGTTTTAAATGAGTATAGATACTTTTATGTTTACCCCACAATTTCACCAAGTATTTCCAAAATTCAGATTTACACTATATCAGCAGACAAGTTATACAAGTATAAACGGAATAACGGAGACTATGCGAATAGGCCCTGCAAGAAGGTGGTGTTGTGCGAAGGTTTTCTTTTAATCCCCTAATTACACCCTATAGACATGGTTCTCGCAATCCGTCGCCCATGTCGGCTTAGGGTCGCTGATTCACTGTACCCGGCCCGTAGACAGACAAGGTAATGGAGGGAGGGGGAATTTCTTCCAGGGAGACGTAAAAATGTCAGTTTGGCGAGATATACTGAACTGCATTAAGGCAATGGTAATTCTTGATCTTCTATGGGGCGAAAGATTTTAGGGGGCTCCCCTTTGGTTACGAGCCATGCCTCAAGGTCTTACTTTTACTTAGGATTCGGCGTCAGAAATTGTACTGTGTGCAAGCCAGTAGCCAAGGGGCAAGGAGGTGGCGCCCCTTAGAAAAATTTCTCACCCTAGAAAATAAAGTAATGTCATTTCCTTCATGCATTTTAGTATACTTCGTCCCCTTAAAAATATTTCTCCCAAAGTTATCTCGCCCTTCCCAGTACCTCATCTGACTGTGCGGGTGAGATCCTGGTTAGGGCGTTGTACCGGTAAAAACAAACGGGGAGGGGTCCTGGCACAGGAACTGTATCGAACATCCTGAATCGAACGGCGTTACTTTCGGGTAACGCTGGGAGAATGTGAAATTTTTTATCCCTCCAGCCATCAGAAAAAAGACATAAGCATGCTACAGAGCATCCCCCACAGAAAGGCCAGCAGTTACACTCAGATTTCTGGCAACAGTACGGCTCTAATTTACCTACGAAAAATCTTGGTCGCAACCAGAAAGGCTGGCCATCCCCGTATAAGCCATCGTGCCCCAATATTGAAAAATCCATTGCTTACGGCGGGCTTTCTCAAGATTTTGTAACTCGAGGCCCACATTTGATTGCTGACTTACCCGAAGACCACTTTTCATCAGTAACTGAAAAAAAAAAAGAAAATTCCATTTTTATTTATAACTTAACCATATGACAAAGTTTCAACACAAAGTAACGTATACTAATTAATGTGTCGGGTTGAATGAACTATTAAAAATGACAGAAGCAAACATTTAACAAATTTTGTCAAGCCAATTTCTGCTGCCCACAAAGCAGTGCTCCGCGGCCCACCCGTTGAGAAACGCTGTCTTAGGGCTATAGTAAATAATAAACAATGATAGTCTAGTCAATTTCTCTTTTTAAAGAGCTGTACCTGCCTCCATCCCACATGTTAGAATTGCTATCAAAGGCCGAGAACTGAAGTCTGTGGGAAATACATGTTTTGAAGAGCATTCGCAGTTTCTTTCACTGCATTCTCCTTCATATCCCTGTCCGAATACCGTACTTTGGAGAAGAAACAAAGAGTACTAATGTCCTCTCTGTCCACATTTCAACAAATAATTTTTCTGCACCAGGTGGCCAAGACGTCTCCATGTACAGATGTAGGTCGCCATTTTGTAATCATGTGAATCAAACGTTGTATGGTGATTGGTTGTGACTCGCAACTTGTTTCTCGAAACGTCACACAGACAACGACCGAAACACTTGTTTCGATAAAAACTTGTTACGCAAAACAAGCATCGTTTGTTTCCCGAAACAATGTTTTCTGTTTTGGTCCAAATCACACGGACGTAAGAAAATGCGAAACGTGTTTTCTGTTTCGTGTTTAGCGTTTTCTGACGTCCGTTTGCGTTCGCCAAGATAACTCAAATAATTTGTCTTCTCAAAATATCATAATCGCGCTGACAGCTAAATATCACCGCTCATCACCATTTTTCTGGTACTCTAGGAAAATATGCCGTCATTTAGGTGCATTTGTCAACCTGTAGGCGTGAGGGAAAGATATCTCGTAAACGCATAAAGAAAGGGGGGGGGGGCGCAGATGAAAATGTTTGCCCTGAAATTTTTGCCGTAACTTGTCTGGCTACGGGCCTGCATTCCAGACCCGGGCCTTACATGCCTATGATCTTTTAATCAGCAATCATTAGGAGTAACAGAAAGGGAAGGGAATAGGCTAGGAGAGACTTGGTAACAGAAGACAGGGACTTTTATTAGTATGACAAGCTTGTAGGTTGATGTCAGTAAAGTAATTACGGTACATGCATGCCATTTCTTTTAACCCTCATTTTATACGGGAGCTGCCTTCTTTGTCAAGCACAGGTATGGGGGTATTTAAGTCAATACCTTTCCACCAATATTTTCATCATCTTTTGGATTACTTTGTTGTTTCAATGTTGTTTATGTACTGTTTATGAAATCATTTGTGAAATAAATTTGAATTGAATTGAATAAATATATAAGATAAATATTGATTACCATGGTAATGGAAAATTGAGAAAGTTTACAGATATAAGTAAAGAATCAAAATATATAATAATACGAAAGGAAAAGTGCGTGACACGTACCATATATTACGTAGTATAATGATTACACGAAGGGGGAATCCCCAGGAAGACGAATCTTCATCATCTGTTCCTTGGAAGTCATTAACAAAACTTTATATGTTGTGATTGCAATCTGAAGTTTCTCGATTACAGTCCGGGCTCGTGATACCTGAAACAAAACCGAGACACATGATTCGCTGTGCCTGGTAAACTTACCATTAATTACCTAACAGGTAAATAAATTATTAATCACGAGAGTTAAGAAAGGAAGGTAATCGACCTCTTACATGCCAAAACTAGGTGACGATAAAGATCAACAACATCAAATTACTGGGGATAGTTTTTGTTCAATGTTTCATAGTATAAGACTAAATTATCTCACTCACCCACATCAAATTTCACTTTTTAAAGCTTGAGAGACCTATTCTAGGAAATTTCGAGTTAAAATCACAAAACAGGGGATACCATTTTCTACGGTGAGTGCGATTTTTGACCTTGTGGGAAAAAAAGTGTTCTTGATCTCCTTTCCCCATGTCGGGACTGTTTCCCCACAACCTTCCTCCCCACTTTGTCAGCTTTCGCTAACACATACAGAAAATGGAGGAATGTTTCCTATCAAATAACTTGAACAAGATTAGCTGAACCTTCTTATCCACTCTGCAAAACTTGTCAACCAATTCTAAACCCCCCTTCCCTCCCCCAACTTTCGCGCATGTTCCTGTGTAGTATCCATGTATGTACACGTACATGTACATATTTGCCTTCGTATGTATAGATAGATCTCACGTGACATCATAGGAGCTTTTCACGTGCATTATTTCAGCTATGTCTGAGGGCAACCCCGGCATGTGTATACAGGCTTGCCCTCAGACATGGCGGTTGCTAACCACTAGCTTTGACGTCACTGAGAACTATCTATAGTCCATATCAGAAAAACCCTAAGCTTCAGCTTAAGATTTCCTCTGGTCCATATGACGTCACGGAACAGACTAGTGAGCCTTCGGCTGAGGTAAACGCCCAGTATTACTACTACGTCTACGTGCGCGTACAAATGCTACGCAGTGCTTAATGTATGTGTATCAAAGTCATGTGCCTTATCTAGCTAGCTTCATTGTTTGTCCTTAGACGTGACATCGACGTGACGTCAATACATAGTCTAGGGCCATATAGATATCTTTCACTTCAAATATGCTCCAAGCCGCCGCAGAAATCGTGTCTGTGATCATCCAAGTGGTCGCAAAGTTGCATGGCTTTCATAAATATCAGGTAGGTAGATGGCAGTACAGGTGAACGATACAGTAGTTATTCCGTCTCCCTCAACAAAATTTTGAGGCAAGTCCCCCATCCCCTCTCCTCGGAATTGCTGCTCTGGAAAAAGCAATTTCTTAGCAACCCAAAAAGAGGTGTATTTTAAAAACAGGAAGCACAAGTATCCCTTCAAACTTTTCGGTCGGGTTAGAATAAAACTTGAAAATTCCATATTAGCCAGTTGTAAAGAAATCACTGAGTTATCTTAGACAACGTAAAGTTTAATCTGCAAATAAGTGTCTAGGATGAGACTTTGGTTCCCATGGCGTTATCATAAGTTCGTACTTTGTGGGTTACTTGGGAACAAGAGTGTCGAAGAATGAGCAATCAGCGGTTGTCGACATTTTGACAGATAACGAAATTCCGTCTATAGGAAATGCTCCATAGGCTATAGGCGAGTAAAGATTATGCAGGCTGATCGCATTGCCAGTGTATTCAGACTTCCTCTACCCTCCCCCTCCCCTTTCTCTCCTCCCTCCTATCCCCCTTCCCGTGTTAAGATGTGTGAGTCTTTCTTGTACAATCCACGTTTTCGCTAATCGAAGTAATTGAAAAAAAAATTTACATTTGCATGTGAGAAACCTCATATTTCCTAACTAGAATTGTACACTTACGTGAATCATGCTCACTTTAAAGCAATCAGATGTGATCTATTCCGAGAAATTTTGAGATGATCTTTCAAATGTGTTGAAGATAGCCTCCTAGCTATGTCCATTCAACTATTCAAATGCAATCTAGCACCATACTGACCTATGACATATAGAAAACGAAACAAGACTTATTCACGTCCTGGGAAATTACTTCTCAAATATTACATTGCTACGGTTTCAGTAGCTTGTATGTAGAATAGATTAAAGGTTACATTTCATCGATAGCTTATGTCTGCATGAAGTTCATTGTTCGAGTGGCTGTTTTGAGAAAGTCCTTATTCATGAGTATTTGAAGTTATGAAACGCAATAGTGCTTAGGTTTAATACTTGTAGTAAGTGCGTACACTGTAAAACCCAAAATTATCGGATAATTTAACAAAAATTGAGTTGGTTCATGGTCCTTTCTAATCTCACTTAAACGAGTGTCGATTGCGTGCTGAACAGAGTATGCAACCGAGTGAACTCAGTTAACTGAAATTAGAAAGCTCCATGCAGCAAGTTACCTCAAAGGTGTATGCTGAGTTATTCAACACATTGGGTTTTACAATGTACTCATAGTCTCATACTTAATTACACTAGACACGTTCTGTTGTACTCATACCCATAACAATGGATTTGTACTCGTAACAGTACTCACATATTCTGAGTTACGAATTAATGCTAAAGTAACATTTTTTGTTCTTACTCGTAAAAAATCGTGTGTATTCCTCAGTCCCGTGGCCTGACAAAGTATCGAGGGGGGAGGGGCAAGATAACTTCCGGGGGATATGTTTTAAGGGGGATATACTACGATGCATTGAGGCAATGGTAATTTTTATCTTTTGTTGGGATGAAAATTATTCCAAGGGGGCCCTGTCATTTGACTAAGGGCTTGGTAGGCCTTCTCGGACTCACAACCGAGACAGTATGTACTTGTACTCGTGCTGATGTCACTATGCTCACAATGTAAGTCTGTTTATCCCCACGTAATCATTATTAAAGATCTACCCCTACTTTACTCGTGACCAACTAGTAGCATCTCGTCATTTTAGTCTAGGCAGGCCCCGAACCGTTGCCAGGATGCAGGAGCCGTTCCCCAGGCAGCTTGTTGTACCACACATTTGACCAAATGTTTGACAACGGCTACAGTGGATGATACTGGTCAAAATACTCCCTGAGTTGCCGATGGATATACCCCATGGCAGAATTCTTCTCTACGGAACTCGCCCTGCTAATCCTGAAATTAATTCTGACTAGTGTACATCTATTAAATAGTGGTCCTTGTTGAAGTTGGAAAAACCCTGAACCTAACCACCATGAATTCACTCTAAAGGTAGACCGTTCAGCCCGAAACTTTTGAGACACATTTGCGGAGGGACATGGCCATCAGTGACGTCAGTGACGTCAATAGCGTCATTCCAGCTGGGGTACACCTCTGTCTGTCTGTCTGTCTGTCTGTCTGTCTGTCTGTCTGTCTGTCTGTCTGTCTGTCTGTCCGTCCATCTCTGTCTGTCTGCCTCTGCCTGCCTCTGTCTATCTGCATGCTGTCTGTCTCAGTCTGCTTTTCCATCTTTCCATACCTGGGGTATAGCCTATATATATATATATATATATATATATATATATACATTTATGTGTGGGGTGGGGGTGAGTGTTAATAGTGAAGCATCATCAATTCTAAACCCAAAGAAGCTCATTGAAAATGCCGGGTTTTTATTTTTTAATTTTTTAATTTTTTTTAGTGGCTTTTAATTTTGAGGATGTTTTGCGCCCTTGCAAGTTATTCAAACCAAGTTCATTGCGTAGGTAGTTGCGGAGACTGTCTACATAAAAAGTGTGGATCGTAATTAGTAGTAACGTACGAAGATCTAAGCAGGCAGTTGCTATTTAAACAACTCCCTGATCTAAGTAAACAGATACCTACGCGTGTTGTGTGCAGTTTGCGGAAGTGAGTGTTAATGAATGGTGATGCACCGTTCAGACTAAATAGTCCGTTTAAACTTGAGAAGGTAGTCAACTTTTAAGTACTAGTCAATGACAGATAAATTAATAGACAGACATACAAATTGATAGACAGACAGACAGACAGACAGACAGGCAGACAGACAGACAGACAGACAGATAGACAGACAGATAGATAAATAGATAGGTAGACGACGAGGGAAGTTATTCAAATTTTGATTCAAATAGTGATTCCACTTTATGTCAATTTGACTCAAATTGTGGGTCATATATCTAGTTGACTCAATCTGGGTTAAAAAAGACCCCAAAATTTGAATAAAATCCCACTATTGCATGTGTTTTTCAAGTGTATCTTGAAGGGCATGATTAAAAATTGTGAAAAGTCTGTTAGCATGGCAGACGTAAATTGCAAGTTAAATAGGAGCATGCACTGTGATCTTGGGTCAAAACACCGCGTGCTGTCCGTAATGCAGTCTAGTTTAGCATAGCCTATGGTCACACAGGGAAGTAAAGTCGTGTTTTGATTTGTAAAAAAGACATCTCTCGATTGTCATATCCAGGGTCGTTTAGTCATAATTTTCACGTGAGTTATGTGTGTTAATTAGCTTGTGATGCAAGTAAGACTTTAATTGTTTGTGAGATGATAATAAATAATTGCGATTGTCGAAACTGAAATTATTATTACAGCTTCTCTTTACTTGATCGTGTGAACTAGTGTCATGTGCAAAGCCACGCGCGAAAATAGGACAAAGTTTATGTATAAAATCCCCAGGATTTAAACACTGCAACTTCTGCAAGTGGAATTTTTTATTACCTCTGGTCAGGTTTTACATATGTTTTATCTCTTTTTGGCTTTAACCGTGTAATCGAACAAACTAAACCGAGAGGAATAGTTAACATATGCAAGTGAAAGCAAATAGGCCTTACAACATGCTTAGGTGTCATGTACGTTGTGGCCAGTCTGCAAGGCGTTGACCAACTGATGTAGGGATATTTCGTTTAGGCTAGAGAAAGACTTATTCATCATATTAAGACCTTGCACAAAGGCTTGAGGGATATTTTTTCTGAAGGATCGAGCCAATTTTGCTCGTTCTCTCAAGGAGAGAGCCATTTTCCATTCGACCGGAACCCGAGGTAAAAGTTATGTTATTTGAATAACTTTATGAATTTGGACTCCGTCTTGCCGAGGGGGGACAATAATTGGAAGAAATAAGATTTTGGTTTGAGCTAAAGTAGCAATATGGAGGGGTGGTCGTGCGATCCCTCGACCCCCTCTGGTAACAGGCGAGAGGCTACAGCAGAGAGTAATGTGTCGTGGGCAGGCGTGAACAGATTAACCTTTTCGCAGAGGGGAATGGTGGCTGCACTAGAAGAAAGAGAATTAGGTATACCTCCGTGGCAGTTCATGATGGGACCCGAAGGTGTCGCATGTTCACAATAAGAATTGGTTATTGAGGTGCATTTATCACCTTACCCTATAGACCTTTTCCAAATAGCAATTACACAGGATTGTGGGACAGAATTTTGGTGTGCGCCGTTTTTGGCCACAATAAAATGCCATTGACAAAACGACGCACACCAAAACTCTGTCCCACAATCCTTTGTGGTCGTTATTCGGAAAAGGGTCTATAGTCAAGTAGTATTTTTGTCCCTTTTTTCTGTTGTTTCATTGTTTGATGGGATTGAGATCTGACATCGTGAATTGAGATTATCGTTGGTTTCAATTACAAAATGAAAATCCTGGTGTGGGTTCAAGCGACAAAACCGAAGGCATTACCGTCGTAGCAGGTGTCGAATACGAACGCCTCCTTTCACGTACGGTACATACCGTTACAAGTGCAGCCAATATAGGTGCAGAAGTAATACAAGTCCAGTCGGGTGGCCAACCGGGAGGCGTAAATCTCTGTATGAGTTTTGGAGAGGTCAGAAAATGTCGAAATGACCCAGCGGTGCCACAAGTAACACACTCCCCCATCGGCGAGGGTCCAGAGGCCCGCCCTTGGGCTCCTGGTGGGGAACAAAGTCAACGCCAGTCGGTGGTCCAGGGGGCGAAACCCTGGAAGCTCTGGTGTATTCATAAAATTGTGGACATTAGGATAAGGCATTGGGTACACGAGCATAGGAAGCTTTTTGAAAGTGGGGGCGAAGGTGAATGTTAGTGATGAGTGTCCTAGGGGAGGGGTCTAAGGGGAAAGGGTGCCTTGACTATTTAAAGTGCCCTAGATGCAAAATGGTGCAATGTTTGACAAGCTTTGAAGAAATTCCATCCTACTCAATGCTATATTTTGGCAGCATATAATCCAAAGTGGGGGAGGGGGTGAAATGAGGTTTCAGTCCCCCACCAATCAGGGTGCAGGGGCGGTTCCCCCGCTGCCCCCTTTTCTTACGCCTATGGGGGTATCTATAAAAACATCCAATACGCATTTAACAGACCATAAGTAAATCCTCAGTTTGCCAGTTATATACTTCATGATAGCCCCAATTTGACTAACCGCCGGCCTTATTCTTCATGGTGCATCGGATTTTAAGTTCATGGTAGGAAGGATGGACAAAAGTTAGTGGTTGCACAGGGCTTTGCAACTGAGGATGAGGCAATTAGCATATTCGACGATGCACTCAAAATAGAAGCCCTTTTCCTAAAGTTTTTCTTCATTTTATATTGCAGAAGAAATCAATTGTAATAACCCTCATGCCTCGACTATTTTGATTAATGTTATAAGTTATGGGGAGAGAGCAAGTTGATGGTTCCGCCCCCACTTTTCGGTTCGGGGCCAAGGCTCCTTGCCATCGGGGATTGCGTTGCAAGGTTCAAAGGGCCGGGGTCCTTCTCTCGCAAACTGCAAAATGTACACTCTATCGTTCAGAATTTTTACACATTCAGTCAATACTGAAGTCGTTATTTTTGGAATTCGTTGCGATTAAAAATGCTGAAACTCCAATGCTCTTATTATGATTTGATGGTCAGGCGTGGGCTGGAATTTTGAAGTGCAGCCGTAAAAATTAGGTGACTGACCCTCAGGAAGGGAAGCACATCAGTGACACTATGGCAGTCTTCCCAAGCAAAGCTTATTTAAACCCATTGGCTCGGGCATCGATTGCCACATCGCTACATCAGCCAGACCGTCCATGCCCTGAGAGCCCAGAAAATCGTACGTAAGTCTTCTTGGCTCCAGTTGTTCCCAGGTAAGGATCCATGACCCCAAATGGACGCATTTCCCCGTCTCTTATGGACTTGGCTTTTACGATGATTTACGATGATTGGCTTTTACTTCAAACCATTTGGATGGCCCCTTCAAAGTCAGTTGGTACGGTCTAGACTGATGTTAGCTTGGCGGAGCCAAGGAGCCCATGTCATTGAATGTGTATTTTGCAAGTCTGATTTAACATCGTTGTTAGACCG
Source organism: Holothuria leucospilota (assembly GCA_029531755.1). Classification (NCBI taxonomy): domain Eukaryota; kingdom Metazoa; phylum Echinodermata; class Holothuroidea; order Aspidochirotida; family Holothuriidae; genus Holothuria; species Holothuria leucospilota. Next base: position 36,132,131 of record CM055977.1, on the reverse strand, counting down.
GGAATGCTCTTTGCTGTGATTGTGCAGGCCCTGATCTGCGTGTTTGTGTGTTGGGGGCTGCTCCCCGAACCGGTTCCTTCTGTCGCCCACTCTTTTTTTTTTTTGCGTTTTGTTTTTTGGCGGAGTTTGTACTCTTAACTTGGACACCAGCAGATGCCAGAAAATTACATGTTACAGTCTTAAATTTCAAAATTTTGTGGAAGGAGGAACTTTAAAGCTTCCTTAAGTTGGTCGATTTGACGAAGAAATAAACTAGCTTGTATACAAAAGTTGTTGTGTGGCTGACTTCATACATATGTAATAATACACATTTCAAAATAACATGTTTCTTTTAACACTGTATACTTGATTGCATGTTGCCAGGAAAATCTCAACTAAAAAGTGTTTAATTTCAACATTTTTCCTGAAGATGGGGATGCCTAAAGGTCATATACTGCTAAAACTTCGCACCCTTTACCCTGGCAGGTTCGGCTATCGTGGTTTTCACTTACAAAAAGTGAGTTACGCTTTCGTAAAATCGTGGATCCCGTGTCTGATCCAAGGTTGGTCAAAACCAAGGCGGTTGGTCAAAATCAATCCTGGTGACCCCTTTGCGATGTATTTTGAGACTGGAAAATACCAAGAGTGGCTTATTTGGAGAACTAGGACTTAGATCACGTGCACTGATCTAAAGGGACTGTTTGTACGTTTCTCAAACGAGTCTTGACTTCTATCCACTATAGTTGTATGCAAAACTTTTTACGAATTAATTCATTTTATCTCTTTTTTATACTTTATTGGTATCACTGTGTATTAATTTCATGCCTTTTGAAGTTTAGGATCTAAATCTTTTCTCCTTTTTTCGTTTTTTGTTGTTGTTGTTTTCGTTTTAGTTTTGTAAGTGTTTTCCATCTTTTTTACCTTTCATTTCTAGTAATCTTGCTCATGTTCCGTTTGCTTGAATTTTTCTTCATTTTAATTCCTGTAAAGCTTCTTGAGACGTATAGTGTTACGAACATTACAAATTATTTCTATTTCTGTAATATTATTATGTTATTACATTATTATTATATTATAAGGCTACTACTGTTAGACTTAGGTCAATGTCAGTCGTACATATTTTGTCACGAGTCACTTACCTTACTGCTGTCATCTCCATCTATTTTCCTTTCACAAAAGCTGGTATCAATCTGTCTAGATTTTCTGATTAACTCAATGAATACAACGAAAGTCATCATTTTTAGAGTGACTGATTTAAGTCATACCTTAATCCGTTATAGCATATGTGACTTCCTGTGCCAACTGGCGTACGAGAAATGGGCTGGGGCTGCAGCAAATTTACTATATTAGAACAAAATATACCTTTTTGGGGGCAAACATACATAAAAAATTCCAGGTATAAGTGTTGCAGCCCGCTCCCGCCCCAACTAGAAGAGGTCCATCCCCCAACTAGAAGAGGTCCAGCATGCTTATGAACTGTACCACTGAATTATTTGAGAACTTGTGCTTTCAAGTGTATTTTACAAAACCCTCGGAGACCTGAGTGTCAGATAAACACGTAACATTGCCAGTAATAACTCTAAAATTAATTCGTTGTTTATTATTTGAATTGCATTTGTATTGCCTCTTTGTTCAAAACTTTCACATGTACATTTTACGAGAAACGACGACAACATTGAGGTAATCCTACAGACACATTGGTTTAGTTCACCGCCTTAAAATTTCAGGAAATTTATTTAACAAGAGTGGAAATAAGGTCAACAGTCAACAAAGAGCCAAATACTTTTTGGCTGTATTTCAAAATTTCCCGTATTTATGACAGTATAACTTAAACACACCCAATTATGAGAGAGAATATGATGATCGTGTATTGCATGCGTCATCGTTGATTAAGCCATAGGTGCAAGACACGGGGAAAGGACTGAAGAGGGCTGCAGTTACCCCCCCCCCGCCCCTTGTGAATAACATTTGCTCTTTTCAGGCAAAACATACGCTATTTTCCGGCAAACGTACTTTAAACCTTCAGGCAAATGTTCCTCAGCCCCCTCCCTCGCCCACTTGAAGGTAACCCCGCACGTTTATTAAGAATAATGTCTGCACACAATTAACTGTTTTGAATCACCACTGAGTTATCTCTAAACTGCTTGCCTAGGAAATTAATAACTTACTGATACTCATTTATTAGAAACGAATGCGGGGCCGTTCTGCCCTGCTGTTCAAATTCCCACCGTAATGTGTACATGTCGTGAATTCTGGACACAATATCTATTTGAACAATCAAATAGAAACTCCCTAGTCAGAGCTAAACGTTCGTCAATATGTACTTGCCTGTAAGTATACCTGTGTAGTCTTGTTTAGCTCCACTCCCGTGGCATTACATTACACATAGGTGTTATTTGAACAGGGCGTCAGAAGGTCTTTGTGATGGAAACGGGAATGTGGAACGGGGAACCTTTCATCTAGTGGATTTTAACATTTTCTTAGGTAATTTCTGGACCTTCTCGAGCACAGCTAATAACAATTTTGGGGGGTACTGTACCCCCCTCCCGGTCTGAAGGTCCTGTTGAACCATGGTTGTTGGAGATCTCTGAACGTCATGTCTCTTTGACTTTGGGATGAACTTTCCCACCATCTACCTTAAAGGACAAGGAGATCTTACGTACTCTCAAATTATCAGCAAAGCCCAATGATCAGTTTCTTCCTTTTCAGGAAAATAATGGCATCACAGATGTTATAGAAAATTAGCCCAAGCTCAGCAGGATAGGGGCAAGTTTTCAAAACTTTGGGTTTCTCAACAAAAGGAAACTGCACTTTCTTCAAAGGTACATGTTTAAATTCATATGGCATCAAATCCACAGAACAGTTTGACAATGGTTGGAGGCCTATAAACCAAACCTCGATGAATTTAATTTCAACTTTTTCTTACGTTGGGGGGATTTTATGCCAACCCATAAGGATCCATTTTGGGTAAAAATCGACCAGAATAACTTAATTTTACGTCATACTGATAAGTCTTGAATAGGTTTTGACCAAAGGAATTTAAACAAGTGCAGCCCCCTCCTCTCCGTCCCCCTCTCCTTCCGAGTCCCGCTTTCCGCTCTTGCCCAACGCATTCATCGTCCGTTTAGCTTTGTCAAACTTAGCCCCATCATCCGTTATAACAGGCTTCAAGTATGAAATTTGATATAATGTTCTGAATTACGTTTCATTTGCTCACAGCTTCCTGGTTTCACAATCCAAGCACACAGAAATCTCAATGATGAAGGGAAAGACTGCCTTACAGTCACACGTAGGCTGTAGGCTAGGTTTCAAGCAGGAAACTAAAGCCACTTTAAAAAGGTTAAATAGGCCACTTGTCTTGAGTCCCGTCTACATGATCATACATTTGGTCAAAAATATCATCATACATTTGCATGACGACGCTAATGGACAAACGTATGATCGTGTGAAATGCATCCCCAACAAATTTTATCAACATTCAACATGCATAAACTGTTCAATCATTTAGCTGCATGTTTCATCTTCGCAACAGGTGTTAAAACATTTGACGATCTTCATGGGCAAATGTATGATCATGTAGACCAGCCGTTACTGGCACTTTACCGCTGCGGGCGATAAACTGAAACTGCACCTATAAGCTACGTACTTAGGGGTAGAAATGTTGAGCACTTCTTCATGCATACAGATTGAACCCGAGTGGATATGTTGCTCAGCGTGCTTCCCTAGCTAAGGCATTCAAACTAAGGTATTCAAAAGTTAAAATGCTATAAATAAACAAATTTTGAAAACAAACTAAGTATTCCCTGACTTTCTGATTAAAATCAGCAATGATTGAACGTGTACTGTACTTGTTTCCTGAGGCTGTAGTTGCAGAAATCAGTATGCAAATATAAACTTATCACGTGATATCATACTTAAGTAATGGGCCATGCAAGACAGCTGTAAAATCGACTGAAAGTAATTAGTTTTTAACTAAAACTCATAGCTTGTTCAGATACCGTGAATGAAATCTCCCGTCCACAAGCCAACAGTTTCACTTTAAAAGATTTAAGCACATGATACGTCCGATGTTGAAGAGCACGAGCCATATCCTCGTGAAGACGAGAATTCGTGACTAAGGAGTCCACCAGCAAGTGCTTCATCAGAGTCAATTTTATGAACTTTTCCAACTTTTTGGCAAATAAATTGTCCTAAGAAAAACCCAATCATTTTTCCGAAAATACCAAGAGCAATCCCAATAACTATATCTAAAAATAACGCTACTTTGTGATTCATCTCAAAGTTTCTCAGTAAACTAAGAATAACCGGTATATGGAGATAGTACAGACCGATAGTACAGACAACTTCAGTAAGAGCTTCGCCGACTCTTCGAAGAAAGTCGAGGCGTTCAATTCCCTTGCTTTTCCATACTTTCCAATGTCGCCACACGATAAAGGCAAACATAAGCAGTTCAAGTATTAGAACTAAAACTACTTCTATTAGTTCAGACTTATGAACAGTCGTTTGGTGCACAGCTGAGCTTGTCTTATTTACCCCATCTGTTTGATTTCCTACGTCAAGGCAAAAACATCCATCAATAGAAGATGCAATGATTGCAGCGACAGCGATGGCGATTGCTCTCAGTAAAAAGAATACAAGTTCCGTCTTAAGCCAACTAGCTTGAAAGCTCCTTAGACGGCCAGTTTTACAAAAAGTAATAACGTGCTCGCAGTTGTATGTAAACAGCCTATAGTTCTTGTCGTGAAGTTTAGCGTTTGCTCGATCAAAGACAAGTTCCTTTGGATTCTCCTTCTCTACAGAGGAGTTATAGTTAACCTTATAAAGTGTCCCAGGTTCCTTAGAAAAGTCCACATTTGTTTTTTGCTGCACTTCTACATTAAAACCAAGCTTTTGATCGTTTGTGGTGTCAAAATGCACGACATCGTAGGTGTATTGACCGGTTTTGCTTCTGATCAGTTGGTGATGCCAGACTGCGTAAGGTCGATGCCACATGATATGATCACCTGGCTGTAAATTGTCCATCGCCAACGAATTACGTTCGATCATCTTTCTTTGCGGAATCGTCATCAGCAAGAACTCGAAGAAATCCGTAACTAGTCCGTCACGCGGCACTTTCCGTGTCAGAGTCGACAGTTGGGTGGTGCTTAAGTTACAAACAGTGCTATTCTCAAAGGTTACAGTCACGTTCTCAGAGTCAACGACCCGAATTTCTACTTTGTCATCTTCTTGAAATTTACCAGTACTATAGACGTTTGCGTCCAGCCACTCTGCGTGACAGTTTTTGCAGTACATCCCAACAACCCGCTCATCTTCAAGATTGGTACCGATACTCCTCCGATACGCTCGAAATTCGCTCTGTGTATCATTGCAGCATATCGGCAGCGGCGATGATGGGTCACGTGCTAAGGTCTCGGACGAAAAGATGAACAGCGGTTTTGTCCCATACAAGTCGCCGACCTGGTCCCTTTTGAAAACCTGTGAAAAGAGCAAAAAATAAAAATAAAAAAATAAAAAATAAAAAACAATACGTGTTTAATAGGCCTATTTCTCGTCGGACCAATGCATTGTTATCAGATTATGTTTTCTGCAAAATGCGGGGTTTTGCCCTAGTCCACCTAATCCGAGTCAAGTTATTCCTGTTCCAGGTCAACTGCAAGCCTGGTGCGGTTCTAATCTGTTTGAAAATGCATCGGCGTACCAAGTGGAGCTAGGGGCTGAGTCCCCTATTCGCTATTCGGAAGAAAATTGGCTAATATCAGCCAAAATACATACTGTTTATCGGGCAAATATGCTTAAAGTTCGTGCAAAAGTGCTCAGCTCTACAGCCCAGAATTGAAAGTGGTCCCATTCGCTTATGTGAAAATCTTTACATAATGAACGCGTTTAATGATCTTCCATATGTACAGCTCATTGCACAGTTGTATACGGTCCTTGAGAGGAGTCAATAGTTTGGCCTACCCAGTAAGTAACTACTAGAACATAGTACTGAACGCAAACACAAGTGGAGTCGTGGCTTACATTGAGTTAATGTTCTATTCATTTTGTGGACTCCGCTGGAGTTGGCTCTCTGAGTCCGAGTACAGTTGCAGCCACATTTCGGGTCATAACAGAACCTTCGTTTCCAAGACCGTCCATTCAAGGGCAATATCCAGTCCAGTACAAATGGACTCGAGTCCCGGAATTGAGTCCAAGTCCGGACTCAGGAGCATAGAGCAGACAGCTGTTCTCGACGAGGGGGGGGGGGGTGAACGTTGTTTCGGACCGCTGTCCTGGGGAGAGTTCTAAGGGGAGGGGTGTCCCCTTAGAAAATTCGGAAATTCGAAAATATCGGAAGATTTTTTGAATATTTGAGTGTCCTTAGATGCAATTTGGTGCAATATATTGGGTAAATTTGAAGGAAAATTACTCCAAAGTTTTGACATTTTGTACGGAGGGAACAAATATAAGGGGTTTTCACCCTTGAATCGAGGAGACGGAAGCACATTTCCGCCCCATCACATTTTTGACGGTGGGCTCCCCAGCCCCTTCCGCCTATGCTCACGAGTTACAGCCCCGGTAAAAATGTTATAAAGGAAACCATTTCCAAGCTAAGGGTCTGAGAAAATGCTCGAGAGTTTTACATTTCTTCGTCTGTGGGAAGAAACGCAGATTTTTTTGTTTTGGTTAAAACATATTTTTCTCCACCATGTTGCTCCATTCACGTTTGCCGGATAGGTTACTTCATGTTTCACGACAACTCTGCGCCAACATGTCAACAGAAGTCAAGGGTGACAAGAAATGTTACTTTAGGCCAGGGGTGGGGAACTCCCGCCCGTGAGCCGTATACGACACGCGAGACCATTTGATCTCGCCCGCAAGGCAATTCATATAAATGTAATTTCAGAAACACTTGAAATTTTATTGATAATAACTTCCCGTCCCACCATCTATCCTGCTTATACAATTTTTCAGATATTTTAAGTAAATACACCGCGTGATAGCAAATTGTAAGTGCTTGTTTATTAATACTTCATACATATTTAAAGGGAAATATTGCATCTAAAATGTACCAACACTGCATACAAAGAAGATAGCTTTGATGAGTTTTAAACCATGTAGAGCCACCAAAAACTCCAGCACCAGCTTTATCTCCTCAAAATATTATGCATTACAAGAGGTACAAAAGTTGCATCTTGTGAAATTTTGACAGTTTGGGCCAACAAATTAATTTTGAGCAACAAATAACTGAATTCCGCTCTGTGAGGACCTTGTTTCTTGAAAAGAAAGCTGCCGTACTGTCTTATTTTGAATTATCTATCATTCTGTGCATATTGGCTTTAAAAATATGAAAATTTTCTGTAAAAAAAAATCGCAATTTTTCCTTTTCATTATTAGACAAGTTAAATGGTCAAGTTGTGATACTTTTGGCTTGTTTAGATGTGCAAATCCGATGAAATTAAAGATAGGGGATAAATTCTTCCTTCTAATTCCTACAAATTTGGACAACTCCAGAGTTTCCGGGGCTTCGCGCCAGTCCTTTACCTGGGCCTTTCCCCGGACACCATGAGGATCCGCTTGGTGCTCCTGAACCCACACCCTATGGGGAACTTGCTTCTTGCGCCCTGTGGTCGCGGTCTGGTGCGCAGTTGGCCCCGAGTGAATTATGACTATACAAAATGACCCTTCATAGGAAAAAGGTTCCCCATGCACCCCTGCTTTACGCTGTTGATATCCATCCAGTTATTCATATATGTATGTGTGAGTATATATGGAACAAGTTTGTATAGATACTCTACCATAAGGCGACTGCAACATCTGTGCGGTCGATGGTTAGGCATGTAAATTATCGACACAACGTTTACGTTATGAGACCATTTCAGAAGTGCTTAAGCTTTTCATGTGCACTTCCGATGTTTTCAAACAAAACATAGCCTGCAGGAAGTTTAACCTAACTACAAAAGTACTGTCGTGCCATTCCCTTATTGGCCGCAGAGACTGTGCAAGCCTTCGGTATGTCTTCCACTTCTCCACTCTTGCCCGCCCGGCGGACGTATATTGCACCTAAATTGGCTGCACACGTAATATGAACGTGAAAAAGAGGTACGCCTACATATTCGACACCTGCTGCGAAGGTTACCCCCCCCCCCCCCACTTAATCGAATTCAGTCACAACAAAATCACGTAAACAATATGTCATACCCTTAACACTAAAAGTGTTTCTGTACAGCACCGATTGATATGACATCAGGGATGTAACGCCCTAGTCCGGACTCAGACTCAATTCCGGACTCGGAATTTGGCCCGGGAAGAGAGGTCCCAAGGAATCAAAATTGGCCTGGAACTTGGAGGGCAACTGTATTCGATGTCGGAGCTCGGTTCAGTCGGACCACAAAAATGAAACCACTTACATAATGACTTACGGCCCCATTGTTAGTGTAAAAAGTGTCATTTAAAGAACACACAAGGAAAAACAAACAGTTTTGGTTGGCCACACTAAAAAATAAAAAAAATAGTTACACCCAAAATGACTTAGTTGCCTGCACAGAATGGTAAAACTATGAATGGCATAAAACCGTGTGTATGGTATGCTACAGTGTAAAATAGACTAGGCACTGAAGGACTTAAGAATTGCATCGGAATTGAAGCCACTTGGATTGGAATTAGCTCGGTCTAGAGAGAATTGGAGAAGAAACTAGGAAGCAAATTGGGCCAATGAAATCAGAAATTCTCAGACGGACTCAGCTGGTGACATATGCAGTCCTGATTGATGCCCCTGTGGGACTTCGGAGAGCACTGCCCTTTCTACGCTCACTGTTGGTTATCGTGGAAAAAGTCCAAGTCGGTACGTCCCGGGGTGCGGTCATCAGGGAGTTGCCACTAGCTGCACTCATTTTTTTGAATGCCCAGTGAATTTTTACTTTCTTTTCCCACATTCAATAAGTTTGTTAAATGTTGCACTTCTGACACCCCTAGGCTTTCTCTGATCGGAAGAAAAAAAAAACGGATGGCGAACGGCATGTGTAAGAAAACTAAAGACGTATGTATCGTAATTAAAGGCCCTCTAAGCTCTCCCCAGATAGTTTTAATTCTCCCAACTAACCTAACTTCTAGCCCCGTCTCCAATTTAAACAAAAACAACTGTCTGGTACACTCTAAAAATGTCCTAGTCAAATTTGAATAGAATCTAATCAACAGGGGCACGAACCGGAATCTTGTCAGATCTTTGACTAGATTCGGCTCATAAACGAAACGAATAATTTCATTTTTGAACCATTTCTAGTCAATTTTGAAACAAATCTTGTCATATATTTGACAAGATTCCGGTTCATGCCCCAATTGACTAGATGTTTTGTAGAGTGTAGTAGAACACTTTCATGACGAGCCACAGTAGCCTGCAATGAGTTTCAGTTGCTCCAGACAATATTGAAAAACAAACTGTGTGTAACTGTGAGCCTAATTAGGAACACAACTAACTGTCCAAGTCATCATAACCAGCTAGAGTGGTGATATTATTGTTTGAATGAATGTCAATCAAAGTACAGTCACCAACAGGATTTACACTCTAAAAATGTCCTAAGTCAAATTTGAATAGATTCTAATCAATAGGGGCACGAACCGGAATCTTTTCAAATCTTTGACTAGATTCGGCTCATAAATGAAAAGAATAGTTTAATTTTTGAACCATTTCTAGTCAATTTTGAAACAAATCTTGTAAAATGTTTGACAAGATTCCGGTTCGTGCCCCAATTGACTAGATGTTTTTTAGAGTGTAGAACTGTAGGGATATGTTTAAATAGGCTATATTTCTTTTTTTTTGGGGGGGGGGGGTGCCATAGCTCCTTTAAATATGTGTATCCTATGTGTTTCAGATTTCAAAAGTGAGCACCATTTGTAGAATCTGAAACGTACATGGTGTGTAGGCAATTACTATTTCTCTCTTTGGTGTGGAAATAGTCATAATTCCTTCCCATTCGACCCCATACTCCTGGTGTTTCATGATGTTGGAAATACGATTGAAAACATGGAAATGTAGCATTAGAAATAAAAATTTTGTTTGATGGTTTTCCCCGCATCGTACCGTAGAAATGGATGTATAAGTTTTCTCTCTTCGATTGCCATTGTTTTGCGGAAAGGTCATTACACTTTCCTTTCAAGTTACAACGATGTTGCAACGTTACTTTCCAGTGAACTGTATATATACCTTACACTGTCTGTTGTAACATTTAATAATGCTAAGGAAGGGTTTTAATAATTCATATATCCAAACAGGACGTTGCGTGTAATGTAAATTAGTTGCAGGTTCCTGTATGGAAGACAAGGGTACATTAATATATGAACCTCTATTTGTACGACCTCCTTTTCCTGCTTTATTAACCGAAAATGAAGGAAGCAAACAGGAAAGAATTGCTTTTATGAAAAAGTACGAACACAATGCTTACCCATGGGGGTAGGGATGATTGTAAAGGACAGGTACACACACTCTAAAAATGTTCTAGTCAAATTTGAATAGAATCTAATCAATAGGGGCACGAACCGGAATCTTGACAAATCTTTGACTAGATTCGGCTCATAAATGAAACGAATAGTTTCATTTTTGAACCATTTCTAGTCAATTTTGAAACAAATCTTGTCAAATATTTGACAAGATTTCGGTTCGTGCCCCATTTGACTAGATGTTTTTTAGAGTGCACTCCACCCCTCCCCTAATTAAAATTTTGCCTATCTCTCACACCTCCCCATACCTATATCTCTGTCCAAACTTCTAGATGAATCATTCTGGTAGAAATAATACATGTTTTATTGAGATAATCCCCTGAAAGAGATGCTTTTCGACTTCTCCATAATCCAACCCAAAATACACTCTAAAAAACATCTAGTCAAATGGGGCACGAACCGAAATCTTGTCAAATATTTGACAAGATTTGTTTCAAAATTGACTAGAAATGGTTCAAAAATGAAACTATTCGTTTCATTTATGAGCCGAATCTAGTCAAAGATCTGTCAAGATTCCGGTTCGTGCCCCTATTGATTAGATTCTATTCAAATTTGACTAGAACATTTTTAGAGTGTAGGCCTACTTAGCCTGGCCCTACACTCCTGCACGAAAATAAACTAGAACTATAGATAATGCGACGAACATTTCTGGAAAAAATGAGATGTCTAATTTTGTGACTCAGTGATGTTGTCATACTAAAGACTGTAGGGAATCTAGGAAAGATCGAAATCCCGCAGTGTAACTGTAAGTATTATTTCCCTTCGTGCGTCAAGTGATACAATTATTGCTTATCCTTTTACATTTAACGGAAGCTGCTCCTGCCTGTAAGGTCTGAATGTTTATGGGGTAGATAACAACTGCAAATTAAAGATATCATGACGAGGACAACTTGACCAAAGGGGAGAATCTCTACTTCCTGAAGTACTGCATGACATGAACCAAAACATGTTATTTGGACAGTTTTACCAGCTTGACAGACCACTTATAATTAAAGGGGCTTATTGACTTGGTTCACAAAACTCATCACTTTTTTCACACCTGTTGAGATTTACTCACATCTTGATGGTAAATGGTCAAACTAAGAGATTCTGCAAATCTGACACACAACTGAAATGGCTATGATCGGGTAATGATTAATATCATTTATTACAAATTCGTGACCAGACACTTTTTACCACTAGGTATTAATCATATGCAACGTACCCTAGTCCAAACAACTATATTTTCGGTAACTATAGGAAGTGATACATGAGCAATGGGGCTAATTAGAAACATTGTCATGCAATGATTTCATTCAAACTCGTCACAAAATAATCCATATCAACTCAATGAGCCCCTTTAAGCTACATAACTTCTTTGGTGGACTGCCCTATTACTCCTGTATGAACAGTGCAAAGGAAAGGGCTGCATGCTGACGTTTTTTTTTTTTTTTTTTTTTTTTTAATCTTTTTTTCTCTTTTAAGTCCCCTGACTCTCTGGCGAAGAGCCAGGGGCGAAAACCAAACAATACTCCCGAAAGAGTTCTGCTCCCCGAAGGAGTTACAACGTCCCCAAGGGACAAACAGTGACTTAACTGACACCACCTGACAGTGGTCCCGTTCTAGACTGGCTGAATAGAATAGGTCCCACCTGGGAGCTCCGCCGTCGTGATCAGGGATACTCCTGTGCCAGGTAACACCAACAGAAAATGTTTCAGAGCTCCATAAAAATGCTGACGTTATTGATGTGCGGTGTTTGGTAGCTAGTCTGCTAAAGGCTACCTTTGATATAAGTGTATTTCCCATTCGTAAAAAAGCGTAGGGAGGAATTTATAGGTCCCTGACGACGACTTCAAAAGCTTAGATCATATGACTAACAAAGACAAACAAAGAGACAAAGGATTTTTGTTCCAAATAAAGGCTGTTATGCATACATCGTTCAGGTGACTTCTCTACGTATAGGCCTACAGTGTGACTGCTGAACCATGCATGCGTGCCAATAACAAAATGTTGGTAGATTACCTTCACGGGTATTCCCCTATTGTACTCAACTGTGCTGGCGGGAAAGATTTATAACCAGGTGTACGATGGGTAGGCTATATGGGACCTAGCGCCTTCATCTCCGTTCAGACTACCCCCTCCCCCATTTTGCAAATTGATTGCAGAAACTTATTAAGCTAAAAAGAATTATCAAGGCAAATGCCCCATTGCGGTGATGATCATCCCATGCATCTCATAATTCCTGACAGGTTACTGGCCTTAGAAGCCCTACCTAGGAGTGCTGAAGCAGGACGCGTCACTGACTCATTGACCTTTCCATACGACACGCGTGATGACGATGTCTGGGCTATTTGTGGTGGTATTTCCCGCAGGAAATTTCCTTCCATCCCCAAGTTCGAAATCACAGAACATGGACACAACAAAAACAAGACATAATGTTAGCCCTGCTGGTAGGCTATAATCATGAAAGTACCACCTCCTCCGAGGGTGTACTTCTATTGTCTAATGTTTGGACCTACACAGTTACACGGGGTACCCTGTCATCAGTGTAAATTATTGCGAGTAACCAAAACTTCTGGTTCCTGGCTTCAACAGTACAAATTGAAAACTGGCAGAAAATTTCGAAGTAAACTGGAAAAATAACAAAATTTTCAAAAATCTAAAAAGAGAAACTTTTTTGTAAAAGTCCCTTCGACTGGACCGCCGGAGGACAAGGGGTTTTGCTCCTCTGTCGAAGGAGCTACTTCCCAAGCTAATGGGACAATATACTGTAACTTAACGTGACCATTGTCTCAGCCGTCAGACCCTTACACAAGGAAAAGGGGCACCCTCAGTGCCTCATTGCACCATCAATTATAAGCGCCCGGATTCACTGCACCGGCCATGACCTAAACTCCAGTGACCAGTCCCAATGCATGACGCCGTGACTCTTTTCAAGTTACATCTTCGGATAATTAGCAATGGAAATTCAAATACTGGCAGGCAAGACACCGGTAATGATTTCATTCAAGTATCTTGGACTAGAATCATCCATAGGCGGAGATCGGGGGGGGGGGGATATATCCCCCACTTCTTGGAATTGCTTCCATTGACTTCCACCAGTTTCACACAGCAGCCTAATTTTTTTGCCTCAAGTGCCCATTATCCCCTCCCGCACACACAAAGTCCCCCCCCCTCCCGACACACACACAGTCAGTTTCTCACACTACATTTCCGCTACTAAGAATACCGCTGATATACCTGTAGCCTAGCCTACCTATCCTTAATACTTAAAATACAATCTTGTGTGAAATGAAGAAAAATATTAACAAACCTTTCCGTAAAAGATACTGTTCCCCATTCTGCGCTCAGGCTGTCTAGATACTCAAGGTAATAGCCGTATCACCGGGTAAATCGGTTCACTGAAGGCCCTGCATGTATGTACTTCTCCGTCATACGTACGCTCTTGTAAAAATGATAATGATCTGCATACATATGGTGTAACGGTTCTTCGATTCAGACACTCATACTTTATTCTCAACAGTTATACCAACTATACCGTCTGAATTTTCCACTGAAATCTCCGTGTCACAACTACTATTGCATATGCGCGTGACAAAAGGAAGTAGTTAACAGTTTGTCCACCCTTCCTCGATGGATTTACGAACTTACTTTTGCAATATAATAAATACCTCACAGTTATGTGTCTGCTTATGTATTATGTTTACACACATGGAAAGCACATCTTGCCTTGCAGTGTTTTCGTCCGTCTCAATGTACCCTAAAACAGAAAGTACAATATAGGGTATACTCGACCAATCCGGCGAGGTGCCTGTTCAATGCAAACAAAGAAAAGTCATATAATACTGTATGAAGTCTTGTACTGCTTTAACTTAACACGCTTGGACTCTCTAAGGACGGTGCATCCATTCTGTTCAGTTCCTCTAGACTAGGATAGGTCTTGTTCATTAATGCATGAACAGCTGTGGCAACAGCCAGTGAGACAGTGTGCTCACTTTTGTTGATTAATTAGCAGAACTTAACGATGCAGTTGAGTTTTATCCTTCTGTTTTAGCTTGTATCACCTCCAATGCGGTCGTGAACTTTGCTCGAGCTTATTCCAGTGATTGTTTCCTCATGATTACGTACTATGCGTGTTTATGGCTTTGCCTGGTCCTTTCTAATATTTCATAAAAGGAATGAAATACTTCACTCAAAACTCTTTGTTCGTCCCTAGATTGAGAGCAGGTCTATTCCATTCGAGCTGCGGGGACGGCGCATCTCTTGATAGAGTTACTTAAACAAGGAAAACTACGGTAGGTTTGTAACGGTCTATCTCAGTATAATTTATACCTTGCTTAATTACGAAAAATAGGTTTGTGTCCAAGTAAATCACTTAAGATATGTTACGATTACCTTCCAATTTTAATCTTATCCATCTTTATAATATGCAACCGCCTTCTTTCCAATTCTGTTTGAGCAGCAATCATCGATACCTTCAAAAGGCTGTCATTTCGAAATAGTTATTGCGCAAGTCTTGTTGCCATGTCAGCAAATAAAGTTTGTAATGGAATTTACCGATTCAAGGACAGACATTTACATCGAGATATTTCACAGCTTGTTGATTTCGTGTAATTTTGATTTGTTTATCTTTCTTAGGCCTATTTTTTCTGATCTGGATTAATTGACGTTCATCAACTCTTTAAGGACACAAAATTTGATGTCTGTTATGACGGTACTTCGTTTGTCTCGACCCAAGTTGTTAACCACGTGACTATGTGTCGGCAAAGGGCCAATGTCAAGGCATCATCATTAAAAATATACGGGAAGTAATAAATAGGATGGCAGATCCTTGGGGATTAAGTTCAAGTAGAAAAACAAGCAAACTCGATTGCGATTCTGTGAAAGAAGAGGAGCATTTGAGGGAACTTGTCGTTGCTTAAGAGAGAGTAGGGAGCTGCCAGTGGAAGACACTTTTCCAGCTCCCTGATAGTGAGTGGCTTAAATCGAGAAAGCTTAGGTCAGCTTAACACGACAGCCTATTCTTTCCTTTTGAGTAAATAGAACATGACCAGTCATGTTGTCAAGGTAGGAATAAAGGATACTTGTTTGTACTTGGTATACGGATCAGGCCCGGAGTCAGACAAGGTTGTGAAGTGAGGCGAGATAGATTGGGGGGGGGGGCGAAATATTTTTCGGGGGGGGACAAGATATGTAAGAATGTGATGTTTCACCATAGAGCTAACGGTAAAAGCTCCTTGGTTTCATTGAATCAGGAAAAGTGCTACTACTTTTGGTGGAGGTCAAAGGTCATCGGAGGTAACCAGAGGTCAAAAGTCTGAAAACTGAGGACGAACTTGAAACAAGCACACCTGACATTATAACCACACCTTCATCAACACTGTTTTGTATTCTTTAAACTTAACAACCAATTTTCTCTCCTAAAATTTCATGCTTACATATGTAAATGTATGGGACGCATTGCAATATTGCAAGCTTTGCATTGCCTCATGATAGACCCACATCCCATCATTTTCATCATCATAGCAACAGAATGAAAGCAAAGCAAACGAAGCATTGCTCATCAATGTGAGGAGATGACATCACTCCTGCTTGCTACAAGTTTACTTTCTTCTTACATAACACATTGGTCAAAGTTACGTAAGTTAAAAAGCAGAAAGCAAATCAAATTAACTATAGGACGGCAGTTCTACCTGAGAAAAGCCACAATATTCATGACAATTTTCACACTTTAATTCAGTGATTCTTAATCCACAAATTAGACAAGTTCGGGTGAAATTTTGTTTCTTTAAGAAGCATTCTGTTGTCTTACCGGTACTTAAGCCAACAATTTTTTTTGTTTGATAATTTTATTGTTTGTTGGTTTAAAGGTACTGAGATCGGATATTATTGAATTCTGAATTTTCATTGTTGGTTTTCATTCACACCAGGCATCAGTGCCATAGTGAACATTATCAGCTCCCTGTGTTATGGACCCCCTGTCCCCTGGCATTGTCAACTTGCAGCAACATGAAAACTAGACAAAATAAAAGTTATGGCATTCAGTTTCACCAGGGAGTTGCGTCAAATAGCAACTCCCTGGTTTCACCCTACACGTTTGGTTTTGGAGAAGAAAATCACCCTCTGGCAGGCTATACACATTTTAAAGGCATCCTGGTTAAATTTAACCAGTTCACGGATTGACAAACCATTTCCTGGTTAAAAATTTACAATTCAAATTGTACATTTTGAAATGTTTGAAATGAGCAAATTGCTAAAAATCCTCTTCACGGAGAATTTCACTGGCTTAACTTAACCAGAACTTCTTAGTTATATTAACTAGAATATACCGTAGTTACCTTGACCACGATTCTGGTTAAATTTACTCAATGTTTTAGAGTGCACCACTGCAGTCGCAAATCCAAACGGGAACTCAAATAGCATAGGCTCGTATTCTTTAAAGACTAGGGGGAACGTTTAATTCTTATGTATTGCTTTTTCAAGTTTTCTTTTTTCGTAAGTATTGCTGACCAATAAAATGTTGAAAATTTTTGTCCTGGCTATGATTTTAAGACTCTTACCCTTAACACGGGCTTCGGTTACAGACTCCGTTCGTGTTGTAAACACGCCTTTCTCAGTAAGGGTTTGGCCCTGACTAAGACCACCCCCTTTTGCACACCCTGGACTCCCTTTATTCATAAATATGATGGTGAAACAATCAATGCTCAACCGTGGATATTTTTGTCATTCAATTGTGCATATTTTCGTAACAATAAACCTAAATAGCAGATTTGTAACGAGTCACGCAATTTTGCAGTCGAGTAGAGTCATTAACTTCTTTCAATGTGACTCGAGTTAAGTCAATGACTCGAGTCACTGTATTATTTCTATGTGGAAATTTATGATACGATAGCTCTAGTCATTGTCCTTTTGAAAATTAGTGACTCGACTCTTGACTCGTTACAACACTGCTAAAGAATAGAATAATTAGTTCACATCGTCACTAGGACTTCTTTCAGTCAGTCAGTTGTGAATGGTGCAAAACAATTATGGTTTCTCATGATATATTTTAAGAGAGGGGAAACCCCTATGGTGGCTGACTGGAAAGAGAGAACTGGGACAGAAAGTTAAAATTAGGAAAGGTTGAGAAATACTGTTCTCATTAAAAGAAGTTTTCACCAGAATGCAATAAAGTTCCTCGTTCTCATGTCAAAACTTTTAAGTTTTTTGAACCCTTCCTTTGTGTTTAAAGTATGGGTGTATAATATATATATATATATATATATATATATATATATATATATATATATATATATATATATATATACATATATATATATATATATATATATATATATATATATATATATATATATATATATATATATATATATATATAAATTAAACATACAAACCCTAGATGTCGTTTGTGGTTGGGGTCAAAGCTCATCTGAGACCACCAAATGTCAGACTGAACAAGTGAGCAACAACAAGTTGGCAGACCTCATACTTTGTTGTGAAACAAGCAAAATTCATTGATAATGACGCGAAAAGTCATCGAAACAGGGTTGACTCCAGGTTGAGAAGGGGCCACCCCCTCCCGTCGGGAAAGATTCTAATTTCGTCCGGGAGCCTTGATGGGGCCGATAAAGTATGTAGTCGCCAGAAAACCGTCTTGATTTTGCCCATAAGGAAGGCAGATTCTTAAATAAAAAACCAAAACTTTCAAATTTTTTGCAATACACCCACAAATTTTCAAACTCCCTACAACAAAATCCCAACTTTTTTAACCATTCTCTCATAAAACCTTGAATTATCGCCGCCCTTCCTACGCCAAAAAGAAATCCTTTCGCCATTCCGTCAACTATGATGGACTTCGGGTCATGGGCGTCCGCAGAAAAAAATTCAACGGGGCAAAATTTTTTAGGGGGCTCAACTTTTTTCATGGGAAATATTTTACTTCCAGAAAAGAGTTTAGATGCTACTTTTCACACAGTATTGACAAAGGCGTAGCCAGGAATTTTTCAGGGGGGGGGGAGGGCGAAGCATATAGACAGACTCTCAGCGCTCTGCGCCACCATGGGTTGGCGCGGAGCGCAAGAAAATTTTGGCCCCAAATGCTTCCCAGATCGCTGGAAATGGCACTTCCAAGTCCTATTTACCGCATATAAAAAGGAGAAACACTAGCAATATCATAAATATAAACTTAAAAAATACCAAAAACATGCTCGGGGGCTGCTGGGGCCTGAGTGTTGATATTTTTATTCAATTCCTGTTTTGAGAGAAAAAATTCACACTGATTGAACTGTTAAGAAATGTTGATGTTATATTTTCTTCGTTTTTTTCTTTATTTTTTTTCGTTTTTTCAAGTTTTTGATTTTCCAGGGGGCAAGTGCCCCCCTTGCCCCCCTCCGGACGCCCATGCTTCGGGTTGCTGATACCCTGACCCCCTACTCTCGTCGAGGAGTTTTCCCCGCCCTCTAGCGCAAATCCTGGTGCCACTCCTGTATCGAAATCTCCAAGCAAAGTTGAATCCTGGTCACCGATAAAGTTTTCAAAACTGACACGCTGTTCTAATAAAGTACACAGTCTGACTTTCTGACAGACACCGTGCCGTCACAGCCTTAACAGATTACAATTGAAAGGGAATAGGAAGTTACCCCAAATTTATTTGAAGCCTCCCCCACCTTTTACCCCTTACAAGGCATCTGTCACAATGCTTTTGAACATAAATACTGAGTATCATAGGAAAATCTAAGATTTATTCTGCATGAATGTAACAATTCAGGGACAAAAAGATTTTCATATGACTGAAAAGAACCATTCATGAATTAGGATACCCAAGTATTTTAATTCAGATTTGAGTGACTGCATTTTCCCTTTAAGGAGATGAAAACTCTAGAGAGCCAGTTAAGTCAAATACAGAATATGAGAATTCTCCCTCATTATAACCGTCCGCTTGACGATATCACTGATAAATTTTTGGATGTAAGTAATGCCAGTTAAGCTGAGGAGTGTTAAAACAGGCTAAGCGGTGTACATTCTAACATGAAAAAAGAGGGGAGATCTTATACGACCATCACGCCATCCCGATCACGCTTGGACCCCTCAACGGACATGGGATGTTCCTACCTGTTTTTTTTTTTCCTTTTTTTTTTTTGAAAAGGAAGAGGGGGTTTATTTCCTCATTAGTGTATACTGTGTATACATTTTACTGTTGCACTTATGACATGCACGTGCTAGCATGGAACTATAGGCTTGAAATCGTTTAAGACATACCCGGGATGCATTGTGAGTGAAAGCTTAATATTATTCAATATAATTTTCGTAGATTTCCCGTACTCTGCTTCATAACCTACCGTAACTTCAGTCAATTGACGAAAAGCTTATGTAACTTCTCTTACGTCTACTATTTCATGAAATGTTCCCAACTCCCCGGGAAGTATTGAAACCTATTTTAAGAGGTGATATGTCTCCTGTTCAATCACGAAAGAATACATGTCATGTAGCTTGTGACCCTAACCAAAGTTTCTCCGCTTTCAAGGAAAATGATGGAGGAGTATTTTTTAGTTTCATTTCGTTGCTTTAATGCTTCAGCATTTAGATCCTGGATAGATATTGAACATGCAATAAACAAAATGAACATATTGACCGTGAGGGAACTGGAGAATGTACGCGTGGGCGTATAACGGATCGATTAGTTTCATCGGCGGAAAGGGGGTCAACAAGACCTTATGCATATGATGTCACGGATTTGGGAGTGCTCCCTCGTTTGGGGGAAAAGCGCGAATCATTGCAAGTTACACCAAAAAATGCAGACAGCTGATTTGTCAGCCAATCGTATACTAGCGTAAGTCTACTACAAGCGCGTGCGAAATACGCTTTTAATGCACGTGTGCTTCATTGTTTTCCTCCAAATGACGTCAGTGTGACGTCAATGCATAAGGTCTATTAATTACCGAAACAACTAGATAATACGTTGGGAAATTTGTCTCATTATCTATAGTTGGAACGAGTCTGGTTCAAGCTCCCAAAAAGATGGGAATGGATTTGGAGAGGGGTTTAAGGGAGATTAGTTAGTGAGATAAATGTAAAAAATTTTATTTCAAAGTATCGGAACAAGTGAAACGTATTGTAACATTACGTCATGTGAAGCCTGTTAGGAAGATCAATAATTTTAACTTCAAATCAGCCTATTTTTATTTTGCCGAAAATTTAGGAGACAATTTCAGGAAGGATGAAACAACACTGAGGTATGTATATGTTAATCAAACCAGTAACATCTCTCCCTGGCGGGTATGTGAGAACCCCCTAAAACATTCATCCCCTGAGAAAATAAAAATTACCATTGCCTTAATACATTTAACTAAATCTCGCCCCTTAAAAATATTTCACCCCCTAGAAGCTGTATCGCCGCCCCCTTCAGCACCTTGTTTGGCCATAGGCGTAGGAAGGGCAGGGATGTGGGAGGTTTAGACCCCAGTCAAAAATGTGGCAGGGCGGAGGTATACTTCCGCCCCCTCAATCCAACGACGAATACCCCTTATTTGTTTCCTCTGTAAAAAAATGTCCAAAATTTGCAGTAAACTTCCTTAAAATATGTCCAACATGTTGTACCAAATTTCATCTGAGGACCCTCAAATATTCGAAAATTTCCCAAAGGGGAGAGAACACCCACTCTCCCCAGGACGGCGGTTTCTCCTTACCATTATCCACCGATAATGTGGAGTGGAGAAAACCAAAGTTAGTGAGAGGGTACTCCAAGAAAGGACCATTGCACAGTGTCTATTTTCGAACACCCTGTCCATAAGTGGACGCACCCGCACATGACACAGATTGGCGCTGTATAACTTTGGTTACATTATTACCAACGTGGGATGATCTCATCATGGTACGGAGAAATCGTCGACGAGCGAGCTAGCTATGTTACTTAAATTGAAAAGAGGATCCGTGTCATGTGCGGGCGCTTCCATTTATGGACTGGGTGCTCGAAAATAGACACTGTGTAATGGTCCTTTCTGGAAGTACCCCCTCACTAACTTTGCTTTTCTTTGCTCCACATTATCGGTGGATAATGGTATCTTGATTTCTCCTTCCCATATTTACCGAAGAAAGGGGTGGAAAAACTCACATGTCAGATTTCACACCACCGCGATGTTCTCGGCTTCCGTATATTTGGCTACGGGCCTGAACCTTTGTAGTAAAGGCTTGTTTTGCTGTGGTTAAATAACGGACTTTCACTTTTGTCTCCAGGACTTAATTCATTGACAAAGGCAGCAGAAACTAAAGATTTAACACGTTTCTAGTTTTTGCTTGTTAAGTGCAAATTACCGGTATATTTAGAACCTATCATAATATTTGCATCTCCGTTCACCCTTATAGATTTTGAAACGTGCTATTTGTGTGTGTGAGTGTGTGTGATGGGTGTGTGTTGTTATTTAGTTTTAATATTTAGGCTATCTTTTTATTCCCTATGTGGGGCGGGAGAAGTTGCATTGTCGGAGTGGGGTTTCCGGCCTCGAAATTGTTTTTCGTATTTTTTGTAGGATAGCGAGGAGAAATTTAAGAATGATTAATTTTATCGAGGTATTTTTCATGATTATTCATAGTGTCTTCCTACTTTGTACATCGCCTGAAATGTTTGCTTCATCGCAACTCCCTCGCAATGCTGTTAGGTGGATGGTACCTTTAGCCGACAACACGGGTGAAAACATGGTACTTTTAGGCGACATTGACATTTACATATACGTGTCGCCTAAATGTTTACAACGTTATAACAACCATTCCCTGCATGCTGTTTCAAAAGTTTTGAAATATATAAAACTAAGAGTATTTATTGACTAGAGACCAAGGTCTAATACATGCCCTGTACAAAATTTTGGCCAATTTGAAAGCAAGAGTTAGGTCAAAAATGGTTTAGTCTCCGACGTTCAGTCGTTGCCCTGTATGCATCGAGTGCACAAAATGGCGACAATATTTTGGTGCTATTCGTAACTTACGAAGAGGTATATTCTCCCTCATATTTCTTGAAGAGTTAAGGAACAGCAGTACTTTTGTCACTGAAGGAACATGAGTATTTTACCTTTATTAGTTCGATTATGGAAAGGATGGCGCTATAAAATGGTGGCTTGTCGCCTTTATCTGAGATTTACTTTCTACTTTCAGAGCCGCAAAGCGAAGGTAAGAGGTACTAAGTTGCCTTCTTTGCTGCCTCGCTTACACATAGACCGTGCAATCTATACTGTCTACGTTTCATACATACTTAAAGCATACAGCGTTAAGGTAACGCTAAGGTGACAAAACGTTTAGTGGTGCTTTAATAGCAACAGGATTCACTAAAATACATGTGCGACGATTACGAATGGAGGCTTTCGTTGTCCAACATAGATATACACTCAAAATAGATAATAGGCACTTACCTTAGTGTGGCTCCTTGCACAACAAAATCGAAGCATCTAAAACACCAAACGTACAGAATTTTACCTCTTTAGGATTATGAGTAGCGATAGGACTCCGGCGTACGTTGTGGTTAGTTCAATTCTGTGCACAGGCAGTTCTAACGTTATGGACAGGCTATGTAGTGCGTATACCTAAACGTACAGTCGTGTCGTGCAGTGGAAGTGCGTAAACTTTTCTTACTATACATATGGGTATATATATATGCACTAAATAACGCTAGGACTGTCTGCGGTTCTATGCACACCATACTTACGCAGGCAAGCTTTATAAATGGCTTAATGTTAGAGAAAGTACACGCAAGGAAGAAACGACTGGTTGGTCGAGACACTGCAAATATGGACCTATAACTTTGCTTCCATAGACCCTTTTCCACATAAAAATTACAAAGGATTGTGCGATAGAGTTTGGTATGCGTCGTTTTTGTCAGTGGCATATTACTGTGGCGAAAAACGAATTATACAAAAACTCTATCCCATAATTCTTTGTAATTGCTATTTGGAAAAGGGTCTATGGGTGGGACAATCCGCCATTTTGACCTTGGTCTGTAGTCAATAAATACTCTTAGATATAAAAGTATCCTAGCGCCCTCTGTTTAAGGTTACCATAGGTAAGTTGCACTAAAATCTCATGACGTACTAATTTACTATGAATTTTGAGGGTGTATATCATGCATGTTAAAAATTGGTAAAAATTGGTACGTTTAGGGTACACACCTTTACTGCGTAATACCTATTTATTTTTATTTCATTGAATTAAACGTTGTGTGCACATCACACAGATAAATAAACATATATGTGTTTTGAGGGCGTTCCTAAAGATCATTCAGGTATTTTTGTCAAAATTTTACATGCATGAATATGTTTAAATAACTGGTTGTCGCCCAAGTTCAGGTTTATATATATATATATATATATATAATATATATATATATATATATATATATATATATATATATATATATATATGTAGTTCAAAAGGTTATAAGCGATAATGTCTTTTTCGACCAACATACTTTATTTTTCCTCAAATATTTCGGTGATTAAAATCCATCTCCTTCCTCAGGGAGTATTAGAGGCGTAAAGAAGAAGTTAAGATACGGTATATACATAAATTGAAATTCAAAAAGCAACAGTTACGTAACAAAGCGATAACACATTGGCACGCGCCCTGATTAATTAAGTAGTATATAAATGCGCGTGAAGCGTTACGGAATTATGACTTAAAGAATGAAATACCGCTTACGACTGGAAAGTGCGAAGAAGTTGAAAATATCCTCTACTTTAAAACGCACATATTTGGCCTTAATAAGGATCTTGGCTTTTTTGAAGTTTATTGGTTGAAAAAGACACTATCGCTTATTATCTTTTTTGAACTATTCTATCACCCAATACGTGGACGTATTTAAACATGTTCATATATATATATATATATATATAGGTAAAAATGAAGTAGTAAATAGTGCTAAAAGTTTGTGAAAAATTCCACGACGTTTCGGGTTTAAACCCTTCATCAGGTGGCAAAAATGCAACTGATCGTTGACACGGCCAAACGTACAATTTAAAAAAAAATACACAATAAAATTGGGCACGGTAAACCTCGGCTAGGAAAACAGACAGTGTTAAGTGGTTACCACAAGTCAAAAAAATGCAGGAATTGCTGCGTTATAACAGTTCAAGTCTAACGTTCAGACCATGTGGGGACAGGGTTCCAAGTTTCATGATTAGGCGGTTTTCGGCAGCTAGGCGGTCATGATCGGAACCTCGACACGAGATAGCCGCCGAAACCATCAAGTCACGGATCGAGCATGTTGACGGGGGATTGAAGTGGGTGGCTACCGGGAACCCTGGAAGGTTCTGTTTGATTGATCTCAGGTGCTCGGTGACTCGGTCAGCAAGACGACGTTTGTTTCTCCCACGTACAGTATATTACAGCGTTTACATACGAGAACGTAAACAACATTGGCTGAAGTACAGGTAAAATGCTGATGAACGTTAAACCGGTTGTTGTTGGGACCTACAATGGAAGGTTTTTGTCATAAACTGACCACCGGGCAAGTATTGCATCTCCCACGGTTGCAAGGAAAAGTTCCTGGGGTGTCAGGCACTACTGCTTGAGGTTGAGAGGCACGGACCAAGTGCTTAGATATGTTCTTTTCAATTCTGAATGCCGTGATGGGGGGATCAGGGAAATGGTCACGGGTGGATGGGTCATGACAGAGGGTCTCTACATTCCTGTAAATGGCACGTACAATGGGGGTTACAGATGGGTGAAAGGATAGGACCAACGGGATACGTCTGGTGGGTGTATGGTCAGTTTTGGGGGCAAGGGCAGAGGCTCTATCAATTCCTTGTATGCGTTTCAGGGCATTAGAGAGCACTCTTTGTGGATACTGGCGTTGTTCAAAGAAAGAAATAATCTGCTTGGAAACTTTAGCGAAATCCTTTTCGTCGGAACAAATCCGTCTGGCCAGACGGATTTGTTCCGACGAAAAGGATTTCGCTAAAGTTTCCAAGCAGATTATTTCTTTCTTTGAACAACGCCAGTATCCACAAAGAGTGCTCTCTAATGCCCTGAAACGCATACAAGGAATTGATAGAGCCTCTGCCCTTGCCCCCAAAACTGACCATACACCCACCAGACGTATCCCGTTGGTCCTATCCTTTCACCCATCTGTAACCCCCATTGTACGTGCCATTTACAGGAATGTAGAGACCCTCTGTCATGACCCATCCACCCGTGACCATTTCCCTGATCCCCCCATCACGGCATTCAGAATTGAAAAGAACATATCTAAGCACTTGGTCCGTGCCTCTCAACCTCAAGCAGTAGTGCCTGACACCCCAGGAACTTTTCCTTGCAACCGTGGGAGATGCAATACTTGCCCGGTGGTCAGTTATGACAAAAACCTTTCCATTGTAGGTCCCAACAACAACCGGTTTAACGTTCATCAGCATTTTACCTGTACTTCAGCCAATGTTGTTTACGTTCTCGTATGTAAACGCTGTAATATACTGTACGTGGGAGAAACAAAACGTCGTCTTGCTGACCGAGTCACCGAGCACCTGAGATCAATCAAACAGAACCTTCCAGGGTTCCCGGTAGCCACCCACTTCAATCCCCCGTCAACATGCTCGATCCGTGACTTGATGGTTTCGGCGGCTATCTCGTGTCGAGGTTCCGATCATGACCGCCTAGCTGCCGAAAACCGCCTAATCATGAAACTTGGAACCCTGTCCCCACATGGTCTGAACGTTAGACTTGAACTGTTATAACGCAGCAATTCCTGCATTTTTTTGACTTGTGGTAACCACTTAACACTGTCTGTTTTCCTAGCCGAGGTTTACCGTGCCCAATTTTATTGTGTATTTTTTTTTAAATTGTACGTTTGGCCGTGTCAACGATCAGTTGCATTTTTGCCACCTGATGAAGGGTTTAAACCCGAAACGTCGTGGAATTTTTCACAAACTTTTAGCACTATTTACTACTTCATTTTTACCTACCTACTTCATAAGTGCTACGCAGTACTTTGACCTTATATATATATATATATATATATATATATATATATATATATATATATACAGAATGGCATTGAGACTTTGAAGGTGAAAAGCTGTGACTGAATATGATAACTTCATAGGTCCTTCAAAAGGCAAAGAGTTTGCTATAGGCCTACCGTTCCTGAGAGTCAGTGACGAATGGTGTCAGTGAGGGATTGAGTTTTTATACCAACCCAGCAAACATGCCCAGTTGTCCGGAGGGTGGAATTTCAATGGTTTTGCTGGCTGGGCTTGAAAAAGAAGCAGATTTTTGTCCGAATCGTGGGGTGAGGAAAACTTGGGAACGGGGTATCCTCTCCCCCTTGGGATTTTTTTTTATTATGATCCAAGGTCTTTATAGGTGAAATATGGTGTCAGCTGTGTCCCCTCCCCTCATCCTTTTAATCCTGCTCCTGGCTTGGAATGCACACTTTCCGAAGTCCTTCCCGGGCACATTAAACCAGTGGTGAAGGGGTAAGAAAAACTATTTATTTTCACTGCTCGTAACATGGTGGAAGGATTAACTAAACAGGAAAATGCAGTCATCCCAATTTGAATAACAATTGGTATGCCCTGGGTTTTCAATTCATGGATAGTTCTTTCTAATCATGTGACAATATCTTCTTTACTTATTTGTTTGATTCAAACAGAGAACTCCTTAACTTCCCTTCAAGGTGCAATGTTTATTTTCTGAAAAGTCATGAAAAATACTTGCAAGAGAAGTCAGAGGACATTTGTTACATTTAGTTGGTGTTCTGAAATAAGTTTGGGGCGGCTGCTTATCCAGTGGCGTGTGCAGGATTCGGAGGTGGGGGGGGCACAACCTGTGATTCCCCCGACTGACATGGAGGGGTGTCAAAAGTGCACCGAAGGTGCACCACGAGCGCGAAGCGCGAGTTTACATGCGTGGGGTCCAGGGGCCCGCGATAGGGCCCCTGGCGGGGTCCAGGGGCAGAGCCCCGGTGGGGGTCCAGGGGGCGAAGCCCCCGGAAGCTCCTGCAACATAAGGTAATAAGACCACCGTAAATTGGTTCTAGAGGCCTTATTGATCAGGTTTCGTTTGTTTCAGATTTTGTGAAATTCGATGTCAATGACGGAGAGTTCAAGTTATCCTCTATGCGTTGTAAGCTGCAGTATGCTACAGTATGTGTCACATAGCCTACATTGACAGGAGTGTAAGATCACGAGGACTGTAAGATCACGAGGCCAGTCAAGAAGGCTGCTTGAGATGATCACAAAAGTTAACAACACTGTTTCATCCTTAAACCTATACAGTTTTACCATCACAGATGGTTAAAGTGACTAGCGCGAAGCGCGAAGGAAACTTAATGATAGTAGGCATACCTGCACCATGGCCAGATATTGATATTGATAGCATCCTGTCTGATTATTCACTGAAGGGCAATTGGAAGAGCTCTATCCTTTGGTAAACGACCATATAATGAAAAAATTCTCTCCTAATTTCATCCTGTAGGCAACTTCTAAGTTTTGAGTGCCAGGGATGGCGCCAGGATTTTGCCCGACGGGTGGCTAGACGGGCGGAGGCCGCGACCCGAAGCCCTGACAGCCCCGATGCCGTCAAGGGGATGTTGAGGAGGGATCTGAAGAAAATCTGTGTACTAAACCATGCCATTGTAGGCCATATATTTCATAAAATGTGTACACACTAGAGGAACGTAGTTTCGGCGCTGATTTAATGTTTTCTGCCCAGAATGTAAAGTGTGAAATTGCAAAGCGCGAGAAGCGAGTGAAAAGTTTTTGAGTTATCCTACACTAAAAAGAATCGGTACTTATTAAAAGCTAATAAAGGTCAATTGTCCTGGTAGTTGGTCCCTGTCGGGTATCACTTAAATTGTACTTTTCTCCTCGTGTCCTATAGCCGTACCGCACTACAGACCCAAGAGAACATTCACTAAATGAGGTGATATGAGGTGAAATTCCCAACATTTACAGTATCTAAATTCATGTTTTCAACTTCTTCAGTTACTTGAAAAGGTGGAAATGGTTTCAAGTTTTGAACTATATTTAGCTATAAGTAACAGAACTGAGAAAGAGTGGGCAAAGCGTACCGAAAATCTTGGGTTTCATTGCAGAAACGACCATTTGAAAGCCAAAATAAGTAAACCGATCATAAATGGCTACATAATTTCCGGCCAGAGGGCTGGGCCATGTCAGCGACCCCAAGCTTTGACAGCCCCTTTGTCGAAGAGGTGGTGACAGGGGGATATGGCTTACTATCCCATGCCATTTCAGGGCATATTTTGCATAATATCACTTAAATCTTCATGAGTCGAGTTGCGCACTTTATATATAGTGTTCTAAATTGGAGTCTGAAACTTGAACTTGCAAAAGGGGCGAAAATTTTTGGTAGGCTCACACAAAAAAGATATGTGATCATTAAGAACATAAAGAAGAAAAAAAAGAAAAACTGTAGGGGATTTAGACCGTATCGAGGATAACATACATTTTATCGGAACACCTGGAGTACACCCTATGAAATAGCCAAACTTTGGTCCGTGAGTCGCTCGCAAACTGACCGTACCGCATGACACACACAAGAGAATAGGAACTAGGCTTAGGGATGGGCATGGGATGGAACTTTCGACCTCCACATAAACAGTGTGCTCTGCCTATATGTTTCGTGGTAAGGTTGGCAGGACTTGTGCTATCTAGCAATGTGAAATGGAACTGCTGAAGATCCTGGAGTGACTGTACAGCGCGCGTAGCGCGCCGAAAATTTTGGGTTCTTATTAGAGATATTGTCCTCTCTCAGGCGCCGTTGGGGACTGCATACTCTATCGTATCGATTAAGACTCCCCGATGTGGCCTCCCCTGCTCCCACCTGGCGCCATCTTTTTCTCCTCCCCTAACCCTTAAATCCCCCGACGAAGGGATTTTCCCCCGACTGACTTCGGAAGTGGGGGGTCTGTGCCCCCCCGGCCCCCCTTTGAACACGCTACTGTGCTTATCCCCCTTTCAAGGTGAATCACTCTCCCACTGATGCATGCTCCATCCTAGTGGCTACAGAGACGTTACTTTGCTTACGCGTAAGGTAACCAGTTTCATGACCACAGCCACGGTAAATCTTGTGACACACAGAAGTTTAAGGTCACGTCTTTCGTGTTACGCTGTCATCTGACAGTACTAGTAAGAGCAGATCAGATGTACAACGGAACTGCAGCCTTTTATGATTTTAAATCCATTACCAGAAGCCCTTTAACCTCCCTTCTCGTTCAAAAGGTGACACTGTATATAGGCTAGACACTATGAAGAATGTACACTGGGAACTTGTAAACATGGGCGGTGACGTCGCCGGGGGGGGGGGTGCCCCCAAACGTTGGCTGTGTCCGAGTGTGCCCCAATGAGATTTGGGGTATGAAAAAAATTTATGCACACACATACCTTTCAAGCATATCTTGATATGAACACGATGGCCGGCTGTCACTTTATCAGTCAGACATATGGCTAGAATTGCATAAAATGTTCTCAAAACTACGATTTTGCGGAGCGCTTCGCGCGCATCTAATTGCTGAACTATGTGAAGGACTGCCTTATTGGGAGATATGATCCACAGCTATTGTTTCAACATTTTCAACAGCTATGGGACTACTGCTTCCGTTAGTCCTCTACCTTCAATACAATTCCCACATCGATTATCTTTTAGTCAGAATACATGTTCGAAAACTGAAAAAATAAATCCGATTTTGGTTGCCTTATCAACCCGTATCCAATAACTATTAGGATAATTAAATAGTTTCACTCTCATAGGCTCATGTCCGTTTATACCATGCAGTGCCTTCAAATTTGCAAGAGGGAACTTTGCTCCCCTGAAGCCTAGCCCAGGCGCAGCCAAGCACTACACCCGGAATAATGAAGCGGTGATGCCTCCGAACTTGCACGAAATTTTCATAGATACTCAATACCAGAATTTTCTGGTTACTTAACGCGTGCACCACGGGCCAACGCCTACAGGGTAGCGCTGCAAGTCACTACGACGCACCTATTGACGTCCAGTCCTTCATTTTGACGTGCCCCTCCGGCGGAACACTTGCCGCCTGTGCCCCCCAGTTCGAAAAGCCTGGCGACGCCATTGGCCACGGTTTGAAGACGAGTGGTTCGAGAGTTTTCCCTTTCTGCATGGTATGTACGTGATGCACAGTACACTGTATTATACGTACACATGTCAGTTAATTTCTGGTACGAAAGATACGCTTGGCGCAGGCTAAGCTATCCTTTACCTGCAGTGCATGGTGGTAGTAGATACCAAATTTTGTATGATCATATCCATTCCCCTAAGAATATTCATGCACTAGAAATCTCCATTTTTTCTTTATTTTTCCTTTCCTTTTTTATTTTTCATTTTTGTTGTAAGTGCCGATAGGGGCGCCCCTTTCTCCCCCTTGTCAGAGCCGCAAATATACGGCTCTGCCCCGTGTATCCGCCACTGATCAAGGGTGCGAAGATGATAGTCATTAGCTCAAACTGTGTTGTATATGAATAATTCATGACCTTCCCTCTCTGTCCTACGAAAACAATTCGCTCCCCGGCCCTTGCCAAGCTTTTGCAGGCCTTCGTTTCTCGCATATATTGCCGAATATTTTCCTGTCCCGGTAAGATTAAAGGGTCCAAATTCCCAAGAGGCGGACCCAGGAACCGCTGCAGTAGATGCGCATTCATCAAGGGAGGACGATTGATCACTGGAAACTGCTGTCAGTGGGTTTAGGGCACGTTTTAACCGGTACATGATAATCGCCAAGACATTCGTATTAGTAATAGTATTATATACGAATACATAAGGGTACTTTTTGCTTATAAGAATACCAAAACTATGGGGAAATACTCCGTGCAGCCCTGGAAGTGGATACCTCCCCCCTCTCGTTACAGTTTTGCCCCGAGAGAAGTATAGGTAAAATTTAATACGTAGATGTGAACATAAATGAGTTTCCCATGCCTCTATATGTTCTATATCCCTGTTATTGCTCCAAATAGATTTAAAATGATTAAAACCATGCTTCTCAACAGGCGAAGTTAGTAGCAAATGACGTTATTAGATGACTACCAGGATGTTTCGATTGGATATGTTGTTTCTCAAATTATATTAAGACTCCTTGGAAGGCTTGGATCCTCGGGCTGTTGGTTTTCCTCAGTCTATTATCTCCTCTTTCTTCAGCTATCGAAACTTCAAAATTTGAAATACTTTTGCTCAGAAGTTGTAAAACTGCAACTCTACTGGTTATATAGCACATTTACAGCTATACAGGGTCATCTCTGGGGAAACTTAAACTTTTAAGCTACCCCGTGTTCCCGAATCCACCTAACCTCATGGGTCTTAGTAAGTGTACCCATGAGCGGTTCGCCACTTTCGCCATAGCGGCACAGTGGCGAAATCCCTCCTCCCCAAAGGAAGAACTTTGCAAATCATGTTCTCAGTTCATTAAGAATAATATAATAAGCTAGTAAGAGATATGGACGTCAGGATTTCTTTCTTCTCACAGATTTCGTACATTTTACTGGTCACGTGACCACTGGTCATATGGATTAATATTGTGAGACCGTCGTGACTTCAGGACAGTTTATCCCCCTTCCCCCGACGAAATTTCTTACAGCTGCCGGGGGGGGGGGGTACAAATTTCACAAAGACATTGAGACAGGAAGACAGAGCTTTGCACATGCGGTATGCATTGTATATATGGGTCTTTCCATAAATAAGGAGGCCAGTGTGTGACATGAGAGTCAAAATTTAAAGATTGCCTAATTGTCTTCTAAGTTATAATTTGAGTACCTGTATAATCTCTACGGTAAATGTCCAAAATCTCTTTGCATTCAGTTGTTCCGTCTATTCATCCCACGCGATAACAAAAAAAGAGAATCAACAATATTTCACGTGTAACAGAGAAACCAAACACATTGCTTCACCAAGCACAGGACAATCATTATTTGGGATAATCCCATAATTTGTTGCATTGACAATGGTGTAAGATGTGGTAGCAACATATTAGGGGTTTCCTGTTTTGCACCATTTTGGTAAAAGATGAAGTGGGCCTAAACAATTTTTAGTAAATTGTGAAAATGGCATCACAGGTATGTTGGGTGATATTTATCATATTGGGTGAACTCTAAACCATTCTAATACCACCACTTTTGTCTCACCACTTTATCTGGCAAAAAGAATTCATACTTCAACTCTGCTACAACTTGGCATTACGATTACACCCCAAATAGCACTGAATTAGTCATTTCACGTGTAACAGAGACACCAAATTTGGTTTCTTTGTTACACGTGAAATAATTCATAATAATAAATACAGACATTGTCCACAGTTTAAAGTCAACTGTGTATGTAGTTCATTTTGTCCCATCGAATAAAAGCTAGATACATGCACTTTTTCACATCAATACATTTCACGCGTAACGGAGAAACCAAATTTGGTTTCGTCGTTACGCCTGAAATGACTCATTCAGCATTCCTAACACAGAACTTGCATGTGTTATTCATCTGCCTGCCTAAATTGTCTCAGAGTTCCATTTTGTCCATTCTAGTATAGTGAAACACATGATTTTTTATTTAAGTTTACGTTCAAAATATGGCGAAATAGGGTATACTCATTTCACGTGTACCGGAGAGAAACCAAAACATTTTTCCTGAATACTTTCCTTAGGGGGATAATGTTTTGAGTTAGGTCATGTTGCTTACCACCAGATATGCCAAATAAGCCAGTTTTCTTTCACTATTTGTCAGATTACTAATTTTATTCAGCAAGCAAAAATCACGTTGTAACACTTTTGTGAAACACCAAACTTTCAGTGAGATATTCATTGTAAAAATTTCATCAAAATTCAAATGTTTCATGAGATTTATTACTAATACAGGGTACTGGGCTAGCATTATCTCTAAAATGAAGTGCAGTTTGCCTTAATACAGTTCAATATTTTTGAGATTCATGCTTATTTTTGGAGGATTTCAAGTGTAACATTTGAGACACGAAATGTTACACGTGAAATCCCTCATATGGATGCCCATCAGCCAAAAACACACAAGCCTGTTCACTACATTAGATGTATGCATTAGTAGGTTGTTCAATTGTCTATGTTTTAAAAGTAAAATAAAACAATACCTACTTCCAAAACAAATTGTATTGAATCATGAATAAGGCTGTATTTTATGTTACACTTGGTACCCTAAAAATGTGAGAAACCAAACAATTTTTGGTCAAAGATATAAATTTTTAACCAATGGAAATTTACTCAACCACAATATATAATTTCTGTTGTATATTCTCTATCAAAATATTCTAACAGTATATAAATGTATGAAAGTATGCACGAACAAGCTGCAGCTAAACCAAAACATTCAATAGCACAAATTAAGCTGGCCTCCGTATTTGTGGACCCACCCATATAGCTTTCAAAATGCATTCTTTTGCCACCCATGTATTTCGTTACTTAGCAGAACGTTCCATTCATTAGAGCAATTTTAGCTGTTTTAGTGAATGATTTAGAAAGTGTTTTAGATAGTCAGAAATGCATAGATAACTGATCTTACTGCTGCACACTAATCATTTATGCACTTAGCAAAAATAAAGATCAAAGATAAGGTATTTTCTCAGGCTCCGGGCCAGGGGGCTGGGGGTTGCAGTCCCAGGAGCTAGGGAAACCTATTTCTCAAGAGGATTTTTGGAAAAAAATCGGGCAATTTCTTTTGGTAGCTGAGGTTCTTCTCGGGTAAACACTCTTCAGCCCCCGGAAAAATATCCCATACGCCTATGGCTGGGACTGCGGAGACGTGGGGGGGGGGGCTACGGGGCTTTAGCCCCCGCACTTTTTCTGCCGTGGGTATTTTGGGTCGCCTTACGATAGATGATAGGCTTTTATTTTTTTGAACATATTGGACTGCTTCGATGATTACCCCCCCCCCCCCCACATCAAAATTGTCTCCGCGGTCCCTGTATGGGGATCTTCCAAATGGCAGTAAATTTTAGAAGTGTTATGTTTAAGTTGTTTTCTAACTACCAAAACTTTGTTTACATTTTTTGTCCAGCATAACTTGAAAAATAAGATACCTAAGTATCCCCAATTATCGTTTTCGAGGGACTATACACTTAAAAAAACTTAGAAATGGTGGGAAGCTTTTGGCTAAAGTCAAGGGCAGCGCCAGGTTTCGAAAAGTGGGGACAAATTTTTTGAGGACATTTGAGTAGGGGCAGCATATGACAGTATGAAAGCGGCTTATATGTTGGCGCGTAGCGCTTTAATAAATAGTTAGGCCTATACCCCCTCCTCCCCAGGTTGTCGGAAATGGTTCTTTCTGTACCTTGTAAGTTGCATCTTACCATTCTTATGTTTTGGATTTCATGTTGTAAAAATCAGCACTTCTAGAAGAAAGATGAATAAGACAAAATAAGAAGGGGGCTAACGTTACTTCTAAGCTGACAGGGATGATCTGGCACTCTGGGGGGAAGGGTTGCCTTCCCTCTTTGCAAGGACACGTCTGTGGATATTGATTACATCATCCTTTTGTTGTCCCCGGGAGTGGTCTGAAAGAAGTGGTGTGTTCTCAGAAAGGGGATTTTTGATACAAATGTGTGTTCATTCACTAGGTATTACTTTATGTAACCAGAAAGCCCAAAAGCTTAGCGATTCCTTGCCGAAAGGAAACGCTATTTTCAACTGAGTTTAATCCCTCAATACTTGAGATGTCCTGTCCCTCCTACTTGAGATGTCATGTTTTTACAATTTGACCTCTGTGACCTAACGTTCTTTGACCTCCACCAAAAATGTGGTTCTTGTAAATAACAACACGGATCGTCCACCTTCTGTATATTAGATCTCTTACGGTTGCCAGGGTTACACAAGCCTCCCAGGTTTTCACAGTTTGACCTCTTTTAACCTCAAGCGACCTTTGACGTCACCAAAAACAACTGAATTACGGTATTGAACGCAGTATACGGACATCTACATGCCAACTATGAGATCCGTCAAGATTACCCTTTATGATCTATCGTGTTTATGAGGTTCTCACAATACGACCTCTATACCTCAAAAATGTAGGCCTACTTGCCCGTAGAAAGTATGGATGATGTTAATTTAGGATTTCATGTGGCTTCGGAACTACAATTCCACTCAAGCGGTTCTTATAGGAAGTTACAATGCCGGACGCGCAATTTGTTTTCCCACGAGGTTATGGGCAAATCATGACAATGGACCAATCAGCTTCTTGGAAATAGGCCACACCCCTAGTTCCAAAATGACAGCTTTTGGACCATTTTTTGTAATTCTGACGCCGGATTATGAAAGAACAGGCCAAACAACCTCCGTCCACATAACTCTAACCTAAAATATAACCCCAACCATGATTTTGAAACAAATTTGAAAAATTTTGAAAATCAAATTTGCCCATAAACTCGTGGGAAAAAAAATGAGTAGGTACGATACTTGCGCACGAAGCTCACCGAAAAACACTATTGCTTCAAACATTTTAGTTACGTTATATCACAGAACTTTTAAAACTAATTTTAGTTAGGATTTTTTAACCTCTCAAGAAGCCTTCATGACACTAATAGAAACTCCACCATCAGTTGACGCTTTCATATCAAGCAGTCAAGAATATGTTTTCCCCACATGCCTCCCAGACCTCCAGAAATGGCACTTCCCGAGAATTGTATGTTGCATCTACACGCTTTTCGTTTAGTTTTATAAACCTACACTTTAATTAAAACATACTCTCTAAATGTAAAAGAGTGAATTTCACTCTTCGACGATTGCCTGCAGTGACCACTCTCTGTTTCGAGTGGAATTCCACTCTGCCCGGAGTGGTAATTCACTCATTTGGAGTAATTTACCACTCCCAGCAAAGTGAAATTTTCACCCGAAGAAAGAGTGGTCACTGTAGGCAATCGTCGAAGAGTGAAATTCACTCTTTTACATTTAGAGAGTAAATATACTATAAAATTATTCGGCAAGATCAGCGTTTAGACTCTGCTTTAACATTACTTTCACACAAGTTTATAAGTAAGTGTAATCGTTAGATTGGAATAAATAGGGGAGGATCCAGGGGTGGAGAAAAGGGGAACTCATTTGTCAGGAAGAAGGGATCACAAAGATGTGCCAATGACAGGGAGTTCGAGAGATAACCTCAACAATCTTTTGAAAGTAAAGAAACCATCACATACAAGTTTCCGGGTTCTGAGGGACTTACAAGTAAACAATGACAATGCCAATGTAATAATAACTGCAGTTGTACCAGCAGGGCCGTAGCTAGGCTCATATGTTTGGGGGGTGTGAAGGTCCCAAATTTCGACTGGATGGATATTTTTTCCAACTAAATGGTGGCGCTTAAATTGCACCAATTTTTTATGCGCCCTGCGTTTACATACAACAGTGGGGATCCTTCCTTTGTCACTACATAAAGGTGCCGTCGAGGGGGAGGGGTTGACCCTTCCCTTTGAGAAATTTTTGTTAATTTAAGGTTGCTTAGATGCAAAATGGAGCTACCTTTGGTAT
Source organism: Holothuria leucospilota (assembly GCA_029531755.1). Taxonomy (NCBI): domain Eukaryota; kingdom Metazoa; phylum Echinodermata; class Holothuroidea; order Aspidochirotida; family Holothuriidae; genus Holothuria; species Holothuria leucospilota. Next base: position 36,095,223 of record CM055977.1, on the reverse strand, counting down.
ATTTTTGGAGCTGATCATATATGGCTAGATAATGTCCATAATTAAATTCTAATATTTTCCGACTGGTTTGATTCTTTTTCCAAATGAGTGGCGGCCCGTAAATTGCATTTGTCACTTCATAAAGGTGCCGTCCTGGGAGAGGGGCCTAAGGGGAGGGGGTGTCCCCCTCCCCTTTAAGAAATTTTTGTTAAGGTAAGGTTGCTTAGATGCAAAATGGCACTATCTTGGGATACTTTTGGAACTGATCATATATGGCTGGAAAATGTCCATAATTTAGTGAATACTAAGATTTGGTTAGGTGAAAGTAAAAAGTATGTTGTCTAAGAGAAGAATACGTTGTCAACAAACCTCCTGAAGCCCCCCCCCCCCCCGACTACTTTAATGTCTTCTATTCTAGCATCTAATGCTAGCATATACCTGTATAGGCCTCCTGGAAGCCCTGGATCAATTATATAAAATGGGGCAATGACATAATGCTTATTACCTGGCATCTAAATAATAATATGGAGTATGACGCCAAGCACTTTACATCTATCGTATTTTTACTAATTTTGAACGAAAATCCAGACGAACAGCTTCCAGCAGTGGGGAATGGGCGGGAGGGAGATGGGCGGGAGGGAGAGTATAGGTGCAGAAAAATGATACTAGACCTCCCAGACAGGTATAGCAAAAGGGGTGTTAGCCTGCGGAGCAGACTCTGTAGAAGATTTCAAAAGATGGCGCTCTCTCAGAAATCATAATAATCCTGTAAATATATTCTATACAGAGTCTGCAAACCTTCGTCCAGTTTTCATTTACACGAATCCCCAAAATGCGGGAGAAATTATTATTCATAAGCAGGTCACATGGTGTTCACGGTACTAACTATTCATGTTTATCAACGGCCTGTGACGACGCACATACGAATACTTCTGAAGATACGGTGACATCTTAAAAAGGTACGTAATTATCATGTATGGGATAAACATCGAGCTAATTCTTGCAGTGAAAAGTCAAGCCTAACGTTAGGCGGAGGATCTTGTCCCAGATCTTGCCGGTTTGTACAAACTGGCCTGTCTATAGGCCCTCGCATGGCCGCAAGACGACAACGTTCCTTGCTAGCTGTATATGTATACATTGTACACGGTAGCAGCTAAGCCAGTAACTATACAGTAATAGCCGTACTGCACTGCATAACGTGTATACAAGTGAAAAGAGCTGTCTGCTGTAGCGGAGCAACCGGTCGCTCATGTTGACTCCACCCCTTACCAACGTTGATGACGTGTGTATTAATTAACATGAAGTTATTTTTGTCTCGGAAATGAGATTGGCTAGAAAGTTGGCAGGCTATTGTATTGTATAAAACTTCGTCTGTGTACTGTACATTAACATTAGGTAAGCAAATACTAAGAATTGTACTCGTAGCTGATGAAACTCAACAATAGCCTGCTTACAGCAGGCTAAAGGGGTGTAGGACTAACAAGCGCGTTTTCAGAATGTACACCTACTTTATGCTATAAAAGTTGACTGGTACGTTGTGCTTATAATGTTCATAAGTGATACAACGTGGATTGTGAGGATTGCGCGCGAAGCGCGCCGAAGTTTGGGGTGTACTTCAATGCCAAAATTAAAAACCTGCACGCAGGCTCATTCAGGGGTGGTGCTTTGATTTACCGACATGGGGGGGGGGGGAGGAAGCGCCCTGACTGGGGGCCAGCTACTCTAAGTCCCGACAGATGCAATGGGTTGCCGAACTCAAAATATAAGGCGCGCGAAGCGAGTCGAAAAATTTGGGGTTATATTGAATTTTCAATGAGGAAAGTTGAAAAATTTTGGGCTTTTATTGAAGAATCTGGACAAAACCAAGAAACTTGTTCGGGTGACTGCATGGTCATCGTCGGGGATTACATTTTTCATTTTCCCCATTAAGGATCTCCTACGAAACTGAGAGATCTTTTTCTTACAAAATATGATTGCCGCGATGGCGAGGCTGAAGAAAGAATCTTCCAAACGTTAGGAAAAAGAGGAAAGAACTTCGCAACGATGCATTTTCGTGATTCTCTAAAATCACGCCTGCATGGAAGAACAACATTTGTGAAAACGTTGAAATCCAATATGTTTGAAACGGGGGCGTTACCACTAGATAGAACTACTGTATAGATGAAAGCGCGCGTAGCGCGCGAAAATTTTTTCAAGTTATAGAAAGAATCGTTACAGAAGTTACTGGCTACGGGCCTGATAAATAGACGTTTGGAATATTTTTTGAGTATATGTATATATGTCTTCACCAATATTAGTCTATAAGAAATTTTGCGCAATTTTGTAGGGCTCTGAAAAATTTGGGGAAGGGGGGGGGGCTAAAGCGCCCTAGCTCCCATAGAACCGTGTCTGGTATAATTCCCTTAATAATGTTCAAGAGACTGATTGTAAATCGTGACGCATGCGCCAGAAGGGCGCCCAAATTTTCATTAAATAAGATTTTCATAATAAAACCTGCATTCAGAATCTGCATCGAGATACTTTCAATTGCCCACCAAACCAACATGCCATTCAAAAAGCCAAAGCCAGTCTTTTACCTGGTATTTGTAAACAGCTTTCAACTTCTGCTGTTGTGCTTCTCCGAAAGAAGTTGCTATCGGAAGATAGTGATAATAAGAACAACACTGAGGTGAGGTTTGAGGCGCGCATAGCGCGCGAAAATTTTGAGAGTTTGAGAAGAATTTGCGAAAAAAGGAAACCTTTGATTTGATTTTACGTGAGAAAAAACGTTTGGTATTATTCTCACTTGGTCTAGTTGGAAAATATATACAAATTTGACGTAGGCTCAGTCGGAAAAATGTGCTAGACTGAGATATCAGAAATTCCAACTGGCATTTCAGATTTTCCGACTATCGTCGCTCTTACGAACTTTGGGGGGGGGGGGGGGTGAGACACCCCACACCCCATACCCCCCGGTCGCGACGGCCCTGTGTACCAGGACTTGTCAAAGAGGAGGGGGGAAAGGCCCTCAACAGGAGTACAGCAAGGTAAAACCCAAAAAAAGGATTAGAAAGAAACCTTATTACAACACCGTCCTTTCCATAACAAAGCATATTCTGCTTAATGTATATAAGTGTATACTTGAACTGGTGTCTTTCCAGATTTTTTAAATACATATAGGGGGGCATGTAAATATTGAGAGAATAAATAGATGAACAAGCAGGACGACTGAGTTCTATCCAGGCGCGTAGCCAAGGGAGGGGGCGAACGGGGCAGCCGTCCCCCTTGAGCATAGTTTTGGTATTTTCGGCCAGATTTTCTTTTACGCTTCGCGCCAGCTTATGGTGACGCTACGCTTAGATAGTTTGCCTACAGGCTTCGCCCCCCCCCCCCCTTTGGCAAATTTCTGGCTACGCGAATGTTAGGGATAACATACATTGTATGGTATCCACCAGACCGACCAGTTGTAATGTTGAAAGTCATAAGCACATAGGGAGCTGTTCTCAGCTGAGGTGGGGGAGGGGGTTAAGACAACCTGGGAATGGATTTCAGGGGAGGGAAGATCTCCCTACCTTTTTTCAATTTTTTAATATTGGAAAGTGCTTTGATGCAATTTGATGCTAGATTTTGGAAGTACATTCATTGAAAAAATTAATATTTTAACGAAACAGTTTGATAATTTACAGAGTGGTCAAATAAAGAGTTTTCGTACTTGAAAAGTGGGACGCAGAATCATACTTCAGCACCTACATTTTGGACAGGGGAGGCTTTAGCCCCCTCAGCCCAACACCCCCACTCCCTTTGCCCATGGTTACAACTACTTCCTCAGATCGCTTATCCAAAGGCGTGTTAACACCTCTCTGCTGTATCGTGGACAAGTACAAAAGAACGACTATGCTATTATGAATACATCCACAACCTTTCACAGAAAATTGTGCAGATTGCCTATACGCCTATACGGTGTAAGTTACTTTACAGGAGGGGGATCGCTGTACTGCTAAGCTGCATGAAACAGACCTCTTGTAGAAAGTGATGCAAATTTACAGCTGGCAGAGCCCCCCAAAATTTGGGGTTCCATTTAAGGACCCTCCCCCCATCCTTGAAAGGAAAAATAGATAAATCGTCGGGCCGACTGATCGCCGTCAGGGATTGGGCATCCTGGCATGAAGGTGTGGACTAGATGTAAGATTTGTGTCATCATTGCTTTACTGGCCAAAAAGATATCTTCTGTGGGCCAAATGTGCCGAATGATCAGGGGCGTCAATCCGTATTCAAATGGGGGGGGGGGGACGGGGGACACACATGACTTAGCACAAACCAATACCTTTCGTTTTGAAGAGGGGGCGTCTTCCTATATGCCCTTTCCTCCCCCCCCCCCCTTATGATGACTGACGTTGTCCTATTCTAATAAGAATTATCATTTCAAAGTTAACATGACCAACACAGATGATCTGCCAGGTGAAATACACGGAGTCCACGGATCGAATTACTTCAAGATGTTATTTTCACCATGTCCCAAAATATCTGAAACAACGCTTCGCAGCGTGGATCATTGTCGGAGATCATGGACCCGACCAGACCCGTTGCTAGGGTGATATATTTGGGCGTGTGAAGGTTCCACATTCCGACCGGCTGGATGTTTTTTCCAACTGAGTGGAGGCGTTTAAATTGCACTTTGTTATGTGCTCTGCGTTTTGTATACAGCAGTGGGAATCCTTCCTTTGTCACTACATAAATGTGTCGTCCTGGGGGAGGGGTCTAAGGGGACACCCCTCCCCTTTGAGAAATTTTTGTTAATTTAAGGCTGCTTAGGTGCAAAACGGTGCTATCTTTGGGATATTTTTGGAGCTAATCGTACGTGACTGGAAAATGTCCATAATTTAGTGAATTCTAATTTTTCCGACTGGCTGGATGTTTTTACTAACTGCAGTGGCGGCGTGTAAATTGCACCTTTTTTATTCACCCTGCGTTTGTATACAGCAGTGGGGATCCTTCTTTTGTCACTATATAAAGGTGTCATCCTGGGAGAGGGGTCTAAGGGGAGGGGGAGTAACCCTCCTCTTTGAGAAATTTTTGTTAATTTAAGGTTGCTTAGATGCAAAATGGGATATCTTTGGGGCATTTTGGAGCTGATCGTAGTATAGCAAAGGTGTGAACGATTATCGAGGGCGTTTTCAGAATGCTTTGTAGTCGTAAGTGTATTAACAATCACCATCTGCAGGGGCGGATCCAGAAATTTTGAGGGGGGGGGGCAAGATGGAAAATCTCATGTGCACCGAAGGTTCACCACGAGCGCGAAGCGCGAGTTCCTACGCGTGGTGTCCAGGGGCCCGCGATAGGGCCCCTTCGGGGTCCAGGGGGCGAAGGCCCCGGAAGCTCTCGCAGTATTGCATTTTAAGAGCACAGAAATCGGCTCCAGTTCTTATGTCAGTGAGATTTTATACCTTTTCATGTTGCATGGAATTTGATGTGTATGGCTTAGTATAAGTTACTATATGTACCTGCAGAAGTTCCGGAGAATCTAAGTTATCTTAAAACTTACACGCCAAAATTATGAGCCCATGCAGGTAACTTGAAATGATTTTGCCATAATGAGTGTTTTATTTTCGTTATACGGTATTCAGGTATAAGGACGTCAGATGAAACGATTGCCCGCGAAAATTTGAATTTACATTTAAAACCATTGCTATTACAAACGGTGTCAATTCCCTTTATGTGTGTCTTTCAATTAGAAGGTGGGTTTGATACTAATTTTTCAGTTCTCATAAGAAGAGGAGGGTGAAAGAATGAATATCAGTTGCTTTACATCCTTACAATGCTGGCTCCTCTGAAATCACGTTTATGCACATGAATACTTGGCATATAGTAGAACCCCACCGATGAGTAATGCGAATACTTTTGGGACCTTATTGATAGTAAAAGGAGTAATTCAAGGCTAAAACTACGCAGCTCAAGCGAAAATCAAGAAATATTGAGAAGGCTTTGCAAAAATCGTGAAAGATGTCAAATGATTTTTCGTAAAAAGTGATAAAAATAAATCCATCACTCAATAAAAACATACCTCTCTCCGTAAGCGCGTGAAACGCGCCGAAAATTTTCGGTATAGAGCCTCCCGGGAGCTCTGCATTAATTTTACACTGAAAAGGGGGACCAACAGGACTCTCACAACCTGACGTCCATATGGGAGGAGAGATGATATATCACCTTCTTTATGGAATTCTGAAGGGTATACCCTTCAGAATCTATGACCGATGGTGCCGGCGGGAGTTGGTGATTGGGGAAACAGCAGATAACTGCTAAACCGCAATTATTCTGTACCTGCGTGGAATCCACAGAAACATTCTTGGACTATAATAAAATATTTCCTTTATATTTTAAAAGGATATCCAAGGTTGACAGAGGACAGTATAGCGCCTCCCGAGAGCTCTGAATTAGTTACAGTATACAAAAGAGGGACCAACGGGATTCTCACTACCCGACATCCATATGGGAGGAGATATATATCACCTTGTCTTTTAAAGTATAGCAAGAGGGATGGTTGACAGGCAAAATTCGTTTCAGAAAAGATTTTCGTCGTTATTGAACGTCGCGGTAAAATGTTTGGAAAATAAGGCAATTACGTACTTTCAGTCTTTCAAACCATGTGCTGGACTAGATTAGTCAAAGATCCCATAATGATGAATGCCCTACAGAGAAGGAGATGTACTTTTTAGAAAAATGTTTGAATTTGAATAATTGCTTGCGTCCTAGCTTTGTCAATGGTATATGAAATAGGTGTAAACCCTGTCGTATATATGCGCGCGAAGCACGCCGAAATTTTGAATAAGATATTAGTCCACGACAAAAACTACATTTAGAACCTGCATCGGACACTGTCATTTTCACACCAACTTATGCTATTCAGAAACGAATCTTCTGACTGAGAATTCTTAAAAAGCACTTTTGCTCCTTAGTTCCCCCGTGAGTTACCGAAAGCTATTGAAAATAAGGACAACTCTGACACAAGGCTTGACGCTAGGGGAGCTTGCGAAAATTTGGAATTTGTCAAAAATTTCCAAAACTTATGATAGTTTGAGAACAGTTTGTGAAAGAAAAGGGTAAGAACAAGTAAACCAGTCATCAAAATTACATCTCACCCTCCACCCTCCACAGAAATCTGTAGCTTAAACGACTTTTGTGACCATTTTAAAATTTTCAAGAATCGATGGGGGAGGGGGACACACGTCACCCATTGCCCACTGTGCCGACGCAACTGTCTGTAGCTTAAAAGCCTTTTGAGCTCATTTTAAAACTTTTCAGACAGTTTTGAAATCGAATAGGGTATGAACGCCGCTACTTTGCCTGCAACAGCTGGTGCCACTGTGCACAATAGCACGTCACCTGACAGCTCGTCTTCTGTATTCATTCTGCAAGGTCTGCATGGCGAAAACTTTGCCTCTCCATCCCTTTAGATTACAAAAACTTTCACTCTTTAACACAAAATCTAGCAGGGCCCATAATGCACATGTCACGATGTTTACTTATTTAGATCTTAAGTCAAGGATCATTACTCAGCTATTCACCTGTTTTCAAACATTATGTGAAAGATATCTAAAGAGATAATCCAGCTATAGCTCCACCCAACCCCTAGAGAAATATATACTTTAAATACGTTCTTAAACACTTTTATTAATTTTTTGCTCTTAATTTTTCTTTCTCCTTTTCTTTTTTCTTTTTCTTTCCTTTTTCTCCTTTCGTGATGGGGGGGGGGGGCGGGCTCCCCAGGCCAACCTGGATCCGCGCCTGCACCATCTATACCGATAATGGCTTCGGCGAAGCTCGGTAAAAATAATGGCTTCGGCCACGCTCGGTAATAATTCTTGAAAAGTGTTTAACGGCAACAACGTACTTTCAACCTTCCACAAGGGGGGGGGGGCATGCAGTATGTTGTGTGACCGCTGGCCTGGGGGAGGGATCTAAGGGGAGGGGGTTTCCCTCTCCCCTTTGAAATTTTTTGAAAACTTACGTGTCCTTACATGCAATCTGGTGCCATATATGTTACCTTTTGAAGTAAAATTTGTGTTAAAAATTTACGTATTTTTAGGAACTAAAAAATTAGGCATCAGTGAGGGGGACATGACCCAATGGGGTGTCCCCATCCCCTTTGAAATTTTTTGAAAAATTAGGTGTCCTTACATGTAATCTGGTGCCAAATATGATACCTTTTTTAAGTAAATTTGTGTTTAAAAATTTACATATTTTTAGGAACTTAAAAAAAATCGGAATCAGCAAAGGTGGGCATGGCGGAATGGCCCTCCCCTCTGCGTACGCCACTGATTGAATGATCCCATATTGATGCGAGGCCCTACAGATGTCTGGAGATGTATGTCTGTTTTCGGAAAGTGTTGTGATCAGAATTGTTCCATGTATAATTACCTTTTTGACGGTCATGAGAAGAAGTGCAAACCGTGACGCATGCGCGCGAAGCGCGCCGAAATTTTGTCATTAAATAAGACTTCCCTGATGAAATCTACATTCAGAATCTGCATCAAGACACTTAAAAATTGCCCAACAAACCTACATGTCACTCAAAAAGCCAGTCAAATAGAGCCACGACACTACTCCTTTACGCAAATGTGGGGGGGTGTCCCCCACCCATCGAAATGTGGGGGGACATGTCCCCCGTCCCCCCAGGATTGACGCCCATGGCCGAATGATATTGGGCCATGTGGGGGGCGGGGCCCGGCCGCGGCCCCGAATTGATATGTTGAAAGGGTCTGTTTTTTTTTTCATTTTTCACTGCAAACATTTTTCCTTCTTATTTCCTCCGTCTAGTTTTTTTTAATAAATTTCTTCCTGCAGTTTTATGGGGATATCCTTATCCCACCAAGGGACGCATTTCACTCACCCTTCCCCTACCGTCACCATCAACAGTATTGGTAGATAGTACGTAGATCTGTCCACGTGGAGCATCAGCGTCAGTTAAAGCACAATTTGTAAAAAACAATCCTTCCAGAGACGTTGCTCTAAATTTTGAGATCTCATGTTTTAGATGTTTTATATCTCTGTAATGAAGAAGATCCCTCACCCCCTCCCTTTCAAAGAAAAATTTTATCACATAGATCTGTGTAAATTTCGAGATTTTTAAATGAAGATTGATGCTCCTTGCAATTTGCAAGGAGCTGAAAGAGTCATTTCATGCAACGTGGGCAGGCGCTAAAAACACCGTAAAATGCATTGGGGGGGGGGTTGCCCGCACCCATCCAGAGTGCTCTAAAGCCTCAAAAGACCATAATCATCACCCATCTTCCCCTCCACCCTCAAAGCCCTCTGTGTCATCGATCCTGTCCGGCTGTTAGTCAGACGGAGTAAAGATAGTGGTCTGTTTATGCCCATCCAATATCATTTGAAAAAGTTTAAATGCATCATTCTAATGCCCACATTTTTGTATACATCCCAGAGCTTCCGGGGACTTCCCCCTATACCCCACCGTGGCCTAGGGGGAATGCCCATTTAAAAAAGTTCGGCTCTACGCCGTGAAAATCTCTTGCTTGAGAAACCGAAAGCCAGTAATTCTCGTATTCCTTTGGTTTTGGATTATGCAAGTAGAACTAATAAGCTACTCAAAGTGTTACGTCAAGGTTTTGACATTCTCAAGTCCGACGGACACTTCCATTCATGACCTGTTTAAGGACCCCCCTCTCATGTCCCGTAGGCAACCTCCAAACCTAAAATCCCTGCTCATTTCCTCCAGACTCCCCATGATGCCTGGTACTGGTAATCAGAAATGCGGCAAACCTAGATGTCAGGTATGTATTTTTTAATTTTTGACCCGTTTCACCCCCAGTACTAAATGCCGCATCCAGCCCGGTCTTTTCAATTGTGATACCCCTAATGTTGTATATTTGATTTGCTGTAATAAATGTGAAAATGGTAACTATGTTGGACAAACTGGTTCGAAATTCAGACTTAGATTTAATAACCACAAAAAGACAGTCAAAGATAAAGCTATTAGTTTTTCAGTTGCCAAGCATTTCAGTGAACGCAATCACATATCCAATTTCAAGTGTGTCCTGTTAGGCTCGAATTACCGCACGCTCAACAATAGACTTAGGTCCGAGAGTAAGTGGATTATCAAGCTTAACACCTACAACAATGGATTAAACTTGGATTTAGGTGCACTCAGTGATTTTTCCTTTGCCATTCGTGGTGAAGTGTGACAGTCTGGGCTTTTACTTTAAGTTCACTGTACTACATGTATACTTTTCCATTGTATATAGCCACTTCACTTCATTTCATTATTTGTGCTGAAGAAGGGCACCGGCATGCCTGAAATATACATGTATATATCTATATACATATATGCATCGTGCTCTAATTATCTCATCTCTGTGTACTACACCAGTGGCGTGTGCAGGATTTCAAAGGTGGGGGGGCACAACCTGTGATTCCCCCGACTGACATGGAGGGATGTGACAAGTGCACCGAAGGTGCACCACGAGCGCGAAGCGCGAGTTTGCACGCGTGGGGTCCAGGGGCCCGCGCCAGGGCCCCTGGCGGGGTCCAGGGGCAGAGCCCCCGGAAGCTCCTGCAACATAAGGTAATAAGACCGCCCTAAATTGGTTCTAGAGGCCTTATTGATCAGGTTTCGTTTGTTTCAGATTTTGTAAAATTCGATGTCAGTGACGGAGAGTTCAGGTTATCCTCTATGCGTTGAAAGCCGCAGTGTGCTACAGTATGTGTCACATACATTGACAGGTACTACGTTAAAGATCACGAGGCCAGTCAAGAAGGCTGCTTGAGATAATCGCCAAAGTTAACAGCACTGTTTCATCCTTAAACCTATATAGTTTACCATTACAGATGGTTAAAGTGACTAGCGCCAAGGGCGAAGGGAACTTAATGATAGGAGGCCTACCTGCACCATATGAGACAGATATTGATATTGATAGCATCCTGTCTGATTATTCACTGTAGGACAATTGGAAGAGCTCTATCCTTTGGTAAACGACCAAAAAATGAAAAAAAATCTCTTCTAATATCATTCTGTAGGCTACTTCTAAGTTTTGAGTGCCAGGGATGGGGCCAGGATTTGCCCGACAGGTGGCCAGACGGGCGGAGGCAGCGACCTGAAGCCCCGACAGCCCCGATGCCGACAAGGGGATGGGGAAGATGGATCTGAAGAAAATGTGATCAAGAACATAAAGAAAACAAAAAAGAAAAACTGTAGGGGTTCTAGACCATATCGGGATAACATACATATTATCGAAACACTTGGACTACCCTATGAAACAGCCAAACTTTGGTCCGTGAGTCGCTCACAAACTGACCGTACCGCATGACACACATTAGAGAACAGTAACTAGGCTTAGCGACATGCGATGAAATTTTCGACCTCCACATGAACAATGTTCTCTGCCTACATGTTTTGTGGTAAGGTTGGCAGGACATGTGCTTTCTAGCAATGTGAAATGGAACTGCTGAAGATCCTGGAGTACCTATACAGCGCGCGTAGCGCGCCGAAAAATTTGGGTTCTTATTTGAGAAATTGTCCTCCCTCAGTCGCCGTCGGGGACTGCCTGCATACTCTATCGTATGATTAAGACTCCCCGATGGGGCTCCCCGCCCCCACCTAGCGCCATCCCTGTTGAGTGCTCAGTGTCTCTTCAATCTTTTTCTCTTCCCCTAACCCTTAAATCCCCCGACTAAGAGATTTTCCCCCGACTGGCTTCAGAGGTGGGGGGGGGGCAGTGCCCCCCTGGCCCCCCCTTTGAACACGCTACTGTACTACACTATTTATCATCGCTTATATAATTTATGGAGCATACGTGGATATCTGTTACACAATATATATATATATATGTATATATATATATATATATATATATATATATGTATATATATATATATATATAATAGGCCTATATGTATTATACATTTCTTTGACCAGTCCTACTCTCCTCTCTCTCTTTCTCCCCCTCGCAAGCTAATCGTCTGAATTTTCTTTGCTGATGTGTCCATATTGAAATTACTTCCTATCTCCTCAGTACTTTAAAACCACCGGTATTAAACCTGAACCACCGAAAGTTCCTTATAAGGCTCTAGACTCCACACCTTTCTGAAAAACCTCCTTGGGAGCCACAGAAGCATAATTATACTTTCGTTCATGTCTGTGAAGATCGTTTTAACCTCACGTGTATTTTTTAAACTTAAAACCTCAAATTGTTGCGAAATATTTCGATACAACCTAAAACTCGGAGATGCCTTTTTTTGGAAAACTGGGACTCCGAGGCTACTTGGCTTTTTCAGAGAAAATTGAAAAATTCTTCTGTAGCATCGAGAGACCTGAAGAACTATCCACAAAAATTATAATCAAAAGACCCTTTTCTTAAATGTTTTCACCAAGTTTCAAATTTATAAACTACGATCACCAACAAAGCGATACTTTCCAAACCTTAACTTGTGATGCTGAAAAATGTACATGTCTGAATAAATACTTCGACTAGACGACGTAGATAACGTCTGCCGGTGGTTAGGGAAGGTTGGTCTGCATGGAACAAAGAACTAACATGGCTGTTCTATAATGACTCTTTCCAAACGTAACAATTCTTCACAGTTACTTGTATTCAAAAATATGACATGACAACTTGATAATCTGAATACAAGCAGTCGAGGAAGGCCAACTATTCCATCTTAGTAAGATATGGAATACCTACTTCTTCTGCATTAACCATGCGATGTGAAAGTGCATAAATTATGATGAGACTTGTAATTTGCAAATCGGGAGGTGAATACGGCCTGTGCTCTTGAGTGTCAGCGAAATAATTTATGCAGCTATCATATAAATTTTTAAAACTGAAAGCAGCATTGCTGGCAAGTGAATCGAGTTTAGTTTAGGCTAGTCGCTGATCTGTTGTCTGCATGCTGTTGACGGGTTGAGACGGTTGTGTAAAAAATTTGCGTAATTGTAAAGTATACTGATGCCATCTTTACATACCAGACATTTCGGGTTGTCTTGAATACTTTGGACTACTCGTCAGTGCAAGACCTCTTTAGAATCCCTGACAAAGTTGAAGATTTATACATGTTTAAAACCTGCATTTTTGTATGAAGATGCCTCCAAGAAAATTGTTCCCCTTTGTACTTTTGGTAATGGTTCTGCTTCATGATGCCATCACTACTGTGAAGCACTGCCGCCGACAATATAATCTTTACAATAGTTGTAAGGGTCCTCTTCCATCCGGTTGCTGTCCTCTGTCCCATCTTCTGTCATGCGATAGGATAAATCTGTCTACTTCGGTGGATTTTGCTGCAGAAATTACAGCCAATGTGTACAGTTTGATCATCGCCAATAGCAATTCTACTTTCATCGCTCAAGGAGACTGGCAGTTTCTGACCCATCTTCGAAACTTGCAAGAACTCGCTTTTCACAACAGTGTAGAATCCCTGGACATGCTACGATCTGAGTACCTTGAAAACTTGCAAAAACTCGAAGTACTTATCTTTGGCTGGAACTGTTTTGAGGACTTTCCACACCATAAATTACATGCTTTACGGTCTCTGAGGACATTGCAGATACATCACACTAACTTACATCACGTGGGGAAAGAACGATGGCACTTAGAAGCTTTGGAAGAGTTACAAATTGCACATAGTAAGATTTCTGTAGTAGAAGAAAACCATTTCCGTGGGTTGTCTGGTCTTAAACGCTTATACTTATTTAAAAACAGAATAACAGAGTTTTCACTCCAAATTCTCCACCATCTCCCGCAGCTTACAGTTTTGACTCTTACGAATAACAGACTCCTTTTCCTCGACGGTTCCGGTGTCTACCATGATCGAATACAGTCAATATTCTTGGGTACAAATTTCCTACAAAGCAGCGAAAGCCCTTACTTCACAAACTTTAGTGCATTAGAAGTTGTTTCGCTGGAATCAAATAACATAACTTACATGCCGGTTGCCTGGTTCATGGGATCGTTAAGCTCAATACGCCAATTATACTTAACCAATAACTCCATTGGATATCTATCGCCTTCTTTCCTGAATCAAACGCCAAATTTGACTAAGATCTCTTTGGAAAACAACAGTCTCCGTTCCTTAGCGGAATCGACTTTTCGCAGCACACTCGAAATTGTTGTAATAAAACTAAGTTGCAACAAAATTGAGTTCCTCCCTGAACAGATTTTTCATAATCTCGACAAACTCACAACAGTAGACATAGCTGACAACCGAATAAAGGTATTTGATCCTGACTTTTTCGTTAGTCTGAATCACGAGGTACATGTGTACACGGCAGGAAATCCTATTGTGTGCAATTGTAGCGCTATAACGTTGTTGACGTGGCTACAAACGTCAGATATGGTCCAGGAAAGCTATCCCACATGCCATTTTCCTTATTCAGTGAAGGATAAGTCAATAAATCGTATTCATCTGAAAAAAAGGTGCGGCGTGACGCCAACACCCCCAGCTATGGACAATCTAACAACTACAACCCCGCCATCCCTTCGCACGGAGGTCCCCGACGGGGACGAAACTCGTTTAGGCATAACACCCGAAACTCCGTTTAACTTTACCTTTTTAATTGTCTTTGCAAGTGTCTGCATTGTGTGTGGACTCTTTTGCTTACTAAAACAAAAAGTGTGAGCTTCTTCACTTTTGTTAATCGGGCAGGGTTCACCAGATCAAAGGCTCGCTAGATCGAAGGTTCACTAGACCGGAGATCCTAACTCTGCCTTAATCCTAACCTTACCATAATCCCTACCGAACCCTTATTCTACTAGAGGATAATCCTAAGCCTATTCCTAAACCTTATATGTATTTAACCCGAATCCTAATCCTCCTTGTAACCCTAAGTAGATTTTCGTCTAAGACAATCTTCGGTCTAGCGAACCTTCTATCTAGTGAACCTTAGGTCTAGTTGGTGGTCCCCTTGTTGGGCTTGTTAATCCATATTTGTCAGTGTTTACTTGGACTTGGCTAAGGAAAAAAAAACTGTATATACCAAAAAGCACCAGCACATATTTTTCGTTGCTTTCTGCACAGGGGAATGGGAAGACAAGGGTGGGGGCGCTTGCTTTGAAATTTTTCTAACTGGTATACAAACATGGCATGAAGTTTGCCCTGAAAACGACCTTTTATATCCTAAAATTGGCATGTTTAACCGAGGGTGGAGTTGCTGCTAACCCCCAGATCTCCCGCCTTTAATGCCTGTAACGTTCATTGGCATAGCCAGACATAGACTCTGTAGAGCCTGCTCGGATAATTTTATCCTTATCAAAATTTCACTCCCTCTGTAATAAGATCCGCAACCATTGCTCTTCTAGGAACACTATAAACAAAAATTAGTCCAAACGGTTAGGAATCGACTAACCACATTAGTCACGATATTAGTTTCTGATAATATCTGAATAAATTCAAGCTAATGCACTAAAAATTGTTAGTCAAAAATTAGTCAACGAGGCTTAAAATTTGCTAGAAAATTAGTCAATTGGTCAAAAATTAGGCGAATGTTATTGACTAAGGTGTTTAGTCGATGCAGACACCGTTTTGACCAATGTGTGTTTGCAGTGAATATGCTTTCTCCCTCTTTAAGTACCCATCCTCGGAAGCGCTGAAACAGGACCGACGGGATTAGGGTAAGAGTGCATACTCTAGACCAGCGCTTCTCAACCGGTGGGCCACGGCCCACTCTTGGGCCGTGAAGCTCTCCCAGGTGGGCCGCGAGATCCTCCATAAAAATAAAAAACAAAGAAAAAAAAAGAATAAACTTTTTGTAAGGTGGGCCTTAGAAAAATTCTGAGAGTCAAAGTGGTCCTCGAGTTTAAAAAAGGTTGAGAAGCGCTGCTCTAGACTGAGCATATAATGGACTGGATACAAATTGTGATTGACATGGAACCGTTATACATAAGAGTGGGGATGATATCGCCGAGAAAGACTTTGCAAAGTCTAAGCCAGACACTGACTTTTGAAGCGGTAAGGTAGTTCATGGTTATGCTGTGCGTTGCCAGATAAATAGCGCACGAAGTAAGAGGCAGATCAATTAACTGCGACGGGAAATGACCTTAATATTTCGTTTGCCAACTATACGTCCTGTATGTGGTTCGGACAGATATCGAAGTCCCGAGAAATCTAGTGGATGGGGGAGGGTTGGGGTTTCTTTACCCTGCATGTTTGTAAGCTTTTGATAGGTTGAATAAGGGGGATATTTGTCCTCTTTGGAGTGTACTTTGTAAATTTGTCAGTGACTTTAAATGTTTTAAAAGGAAAATGCGGTCAGAGCGAACTTTGATATTCCACGCTGTTCTAATTAAAATGTAACTCTTCCTTGTCATGTGACAATTTGTTGGTTGCTGAATCGCTTATAAATGTTTTATTATGAAGACACTTGTGTGGAAAATAGGTAATATTTGTAAAATTTGACTGCTTCAAAATAAGGTGGGGCGACTACTTATTCCCCTCATGGAGCCGGAAGACAGCTCCCTGTGTAAGTCCCTTTAAGGTAACAAGGAGAGTGGGGTGACATATAAGTTTTCGTTATTACACTGTAAAAAAAGACATCTTCATTTTTTAACACATTTTGGCGTTTAAGAATTAAAAAACGATCAACAAAATAAGCAAAGTAAATGACTGAACGAATATTAACACATGATAAAGATAATGACGTCAATTAAAGTGCACTCCGCAAACACCTTTATATGTTTTATATATATGTTAATTTTCTTTATAAAAAGCAACTTGATGTTTACAGTAATCATGAAATAAACGCATAAACGTGTTTACGAGATGGCGTTAAAGTGGCGTCAATGTGTTAAAGCTGATGTTTTAGACGTTTAATTTGCTTATGTATTTTATTATTTTCTCGGTTACATAAACGCCAAGACACGTTTATTATCTGTTACAAAAAAGTGTTAATCATTTTTTACAGTGTACATCAATGGTCACGAGTGTTCTCTCATGCGCCCATTCTCAATTTCGATATGTTCAAGGAATTGTAAGCTTCATGGAAAATAAACATACGGCCCTCAACAAGCAGAGTCATTAGCGGCTCGCCATAAGGGCACGGGGGGCACTTGCCCCCCCCCCCAAAGTTTGCAAAGCATGGTCTTTAATTTTCCAAAAAAATAATAAATAGGCCTAAATAAAACAAAACATGTACTTCGAGATGGGTTAGGCACTCCCTTTTCCTTGACTCGGTTTAATATTAACGAAGTGAATAACTTTCCAATGCAATGTCGCGAAGGTTAAACATTAATAAAGTGCTTTCAAAACGACATTTTTTCGGCGCGCTTCGCGCGCGTTTTCTTAGTTGCTTGTTTGCTACTATATATACTTCACTGAGAAATCACCAATGGACCTACCATTAGTGCGAGCTAAGGTTATCAAAACAAATGATCAGGCTGTGATTTTTGTAATCTGATTAGCTTAGGCATCATAATGTCATTTACATAGGGTAACGGTAATGCTGGGGTTAAATGCCCATAGTTTTGCAGACACTTCAGAGCTTTCGGGGTCATTAGATACACAACCCTTTAGCCGTGTTGATTATCATCCACGACTAAAAGCAGTTTTCCTCCGCTGTCACCTGGCCAGATTAGTATAGCTATCCGTCTACAAAAAGTTGTAACGGGCATGTAGCCTAAACGTGTTGTTTCCAATAGAAGAAGAGATTTCCCTTCCCTTGTCCAAATAGACAGCGCCGTTGACCCACGAGCGGCCGTATGACTGATAAATGGCATGTTATAAGCAAAAGGTTCTCCACTTCTGTGCTAAAGTATACCGTTTCAGTTGATTTAAAATAAAGACACCAAACAGTCAATCTAAGTTCAGTGTAGTGAGACTTTTTGGCCTAGCTATTTGTATATAGAATGAGACATCGTTCTGAGTTTCGGGAAGTGCCCTCCCCCTTAAAAAATTTCGTTTCGGAACGTACTGATATCCAAAATAGTACTATCATTTCATCGTTTTCAAGTGTCTTCAATGCTCGAAATTTTCGTTAAAGAAAACAATCGAGAAAACCAACATTTTATGGTTTCTTGGCAAAGCTGAAACACATTGTGAAACACAATGAAAAAAAAAAAACAAAATATTTAAAGGTGGAGCTCATTTTATACAAATGGATCAAGACGCTTTGCCCATTTCACCTGCCTCTTAATCCCCCCTATGGAGTAGCGATCGGCTGATATGGTTGTATTTATTTTCATAGGCGTAGGAAGCGGGGGGAGTCAAAAATGTGAGGGGGCTGAAGTATACTTCCGCCCACCAAGATCCAAGGGTGAAAACCCCTTATTTGTCTCTTATGTAAGAAATGTCAAAAATTTGCTGTAATTTTCTCTAAAGTTTGTCCAAAATGTTGCACCAATTTGCATCTGAGGACCCTCAAATACCCCAAAATTTTCCAGAGAGGAGGGGGACACCCCCTCCCCTTAGACCCCTCCCCCAGGACGGCGATTCGAAACAAGGTTCACCCTCCGTCTCGAAAAGCTTCCTATGCCTATGTTTATTTTTAAAGTAGTCAGCTCATGACTGAAACTGCCTGAAATGGTTCTTGAAGAGCTCTTGAAAACTACATGGGGAGTCGCTGTAATACATTATAATAACCATACTCCTATTGTACTATCCGGAGCTGACCATTAATATTGCCGGGGGGCGTCTTGTGAACCTCCCTGAATACTGATTTGAGTTTGCCCCCCCACCCCAACAAAATTTCTTAGAGCCGACCATGAGCAGAGTACGGGAAATACTCTTTATTTGTGACACATAAGCAACTTTCTTGGACCAAAACCACGATGAAAATGCTGTTCAAAACACAAAACCAAGAACCCTAATTATTCATTCGTTCCATTTGAAAAGGAAAAATTTGAATATCTTTAAAAATAAACTAATTACTGTTTGCATGTTTTGTAGGTACGGTGATAGGACTGTTGAACCCCGGATGCTCAGAATTTGCGCTTACGACTTCGAAATTGTTGCAAGGCTTATTGCCTTACAATGGAGGAGCAGAGTAATCCCTTCATTGAAGAGGAGATACAAACTGCATAGGAAGTTTGGGAACTGTGGGTCCAATTAAGCCTGACATGTATTTATTTGGGCCTTGCAACCACGAAAAGACATATCAACCTTTACTCCCGGTGTTTCATAAGGTGAAATGCTACCTTTTCACTGCCGTCTTATGTTGGTTCTAAAGTTACTCATTACCAGGGAGTTGCTAGCAACTCCCTGTCATTACATTCAGGGACGAAGCTTCTAGAAGGTTCAAGGAGGGACGAAGTTTGGATGGTAAGAGTTTGTTACGCATCTTATAAATTGAAACATCACTTCTCTCAAACTGCATTGTGTCCCACAAGCAGATTTTTCTGCAATTGAGTGGATGAAAGTGACTAAACGTTCTGAGTGGGTATACTTTAGGAAATAGAGTAAAGGGGCCTCATAGCTTATAAATAGTATCCTGACCTAAAGGGATGTCTAGTATAGGACTGTCTCCTAATGATTATGCTTAGCCAGATAGAAATTGATTGACTAGGGGAGCTACTGATATGTGGGAACCAGACAGTTAGTAGACACATTTCACATTCATCATCAGTCGGCATATATCAACTCTCGTGAAGGAGAAAAACACGGAGAGAGGAAGGAACCTACTTTCAGGTTTGCAATTTTAACATACTTTAACAAATAGTGGTTTCATTCTTTTGAAAATTATTCATTGATAAAAAATCTCAAATGTTGCATGCTTTACGGACTGTACGCTAAATCCTGTTGAATAAATCTTAGACATGACACTGTCATTAACCTAACTATTAAGATATTTCTTTTTTGCTTGGCAGGGTTCTGCGCTTTACTTCTCATCTTGTCTTTCGGTCTGATTTCGGTAAATGAACTGTTTCTGACCAATGTAAAGATCGTATTTGATAAGCAACACTTTTGAGAGCAGAAACACTGTTACTCCATGTCTTCTCAGAGTTTACTTGGGCTAGGCTGAAAAACTGTGTATAATCCAAAGAACCGAAGCCCACATTCTATTGGTGCCTCCGGGCATACGCGTATGGAGAGACAAGGGTGTCTGCTCGGGACTGAGGTTTCCCTAATTTGCAAATAATCATGACACAAATTCTGCAATAAAAACGACATTTTTGCCTTGAAATCAATACATATTGTCCGGGAAGAGTATCAGATACCAATCTCCCTGTCTCATATGCCTATTTCCTCCAGTGAAGCAGCCAGATCTTGGCAATTAAACTGACGGGGTGAGGGGGGGGGGTTACATCTTGCGGTGCGAGATTAATAATGCAAAAGGTAAATGTGACCAATAGCCCTATATTACAAGAGCCGAAACAGCTTCTCAAATGTGGGCAAGGGGGGACATAACCTTGACCAAATCTAATTCAAGAGCAAACTGCAAAGCCCTAGATGGAAACAAGGGATCCGGGACTTGTAAGCCGGCCCAGAATAATTTGGATTCCAGGTGATCGGTGGCGCAATCTGATGCATTACATGGCTGCTTCCATCATTTCCAGTTTGATTCCATTTAGTCTGCCATATTGTAAGCTATCGAATTAACTTGTGCCTATCCTTTTTCATTAGGGTTAAGAAAATGTGTGCGTGGGGGGGGGGGCAAACAATATGGTATCCACTCCACTTTCAAAAGTGGGGGACATCTCTCCCCAGTCCCCCAGTTGTTGACGCCCGTGCTGTATTCTGACATTTCATTTGGGGAAACAGGGGGCAAGGTCTATAAGAGGGCGAATATTCCTGACCTCCTCATAGCAACGCCCTTGGTATCATTCTATAAATTTCATCTTGTCTTTTCATGCGGTGTAATTGGTGCTGAATGTCAATCATAAAATAACGCTCATCATAAATTATAAAGTAGCTAACCGTACGTTTTGTGCCACACGGATACAGCCTATCATTGTAGCCAGAATTTGATCACATGTTGATTGTGTTTCACTGTGACCGACGAGATGAGTGTAGATAATGTGTGCTCAAACACTTTGAATTGTCTCAAAATTGACTAGATTTGGTAATAAAATGAACCAATTTGGCTCATTTTCCAGGAGAATCTAGCCAAATATTTGACAACATTGTAATTCGTGCCCCTATACTGATTACATTCTTTTAAACTTTGAGTAGGACTTTTTGAAGCTTTTAGAGTGCATTACACACTCTAAAACAGGTCTGGTCAAATTTGAACCGGATCTGATCAGAAGGGAACCGAACAGAAATCTGACTAGTTATTTGACAAGATTTGGTTCAGAAATGATCAGAATTAGTTCATTTTTAAACCGGATTCAGTAACATTTTTGACCAGATTCCTGTTCCGTGCCCCTCTCATCAGACCTTTTTTTAGAGTGCATGTAGATTGATGTCATCGATTTATCAGTTTACTTTTTAGTTTTTTTGGTCGCATCAAAATTTGTTTTCCTTTTGTAAATTTAAGTGTCATAAGATACGGATTATTATTTTGTCGATTCACTTATTTCCGTTCCACAGATCGTAAATACCAGTTATGAAATATGAGTACAAGATAATGTGAAGGCGTCTATAACAAAACATAGTCGTGCTCATATTTTTCTTATTATGCTAAAACACTGAGACATTCGACCTTTACAAACAACAGCGCCGTCGCTTGGGACATCACCCTAGTTAAGTGTAATCAAGGAGTTTTGAAGATATTGTCTACAGCTTATTTTTATCCTTGACAACTTCGTTACACTTTAGTTATAATCTTCCACATCGGGAGGCGTTTATGAAGGTTCGGCTTAAATTTTCTTTATTTTTTATTCTCATATCATGTAACAGTATAATTTGTCGGAGATTTTTACAAACATTCAGACATAGAAGGTCATTGACGATATCACCATTAGGCACAATCATAGGGAGTAACTGTAGCCTATAAGACTGCAAAACAATGTAGCCTTCATATTATACTACTAGGGTGTAAAGCTTTAAAATATCAACTAGGAATAAACATCGGATTATCTTCGAGGCACATTAGAACTATTGCAAAATTTTTTCTGTTGTGGATAAACGATACAGGATTTTCTTGTTCTTGAGGTCACTTCCTTTTTAAAGTTTATTGCAAACTTTAGGCACTTTATTCACTACAAGATATTTGTTCAGATTTTTATAGCAACGAAAGGTAGAAAATATAAGAAAAATCATGTGACTTTATTTAAAAAGCATATTAAAACGAAACAAAATATCCTCTTTGAAAATCTAAACTGACCTGTAAAAATGGTTTATTCACACTGCAGAATGAATCTTTTTAAAAGGAGGCACCCTCCCAGAAAGCATCGCCCCCCGAAAGATGGAAAAGTGGGTTCATAAATTGCTGTATAAGAAGAAACTGAAAGTGTAGACGTACGCTTTTCCTTACTGCATAAAGGAGTTAAGCAAAAAATATTCCCAGTCCCCATACTAGCACGTTCGAAATCGACTCTAGACTTCTTCATAGCATCGGGGGGCGCAATAACAGATTGATTAAATCAGGATAACAAATATTTCTAGAGAAGGAAAAACCGGCATTTCAAGACATTGTTTTCTTACTTCCAGTTACAAAGCATTACATAGATTTTTACAGATGTGTTTTCACGTATAGGAGCAAGCTTCTTTAAGGCAATGGGTCTAAAAACATTGTTAAGCCTATAGCTAACTGGGGGAAGGTATAATATATGTGAAAGAGGTGGTCCATTTAATGAAAAACCAATGACGTCATTGCCCTTTTGATCCACCTTATACCAAAAGTAGGAGAAGTCCTTTTTTCCACTGCATCAAATGGAAGTAAACAAGACTTCTCTCTGTTAACCTATAGACCAGAGGACACGTCAAAAGTCATAAACAAGAACAGCCTTACACAAACACCCCCCCCCCCAACCACACACGCACAAAACATTTCCATCTAAAACATTGTGGTGTCTTCGGAACATTGAAGGGTTATCATGCCGTTCATAATTTAGGGGACTAAACAGGCAAACTGTGGCAAACGTCCTTAGTAATTACAATATCTGAGGAAAAATAAAGAAAGCCTACCTGTAGAATATAAATTATCCAATTGTATTTGATGCTTACTTGAATTTATTAATTCCCCTTTGACATTTTACTAAAACACAACTGAAGGCTGCATTTAGACATTTTCAGTAATAGTGAGGGGGCAGAACTTAATGGTCTATTTCCCTTTTCCTGATTACCTCGCCCAACGGGTCCATGAAAAATACCTGGATTTGATATTAAAGGGGTGGAATATTGCTTTCTCTCATTTCCTTTCTGTATTTCTACCACTCCAAGGGTTTTCATAAGACTTAGGTCATCCTAGTCTTCCAAAGAAGCAAGAGATAAGCATCAGTGATCACTTTCAGGATTGGCTGGTGGTAGCCCGCCTTCCTCTGACGAGGGCAACAGAAAAACAAGTAACACGTTCTCCCTCCTAAAATACATCAACTTAATGGTCAACAGGGGATAGGAGAGAACAATATATATAAAACAGAAAGAGTAATGATTTCTGATATTTTGTATGAAATGTTTATTATAGTGAAAACTGAACGATACCATAGTATACACGTTGTAAAATAATTACGTGTTAGAAACATCTTTATATGCAATTCATTAGGTTTCTCAAGAGTTGCAAAACTTTGTCATTTTACATTCCATGTTATACTTAGTGGATCTAGAAACTTTTATCCGTAAATTTCATCTTAAAAGTCGTGCTTCAAAACACAGTTTCAAGGACATCAACAGAGGAAATGCTTATTTAATCTGAGTGCGACAAGGGATTTCCGCTATAAAAATTGGATCAACCATGAAGTTTGCAGTAATTGGATTGTCCACAACCTTCATTGCGATATATAAGGCTAACATTGTGCTCAGAGGATGCAAAGCTTACCAGCCAGCAGAAAAGCTTAACTGCTATCCAGAAGCATCGAAAAGTGCTTCAGCTTGGGCATTAGCCCCACTCCCCCCCCCCCACACTCCCTTTTCCATCTCTAGATGTAAAGGCCGGTATTCCCAGAAGAAATTCTGGCAGCCTCCACACTGCCTGTAAATACTCTCATAGACCTTATGCATTGACTAACGCGAGGTCATATTGTTGGGCATACAATGCAGCACACTGCACGCACATCGTAGACTTCGCATGCGAGCGTAGTAGATTTACGCGCGTATATCCGATCCGTACACGAATCAGCTGTCTGCCTTTGTTCGTGTAAGTTGTTATGATACGCGCTTACCTCCAGCCGAGGGTACACTTTCTGTTTCTGTGACATCATATTCGCAAGCCTTTCAGTAATAGCATGGAAGTACTTTTTATAGCTCTAGTTACACCGCCACTTTAAGGAGTATTCGCCCATTTTCAACCCGCGATAAAGTCGGTATGATATCGATAATTCGGTATGATAGCGTCTCAATAGATAAATATCTGGCACGTAGTGGGCGAGTCCACATGATTACATCAGGGAGGTGATACCATGTAATATCACCTCCCTGATGAGACTAGAGGAGTCGAGGAACCGAGTGGATAGAGTGGTAAAATTTTAATAACTCTCCCCTCGCTTGGGAGGTTGGAGGTATTCAAGCCTTGTCAGAGTTAAAATATATTTGTTTGTGTACGAAAAAATATATGAATATTTTCATCTTCCAAAACTGACATTCCAAACCAAAAGTGTCCCGAAAAGAAATATATGTTGATACCCGAAGAAATTTTGTAATGAAAAGTGAACTGGCTAATTTTAAGTGCGTTGGCTAATTTTACACTTGTGGTTTCTTACAACGTTGTAAAATAAACTGCTCATCGAATATTATTGAAGAAAATGACTTAGATCAGAGATCAAATAACCGACACACGGATACCACTCATACAGATTAAAACGTTACTAAAATAACATAACCGTCTACACGTCCTTCCTCCAATGTTTGCTAAACACGAAGGATACAAGACTGCTATAAAGTCATCATGAAGGCATGTTAACGCAACTGCTGCCACGTTTGAATCCTGAGTCAAGTTCACTGCCAGGACTAATTTCATAAGTGTTTCGTATAGCAGTACTTATACAGGGCGGTAGCCATTGAGAAAGGAGGTATTTGCTCCCTCCGACAATCAATCTCATCTAGTAAAACGTAGCCCTACTCCACTCTTGTCCTCCCAAATACTGTTACCTGGCTCGCCCCTTCTATTTTATTACTACATTGTTCAAGAATCCCTCCCTAGCACCTCTTCTAATTGATGCAAATTAATAGCTTCCCCAATGACGTGATACTTTGAGGGATGAAGTTCCGGTGTAAAATGGTGTTTTCTTGCTTTTTGAATGGCTTTGGGTTACTCTTTCGAGCACGAATGTGTTCAAACAGTTTGTAGATTCTAATCCTTCTTTGAGATACCTAGGTCCTTCTCTGGGTAATCTGGACGTCCTACCAAATAGGTTGCTCAGGCGACGAAGTCGGTTGCGCACCCGACGGGTGGTACCATGCGAGGACCATTTACAGAAGGCTAACTAACCGACTCTGCTTTCAGCTTTTTGCGTCTCTTAACTTTCATAGGTACATTTCATATATGTGTATAGTGTAGTCTCTTTTACCATATTTGTTCTTGTAGATTCGTAATTAAGTCTTACCCTTTTATAAAACAAATTCAGATGTTAGAAAGTCTAAAATTCCAAGTACAATGGTTAATGTATTTTCTTATCTATATAGAATTGTAGAACAAAAGGAGAAGAAAGTTTTTTTTTGCGAAAATACCTTTTTCTGAAGTGCAGATACGCCTTCATGTTACTACTTTAAGTTAAACCAGAGGATCTCTTAAAAATTTCGAAAGAATTTTCAATGACGAATCTTCATTTCTTCAGCTTTATTTTGAAACATAACCTAATAACTGTAACATGAAATGGCTGAAACTTTCATACCCATACCCAGGGATATAGCTAGTCTTCTTAATCATGGTGAGCGATTGACAACTGAAAATTTACGGGGCTATTTTGGCGTACACGTAAGCTATATTTAATGGTTTTATTGGCAATATTGTGGGTGAAAAGGCGGACATGTTTTGTAACGTTTGGTACTCTTCGCCCTTCTTAACCTTTTCAGGGGGATTTTGATTTTGAGTGCGAATCACCTTTTTGCCCGTTGTGCTTTGCACCCTGAGTCATTAATAAAAGTTCATAGTCTGCCTGTAAGGTCGAACGAGCCTGTGTAGCCATTCTTTGAACTAACGCCGTGAAGAAATGATATCGTTCTTTCTACGCCAGTGTCTAAACAGTTTTTGCGAAGAACAGCTCTTGTTATTATCCCTTCCAGCGCATTGCGAAACTAAAATGTGGCATCAACATTTGGTGTTGACTGCCCTAAAATGTTGTTTTTTCTCACCCCATCATTGTGTTGTCTAAGTGGGGTTTATCAAGCTACTAAACCTAAAGCCGTGGCCTTTGCAAGTTCGGTAGGTAATTCCAGATAGATTTCTTGGTAGAAGACCAACTTATCCAGGGAACATCTGTAAAAAAAGGTCTTCATTGTTTGAAATTAGCATCAATGACTGACAATAAAATGACGTTAAAACCTGTAGTTGTCCCACTGCAGAACTTGCAAATTATGAACAAAATGTATTACTCAAAATAAAACATTCTCTTTTCTAAATGATACTTAAAAATGTTGCAAAAAGTTTGAATCAATATTGCAAAATATTTCCTTACGCTTGTAATGAACTGTACAGTACTCGAAATGAGTTGTTTAGCGAGACTGTTTTTATGGAAGACGTGTAATCTCGTACATTGCTATATGAGGATTGACACAATAAAAACACATTACGGAACATTCTAATTGCTTATTGTAACAGCAGATCTCAA
The DNA here is from genome assembly GCA_029531755.1 of Holothuria leucospilota. Classification (NCBI taxonomy): domain Eukaryota; kingdom Metazoa; phylum Echinodermata; class Holothuroidea; order Aspidochirotida; family Holothuriidae; genus Holothuria; species Holothuria leucospilota. The sequence continues at coordinate 36,068,461 of CM055977.1, read as the reverse complement.
AGTTACTTTTAAACCTATTTGTAGCTAATATAGACAATACAGAATAAAAGTATTTTGTTTTGACTGGTATGAGACTTATATTGCCCATTCTGTGTAAATATTTCATTATCTGGTTACCTATTGCTTATAGATATAATAAATGAAAGCTCTCCTGCACAACTGAACTAATTCCATCGTTATCAACGTACCACTGACAAATGAGGCAATTGCAAACATGCATGGAAGTAAATTGCTGTTACGGTAACCATCCATTGTAGGAACACATTAGTTCAAACTCTCGTAGCTCAGAAAAAGTCACCTCCAAATTTTCTTTTAAATTGTTTGGAATAGAAGATTAGATAGCTTATTTGATCTTGTAAATGAAAAATCTACAAATCTTATACTTTTATTTGTTTATGTACAGTTTAAAACAACAAGAGCAGAATATATCACACGCTATTTGAATGATAATTATGAATCAATCTAAAGTAGGCAAGAGTAAATTAATAACCAGTCTTCCACAAAAACATATCCAATGAAAGAAAAATTTCACCTCCAATTTAATCTCTGTGCGAAAGCATTCCGAAGTAGTTACCTTGGTAATTGTTAGCTACGTTCCGTTATCGAGCTACGGTCATCTCAATATCTCTTCTCGATGTTAAACTTTCTCCTGCCAAGTTTCTTCCCTCCTTCATTATTAGTGTCCGCTTTCTTATTCTCAGTGACCAGTCAATTTCTCGACCATACGACCGATGTCATGTCAAAATTCTTCCCAGCAGATCAATTTCGAAGCACGCCATCATGCAACTCTCCGCCACAATTCAAAAGTTTGATCTAATACAAGATCGTTAGATTGTTCGAAGGTCCCTATGACGAACGATAGAATTAAACAAAATGCAGATTGCATGCAACTTCGGCAATTCCTATTTAAAGTTAAACTGAGATAATATTATGAATAAGGTGCATAACATTCCAAGTAAGAAGATAACCATGAATATTCGATCTACTACCAGGGCGACTTGTTTCCAGTCATTCTGGCACTTTTCATTCTTGTCCTTCTCTTGTGTCATTTCTCTCATCAGCCGAAATTCCTCTCGGATATGCTCAAGTAGGTGGATTTCTCTCAGCCGAGCTGAGTTGTTTGAACGTAGTGAGTTGAGCTGCTTTCGTGAATCAAGTTCAGGGGCAGATGGCATGGAGCTATCGAGGCGGTCGTCCCAACCATTTACTGCCGTGTCCAACGGCTCCATTTCGATGCTTGATAACGCCTTCCATCTCCTTTTGCGATATGCGTCGTATTCACGTTTCTGTGTTGTTCTTCTCATCAAGAAAATACGACCGACACGACCATGCACAATTTTACGGAGCCAAGGAGGGACCTGGTGTGTCTCTGGTCCCCTGTGATGTAGATTGAGTACCACCACAGACATAGCTAGCGACAGAGATACCATCACCATGGTTGCGGCATAGTAAATACCTGGAAGCAAAAAAGAAAACAATGACAATTATGTGAATCCTGGATGCAAGACACAAATAACTGATAAAATTTGCTCTGAATTTCAACAAGGTTGTTTTGACAGTTTGACCCCCTCCCTCCTCAACCAAGCAATTGACATTTTCGCTAAGATTTTTAAATAAAATGGTAGTGATCCAACCACAATTTTCCCAATTCCTTCTGATTATAAGTAACACCCGTCCTTCCTGAGAAAACATTACATGTCGTGAGTTATTATGTAGCAGTTCTCTACTGTTGAAACCCATTCATATAAGACTGTGAGAGTTTGCTACAAGACACGCAATCTTTTTTCTTTTCCTTTTATTTTTTTTTCTTTTATTTGTTTACAATCTTGCAATAACTTGCTAGTATTGATCCAAACAGATACGATAAAAAAATACAAAATACTTTGAGTTTCATTTTATGACGATTTTCCTCGTGTGAACGCTTTGCAAAATTTGAAACATTTTTAGGCTCAAGCTAAATGAATACGTTGTATAATACTCTCTAAATCATAAAGAAAAGAATTTTATGTTTTAAATGCCGACTCCGCCCATTTTACTTCATACGGGCCAGTCCTAACCATGTCAATATGGTAATATCCAACTCTTACCATTTGGGACTGTATCAATGCCAGCTTAAACAGCACCCACATTAACATTTTTTCCATGTCGTGCCCATGTACATTGCATGTTAGACGAATTTGATTGCTATGTCCATTCTTTGTATAGGTGCACATGTAAAACCACATTTAATTTTTACTGAACCGATGTAGGTAACCCATATTACTCTAGTCATCTGTGCTAATGTTGAGACCATGCAGATCTCATGTTGGACCCACACTGGATCCCATACACATCCCACGTTCTTCTAATGTAAATGTGTGCATGTAGCCCTCATGTAGGAAATTTATGAGCCCCAAATGGTTTTTGCATGTGTATCCCATCATGTGTTTACATGTTTTTACATGTTTAGTATACCAAAATCCCACAAAGGTCCTTGTGCACGGTTGGCCCATGCCCATCTTTCCCGAATGTAAACCATAACAGGCCAACATGGAGGCCGGCTGGGAAGTACACATAGTTGGCACGACCTGTCGTGACAGACGACAGAATCAAACTGAGATTGGCTGAAAAATATGAGAGAGTAGAGTCGCAGTAGGGTCTACGCAGTGAGTTTTAGGCAACCGACTATCCGACTGGGACCCGACCTCTTCACGACTAAGCGGCCACGATTGCATCTAACTCATCCACGACGATTAGGTTCCTGAAATGCAACGGGTCGCAGTTAGGTCTTTGCAGTGTACTCCTGCCTTTAGTTCCAATATTGAGAAGAGAATATTAAAAAGCGGGATTCAAATTTGCAGTAGCCCTTAGGGACAGCAGACAGAGGTTATTATGGGGTTATTATTCTCTTCAAAGTAGACATTTATGCCTTTGTAATCTTCAGTAGACAGTAACGCTAATGACGTGACAAGGCTCTAATTATAACATGTTTACCATTTCAGAATCATTTATCACTGTTGGAACATTCCCTCTTTCGAGAGGTGCTCGAACACTCAGATTTACCTATGATAGGAACAACATCTGTTGGTGGCAGCAGTTCCGCTACGATCAAAAGAAACACAGTCAGGGAAAGGAGAACGGTGATCCCGAGACTGACTTTTTCACCGGATTCTGGTGGAAGGAAGAAGCTCAGAAAAGTGGTCCCTGATATCAGAAAACACGGCATGATCAGGTAAAAAACAAAGTATGTAGCTATCCGGTGAAGTTTGACGGAATAGTCAACAAACGTGTAAGGTGTTGGGATGTCATCCTCATATATGACATAATCCTCACGACCGGAGACAGTTTCGAATCCAATCACCTCCCACTCCCCAGAACTCCGGAGGTATCTCTCGGCAGAACCTGCAGACGGGAGAACATATTTTAACACATTTTATTGATGAGTGCATATTGAAGAAGAGCGCCCTCTTCTAAGTATACAATGATAGTATCCAAGCAAAAGTAGATGAGAACAAGGGGTTGTTAATGAGTGCATAATAAATAGCTGCACGTACTAATGCAATTTACAGACGAGTAAATATACGTTCATTAATTCAAGGAAGTACACCACAAACCATTTCTTTCTTGACTTGCAAACTAATTTTGATCCCCTTTGAGACCTCTGGACCCTTTCAATAGTTTCAACAGGTACAATCTACCTCTCATGAAAGCTCACAGGTAGACCTATATACTAGTTATATATTTGTGCACCGTGACCGTTGAGATCTTGAGCTAAGAGAGCTTGCGTATTAAAGTAGTGGTCCCAGTATTTCCACTTCACTCCAATATGCCGTTTTGCATCGAGAATGGACATAATGCCAAAAGCGCCTAAAATACCTTCAGTTTCTTTATTTTTGCATAATTGTTACTTTAATTCCTCTCCTTCTGCATCCACATAATAAACTGAAGACATCACTCCGGCAAAATGGTCTATATTGCCTCCCCCCACCCCAAATAGGATGTTAAATTCATAATTACTTCCAGGAATTTCCTTGAATTAGTGGTGTTCTACCTCATAGATTAGCCTATACACATCATTCAGAATCAGCTACATTTAACTTTTCAAATGTTCAGAATCTGAATTGAAAATCCATACAAATTTAATTTATCAAATCATTTCATGACAGAACGTTTTATGAATCTATATTTCAAAATATTGGAAGTGTCTTTATGTCGAGACGGTAAACTTCTTTGAAGTACCATAACATTAATTTTTCTTTCTGAAATTTCTAGTACTTCATCAAAGTTTGTTTCCATGCATTTATTTCACACTAGGTATAATATATCTGGTCCGACATCAATACGCTTGCAATACAACAAATTTACCTCAATAAACAACGTTAAACCATCTAGAAAGATGCCTTACAAATTTGTCAGAATTCCGGAATTTTGGGACACGCTGTTATCAATAGCTTGCACTGATTATTTACAACATTTCAACGGCCATTTATGGCAAAAGGAATACAGCAGCCCAACTGTCCATCTAGGCTTAAAAGGTAATTTTCTTGTGCAAAATGGTTTAAATCTTCCTTACACAAAGAGAGAACCTGTTACAGACAGCATAACAAAGGCTATGCACAAGCTGAATTATTAACAGAGGACCAGCCATTGGCAGAAAAGGCCTTAAAAATGTTATGTGGACATTTTTTAGTACAAGCAGTCAGTCATACTAGATCCAATCTGCATATAATGAGGATTAATGTTAGGGGGCTAGCACATCAATTTTTGGACCATTTGGAGCAAAAACATGAATTTTATGATTTTTATGTGTGCTTTTCATAATACCAAATACTTTACTATCATGAAAATATAAATTTAGTCAATTTGAACCATACTTTGGTGGATATTGTCAAAATAAAGTTACAAAAAACAAACAAAATAAAGAGATTTTATAACAAATAACGCCTGATACCTCAAAATAGTGTTACGATGATGCACATTATTCTGTGTTAAAAATCTTTTCTTGTACGAACAAGAACAGTTCTATATTGACTCAAAAGCATGTGCGAGAAAGTGTGTCCCTTTTTGCGATGCGATACCGGCTATTTAGAAATCTGACCAACACCATTATTTTTTCCTTAAAAAGCACTAAACTGATAATTAAGCCTGCTAGAAAAGAATTTGCCTGCAATGAGAGCAAAAACAGGTTACTGAGGGGACGAATGATTGCCGTGAAGAACTACATACTTTCTTGTATACGCTAAGGTAACATGGCGAAAGTGAGAAAGTTCCCGAAGAGGGGGCAGCCTCCGCCTACCACGCACTTAGCACAACTCTGCATCATTAATTTTTCACACTGTCTCCAAAACAAATTAAGGTGAATTTGAATCATACTACAGTAATGTACGAGGTAGTATTTAATTAGGCAATAGAACTACATTTATAAGACTGCTTCTTTTGACATAAATTATATATTTTGTGCTTTTTGTGACCAAATACAGGATGGTATGCACCTAAAATTGTAATTATGTGGTATAATGATTGTTGAATCAATTTTCTACTGTCCTTATGCTTTTTAAAACATCCCATACAAAAATATCTTGTAGAAATCCCACCCAAAAATTGCAAAGCCTACATCATTATAACTTGATTGTTAGATAATGACACTTTTTATAATAAAAATAGTCTTTTATTTCTTTTTTCTTTCAATTTCTCTTGTTTTCATTGGTCAAAGAAGAAAGGTGAGATCAATTAAAATCATATTTTTGCTGTTAGAGGAAGTTTTAAAAATATGGAATATATCAAAATCACAAAAAAAATATTTTTGCCCAAAAAGGTCAAAAAATGACTTTATTGTTTTTTATTGGTTTTCTACGCAATAACTGCAAGGCTACTCAAGTCAACTCAAATTCAGTTTTGCTAGCTGGTATTTAATTAGGCTGTACAAATAAATCTAATTTACAACGTTCTGTTTTGGCCAAAATTATCAATGAAATGCTTTTTAAGGAAAAAAATAATAGGGTTTTATGGTCGTTAAAGGTCAAAATGTTCACTTTATCACAATGACTAAAGTATAACAATGCACTGCAAGGCTTTTGAGCCAATACGGAACTGTTCTTATTCTCATAAGAAAAGATTTCTAACATAGAAAATAATGTACATCATCGTAACACTATTTTGAGATATTTGTTATAGAATGTCTTTATTTCTATTTTTTTCTGTAACTTTATTTTGTCAACATCGACCAAAGTAGGGTTCAAATTGACTAAAATTTATATTTTCCTGATAGTAAATTATTTGGAAATATGAAATGCACAAAAATCATGAAATTCATGTGTTTGCCCAAAAATAGCCCAACATTCCCCAAAATGGTCATAAATGCATAACGGATTACCGGAATTGGTACTTCTCACAGGGAAGTGGTATTAGATGGAGATACATCGGAGAAAATCATCTCTTTTTATGTTATCCTTGAAATTTCAATAAGCTTTATCGTTCTTAACAAATAAGTCGTGTCAGTGTCACACGAGCACATCGTCTGCCTACATCTTTAGGAGTACGTCAGTATACTTAACCCATTGCTTTACCATTGCCAGAGGCTTGAGTTGCAAACTAATTTGAGAGTTTCCTAGCTTTTGACAAATTACCGATTGTTGTCTCAGTCACGTGCTGAACAAGCGTAAGCATTCTACAGCTTGCGAGCCGATGCGAGAATTAATCAAAATCAGTCAGACTAATACCCTCATTACTCATTTGCATAGAGCAAGAATACTCGTTTTGTATTCAAGTATATTAATTTGCTCCTGATTTTCGGTCACTAGTTAGACATCAAAGCTTTGTTGCATGTCAAGTAACTTTGTAAGTATGATTTGGGAAGGATGAGGTTTCCTAGATAACACACGAAAGAGTTAAATACCGTTAAATGCAATAATTGAAAATTTTTCTGATGTATCTCCAGCAAAAACCACCTCCATCCTTCCCATGTCTTGTAAGTTGTATGTAGACATTCTTTTTTTTTTTGAAGTGTCACGTTAAAGAAACTGCCACTAAAAGCGGTTCATAAAAATTGTTTTGTTAAAATACTTGTATAAACAATGCAGGTATTCTTCAAAAGAAAAAATAGGTGTATTGGTTCATCAATGCAGTTCTGTTTTGCGTTATTGCAATGCTGAGTGATAGTATGTTTGCTTTATAAAATACATTACAATAAAATATTCAACAGAGTGTCATTGCGGCTAGATCATGCATCTAACGAAAAATGCAAATGGGGTACCATGCCTTTTCTTACTCCAAAGAAATTTCTCAGAGGCCCTCGTTTATGTGAGGCTCAAAACACGTGTCCTACCTGTTTCACTCTAGCTAGGTCATTGGTCCAACAGTAAGCTCACATGTTAACGGTTTATAAGACGGTATTATGTAAGAAGACGTGTTGATGGTATAAATGAATTATTCACGTGGATCCTTATGATGTTAAGTGGGAAATTTTTTGTTTTTCAAAGATAACCTCCAGTCGCCATTAATGGACTTTTCCTTTGACTGCTGCTTAGAACCGTATTCGATCGTAATACCCTTAAGCAAAGACTCGTTTGACAAAGAACCCCACGTATATTTGTAACTCAGCGATTAAAAGCAAATGACTTCACTATCCTCTCATAGACGCTACAACCTTCTGCGCCTCGTATCTTACATCACCCGCCCTACGCTGTACACTTCGTCTTCCACCCCAGTCTACAAAAGATCGTTATGTCGAGAAAACTCTCGTACAAACGTTATGGTAACCCTGAGATTAAAAGCACTTGAAGCTACGGAAAGTACTTAAAGATCTCATACCCGTCAAAGGAAATTGAGGACTTGTTCAAAGTCGCCTGCATAGCTAGAACCGAAAAACTCCCTCAAGTACATCTACAACCTCTCAGGCAAATAAATGTCAAGAAGAGAGAAAATTGCGTTGAGGTACGGTCTATTTAATTTTAAAAGAGAAGCCTTCCTGACTCAATATACTTACGTTCCTAAGAGAACAAATAAAATTTTGAGAATACGTTTCCTCATGCTAAAAAAAAAGGCAAAAGTTTTTAACTGGTTCCGCGATACTTGACTCAGTCACTTAAGATGGCGTACAGTCAACTAAATAGGATTTTTGAACTTGCTGGCAATCCACCGAGCTTTCGTTCCTTATTTCTAATTTAACAACTTTAGATCTTAAAATAAATGAAGGGGGAACATTTCCGGGTTAACCTAAACTCTAAAGTCAACACTAAATACACAGAAACCTACCTACCTACTACCAAGACCGTAACTGAACAGAACTGTCATCCCAACTCTCAAAGAGGAAGGCACTCTATTAACTACAGAAACAAAAGATGGATCGTCACCCCGGTTCTAAAACACTATTTGACCTATATCTGAACATGTTGGAACGGTGCATATAAAATGCTTGAAATAAGCACTCCTATGTAATTTTCTAACATGAGTAGTTGACGAAACTATATTCAAATAACCCGAT